>CM075886.1:21745862-22430862 GCA_038021265.1 Cyprinella venusta
TCCGGTCAAAAGTTTTAGATTAGTAAGATTTTTTAGGTTTTAAATGAAGTCTCCTCTGCTCACCAAGGCTGCTTTATTTGATAAAAAAGTAATATTGTGAAATAGTATGACAATTTAAAATGAACCTGTTTTCTATTTTAATATATTTTAAAATGTCATTTGAAAGCTGAATTTTCGACATCATTATTGTTACTTTTACACATCAGTTTTTCAGTGTCACATGATCCTTCAGAAATAATTCTAATATGCTGATTTTATGCTCAAAAAACATAAATAGTTATTTTCAATGATGAAAACAGTCATGTACCATTTCCCCCCCCAAAATTCTATGATGAATATAAAGTTCAAAAGAACAGCATTTATTTAAAATATAATCTTTTCTAACATTATAAATGTCTTTACTGTAACTTTTGATCAATTTAACTCATCCTTGATGAATAAAAGTATTTTTTAATTTCTTTCCACCCAAAATTAAAAATAAATTCTTACTGACCCCCAAACATTTGAATGGTAAGTGTTTAATGTTACAAAAGCTTTCCATTTCAGATCAATTCTGTTCTTTTGAACTTTCTATTCAAAGTTCAAAGATATCTCGGCTCTGGAAGGGTCTAGAGCCTCCATTTTTGCGCGCTGGTCGATGTCTCATGGCCCTCTGTCAGAATCCAGAGTTTCAAGAAGATCGGAGGGGGTCAAAATTTCGGCCCAAAAACGACAGTGTTACCCCTTATGTTTTTTTTTTTGGCTGAAAGTTTGACCTTCGATATCTTGGCTCTGGAAGGGTCTAGAGCCTCCATTTTTGCGTGCTGGTCGATGTCTCGTGGCCCTCTGTCAGAATCCAGAGTTTCAAGAAGATCGGAGGGGGTCAAAATTTTGGCCAAAAAAAAAAACATAAGGGGGTAACACTGTCATTTTTTTTTTGGCTGAAAGTTTGACCTTCGATATCTCGGCTCTGGAAGGGTCTAGAGCCTCCATTTTTTGCGCGCTGGTCGATGTCTCGTGGCCCTCTGTCAGAATCCAGAGTTTCAAGAAGATCGGAGGGGGTCAAAATTTTGGCCAAAAAAAAAAAACATAAGGGGTAACACTGTCATTTTTTTTTTGGCCAAAATTTTGACCCCCTCCGATCTTCTTGAAACTCTGGATTCTGACAGAGGGCCACGAGACATCGACCAGCGCGCAAAAATGGAGGCTCTAGACCCTTCCAGAGCCGAGATATCGAAGGTCAAACTTTCAGCCAAAAAAAAAAACATAAGGGGTAACACTGTCATTTTTTTTTTTTGGCTGAAAGTTTGACCTTCGATATCTCGGCTCTGGAAGGGTCTAGAGCCTCCATTTTTGCGCGCTGGTCGATGTCTCGTGGCCCTCTGTCAGAATCCAGAGTTTCAAGAAGATCGGAGGGGGGTCAAAATTTTGGCCCAAAAAAAAAATGACAGTGGTTACCCCTTATGTTTTTTTTTTTTTTGGCCAAAATTTTGACCCCCCTCCGATCTTCTTGAAACTCTGGATTCTGACAGAGGGCCACGAGACATCGACCAGCGCGCAAAAATGGAGGCTCTAGACCCTTCCAGAGCCGAGATATCGAAGGTCAAACTTTCAGCCAAAAAAAAAACATAAGGGGTAACACTGTCATTTTTTTTTTTTGGCTGAAAGTTTGACCTTCGATATCTCGGCTCTGGAAGGGTCTAGAGGCCTCCATTTTTGCGCGCTGGTCGATGTCTCGTGGCCCTCTGTCAGAATCCAGAGTTTCAAGAAGATCGGAGGGGGTCAAAATTTTGGCCAAAAAAAAAAATGACAGTGTTACCCCTTATGTTTTTTTTTTTGGCCCAAAATTTTGACCCCCTCCGATCTTCTTGAAACTCTGGATTCTGACAGAGGGCCACGAGACATCGACCAGCGCGCAAAAATGGAGGCTCTAGACCCATTCCAGAGCCGAGATATCGAAGGTCAAACTTTCAGCCAAAAAAAAAAACATAAGGGGTAACACTGTCATTTTTTTTTTTGGCTGAAAGTTTGACCTTCGATATCTCGGCTCTGGAAGGGTCTAGAGCCTCCATTTTTGCGCGCTGGTCGATGTCTCGTGGCCCTCTGTCAGAATCCAGAGTTTCAAGAAGATCGGAGGGGGTCAAAATTTTGGCCAAAAAAAAAAAATGACAGTGTTACCCCTTATGTTTTTTTTTTTGGCCAAAATTTTGACCCCCTCCGATCTTCTTGAAACTCTGGATTCTGACAGAGGGCCACGAGACATCGACCAGCGCGCAAAAATGGAGGCTCTAGACCCTTCCAGAGCCGAGATATCGAAGGTCAAACTTTCAGCCAAAAAAAAAAACATAAGGGGTAACACTGTCATTTTTTTTTTTTGCTGAAAGTTTGACCTTCGATATCTCGGCTCTGGAAGGGTCTAGAGCCTCCATTTTTGCGCGCTGGTCGATGTCTCGTGGCCCTCTGTCAGAATCCAGAGTTTCAAGAAGATCGGAGGGGGGTCAAAATTTTGGCCAAAAAAAAAAATGACAGTGTTACCCCTTATGTTTTTTTTTTTTTGGCCAAAATTTTGACCCCCTCCGATCTTCTTGAAACTCTGGATTCTGACAGAGGGCCACGAGACATCGACACAGCGCGCAAAAATGGAGGCTCTAGACCCTTCCAGAGCCAAGATATCGAAGGTCAAACTTTCAGCCAAAAAAAAAAAACATAAGGGGTAACACTGTCATTTTTTTTTTTGGCTGAAAGTTTGACCTTCGATATCTCGGCTCTGGAAGGGTCTAGAGCCTCCATTTTTGCGCGCTGGTCGATGTCTCGTGGCCCTCTGTCAGAATCCAGAGTTTCAAGAAGATCGGAGGGGGTCAAAATTTTGGCCAAAAAAAAAAATGACAGTGTTACCCCTTATGTTTTTTTTTTTGGCCAAAATTTTGACCCCCTCCGATCTTCTTGAAACTCTGGATTCTGACAGAGGGCCACGAGACATCGACCAGCGCGCAAAAATGGAGGCTCTAGACCCTTCCAGAGCCGAGATATCGAAGGTCAAACTTTCAGCCAAAAAAAAAAACATAAGGGGTAACACTGTCATTTTTTTTTTTGGCTGAAAGTTTGACCTTCGATATCTCGGCTCTGGAAGGGTCTAGAGCCTCCATTTTTGCGCGCTGGTCGATGTCTCGTGGCCCTCTGTCAGAATCCAGAGTTTCAAGAAGATCGGAGGGGGTCAAAATTTTGGCCAAAAAAAAAAATGACAGTGTTACCCCTTATGTTTTTTTTTTTTGGCCAAAATTTTGACCCCCTCCGATCTTCTTGAAACTCTGGATTCTGACAGAGGGCCACGAGACATCGACCAGCGCGCAAAAATGGAGGCTCTAGACCCTTCCAGAGCCGAGATATCGAAGGTCAAACTTTCAGCCAAAAAAAAAAACATAAGGGGTAACACTGTCATTTTTTTTTTTGGCTGAAAGTTTGACCTTCGATATCTCGGCTCTGGAAGGGTCTAGAGCCTCCATTTTTGCGCGCTGGTCGATGTCTCGTGGCCCTCTGTCAGAATCCAGAGTTTCAAGAAGATCGGAGGGGGTCAAAATTTTGGCCAAAAAAAAAAATGACAGTGTTACCCCTTATGTTTTTTTTTTTTGGCCAAAATTTTGACCCCCTCCGATCTTCTTGAAACTCTGGATTCTGACAGAGGGCCACGAGACATCGACCAGCGCGCAAAAATGGAGGCTCTAGACCCTTCCAGAGCCGAGATATCGAAGGTCAAACTTTCAGCCAAAAAAAAAAACATAAGGGGTAACACTGTCATTTTTTTTTTTTGGCTGAAAGTTTGACCTTCGATATCTCGGCTCTGGAAGGGTCTAGAGCCTCCATTTTTGCGCGCTGGTCGATGTCTCGTGGCCCTCTGTCAGAATCCAGAGTTTCAAGAAGATCGGAGGGGGTCAAAATTTTGGCCAAAAAAAAAAATGACAGTGTTACCCCTTATGTTTTTTTTTTTTGGCCAAAATTTTGACCCCCTCCGATCTTCTTGAAACTCTGGATTCTGACAGAGGGCCACGAGACATCGACCAGCGCGCAAAAATGGAGGCTCTAGACCCTTCCAGAGCCGAGATATCGAAGGTCAAACTTTCAGCCAAAAAAAAAAACATAAGGGGTAACACTGTCATTTTTTTTTTTTGGCTGAAAGTTTGACCTTCGATATCTCGGCTCTGGAAGGGTCTAGAGCCTCCATTTTTGCGCGCTGGTCGATGTCTCGTGGCCCTCTGTCAGAATCCAGAGTTTCAAGAAGATCGGAGGGGGTCAAAATTTTGGCCAAAAAAAAAAATGACAGTGTTACCCCTTATGTTTTTTTTTTTTGGCCAAAATTTTGACCCCCTCCGATCTTCTTGAAACTCTGGATTCTGACAGAGGGCCACGAGACATCGACCAGCGCGCAAAAATGGAGGCTCTAGACCCTTCCAGAGCCAAGATATCGAAGGTCAAACTTTCAGCCAAAAAAAAAAAACATAAGGGGTAACACTGTCATTTTTTTTTTTGGCTGAAAGTTTGACCTTCGATATCTCGGCTCTGGAAGGGTCTAGAGCCTCCATTTTTGCGCGCTGGTCGATGTCTCGTGGCCCTCTGTCAGAATCCAGAGTTTCAAGAAGATCGGAGGGGGTCAAAATTTTGGCCAAAAAAAAAAAATGACAGTGTTACCCCTTATGTTTTTTTTTTTTGGCCGAAATTTTGACCCCCTCCGATCTTCTTGAAACTCTGGATTCTGACAGAGGGCCATGAGACATCGACCAGCGCGCAAAAATGGAGGCTCTAGACCCTTCCAGAGCCAAGATATCGAAGGTCAAACTTTCAGCCAAAAAAAAAAAATGACAGTGTTACCCCTTATGTTTTTTTTTTTGGCTGAAAGTTTGACCTTCGATATCTCGGCTCTGGAAGGGTCTAGAGCCTCCATTTTTGCGCGCTGGTCGATGTCTCGTGGCCCTCTGTCAGAATCCAGAGTTTCAAGAAGATCGGAGGGGGTCAAAATTTTGGCCAAAAAAAAAAATGACAGTGTTACCCCTTATGTTTTTTTTTTTTGGCCAAAATTTTGACCCCCTCCGATCTTCTTGAAACTCTGGATTCTGACAGAGGGCCACGAGACATCGACCAGCGCGCAAAAATGGAGGCTCTAGACCCTTCCAGAGCCGAGATATCGAAGGTCAAACTTTCAGCCAAAAAAAAAACATAAGGGGTAACACTGTCATTTTTTTTTTTTTGGCTGAAAGTTTGACCTTCGATATCTCGGCTCTGGAAGGGTCTAGAGCCTCCATTTTTGCGCGCTGGTCGATGTCTCGTGGCCCTCTGTCAGAATCCAGAGTTTCAAGAAGATCGGAGGGGGTCAAAATTTTGGCCAAAAAAAAAAATGACAGTGTTACCCCTTATGTTTTTTTTTTTTTGGCCAAAATTTTGACCCCCTCCGATCTTCTTGAAACTCTGGATTCTGACAGAGGGCCACGAGACATCGACCAGCGCGCAAAAATGGAGGCTCTAGACCCTTCCAGAGCCGAGATATCGAAGGTCAAACTTTCAGCCAAAAAAAAAAACATAAGGGGTAACACTGTCATTTTTTTTTTTTGGCTGAAAGTTTGACCTTCGATATCTCGGCTCTGGAAGGGTCTAGAGCCTCCATTTTTGCGCGCTGGTCGATGTCTCGTGGCCCTCTGTCAGAATCCAGAGTTTCAAGAAGATCGGAGGGGGTCAAAATTTTGGCCAAAAAAAAAATGACAGTGTTACCCCTTATGTTTTTTTTTTTTGGCCAAAATTTTGACCCCCTCCGATCTTCTTGAAACTCTGGATTCTGACAGAGGGCCACGAGACATCGACCAGCGCGCAAAAATGGAGGCTCTAGACCCTTCCAGAGCCGAGATATCGAAGGTCAAACTTTCAGCCAAAAAAAAAAACATAAGGGGTAACACTGTCATTTTTTTTTTTGGCTGAAAGTTTGACCTTCGATATCTCGGCTCTGGAAGGGTCTAGAGCCTCCATTTTTGCGCGCTGGTCGATGTCTCGTGGCCCTCTGTCAGAATCCAGAGTTTCAAGAAGATCGGAGGGGGTCAAAATTTTGGCCAAAAAAAAAAAATGACAGTGTTACCCCTTATGTTTTTTTTTTTTGGCCGAAATTTTGACCCCCTCCGATCTTCTTGAAACTCTGGATTCTGACAGAGGGCCATGAGACATCGACCAGCGCGCAAAAATGGAGGCTCTAGACCCTTCCAGAGCCAAGATATCGAAGGTCAAACTTTCAGCCAAAAAAAAAAAATGACAGTGTTACCCCTTATGTTTTTTTTTTTGGCTGAAAGTTTGACCTTCGATATCTCGGCTCTGGAAGGGTCTAGAGCCTCCATTTTTGCGCGCTGGTCGATATCTCGTGGCCCTCTGTCAGAATCCAGAGTTTCAAGAAGATCGGAGGGGGTCAAAATTTTGGCCAAAAAAAAAAATGACAGTGTTACCCCTTATGTTTTTTTTTTTTGGCCAAAATTTTGACCCCCTCCGATCTTCTTGAAACTCTGGATTCTGACAGAGGGCCACGAGACATCGACCAGCGCGCAAAAATGGAGGCTCTAGACCCTTCCAGAGCCGAGATATCGAAGGTCAAACTTTCAGCCAAAAAAAAAAACATAAGGGGTAACACTGTCATTTTTTTTTTTTGGCTGAAAGTTTGACCTTCGATATCTCGGCTCTGGAAGGGTCTAGAGCCTCCATTTTTGCGCGCTGGTCGATGTCTCGTGGCCCTCTGTCAGAATCCAGAGTTTCAAGAAGATCGGAGGGGGTCAAAATTTTGGCCAAAAAAAAAAATGACAGTGTTACCCCTTATGTTTTTTTTTTTTGGCCAAAATTTTGACCCCCTCCGATCTTCTTGAAACTCTGGATTCTGACAGAGGGCCACGAGACATCGACCAGCGCGCAAAAATGGAGGCTCTAGACCCTTCCAGAGCCGAGATATCGAAGGTCAAACTTTCAGCCAAAAAAAAAAACATAAGGGGTAACACTGTCATGTTTTTTTTTTTGGCTGAAAGTTTGACCTTCGATATCTCGGCTCTGGAAGGGTCTAGAGCCTCCATTTTTGCGCGCTGGTCGATGTCTCGTGGCCCTCTGTCAGAATCCAGAGTTTCAAGAAGATCGGAGGGGGTCAAAATTTTGGCCAAAAAAAAAAATGACAGTGTTACCCCTTATGTTTTTTTTTTTTGGCCAAAATTTTGACCCCCTCCGATCTTCTTGAAACTCTGGATTCTGACAGAGGGCCACGAGACATCGACCAGCGCGCAAAAATGGAGGCTCTAGACCCTTCCAGAGCCGAGATATCGAAGGTCAAACTTTCAGCCAAAAAAAAAAACATAAGGGGTAACACTGTCATTTTTTTTTTTTGGCTGAAAGTTTGACCTTCGATATCTCGGCTCTGGAAGGGTCTAGAGCCTCCATTTTTGCGCGCTGGTCGATGTCTCGTGGCCCTCTGTCAGAATCCAGAGTTTCAAGAAGATCGGAGGGGGTCAAAATTTTGGCCAAAAAAAAAAATGACAGTGTTACCCCTTATGTTTTTTTTTTTTTGGCCAAAATTTTGACCCCCTCCGATCTTCTTGAAACTCTGGATTCTGACAGAGGGCCACGAGACATCGACCAGCGCGCAAAAATGGAGGCTCTAGACCCTTCCAGAGCCGAGATATCGAAGGTCAAACTTTCAGCCAAAAAAAAAAAACATAAGGGGTAACACTGTCATTTTTTTTTTTTGGCTGAAAGTTTGACCTTCGATATCTCGGCTCTGGAAGGGTCTAGAGCCTCCATTTTTGCGCGCTGGTCGATGTCTCGTGGCCCTCTGTCAGAATCCAGAGTTTCAAGAAGATCGGAGGGGGTCAAAATTTTGGCCAAAAAAAAAAATGACAGTGTTACCCCTTATGTTTTTTTTTTTTGGCCAAAATTTTGACCCCCTCCGATCTTCTTGAAACTCTGGATTCTGACAGAGGGCCACGAGACATCGACCAGCGCGCAAAAATGGAGGCTCTAGACCCTTCCAGAGCCGAGATATCGAAGGTCAAACTTTCAGCCAAAAAAAAAAACATAAGGGGTAACACTGTCATTTTTTTTTTTTGCTGAAAGTTTGACCTTCGATATCTCGGCTCTGGAAGGGTCTAGAGCCTCCATTTTTGCGCGCTGGTCGATGTCTCGTGGCCCTCTGTCAGAATCCAGAGTTTCAAGAAGATCGGAGGGGGTCAAAATTTTGGCCAAAAAAAAAAATGACAGTGTTACCCCTTATGTTTTTTTTTTTGGCCAAAATTTTGACCCCCCTCCGATCTTCTTGAAACTCTGGATTCTGACAGAGGGCCACGAGACATCGACCAGCGCGCAAAAAATGGAGGCTCTAGACCCTTCCAGAGCCGAGATATCGAAGGTCAAACTTTCAGCCAAAAAAAAAAACATGACAGGGGTAACACTGTCATTTTTTTTTTTTTTGGCTGAAAGTTTGACCTTCGATATCTCGGCTCTGGAAGGGTCTAGAGCCTCCATTTTTGCGCGCTGGTCGATGTCTCGTGGCCCTCTGTCAGAATCCAGAGTTTCAAGAAGATCGGAGGGGGTCAAAATTTTGGCCAAAAAAAAAAATGACAGTGTTACCCCTTATGTTTTTTTTTTGGCCAAAATTTTGACCCCCTCCGATCTTCTTGAAACTCTGGATTCTGACAGAGGGCCACGAGACATCGACCAGCGCGCAAAAATGGAGGCTCTAGACCCTTCCAGAGCCGAGATATCGAAGGTCAAACTTTCAGCCAAAAAAAAAAACATAAGGGGTAACACTGTCATTTTTTTTTTTTGGCTGAAAGTTTGACCTTCGATATCTCGGCTCTGGAAGGGTCTAGAGCCTCCATTTTTGCGCGCTGGTCGATGTCTCGTGGCCCCTCTGTCAGAATCCAGAGTTTCAAGAAGATCGGAGGGGGTCAAAATTTTGGCCAAAAAAAAAAATGACAGTGTTACCCCTTATGTTTTTTTTTTTTGGCCAAAATTTTGACCCCCTCCGATCTTCTTGAAACTCTGGATTCTGACAGAGGGCCACGAGACATCGACCAGCGCGCAAAAATGGAGGCTCTAGACCCTTCCAGAGCCGAAGATATCGAAGGTCAAACTTTTCAGCCAAAAAAAAAAAACATAAGGGGTAACACTGTCATTTTTTTTTTTGGCTGAAAGTTTGACCTTCGATATCTCGGCTCTGGAAGGGTCTAGAGCCTCCATTTTTGCGCGCTGGTCGATGTCTCGTGGCCCTCTGTCAGAATCCAGAGTTTCAAGAAGATCGGAGGGGGTCAAAATTTTGGCCAAAAAAAAAATGACAGTGTTACCCCTTATGTTTTTTTTTTTTGGCCAAAATTTTGACCCCCTCCGATCTTCTTGAAACTCTGGATTCTGACAGAGGGCCACGAGACATCGACCAGCGCGCAAAAATGGAGGCTCTAGACCCTTCCAGAGCCGAGATATCGAAGGTCAAACTTTCAGCCAAAAAAAAAACATAAGGGGTTAACACTGTCATTTTTTTTTTTTGGCTGAAAGTTTGACCTTCGATATCTCGGCTCTGGAAGGGTCTAGAGCCTCCATTTTTGCGCGCTGGTCGATGTCTCGTGGCCCTCTGTCAGAATCCAGAGTTTCAAGAAGATCGGAGGGGGTCAAAATTTTGGCCAAAAAAAAAAATGACAGTGTTACCCCTTATGTTTTTTTTTTTTGGCCAAAATTTTGACCCCCTCCGATCTTCTTGAAACTCTGGATTCTGACAGAGGGCCACGAGACATCGACCAGCGCGCAAAAATGGAGGCTCTAGACCCTTCCAGAGCCGAGATATCGAAGGTCAAACTTTCAGCCAAAAAAAAAAAACATAAGGGGTAACACTGTCATTTTTTTTTTTTGGCTGAAAGTTTGACCTTCGATATCTCGGCTCTGGAAGGGTCTAGAGCCTCCATTTTTGCGCGCTGGTCGATGTCTCGTGGCCCTCTGTCAGAATCCAGAGTTTCAAGAAGATCGGAGGGGGTCAAAATTTTGGCCAAAAAAAAAAATGACAGTGTTACCCCTTATGTTTTTTTTTTTGGCCAAAATTTTGACCCCCTCCGATCCTTCTTGAAACTCTGGATTCTGACAGAGGGCCACGAGACATCGACCAGCGCGCAAAAAATGGAGGCTCTAGACCCTTCCAGAGCCGAGATATCGAAGGTCAAACTTTCAGCCAAAAAAAAAAAATACAGGTGTAACACCTTCATTTTTTTTTTTTTGGCTGAAAGTTTGACCTTCGATATCTCGGCTCTGGAAGGGTCTAGAGCCTCCATTTTTGCGCGCTGGTCGATGTCTCGTGGCCCCTCTGTCAGAATCCAGAGTTTCAAGAAGATCGGAGGGGGTCAAAATTTTGGCCAAAAAAAAAAATGACAGTGTTACCCCTTATGTTTTTTTTTTTTGGCCAAAATTTTGACCCCCTCCGATCTTCTTGAAACTCTGGATTCTGACAGAGGGCCACGAGACATCGACCAGCGCGCAAAAATGGAGGCTCTAGACCCTTCCAGAGCCGAGATATCGAAGGTCAAACTTTCAGCCAAAAAAAAAAAACATAAGGGGTAACACTGTCATTTTTTTTTTTGGCTGAAAGTTTGACCTTCGATATCTCGGCTCTGGAAGGGTCTAGAGCCTCCATTTTTGCGCGCTGGTCGATGTCTCGTGGCCCTCTGTCAGAATCCAGAGTTTCAAGAAGATCGGAGGGGGTCAAAATTTTGGCCAAAAAAAAAAATGACAGTGTTACCCCTTATGTTTTTTTTTTTGGCCAAAATTTTGACCCCCTCCGATCTTCTTGAAACTCTGGATTCTGACAGAGGGCCACGAGACATCGACCAGCGCGCAAAAATGGAGGCTCTAGACCCTTCCAGAGCCGAGATATCGAAGGTCAAACTTTCAGCCAAAAAAAAAAACATAAGGGGTAACACTGTCATTTTTTTTTTTTTGGCTGAAAGTTTGACCTTCGATATCTCGGCTCTGGAAGGGTCTAGAGCCTCCATTTTTGCGCGCTGGTCGATGTCTCGTGGCCCTCTGTCAGAATCCAGAGTTTCAAGAAGATCGGAGGGGGTCAAAATTTTGGCCAAAAAAAAAAAATGACAGTGTTTACCCCTTATGTTTTTTTTTTTTGGCCAAAATTTTGACCCCCCTCCGATCTTCTTGAAACTCTGGATTCTGACAGAGGGCCACGAGACATCGACCAGCGCGCAAAAATGGAGGCTCTAGACCCTTCCAGAGCCGAGATATCGAAGGTCAAACTTTCAGCCAAAAAAAAAAAACATAAGGGGTAACACTGTCATTTTTTTTTTTTTGGCTGAAAGTTTGACCTTCGATATCTCGGCTCTGGAAGGGTCTAGAGCCTCCATTTTTGCGCGCTGGTCGATGTCTCGTGGCCCTCTGTCAGAATCCAGAGTTTCAAGAAGATCGGAGGGGGTCAAAATTTTGGCCAAAAAAAAAAATGACAGTGTTACCCCTTATGTTTTTTTTTTTTGGCCAAAATTTTGACCCCCTCCGATCTTCTTGAAACTCTGGATTCTGACAGAGGGCCACGAGACATCGACCAGCGCGCAAAAATGGAGGCTCTAGACCCTTCCAGAGCCGAGATATCGAAGGTCAAACTTTCAGCCAAAAAAAAAACATAAGGGGTAACACTGTCATTTTTTTTTTTTTGGCTGAAAGTTTGACCTTCGATATCTCGGCTCTGGAAGGGTCTAGAGCCTCCATTTTTGCGCGCTGGTCGATGTCTCGTGGCCCTCTGTCAGAATCCAGAGTTTCAAGAAGATCGGAGGGGGTCAAAATTTTGGCCAAAAAAAAAAATGACAGTGTTACCCCTTATGTTTTTTTTTTTGGCCAAAATTTTGACCCCCTCCGATCTTCTTGAAACTCTGGATTCTGACAGAGGGCCACGAGACATCGACCAGCGCGCAAAAATGGAGGCTCTAGACCCATTCCAGAGCCGAGATATCGAAGGTCAAACTTTCAGCCAAAAAAAAAAACATAAGGGGTAACACTGTCATTTTTTTTTTTGGCTGAAAGTTTGACCTTCGATATCTCGGCTCTGGAAGGGTCTAGAGCCTCCATTTTTGCGCGCTGGTCGATGTCTCGTGGCCCTCTGTCAGAATCCAGAGTTTCAAGAAGATCGGAGGGGGTCAAAATTTTGGCCAAAAAAAAAAATGACAGTGTTACCCCTTATGTTTTTTTTTTTTGGCCAAAATTTTGACCCCCTCCGATCTTCTTGAAACTCTGGATTCTGACAGAGGGCCACGAGACATCGACCAGCGCGCAAAAATGGAGGCTCTAGACCCTTCCAGAGCCGAGATATCGAAGGTCAAACTTTCAGCCAAAAAAAAAAACATAAGGGGTAACACTGTCATTTTTTTTTTTTTGGCTGAAAGTTTGACCTTCGATATCTCGGCTCTGGAAGGGTCTAGAGCCTCCATTTTTGCGCGCTGGTCGATGTCTCGTGGCCCTCTGTCAGAATCCAGAGTTTCAAGAAGATCGGAGGGGGTCAAAATTTTGGCCAAAAAAAAAAATGACAGTGTTACCCCTTATGTTTTTTTTTTTTTGGCCAAAATTTTGACCCCCTCCGATCTTCTTGAAACTCTGGATTCTGACAGAGGGCCACGAGACATCGACCAGCGCGCAAAAATGGAGGCTCTAGACCCTTCCAGAGCCGAGATATCGAAGGTCAAACTTTCAGCCAAAAAAAAAAACATAAGGGGTTACCCCTTATGTTTTTTTTTTTGGCTGAAAGTTTGACCTTCGATATCTCGGCTCTGGAAGGGTCTAGAGCCTCCATTTTTGCGCGCTGGTCGATGTCTCGTGGCCCTCTGTCAGAATCCAGAGTTTCAAGAAGATCGGAGGGGGTCAAAATTTTGGCCAAAAAAAAAAAACATAAGGGGTAACACTGTCATTTTTTTTTTTGGCCAAAATTTTGACCCCCTCCGATCTTCTTGAAACTCTGGATTCTGACAGAGGGCCACGAGACATCGACCAGCGCGCAAAAATGGAGGCTCTAGACCCTTCCAGAGCCGAGATATCGAAGGTCAAACTTTCAGCCAAAAAAAAAAAATGACAGTGTTACCCCTTATGTTTTTTTTTTTGGCTGAAAGTTTGACCTTCGATATCTCGGCTCTGGAAGGGTCTAGAGCCTCCATTTTTGCGCGCTGGTCGATGTCTCGTGGCCCTCTGTCAGAATCCAGAGTTTCAAGAAGATCGGAGGGGGTCAAAATTTTGGCCAAAAAAAAAAAACATAAGGGGTAACACTGTCATTTTTTTTTTTGGCCAAAATTTTGACCCCCTCCGATCTTCTTGAAACTCTGGATTCTGACAGAGGGCCACGAGACATCGACCAGCGCGCAAAAATGGAGGCTCTAGACCCTTCCAGAGCCGAGATATCGAAGGTCAAACTTTCAGCCAAAAAAAAAAAATGACAGTGTTACCCCTTATGTTTTTTTTTTTGGCTGAAAGTTTGACCTTCGATATCTCGGCTCTGGAAGGGTCTAGAGCCTCCATTTTTGCGCGCTGGTCGATGTCTCGTGGCCCTCTGTCAGAATCCAGAGTTTCAAGAAGATCGGAGGGGGTCAAAATTTTGGCCAAAAAAAAAAAAACATAAGGGGTAACACTGTCATTTTTTTTTTTGGCCAAAATTTTGACCCCCTCCGATCTTCTTGAAACTCTGGATTCTGACAGAGGGCCACGAGACATCGACCAGCGCGCAAAAATGGAGGCTCTAGACCCTTCCAGAGCCGAGATATCGAAGGTCAAACTTTCAGCCAAAAAAAAAAATGACAGTGTTACCCCTTATGTTTTTTTTTTGGCTGAAAGTTTGACCTTCGATATCTCGGCTCTGGAAGGGTCTAGAGCCTCCATTTTTGCGCGCTGGTCGATGTCTCGTGGCCCTCTGTCAGAATCCAGAGTTTCAAGAAGATCGGAGGGGGTCAAAATTTTGGCCAAAAAAAAAAAACATAAGGGGTAACACTGTCATTTTTTTTTTTGGCCAAAATTTTGACCCCCTCCGATCTTCTTGAAACTCTGGATTCTGACAGAGGGCCACGAGACATCGACCAGCGCGCAAAAATGGAGGCTCTAGACCCTTCCAGAGCCGAGATATCGAAGGTCAAACTTTCAGCCAAAAAAAAAAATGACAGTGTTACCCCTTATGTTTTTTTTTTTGGCTGAAAGTTTGACCTTCGATATCTCGGCTCTGGAAGGGTCTAGAGCCTCCATTTTTGCGCGCTGGTCGATGTCTCGTGGCCCTCTGTCAGAATCCAGAGTTTCAAGAAGATCGGAGGGGGTCAAAATTTTGGCCAAAAAAAAAAACATAAGGGGTAACACTGTCATTTTTTTTTTTGGCCAAAATTTTGACCCCCTCCGATCTTCTTGAAACTCTGGATTCTGACAGAGGGCCACGAGACATCGACCAGCGCGCAAAAATGGAGGCTCTAGACCCTTCCAGAGCCGAGATATCGAAGGTCAAACTTTCAGCCAAAAAAAAAAATGACAGTGTTACCCCTTATGTTTTTTTTTTTTGGCTGAAAGTTTGACCTTCGATATCTTGGCTCTGGAAGGGTCTAGAGCCTCCATTTTTGCGCGCTGGTCGATGTCTCGTGGCCCTCTGTCAGAATCCAGAGTTTCAAGAAGATCGGAGGGGGTCAAAATTTTGGCCAAAAAAAAAAAACATAAGGGGTAACACTGTCATTTTTTTTTTTGGCCAAAATTTTGACCCCCTCCGATCTTCTTGAAACTCTGGATTCTGACAGAGGGCCACGAGACATCGACCAGCGCGCAAAAATGGAGGCTCTAGACCCTTCCAGAGCCGAGATATCGAAGGTCAAACTTTCAGCCAAAAAAAAAAAATGACAGTGTTACCCCTTATGTTTTTTTTTTTGGCTGAAAGTTTGACCTTCGATATCTCGGCTCTGGAAGGGTCTAGAGCCTCCATTTTTGCGCGCTGGTCGATGTCTCGTGGCCCTCTGTCAGAATCCAGAGTTTCAAGAAGATCGGAGGGGGTCAAAATTTTGGCCAAAAAAAAAAAACATAAGGGGTAACACTGTCATTTTTTTTTTTGGCCAAAATTTTGACCCCCTCCGATCTTCTTGAAACTCTGGATTCTGACAGAGGGCCACGAGACATCGACCAGCGCGCAAAAATGGAGGCTCTAGACCCTTCCAGAGCCGAGATATCGAAGGTCAAACTTTCAGCCAAAAAAAAAAATGACAGTGTTACCCCTTATGTTTTTTTTTTTGGCTGAAAGTTTGACCTTCGATATCTCGGCTCTGGAATGGTCTAGAGCCTCCATTTTTGCGCGCTGGTCGATGTCTCGTGGCCCTCTGTCAGAATCCAGAGTTTCAAGAAGATCGGAGGGGGTCAAAATTTTGGCCAAAAAAAAAAAACATAAGGGGTAACACTGTCATTTTTTTTTTTGGCCAAAATTTTGACCCCCTCCGATCTTCTTGAAACTCTGGATTCTGACAGAGGGCCACGAGACATCGACCAGCGCGCAAAAATGGAGGCTCTAGACCCTTCCAGAGCTGAGATATCGAAGGTCAAACTTTCAGCCAAAAAAAAAAAAATGACAGTGTTACCCCTTATGTTTTTTTTTTTGGCTGAAAGTTTGACCTTCGATATCTCGGCTCTGGAAGGGTCTAGAGCCTCCATTTTTGCGCGCTGGTCGATGTCTCGTGGCCCTCTGTCAGAATCCAGAGTTTCAAGAAGATCGGAGGGGGTCAAAATTTTGGCCAAAAAAAAAAAACATAAGGGGTAACACTGTCATTTTTTTTTTTGGCCAAAATTTTGACCCCCTCCGATCTTCTTGAAACTCTGGATTCTGACAGAGGGCCACGAGACATCGACCAGCGCGCAAAAATGGAGGCTCTAGACCCTTCCAGAGCCGAGATATCGAAGGTCAAACTTTCAGCCAAAAAAAAAAAATGACAGTGTTACCCCTTATGTTTTTTTTTTTGGCTGAAAGTTTGACCTTCGATATCTCGGCTCTGGAAGGGTCTAGAGCCTCCATTTTTGCGCGCTGGTCGATGTCTCGTGGCCCTCTGTCAGAATCCAGAGTTTCAAGAAGATCGGAGGGGGTCAAAATTTTGGCCAAAAAAAAAAAACATAAGGGGTAACACTGTCATTTTTTTTTTTTGGCCAAAATTTTGACCCCCTCCGATCTTCTTGAAACTCTGGATTCTGACAGAGGGCCACGAGACATCGACCAGCGCGCAAAAATGGAGGCTCTAGACCCTTCCAGAGCCGAGATATCGAAGGTCAAACTTTCAGCCAAAAAAAAAAAAATGACAGTGTTACCCCTTATGTTTTTTTTTTGGCTGAAAGTTTGACCTTCGATATCTCGGCTCTGGAAGGGTCTAGAGCCTCCATTTTTGCGCGCTGGTCGATGTCTCGTGGCCCTCTGTCAGAATCCAGAGTTTCAAGAAGATCGGAGGGGGTCAAAATTTTGGCCCAAAAAAAAAAACATAAGGGGTAACACTGTCATTTTTTTTTTTGGCCAAAATTTTGACCCCCTCCGATCTTCTTGAAACTCTGGATTCTGACAGAGGGCCACGAGACATCGACCAGCGCGCAAAAATGGAGGCTCTAGACCCTTCCAGAGCCGAGATATCGAAGGTCAAACTTTCAGCCAAAAAAAAAAAATGACAGTGTTACCCCTTATGTTTTTTTTTTTGGCTGAAAGTTTGACCTTCGATATCTCGGCTCTGGAAGGGTCTAGAGCCTCCATTTTTGCGCGCTGGTCGATGTCTCGTGGCCCTCTGTCAGAATCCAGAGTTTCAAGAAGATCGGAGGGGGTCAAAATTTTGGCCAAAAAAAAAAAACATAAGGGGTAACACTGTCATTTTTTTTTTGGCCAAAATTTTGACCCCCTCCGATCTTCTTGAAACTCTGGATTCTGACAGAGGGCCACGAGACATCGACCAGCGCGCAAAAATGGAGGCTCTAGACCCTTCCAGAGCCGAGATATCGAAGGTCAAACTTTCAGCCAAAAAAAAAAAACATAAGGGGTAACACTGTCATTTTTTTTTTTGGCTGAAAGTTTGACCTTCGATATCTTGGCTCTGGAAGGGTCTAGAGCCTCCATTTTTGCGCGCTGGTCGATGTCTCATGGCCCTCTGTCAGAATCCAGAGTTTCAAGAAGATCGGAGGGGGTCAAAATTTCGGCCAAAAAAAAAAAACATAAGGGGTAACACTGTCATTTTTTTTTTTTGGCCAAAATTTTGACCCCCTCCGATCTTCTTGAAACTCTGGATTCTGACAGAGGGCCACGAGACATCGACCAGCGCGCAAAAATGGAGGCTCTAGACCCTTCCAGAGCCGAGATATCGAAGGTCAAACTTTCAGCCAAAAAAAAAAATGACAGTGTTACCCCTTATGTTTTTTTTTTTTGGCTGAAAGTTTGACCTTCGATATCTTGGCTCTGGAAGGGTCTAGAGCCTCCATTTTTGCGCGCTGGTCGATGTCTCGTGGCCCTCTGTCAGAATCCAGAGTTTCAAGAAGATCGGAGGGGGTCAAAATTTTGGCCAAAAAAAAAAAACATAAGGGGTAACACTGTCATTTTTTTTTTTGGCCAAAATTTTGACCCCCTCCGATCTTCTTGAAACTCTGGATTCTGACAGAGGGCCACGAGACATCGACCAGCGCGCAAAAATGGAGGCTCTAGACCCTTCCAGAGCCGAGATATCGAAGGTCAAACTTTCAGCCAAAAAAAAAAAATGACAGTGTTACCCCTTATGTTTTTTTTTTTGGCTGAAAGTTTGACCTTCGATATCTCGGCTCTGGAAGGGTCTAGAGCCTCCATTTTTGCGCGCTGGTCGATGTCTCGTGGCCCTCTGTCAGAATCCAGAGTTTCAAGAAGATCGGAGGGGGTCAAAATTTTGGCCAAAAAAAAAAAACATAAGGGGTAACACTGTCATTTTTTTTTTTGGCCAAAATTTTGACCCCCTCCGATCTTCTTGAAACTCTGGATTCTGACAGAGGGCCACGAGACATCGACCAGCGCGCAAAAATGGAGGCTCTAGACCCTTCCAGAGCCGAGATATCGAAGGTCAAACTTTCAGCCAAAAAAAAAAAATGACAGTGTTACCCCTTATGTTTTTTTTTTTGGCTAAAAGTTTGACCTTCGATATCTCGGCTCTGGAAGGGTCTAGAGCCTCCATTTTTGCGCGCTGGTCGATGTCTCGTGGCCCTCTGTCAGAATCCAGAGTTTCAAGAAGATCGGAGGGGGTCAAAATTTTGGCCAAAAAAAAAAAACATAAGGGGTAACACTGTCATTTTTTTTTTGGCCAAAATTTTGACCCCCTCCGATCTTCTTGAAACTCTGGATTCTGACAGAGGGCCACGAGACATCGACCAGCGCGCAAAAATGGAGGCTCTAGACCCTTCCAGAGCCGAGATATCGAAGGTCAAACTTTCAGCCAAAAAAAAAAAAATGACAGTGTTACCCCTTATGTTTTTTTTTTGGCTGAAAGTTTGACCTTCGATATCTCGGCTCTGGAAGGGTCTAGAGCCTCCATTTTTGCGCGCTGGTCGATGTCTCGTGGCCCTCTGTCAGAATCCAGAGTTTCAAGAAGATCGGAGGGGGTCAAAATTTTGGCCAAAAAAAAAACATAAGGGGTAACACTGTCATTTTTTTTTTTGGCCAAAATTTTGACCCCCTCCGATCTTCTTGAAACTCTGGATTCTGACAGAGGGCCACGAGACATCGACCAGCGCGCAAAAATGGAGGCTCTAGACCCTTCCAGAGCCGAGATATCGAAGGTCAAACTTTCAGCCAAAAAAAAAAACATAAGGGGTAACACTGTCATTTTTTTTTTTTGGCTGAAAGTTTGACCTTCGATATCTCGGCTCTGGAAGGGTCTAGAGCCTCCATTTTTGCGCGCTGGTCGATGTCTCGTGGCCCTCTGTCAGAATCCAGAGTTTCAAGAAGATCGGAGGGGGTCAAAATTTTGGCCAAAAAAAAAAAACATAAGGGGTAACACTGTCATTTTTTTTTTTGGCCAAAATTTTGACCCCCTCCGATCTTCTTGAAACTCTGGATTCTGACAGAGGGCCACGAGACATCGACCAGCGCGCAAAAATGGAGGCTCTAGACCCTTCCAGAGCCGAGATATCGAAGGTCAAACTTTCAGCCAAAAAAAAAAAATGACAGTGTTACCCCTTATGTTTTTTTTTTTGGCTGAAAGTTTGACCTTCGATATCTCGGCTCTGGAAGGGTCTAGAGCCTCCATTTTTGCGCGCTGGTCGATGTCTCGTGGCCCTCTGTCAGAATCCAGAGTTTCAAGAAGATCGGAGGGGGTCAAAATTTTGGCCAAAAAAAAAAAACATAAGGGGTAACACTGTCATTTTTTTTTTTGGCCAAAATTTTGACCCCCTCCGATCTTCTTGAAACTCTGGATTCTGACAGAGGGCCACGAGACATCGACCAGCGCGCAAAAATGGAGGCTCTAGACCCTTCCAGAGCCGAGATATCGAAGGTCAAACTTTCAGCCAAAAAAAAAAAATGACAGTGTTACCCCTTATGTTTTTTTTTTTGGCTGAAAGTTTGACCTTCGATATCTCGGCTCTGGAAGGGTCTAGAGCCTCCATTTTTGCGCGCTGGTCGATGTCTCGTGGCCCTCTGTCAGAATCCAGAGTTTCAAGAAGATCGGAGGGGGTCAAAATTTTGGCCAAAAAAAAAAAACATAAGGGGTAACACTGTCATTTTTTTTTTTGGCCAAAATTTTGACCCCCTCCGATCTTCTTGAAACTCTGGATTCTGACAGAGGGCCACGAGACATCGACCAGCGCGCAAAAATGGAGGCTCTAGACCCTTCCAGAGCCGAGATATCGAAGGTCAAACTTTCAGCCAAAAAAAAAATGACAGTGTTACCCCTTATGTTTTTTTTTTTGGCTGAAAGTTTGACCTTCGATATCTCGGCTCTGGAAGGGTCTAGAGCCTCCATTTTTGCGCGCTGGTCGATGTCTCGTGGCCCTCTGTCAGAATCCAGAGTTTCAAGAAGATCGGAGGGGGTCAAAATTTTGGCCAAAAAAAAAAAACATAAGGGGTAACACTGTCATTTTTTTTTTGGCCAAAATTTTGACCCCCTCCGATCTTCTTGAAACTCTGGATTCTGACAGAGGGCCACGAGACATCGACCAGCGCGCAAAAATGGAGGCTCTAGACCCTTCCAGAGCCGAGATATCGAAGGTCAAACTTTCAGCCAAAAAAAAAATGACAGTGTTACCCCTTATTTTTTTTTTTTTGGCTGAAAGTTTGACCTTCGATATCTCGGCTCTGGAAGGGTCTAGAGCCTCCATTTTTGCGCGCTGGTCGATGTCTCGTGGCCCTCTGTCAGAATCCAGAGTTTCAAGAAGATCGGAGGGGGTCAAAATTTTGGCCAAAAAAAAAAAACATAAGGGGTAACACTGTCATTTTTTTTTTTGGCCAAAATTTTGACCCCCTCCGATCTTCTTGAAACTCTGGATTCTGACAGAGGGCCACGAGACATCGACCAGCGCGCAAAAATGGAGGCTCTAGACCCTTCCAGAGCCGAGATATCGAAGGTCAAACTTTCAGCCAAAAAAAAAAAATGACAGTGTTACCCCTTATGTTTTTTTTTTTGGCTGAAAGTTTGACCTTCGATATCTCGGCTCTGGAAGGGTCTAGAGCCTCCATTTTTGCGCGCTGGTCGATGTCTCGTGGCCCTCTGTCAGAATCCAGAGTTTCAAGAAGATCGGAGGGGGTCAAAATTTTGGCCAAAAAAAAAAAACATAAGGGGTAACACTGTCATTTTTTTTTTTGGCCAAAATTTTGACCCCCTCCGATCTTCTTGAAACTCTGGATTCTGACAGAGGGCCACGAGACATCGACCAGCGCGCAAAAATGGAGGCTCTAGACCCTTCCAGAGCCGAGATATCGAAGGTCAAACTTTCAGCCAAAAAAAAAAAATGACAGTGTTACCCCTTATGTTTTTTTTTTTGGCTGAAAGTTTGACCTTCGATATCTCGGCTCTGGAAGGGTCTAGAGCCTCCATTTTTGCGCGCTGGTCGATGTCTCGTGGCCCTCTGTCAGAATCCAGAGTTTCAAGAAGATCGGAGGGGGTCAAAATTTTGGCCAAAAAAAAAAAACATAAGGGGTAACACTGTCATTTTTTTTTTTTGGCCAAAATTTTGACCCCCTCCGATCTTCTTGAAACTCTGGATTCTGACAGAGGGCCACGAGACATCGACCAGCGCGCAAAAATGGAGGCTCTAGACCCTTCCAGAGCCGAGATATCGAAGGTCAAACTTTCAGCCAAAAAAAAAAATGACAGTGTTACCCCTTATGTTTTTTTTTTTGGCTGAAAGTTTGACCTTCGATATCTCGGCTCTGGAAGGGTCTAGAGCCTCCATTTTTGCGCGCTGGTCGATGTCTCGTGGCCCTCTGTCAGAATCCAGAGTTTCAAGAAGATCGGAGGGGGTCAAAATTTTGGCCAAAAAAAAAAAACATAAGGGGTAACACTGTCATTTTTTTTTTGGCCAAAATTTTGACCCCCTCCGATCTTCTTGAAACTCTGGATTCTGACAGAGGGCCACGAGACATCGACCAGCGCGCAAAAATGGAGGCTCTAGACCCTTCCAGAGCCGAGATATCGAAGGTCAAACTTTCAGCCAAAAAAAAAAAAATGACAGTGTTACCCCTTATGTTTTTTTTTTTGGCTGAAAGTTTGACCTTCGATATCTCGGCTCTGGAAGGGTCTAGAGCCTCCATTTTTGCGCGCTGGTCGATGTCTCGTGGCCCTCTGTCAGAATCCAGAGTTTCAAGAAGATCGGAGGGGGTCAAAATTTTGGCCAAAAAAAAAAAAACATAAGGGGTAACACTGTCATTTTTTTTTTTGGCCAAAATTTTGACCCCCTCCGATCTTCTTGAAACTCTGGATTCTGACAGAGGGCCACGAGACATCGACCAGCGCGCAAAAATGGAGGCTCTAGACCCTTCCAGAGCCGAGATATCGAAGGTCAAACTTTCAGCCAAAAAAAAAAAAATGACAGTGTTACCCCTTATGTTTTTTTTTTGGCTGAAAGTTTGACCTTCGATATCTCGGCTCTGGAAGGGTCTAGAGCCTCCATTTTTGCGCGCTGGTCGATGTCTCGTGGCCCTCTGTCAGAATCCAGAGTTTCAAGAAGATCGGAGGGGGTCAAAATTTTGGCCAAAAAAAAAAAACATAAGGGGTAACACTGTCATTTTTTTTTTTGGCCAAAATTTTGACCCCCTCCGATCTTCTTGAAACTCTGGATTCTGACAGAGGGCCACGAGACATCGACCAGCGCGCAAAAATGGAGGCTCTAGACCCTTCCAGAGCCGAGATATCGAAGGTCAAACTTTCAGCCAAAAAAAAAAACATAAGGAGTAACACTGTCATTTTTTTTTTTTGGCTGAAAGTTTGACCTTCGATATCTTGGCTCTGGAAGGGTCTAGAGCCTCCATTTTTGCGCGCTGGTCGATGTCTCATGGCCCTCTGTCAGAATCCAGAGTTTCAAGAAGATCGGAGGGGGTCAAAATTTCGGCCAAAAAAAAAAAACATAAGGGGTAACACTGTCATTTTTTTTTTTTGGCCAAAATTTTGACCCCCTCCGATCTTCTTGAAACTCTGGATTCTGACAGAGGGCCACGAGACATCGACCAGCGCGCAAAAATGGAGGCTCTAGACCCTTCCAGAGCCGAGATATCGAAGGTCAAACTTTCAGCCAAAAAAAAAAATGACAGTGTTACCCCTTATGTTTTTTTTTTTTGGCTGAAAGTTTGACCTTCGATATCTTGGCTCTGGAAGGGTCTAGAGCCTCCATTTTTGCGCGCTGGTCGATGTCTCGTGGCCCTCTGTCAGAATCCAGAGTTTCAAGAAGATCGGAGGGGGTCAAAATTTTGGCCAAAAAAAAAAAACATAAGGGGTAACACTGTCATTTTTTTTTTTGGCCAAAATTTTGACCCCCTCCGATCTTCTTGAAACTCTGGATTCTGACAGAGGGCCACGAGACATCGACCAGCGCGCAAAAATGGAGGCTCTAGACCCTTCCAGAGCCGAGATATCGAAGGTCAAACTTTCAGCCAAAAAAAAAAAATGACAGTGTTACCCCTTATGTTTTTTTTTTTGGCTGAAAGTTTGACCTTCGATATCTCGGCTCTGGAAGGGTCTAGAGCCTCCATTTTTGCGCGCTGGTCGATGTCTCGTGGCCCTCTGTCAGAATCCAGAGTTTCAAGAAGATCGGAGGGGGTCAAAATTTTGGCCAAAAAAAAAAAACATAAGGGGTAACACTGTCATTTTTTTTTTTGGCCAAAATTTTGACCCCCTCCGATCTTCTTGAAACTCTGGATTCTGACAGAGGGCCACGAGACATCGACCAGCGCGCAAAAATGGAGGCTCTAGACCCTTCCAGAGCCGAGATATCGAAGGTCAAACTTTCAGCCAAAAAAAAAAAATGACAGTGTTACCCCTTATGTTTTTTTTTTTGGCTGAAAGTTTGACCTTCGATATCTCGGCTCTGGAAGGGTCTAGAGCCTCCATTTTTGCGCGCTGGTCGATGTCTCGTGGCCCTCTGTCAGAATCCAGAGTTTCAAGAAGATCGGAGGGGGTCAAAATTTTGGCCAAAAAAAAAAAACATAAGGGGTAACACTGTCATTTTTTTTTTTGGCCAAAATTTTGACCCCCTCCGATCTTCTTGAAACTCTGGATTCTGACAGAGGGCCACGAGACATCGACCAGCGCGCAAAAATGGAGGCTCTAGACCCTTCCAGAGCCGAGATATCGAAGGTCAAACTTTCAGCCAAAAAAAAAAAATGACAGTGTTACCCCTTATGTTTTTTTTTTTGGCTGAAAGTTTGACCTTCGATATCTCGGCTCTGGAAGGGTCTAGAGCCTCCATTTTTGCGCGCTGGTCGATGTCTCGTGGCCCTCTGTCAGAATCCAGAGTTTCAAGAAGATCGGAGGGGGTCAAAATTTTGGCCAAAAAAAAAAAACATAAGGGGTAACACTGTCATTTTTTTTTTGGCCAAAATTTTGACCCCCTCCGATCTTCTTGAAACTCTGGATTCTGACAGAGGGCCACGAGACATCGACCAGCGCGCAAAAATGGAGGCTCTAGACCCTTCCAGAGCCGAGATATCGAAGGTCAAACTTTCAGCCAAAAAAAAAAATGACAGTGTTACCCCTTATGTTTTTTTTTTTTGGCTGAAAGTTTGACCTTCGATATCTTGGCTCTGGAAGGGTCTAGAGCCTCCATTTTTGCGCGCTGGTCGATGTCTCGTGGCCCTCTGTCAGAATCCAGAGTTTCAAGAAGATCGGAGGGGGTCAAAATTTTGGCCAAAAAAAAAAAACATAAGGGGTAACACTGTCATTTTTTTTTTTGGCCAAAATTTTGACCCCCTCCGATCTTCTTGAAACTCTGGATTCTGACAGAGGGCCACGAGACATCGACCAGCGCGCAAAAATGGAGGCTCTAGACCCTTCCAGAGCCGAGATATCGAAGGTCAAACTTTCAGCCAAAAAAAAAAATGACAGTGTTACCCCTTATGTTTTTTTTTTTGGCTGAAAGTTTGACCTTCGATATCTCGGCTCTGGAAGGGTCTAGAGCCTCCATTTTTGCGCGCTGGTCGATGTCTCGTGGCCCTCTGTCAGAATCCAGAGTTTCAAGAAGATCGGAGGGGGTCAAAATTTTGGCCAAAAAAAAAAAAACATAAGGGGTAACACTGTCATTTTTTTTTTTGGCCAAAATTTTGACCCCCTCCGATCTTCTTGAAACTCTGGATTCTGACAGAGGGCCACGAGACATCGACCAGCGCGCAAAAATGGAGGCTCTAGACCCTTCCAGAGCCGAGATATCGAAGGTCAAACTTTCAGCCAAAAAAAAAAAATGACAGTGTTACCCCTTATGTTTTTTTTTTTGGCTGAAAGTTTGACCTTCGATATCTCGGCTCTGGAAGGGTCTAGAGCCTCCATTTTTGCGCGCTGGTCGATGTCTCGTGGCCCTCTGTCAGAATCCAGAGTTTCAAGAAGATCGGAGGGGGTCAAAATTTTGGCCAAAAAAAAAAACATAAGGGGTAACACTGTCATTTTTTTTTTTGGCCAAAATTTTGACCCCCTCCGATCTTCTTGAAACTCTGGATTCTGACAGAGGGCCACGAGACATCGACCAGCGCGCAAAAATGGAGGCTCTAGACCCTTCCAGAGCCGAGATATCGAAGGTCAAACTTTCAGCCAAAAAAAAAAATGACAGTGTTACCCCTTATGTTTTTTTTTTTGGCTGAAAGTTTGACCTTCGATATCTCGGCTCTGGAATGGTCTAGAGCCTCCATTTTTGCGCGCTGGTCGATGTCTCGTGGCCCTCTGTCAGAATCCAGAGTTTCAAGAAGATCGGAGGGGGTCAAAATTTTGGCCAAAAAAAAAAAACATAAGGGGTAACACTGTCATTTTTTTTTTTGGCCAAAATTTTGACCCCCTCCGATCTTCTTGAAACTCTGGATTCTGACAGAGGGCCACGAGACATCGACCAGCGCGCAAAAATGGAGGCTCTAGACCCTTCCAGAGCCGAGATATCGAAGGTCAAACTTTCAGCCAAAAAAAAAAAATGACAGTGTTACCCCTTATGTTTTTTTTTTTGGCTGAAAGTTTGACCTTCGATATCTCGGCTCTGGAAGGGTCTAGAGCCTCCATTTTTGCGCGCTGGTCGATGTCTCGTGGCCCTCTGTCAGAATCCAGAGTTTCAAGAAGATCGGAGGGGGTCAAAATTTTGGCCAAAAAAAAAAAACATAAGGGGTAACACTGTCATTTTTTTTTTTGGCCAAAATTTTGACCCCCTCCGATCTTCTTGAAACTCTGGATTCTGACAGAGGGCCACGAGACATCGACCAGCGCGCAAAAATGGAGGCTCTAGACCCTTCCAGAGCCGAGATATCGAAGGTCAAACTTTCAGCCAAAAAAAAAAAATGACAGTGTTACCCCTTATGTTTTTTTTTTTGGCTGAAAGTTTGACCTTCGATATCTCGGCTCTGGAAGGGTCTAGAGCCTCCATTTTTGCGCGCTGGTCGATGTCTCGTGGCCCTCTGTCAGAATCCAGAGTTTCAAGAAGATCGGAGGGGGTCAAAATTTTGGCCAAAAAAAAAATGACAGTGTTACCCCTTATGTTTTTTTTTTTTGGCCAAAATTTTGACCCCCTCCGATCTTCTTGAAACTCTGGATTCTGACAGAGGGCCACGAGACATCGACCAGCGCGCAAAAATGGAGGCTCTAGACCCTTCCAGAGCCGAGATATCGAAGGTCAAACTTTCAGCCAAAAAAAAAATGACAGTGTTACCCCTTATGTTTTTTTTTTTGGCCAAAATTTTGACCCCCTCCGATCTTCTTGAAACTCTGGATTCTGACAGAGGGCCACGAGACATCGACCAGCACGCAAAAATGGAGGCTCTAGACCCTTCCAGAGCCAAGATATCGAAGGTCAAACTTTCAGCCAAAAAAAAAAACATAAGGGGTAACACTGTCGTTTTTGGCCGAAATTTTGACCCCCTCCGATCTTCTTGAAACTCTGGATTCTGACAGAGGGCCATGAGACATCGACCAGCGCGCAAAAATGGAGGCTCTAGACCCTTCCAGAGCCGAGATATCTTTGAACTTTGAATAGAAAGTTCAAAAGAACAGAATTGATCTGAAATGGAAAGCTTTTGTAACATTAAACACTACCATTCAAATGTTTGGGGTCAGTAAGAATTTATTTTTAATTTTGGGTGGAAAGAAATTAAAAAATACTTTTATTCATCAAGGATGAGTTAAATTGATCAAAAGTTACAGTAAAGACATTTATAATGTTAGAAAAGATTATATTTTAAATAAATGCTGTTCTTTTGAACTTTATATTCATCATAGAATTTTGGGGGGGAAATGGTACATGACTGTTTTCATCATTGAAAATAACTATTTATGTTTTTTGAGCATAAAATCAGCATATTAGAATTATTTCTGAAGGATCATGTGACACTGAAAACTGATGTGTAAAAGTAACAATAATGATGTCGAAAATTCAGCTTTCAAATGACATTTTAAAATATATTAAAATAGAAAACAGTCATTTTAAATTGTCATACTATTTCACAATATTACTTTTTTATCAAATAAAGCAGCCTTGGTGAGCAGAGGAGACTTCATTTAAAACCTAAAAAATCTTACTAATCTAAAACTTTTGACCGGTAGTGTATGTTCACATTTATTGCAAAATTCAAACGGGATCAGAAAATAATTATTTTCTCTCATTCACCTGCATGAGATTTTTCAACCTAGAGGTCCAGCAGGGTTAGCTGAAGGGGCGGGACTTACCAGCTCTATATGCACGCATAAGTTCCGCATTTGACGCAAGGATGCTCTACAGTTTCAGGTTGGGGAGATTAAAGCGGAGGAAAGCAAGGTTATGGCAGAGTCTTCAAAATTTACTGTCCTTCCGTCTTTGAAACGAAACTTTCATAAGTTTAGATGTAATTTTATACATAGTTAATTATGTTTATTTAATATAATTTTAAAAAGAAGTATAAACACAACGAGGGGTGTCTGTTTTGTCTGTTTTTGTGACTAACGTTTCTTTAGTATAACCAAGGAGTATAAAATTCAATATAAATTCTCGGTATTGCATTGGACTCTACGATCGGCGGAAGTTACCGAAAATACCGCCGTGCATATAGAGCCCATAGGATCTACTTTATCTTGTCTCTATTCCTTTTTTATTGTATTTTATAAAACGGTTCCAGTTCCAATCGTTGATTCTGATTGGTCAATAGCTGTGCTTTATAGCTTGTTTTCACATGACGTCACGACACTGCGTTGTCATGGCGCCAAATGCAAATGGGGGGCAGGAAGTGATTTGCTGGATTTAGAAAGAACTATAACACACATTAAAAAAAGTTACGGACTGCAGCTTTAAATACATTCTCTACCAGGACAAAAAGGCAAATCATATGTCAGCTTAATTTTTTTTTTTTTTTTAATAAGACAGTGATTATCTTTTTACATCCTTACACATTAAAGAAATATTACACAAATTGCACCGTTTACAACTGCGCTCACTAGAGCACAAACACAAAATCCAAAAGCACAAATTTGTTAAGACTTTCTCAGTCCATCAAAACACACAGCGCAGTTTCATTCAACATAAAACAAGATATTACATCCCTCAAATGTTTTCAAACATACAGAAACATACTCAAGTGCATCGCAAACGCGTCTAGCGGCGCAGGGTCACGTGTCTCTGCGAATTGCTCGTGCGTAGAGATAATTAGCATAATGGTCAGTATTTCTTTCAGGTTTACTGACGAGGGAAAGATCGAAGAGAAATAAGTTAATGTTAGACTGTCAACATGTCTTATAGCTAGCTAGCTAAATCCTGGTTCAACGACAGACATTTGAAGGTAAGTACTAAAGCCACACAGTAATATACGTTATATAAATATGCATGGAACTGCATTTGGGTTTGCGTATTTGCATAGAGTACGTTTCTGGCCTTAAACATGATCTTAAATACAGCTGTAAAAGAGAAACTCAATAGTGTAGCATGCTACAGTGATTACATTCACTTATGCAGGACGCAACAAACAACCGCTTCCTTTACCGCAGTTTTTGAGCATTAGTGGACTTAAGGTTAAGATAGTACCCAAGTATACTTATCAAAACATAGTCTTTTGGGACATTGCACCATGGTGATGGTTTCTTGCAATATCAGCTATGCTATGATATGACATAAATATAGACATAGATATATGTAACTGCACATCAAAAAGGAGTAAACAGCTTCTGCAAACACATTCCCTGCACATAAACAGCAATGTTCACTGTGTAAACTTAAGGAGTAGTTCACTTTAAAAAAAAACTTTTGCTGATAATTTACTCACTCCCATGTCATCCAAGATATCCATGTCATTCTTTCTTCAGTCGAAAAGAAATTAAGGTTTTGGATGAAAACATTACAGGATTTTTCTCCATATGATGGACTTCAATGGGAACCAAACAGTTCAAGGTCCAAATGAGAGTTTCAGTGCAAACTGTTCAAAGGGCTTTAAACGATTCCAGACGATGAATAAGGGTCTTATCAAGCGAAACGATGGCTCATTAAAAAAAATAAATAACAAAGTTTAAGTTTTATAATAAGCTCAAATGGTCACCTTGCTCCAGTGATGCGCGTTTTGTGACTCTCCTGTTCGAACTCGTTTCCAGAGTCAACTTGTTCATCTCGATTTGTTGAATGAACCAAATGACACGAAAAAAAAATTGTTCATTTTGACAGACGAGTTCAAGCAGGAGAGTTACAAACGTGCATCACAGAACAGAGCAAGGCGACCATTTGAGCTTATTATAAAACTTAAACTTTGTTTTTTTTTTTTTTTAAATGAGCCATCGTTTTGTTTGAAAAGACCCTTATTCATCATCTGAAATCATTTAAAGCCCTTTGAACAGTTTGCACTGAAACTGTCTTTTGGACCTTGAACCGTTTGGTAACCAGTAAAGTCCATTATATGGAGAAAAATGCTGGAATGTTTTCATCAAAAACCTTAATTTCTTTTCAACTGAAGAAAGAAAGACATGGACATCTTGGATGACATGGGGTAGAGAAAATTATCAGAAAAAGTTTTTACAAAAGTGAACTACTCCGCTACTGTAGTTTACCTTAAAGCTTTGAGCTTTCTGATGTTATGTGTCCGTGTTTTCTATGGACTTTACTGCTATAAATGGGCATTTAATGTCAGATTAAAGGGTAAAACACAGCAGAGGACCCTGTTTAGATGCATGTGATACATTAGCCCTAAATCAAAACTACACTGCAAAAAATGCTTTGCTTACTTAGTATTTTTGTATCGTTTCCAATCCAAATATCAACAAATTCTTAATCAAGATGCATTCACTTGAGTAAAATGTTGTACCATGTCAAATTATGTCATTATGGGGGTCAAAATGAAGTGAGTTTTTTGCTTAAAACATGAAAATCATCTGCCAATGGGATGAGAAAAAGAAACTTAAATCAAGCTGAAACTATATTATATTTCTGACCCCATTGGCAGGTAATTTATCATGTTTTAAGTAAAAACTATTTTTCCCATAGAAAACAAGATATAATATTTTATGCTATACTATTCTAGTAAACGCATCTTGGTGTAAGATTTTTTTGAACAGGAATGAAGGCAAAAATACTGAGTAAGAAAGGCGTTTTTAGCAGTGTAAAAGTTTAACCAAAAAGTTCGACTAAATATGTGACTCCGGATGGCACAGTGGAACATTACACCAAAAAATATATTTATATACTTAAATTTCACAATAAAATATCAGCATGTATAAAACACAATATACTTTTAAAAAACAGTTTACCAAATAAAAGACGAAAAAAATTCAAGTCCTGATTTTGTCACACGTAATACTGAAGGGAAAAAAAAAATGACGAAACAAACAACAGTGATTAAGGATCATGGAACAAACACACTTGACTTTTCCATCCCTATTTATCCTTTTGATTTTCCATCTGAAGGGAAAACGTGTAACCAAAAGAAAAGAAGAACAAAAGCAAAACTCGTGGATGAATCTCACGATTACAGGTCCGGGTCAAATTTCACCCCATAATCAAAACTATTTTGCATAAAGAAAAACGAAGATTGGAACAAGCAGTCACTCCATGAGGAACAGAGCGGAGATGATTCTTCCTAATATTTAGTCCTCCGTTGCTCTGGTTACTATTTGTCAATTAAGTGGGGCTATTTTTCGATCCTTTGCTTATTTATTATCTATATGTTCACTTAATATCTACATTGTAATTGTTTAGAATGTAGTCCGCACGCCTATAGACCATTTCACAAGATGTAAACAACACTGGTCCAGAAACTGTTTCAGTTTGTAACTGTTTTCTTTATTTCACATGTAAAGAAAACATCTTAAAGATGTTTGTTTAACGTTTTGATTAATTTTTATATGTTCTGTTGGTTGTATTTTTTATGTAGTGTTAACTGATACAGAAAGTGGACCAGTTGTTTACATCTTGCAAAATGGTCTATAGGGCCGTTTTTTTCTGATATTCTCTACTTTGATTATATTCATCTAGTATTATCGATTCTTTGCTTATTTGTAGCTAATTGTTTATCTTGAAGAAATATCAGTATTGTACGCGCTTCTATTTTGAATCTATTTTGATGTTTTGCGCCTCAGGGGAACATGGGCGCCGTTATCTCTGAACTTCCGTTTTTGCGGTCGCTCTGTATAATTCTATGGCATCGCTGTAGAGGAGTAATTTGCTGGTGAAGTGGATTTACTTATTGTAGAGTTAACAAAAGTGATCATGAGCATTGTAATGTTTATCATAAGCATTGTAAAGCAGAAATGTCGAGCGGGAATTTTTGTACGAGCTGTTAATTCATGAAGATCAAGATCGCTGTGAAAATACAGACCGGAAGTCTGAAAGGGGGCGGGGCTAACAAGTTACATAGCCAGTTGAAGAGCTCGTTTCGGTTTCGCCCTCGCCCATTCTCGGGTAATTGGCTTGTTGTGCTAATTGCAAGGTCCGGCTGCAGCTGTTTTCACTCAGTGACTGGAAGAAGTATATCAGTGCATTGCGAGCCTGCCTCGCGCGACTATAGCGAGCCAAGACACCGGCAAAGCAGTTGAGTATCTTCACCCCTTTCCTATCTTTTACTTATTTCAACTAATCAACATGTGCTTTCAATACATTCCTGTTGTCTACTGCTAATCTGCACGCTATCCCCTTATCATCACACTCACCTCTTATGGTAAGCCGTTCAGCTTCAATTGTAACGTTACCCAATACCCAGCCTTACTCGTCGTAATCGCGTTTTTACTAGTATCAATTAAATTTGAGAGCTCTCTAATTGAATTAAAGAGCTCTACAATTGAGTTCTTACTAGTAAGAATTGAATTAGAGAGCTCTCTGCTTGTAATTCTTACTAGTAACAATTGCAATTGTAGAGCTCTCTAAATGAATTCTTACTACTAAGAAGTAATATTAATTAGCTCTCTAATTTAACTCTTACAAGAAACAACTCAATTGCAGAGCTCTGAAATTGAGTTGTTACTAGTAATAATGCAATTAAATTCAATTTTTACAAGTAGAGCTCTCAAATGGGCTCTATGCACGGCGGTATTTCTGGTGAAGGTGTAAAAGGCCCGTTCACACCAAGCACAATAACTATAAAGATAACTATAAAGATATAATTCTAAAAATCGTTCTCCATATTAAAGAATAACAGAGTTCACACCATAGCTATAACGATAAAGATATGAGGAACGATATCGTTTGGATCACTTTCAGAACGATTTTTTTCCAGCTGTTCAACGATAAAACACTGACAACCAATCAGAATCGTCCATTTAAAATGGCAGATGACATTGCAGAGAAGTTAATCGTCAAGGTACAAAAAAAAATCATCAACTGTTTGACAAGTCAAACTCACTTTTCAATGCTAAATTAAAAAAGATGGATATATGTAAAGCATCCTGGGAATAAACGGTGAGAAGTAACTTTATTCACAACGAGATTATGCAGTTTAGCATAGTGTTACAAAATTACCTCAGGTAGGCTGTCCAGCGCTAGTTGACAACATTGCTGAAGTAGGTGATGTTTTTATCCCATCATTGAATTCGTCAGCTAAATCCAGATATTACAGTGTAGAAATGCTAGATTCACTGTTTAGATGCGCTCCCAACACCTCGTCTTTAAGGATATCGATCGTGTACCAAAAACAAAAAGCGCCTGTTTTTCCTTTTGATATTTGTTTGTAACGTAAAGCAGCAACAGCAGGTCATTTGCGAGCCCGCGCGCGCGAACTACTCTGAAGCCACAGCGCGCGTGCGTGCTTAGAACAAAAAGAACGTTATCGGTCGTTGGTGTGGACGCATATATAGTTATCTTTATCGTTATCTTTATAGTTATCGTGCTTAGTGTGAACGGGCCATAAAGATAACTATAAAGATATAATTCTAAAAATCGTTCTCCATATTAAAGAATAACAGAGTTCACACCATAGCTATAACGATAAAGATATGAGGAACGATATCGTTTGGATCACTTTCAGAACGATTTTTTTTCCAGCTGTTCAACGATAAAACACTGACAACCAATCAGAATCGTCCATTTAAAATGGCAGATGACATTGCAGAGAAGTTAATCGCCAAGGTACAAAAAAAATCATCAACTGTTTGACAAGTCAAACTCACTTTTCAATGATAAATTAAAAAAGATGGATATAAAGCATCCTGGGAATAAACGGTGAGAAGTAACTTTATTCACAACGAGATTATGCAGTTTAGCATAGTGTTACAAAATTACCTCAGGTAGGCTATCCAGCGCTAGTTGACAACATTGCTGAAGTAGGTGATGTTTTTATCCCATCATTGAATTCGTCAGCTAAATCCAGATATTACAGTGTAGAAATGCTAGATTCACTGTTTAGATGCGCTCCCAACACCTCGTCTTTGAGGATATCGATCGTGTACCAAAAACAAAAAGCGCCTGTTTTTCCTTTTGATATTTGTTTGTAACGTAAAGCAGCAACAGCAGGTCATTTGCGAGCGCGCGCGCGCACTACTCTGAAGCCGCAGCGCGCGTGCGTGCTTAGAATACGCACAACCGGGAGATAGGTCTGACTGCAGAACCGCAGAACCAGTACGTCATAACAGTCTGAGGACGACAGCGCCAGCCCGACAGTCTGAGGGCGGAAGTGGGCGCGGCAAGGCATTACGCTACTTCCGTGTTTTGGAAAGTTTTAAAGTTTAAAACAACGTTCTTTTAAAAACTTTGTTTTTAACGATTTATTTGAAAATGTATATTCAAGATTGATCAACAATATTATACATTAAACAAAGCATAAAATGTAAAATAAATAATACAATGAAAACAAAGCTTGAGAGTTTGAACATTTTATTCACTTGAAAATACTTTTAAATACTCAACCAACAAAGACCACCATTCACAATAATATGGACCGAAAACACAAAAAAATAATAATTTAAATAAAATGAGTTTTTTCCTCTGAAATATAAAAACAAAAAATCACACACTAGCTGTTTTCTAATTAAATAAAATTACAAAATCAAACTAAATAAATAATATAAACAAAATTAAAACAAAGACAATAAATCTTATAAAAGTTATACAAGCACAAATTTGACAACAATAATTCTCAAGAGTAAAATAAATAACAAATTAAAACTCCATACACATGGAGTTTATTCTGAGGTGCCTTTCGTCATGACATTTGAAAAGAAAAACTTCCATGTCCTGTTGAAACTGAAACCGAAACATGAAAGGCTCTTTGGCCTGTTCCAGAGCATCTTTTCCTTCTGCCTGATCAAGATTAAGAAGGGCCTCTTCCTGGTCTTCCTTCTCTAGGTTCAGATATGACGGCTCTTGCACAAAACCTCTGAAGGAGTGGCAGTTGTTCCGCAGCCATCCAACTGCGGTCCTGAGGTCTTTGACCATCTGTGGTTCCTTCATGAGAGGAGTGTACAAATAAGGAATTAAATCATTAATTCATTTAAAATAATTACTCACAAGAGAAGAGATGCACCACATTTGGCTGCTAGCTAATTTCCATCTGTTGTCCACGAGTGTCCTCAACAATACATCGTGGTTTAATCAGGATGCATGTAAAATGCATGTAAATGATAATGTCTTGAAATTATGCTCTTTCATGTGCCCGACATACCTTATCACCGATTTCAGAGTCTTCTTGTGATTTGGTTGGCTCATGCACATCAACGGCAGCATGTTTCCTGTGACATATACATTAAGTAAATTTATAGACAGAGAAAAACTTGGGAAAGCAAGAGAGAGTTACCTTTCAATGGCAAAATTCTCCATGAGAATAAGGCACCACCATTTTCGAATAAGAGGAAAATCCGACTTGCATAAGGGGAGAAAATGTTAATAGATCAATTTAATAGATTATATCATCTAGTTAAAATATATATTTTTAACAAAGACTTACAGCTGTAAAATCAAAGGGTGCCTCAAAGACCATGTGCAGAGCATACTGAAATTCCCCCCCCAAAAAAAGGAAATCAGTCAAGTTTAGGCAATCATATCATGTTTTCATTCTTATGATTTATCTAATTTTTTTTTTTTTTTACTTTCCCTTTTTCTCACCATCAGCATGAAGATCCCACAGTCCACAGAGCCAGTCAACTGTTGTGGAACATTCTAAAACAATGCAATTATCATTAAGTTATTCCTGGAAAGGATGTGACAAACATATAAAAACACAATCTATATAAGTAGCTTATGTTTTTTGAAAGCCTAATTAAAACTAACCTTGTTCTTGATCAGCTTCCATGGTCCTGGAGCGATTCTGTTTGTCAATTTACTGCAACAAAATCAAACAGAAATATTATAACCAGAAAAACTGGACAAAAAAGCAAAGTATATTTATTCTAAAGCAAAAACATTACCCCAGACTGAATTGGAAAAACAAGATTTCAAATGTATAATATAAAAACAGCATGCAGATCATCATGCAAATGAACATCATGCACAGAACAAACAGCAGTGAACATCACTGAAGAGCAAACTTTGGAAGAACGAACTTCGAACAGCAAACCTTGAACTGCGAACTCTGAACATAATATTTATAAATGTAAGTGCAACCTGAAGACAGTCACATATTTTACATCACCAATCCCGTAGGGGTGAGTTGAATCAAAAAAATACATAGCCTTGATTTTAGGCTTCAGAACCTGTGAAATACCGTTGTTAGTATTTTGAATCCTAATATCACCATAAAGAGTCGGTTCACCCAAAAATGAAGGGAACAACATACACATAGCATCCAGTGTCCTGGTATCCAAGCAGGAAGCAGAATGTAATCCTTGGATCCTATGTTATCCTTGGGGAACATAAGATCCATTCATTTTTTTTGTAACTGCATTTATAACTGTTCCAGTTTAAGATAAAATACAACTTGATGAACTTACTGGAAATGATAAAAATGGGTCCAATTCAAGTGGTGGTAGCCAGGTAACTACAACATAGGAATTTGCTGCAAACACATCTGTTCCCTAAGCATAGCATTAATTTGCACATCCATTACAAAACACAATTATGTCTCCGGGTGATCATGAGTTATACAGTTGTAGGCAAAAATACCTTTTCCTTAGCCACCATGACGATCACATCAAGACAGCTGTTTGCAATCTGTTTTTAAATATATTAGTTATATAATAACATTAGTTAATTACTAAAAAAAAAATTATATTTTTTAAATCATTGTTTGTCCACTTACTGTTGCCTCAAGCGATGCATTGAGGCCCAAGGTCAAGAAATCTTTTCGCTGCAGTTTAATGCTTCCAACTTGAGCAATTGTCTCATCTCTGTCATTTTTACTCAAAATCTGGTTAAGCTTTAACACAGATTAAGATAAAAAGACCAAAATTACATTCAGTGTACATAAAATGTGTTAAATGTGATAAAAACAAACAATATTACCATTGATGACCGCCAATCACTTGGCTGGAAATCCCAACAACTTCTACTAGCAGACAACTGTTTAATGTCACAAACCATTCCTGTTGCAGCGAAGACATGAATTATACACAATAAAAACACCACACAGTTTCTAAAGTATGTTACCACCCATTTAACCCATGAATGAAAACACTCACCACCTCTTGTAACCATTGAAGCAGCCAGGGTACTGTCCTCCATCACATCATCAGTACCACCTCCTTCCTCATGGGAGAAACAAGGATTACCTGTTTAAGAGATTTAAACAAGTGTTTAATGTCCCAAACCATTTTTGATGCAGTGAAGACATTTTGGAAATAAAAAAATATACACAATAAAAATGCACCACACAGTTTCTAAAGTATGTTACCACCCATTTAACCCATGAATGAAAACACTCACCACCTGTTGTAACCATTGAAGCAGCCGGGGTACTGTCCTCCATCACAACATCAGTACCACCTCCTTCCTCATGGGAGAAACAAGGATTACCTGTTTAAGAGATTTAAAGGGATATTAAATTGAACAGTACTGATCTAAATTCATCAGTGGTTAGTGGACAATTACATTATTATAACATAGGATATTTTAGTGTCTTTCTACAAATATTCGTAGGTTAATATAAATTTTAAAAGAAGAAGGTAAATTACCAAACACAGCTTGTCCGTACACATTTTTCATCATCATGCCCCCAAATGTCTTCTTCAATCTTTCCAGCAATTTTTTGTTTTTCTTTTCATTATAGTGATGGATTATGTTCCTCATTTGAAAGAGATGGGTCGAGGGCAAAGACATGTTCAAAAAGTAGTTGTTTTTTTTCATCTTTGCGAAGAGTTGCTCTGCAACTTGGCTGTTCACTTTGCCTGCCAATTGAGGTACTAAAGTGAGCTTCCTCAACACATCTTTGCTGTCTTTCGTATTGGCTTCATGAAACCGATCATACAGCACATAGTGGTCCGATGAACCCGTCACTGGGTGACCGCTAAGGTCCGGCTCTGTCTTCTTAGTGTTCAGCCAAGGTAGTGACACTTTCAGCTGTCCACATTTGGCCAATTCAATGTTGGATTGAGTGGGTTCTGCCAAGCGACCTTCAAATGGAGAAATGGGTACCTTTTCTGATGCCCTTAAATTCAAATGAGTTGCAAGACCCCGTGCAAAGTCATAAATTATGACATTTGGCAAATGCTTCCAGGATAATAGTAAGTCTGCAAAGTCTCGAGGACTCTCAGCTCGGAGATTGCATTTGATACTATAAACAATCCCACATGGGCACATAATCACTGCCCAGCCTCCTAAAAAAAAATATATTAATCGCATTCAATGAGTAAATCAAAGTTTTTTGTTTCTTGTTTCTGCAAGTCAACTAAAACTTACCAGAGGCACCCCAGATTTTGTCAAAGATTTTGTCATACGTTTGTCTGGATTTCATTTCATTTGACAACCTCAGAAGAAGATCACTGCGGGATCCATTAGAGTCCAAGCCACACTCTTTACATAACTTCCGAATGACCCCAACCTAAAGAAGTATAAACTCTTGTTAAAAAGGTAATATTAAAAACACAACACAGTCAGTGTTTTTGACTAACAAACCCTACCTTTTGTTTGTACAGTTCTTCTCTGAGTCTGTCCTCTGTAACCGTTATTTCAGAAATTTCAGATACAGACTTCGAAACATGAATCTTTTCAAACTCTGTGTTTAATACAGAGTCTGAACGCCGTGTGGCCTTCCCTATCCAAGGAGCCCAAAAATGGTATGTTGGTGATACCGCACATGGATTGTGTCTACCACCTAAAAACCACAACCAAAAAAAAAAAACATTGTATTATATTGCATTTTAACACGCTTCCCCAGTGTATAAAGCACTGTGTTCATACTTGAAACAAATCCACGACCAATCATATCACACGACATGGCCTCCCAAAACTTTTCCAGGTTGACCTCGCCATCAAAATTCTCTGCAGGACCCTGGATGTCACTTACTAAAGAGTGAAAAAATTGTGCATTAATATATGACAAGGTCACACTAAAAAAAAATTGAAGGAAAAAAAAATCCAATTACAATGACCATATAAAGTAAGTCCCTCTGTATAAAAGTGTCTGCCTAATACATAAATGTTAATGTAAACACAATTAGCAAGTAGAGTATCACAATAGTCATACCTGATAAATGGAAAACACCTTTTTTGTGTAAATCCATGATCACCACAGGGGGATGATCACCACAAGTAATGCAGGAATACTTGTATTCATGATCAGTAAGGGCCTCAAAATGCAAGTATGCATGAAGCACTGTGTCTGCTGGTGGAAACTTCAGACCTGTCATATCTTGCAAAAACTCGACTGCTCTACTCACAGCAGTATGGGCCTGAGGAAAAAAAAAATACATGTACAAACTTGGAGACATTGAAAGATGCTGTACTTACTGAACATTCATACATTGAAGATTACCTGTAGAAGGTTTCTTAAGGTTAGACATAAGTGTATGTCAAGGATGATGTGGTCGTTAAAGTTGTGGAGTTGGTCTTTCCACTCTTGGTAGCGATAAAACATTCCACACAGTGGGCACTGCTTACAGTAGGTTGATACTTCTATCATTCAAACAAAGTATTACATCAGAGGGCCGTGTAATTCATTGCATATTTGCATATTTATAACATCCTACCTTCAACAATGCACCAGTTGGAGAGTATTTTGGCTCTCTTTGTAATTAAAATAGGGTCACTAAGGGGGACGACACCTGGGCATCTATGACACACAGTTTCTTCTGGACAAAGATATTTTGGGTAGTCTTGGCCTAGTGATGGGGCACGTATATTGTCTGGTAGGACAGCAGGTATCATCTTGTTCTGTAGAATGTACTGTACCATTTGTTTCAGTCCCAGATCATTTGGAGGATACAATGGATGGTCTTCTGTGACGTTGCTCTCCTCTGAATGTGAATGAGCCTTTTGGGGTGGGGATTCTTCTCTGCTGAAGACAGTACGGAAAAGCTCACGGTCTGTTTGAAACAGATGCCATTTCGCAATGTACTTATGCGGACAAGAACGGCGCACTTTGGAACAGGGGCAGTGCCATGTGTTTAATTTGGTATTGTAAACAACAATGACACGCCCCAACCGGCTATAATAGGACACATTTGGCTCAAAAACGGAGATGAACTTTTTTGTTTGAGGGCTCCCAATTGAGGTTTCTACAGACAGTGGTACACTGCTAGAAACGGCAAGCTGCTGACGAGCAAGGCATAATTTTTTCTTCTCGTCACCAAACCATTTTGCTCTCACCATTTCAGTTAAAACATCTTCCTTTAGAGAGACTGCTTCAGCTGAGGATGTGCAGAAACTTACAGATCTGACATGCATACACTGATAGGATAACATACCACTCCTCTGTGCTACTTCCATGTTTACTTGGCATTCGTTTGATTCGCAGCAGACTTTTTGTTGTTCTCCCCATGTTTTGTATTGAACATGAAGAGGACTATTCGGACCACTTGCAACTTTAAGCACTGTGAATATGCCATTTGATTTGTCCACACACTGGCTTGCAAGGTGAAATCTGGCATTAATGTCCTGAATTGGGTGATTTGTGTGTTTACGGTCAATATGTTTTTTTATATTTTTTTTATTCATGAGGGTATTGCAGATTGGGCATTTCTGTTTAATAACAGGCCGTGCACGAACCCTGCCTGGCACGTTAAATGCTGTGCTAGTGGCTGATGGTGTCCCAGTGGCATGAACAGTGCTAGTGGCTGATGGTGTCCCAGTGGCATGAACAGTGCTGGTGGCTGATGGTGTCCCAGTAGCATGAACAGTGCTGGTGGCTGATGGTGTCCCAGTGGCATGAACAGTGCTGGTGGCTGATGGTGTCCCAGTACCAGTAGCATGAACAGTGCTGGTGGCTGATGGTGTCCCAGTACCAGTAGCATGAACAGTGCTGGTGGCTGATGGTGTCCCAGTACCAGTAGCATGAACAGTGCTGGTGGCTGATGGTGTCCCAGTAGCATGAACAGTGCTGGTGGCTGATGGTGTCCCAGTGGCATGAACAGTGCTGGTGGCTGATGGTGTCCCAGTGGCATGAACAGTGATGGTGCCTGATGGTGTCCCAGTACCAGTAGCATGAACAGTGCTGGTGGCTGATGGTGTCCCAGTACCAGTAGCATGAACAGTGCTGGTGGCTGATGGTATCCCAGTACCAGTAGCATGAACAGTGCTGGTGGCTGATGGTGTCCCAGTAGCATGAACAGTGCTGGTGGCTGATGGTGTCCCAGTAGTATGAACAGTGCTGGTGGACAGTGGCTTCCCTTTACATACTTCTAAATGATTTTGAAAATCTAATTTTCTCAGAATTGTGGTTGTACAGTAGAGACAGTGGAAATGAAGAGATGGTCTGCAGCCCAAACCACATCTGTGAAATGTGAAATCTGAAATATGACCAGGAAAAAAGGAAAAACTCAGTTCCTGTGCTTCAGAGTGTGACTCCAAACCTACTCAAACCTATCCCTGATGTTTTAAATGTTTAATGGGATGCATTCATATTATTATAACAAAATACAAATATATAATTCTTTGAGGTTTTTTTTTTTAGCTCAAGTTTCAGTGTGCAATACTTTTGCTAACTTTAGATGTTAATGAAGATAAATTAATATTTCATGGCTAAATCATGCAGAAAAACATCTACATCTATCTAATTCCAAAGGGACAACCACTGAATATGTGTACCATGAAATGCAATGCAATTCGCTTTGGATAAAAGTGTCTGCCAAATGCATACATGTAAAAAAATACCTATTGCCACTGTATATTAAAAAACAAAAAAAAAAAACTCAAGATGTTCATACCTCCATGAACAACAGCCTTTTTGAAGTGGATTTTCATATGACTGGTCAATTTGTCCCGTCTTGTTGGTTTAAAGATGCTGGCATCACAAAATGGGCAGTGAAATTGTCTGCAACATGTTGTGCATTGGATCAGAAGTGGTAGTGCTGACCCTCTCTGAATCGATATGTGCTTCTACAGGTGAAATAAAATACAATTAATGCAATTCTCATGGTCAGAAAATTTAACAAATGCTGTAAAATACAACGCCAACAACTAATTAATTCACAAACCATGAATATGTAAACAAACAAAGTGATACTGTGATATTGTTAAATATTAACTTACAAAATACTTAGTTTCAAAATACTTCCTTTCAGTAACCAAACTCCATCGCACACCTGCAGGTGATAGGTGCGTCGGACAATAAGACCAGACTAGCTCGTTTTAGCAGTGATTATGTGTTTTAGATGATCTTGCTAATCTACAGGTTGATCCTAACTGATTGTTGTAACTATTACAATTTGTAATTGTCTGTGATGTGGTGCTAATTATGTACTCCCAATGAGCTTAATTGTTTACAGATGGAGTTCTGTTGAGTGGTCATGTGCTAATCTAAAAAGAGATGATTTTGTAACATTTTGTATTACTCCTGATGAAGGTCGTGTGTCCGAAACGTTGTGTGTGAATAAACATTAATTTTAAATTACAAGTAACGATAGTGTGCGGGAGTTCCTTATCTGCTAAAATACTTCGTTTCAAAAAACATTTCAGTACAGAGCCGTTTTGTATAAGCGTAACGTTATAATGTTAAGTATGTTGCATGATCCATATCAAATATATAACTTCTTTTTACCTCGTTCTCTTCTTCTTCATCTTCTTTTCCTTGTTCTACAGTGTGCTCCGCCATAATTAAAACTTTTACTGTCTATCTTTAACTGTCTTAAAACATTTTCCTGTGTAGTCTAAACATGTCTAAACATGAACTCCGTACAGTTCCGGCATCGGACTGCTACCCGCCCACTTCCGCCTTCAGACTGTCGGGCTGGCGCTGTGGTCCTCAGACTGTTATGACGTAATGGTTCTGCGGTTCTGCAGTTGGTTATTATTGACAACCGGCGCTGCGTCATCATAGAATGTCCCCGCCCCCTTTTGGGGGAAAACAAACTAGACTCCCCATAGACTTCAATACAAAATAACGGCAAAAACCAACGTCCGTAGGCAGCCGACAGGCGTAAATAACTAAGAAATCACTTATATACACCGGATGTCCAGGCTGCCTGCCATAGAGCGTGAAAAATAAATTTTTATGCCCGTTATCAACTAGCCCAGGCTACCTGCCATCATAATCATTAATTCATGAGATATACATTACGGTTTTTTTTTTACTTTAAAAAGCGAAATAAAATCATTCACTCTCTTACCTCGTGAGTGACTCGACGAGGTAAAAGTAAATGTCCGGGTAAGACACCTCTGGCCACTGGGTGGGGTTGTTACCCCAATTTGACGCTGATAAAGGGACATGTTTTTAAATTGGCCAAATTAAGGTTGTGTATGTATTTTTCACGCACTATGGCAGGCAGAGTGGACATATAATTACTTGACATGTTTTATATAAATGATTTCTTAACTTATTTACGCCTGTAAGCTGTGTACGGACGTTAGTTTTTGCTGTTATTTTGTATTGAAGTCTATGGGGAGTCTAGTTTGTTTTCCCCCAAAAGGGGGCGGGGACAAAATTGACAGTTAAGTTCCCGGATGTGCCGGTTGTGCGTATAAAAAGAACGTTATCGGTCGTTGGTGTGGACGCATATATAGTTATCTTTATCGTTATCTTTATAGTTATCGTGCTTAGTGTGAACGGGCCAAGGATGCTCGATAACTTCCGCCTATCTTAGACTCCAATGCAATACCGAGAATTTATATTGAATTTTATTCTCCATGGTTATACTAAAGAAACGTTAGTCACAAAACAGACACCCCTCGTTGTGTTTATGCTTCTTTTTAAAATTATATGAAATAAACATACTTGTATAATAACTATATGAAGAGTTCAGATGCAAAAGCCTCTAAATGCCATTTGAAATTTTCTTCTAAAATGACCATTTTTATCGAACTTGTACATTTAAGTTCAGTAATTTCACTTAAATGACAATTAATAGGTAATCTTCATTGCCATTTAAGTGAAATTACTGAACTTAAATATACAAGCTCGATAAAAATGGTCATTTTAGAAGAAAATTTCAAATGGCACTTAAAGGTGTTTGCATCTGAACTCTACATATATAAAATTACATCTAATCGTATGTACGTTTCGTTTCAAAGATGGGAGGAAAGTAAATTTTGAAGACAATGCCATAATCCCGTTTTCCTCCGCTTTAATCTCCACAACCGGAAATGAACGAGCATCCTTGTGTCAAATGTGGAACTTTTGCGTGCATATAGCCCGTTGAATTGGTACTAGTAAACATGCAATTACAACGAGTAAGGCTGGGTACAATTTAAGCTAAAACGGCTTGCCGTACACCTCTCTCTCTCTTTCTATGGGTCAATGGAATTGTCAATCAGCAGTCATTAAAGCGGACTGATTCCAGACTTTGCATCTCATTCTACCCTTAATACCCTAGACTTGACTGAGACCTGAATCCATCCAGAAGACTCTGCAACCCCTGCGGCTCTCTCTAACAATTTCTCTTTCTCACACTCCCGCCAGTCAGGGAGGGCTGGGGGTAAGTTACTGGTCTTCTCATTTCTAACAATTGGAAATATTCCACTCTATCTTCTCTATGCAATAACAACTCTTTTGAATATCATGCTATTACACTTACAACTCCCATTAAGATCCTCCTTGTACTCGTATCAGCCCCCAGGTCAACTGGGAAGCTTTGTGGAGGACCTGGATGTGCTGCTCACCTCCTTCCCTGAGGATGACATCCCACTTGTAGTCTTTGGCAACATTTCAACATTGATCTAGTGAAGCCGTCCGCAGCAGACTTCATCTCTCTCCTAGCCTCCTTTGAGCTCAAACGGCTCATCACCACACTGTTCTACAAAGGCAAAGCGCAGTAACACACATTTGGTCAAAAATGAGTTAACACTTGTAATGTCCTTTATGACGTGTGTTCTGTCTTGTGAAAAATATCTGGGTTAAATTATGTCCCGTTTTGGAGAAGCATCACCACATAATCTATCCATAACACGTGTGATTTTTAAAGTGTAATAAAAAAATTAAAAGCCTTTTTCTCGGTTTGCGTAGTCACTGCACTTTGCCTTTGTTGGGCAGCACAGGTAACCACAAGTCCGGCAACCAGCTGGACCTGGTATGCACACACACAATTGCATCACAGACCATAGCCGTTTCTTAATATGCATTCTTGTGGACTTTAGAAAATTCATCAATCACTGCAGAAGTACTGTTCCAATTCAAAGTTCACATCTAGCAAAGTCCACTTCAAATCCCCTGATGTGTTCTTGAGCCGCCCCATTTACTGAGGATGCATCGAGAGGTGATTTGTGTGGACTTGAGATAGCCAGGTATCCCACAATGCATCTCACACCAACCAGCAAGCAGATTAGAGAATCCGCGAAATATCAAAATAATACTGTTATTTTGTCGTGAAATGTAATTTTAAGAGAGTTTCAGGTGGGAATTTGGTTGTTTAAATCTCAAATCTGTGGTTAATTTACAAAGATAGCACCTATTTCAAAAATGTAGCTGACATTTTCTTTTTCATTTATCTTTTCCTCGGCTAGCGCTTCTGATATTTGCCGCTGACACCGATGTCTAGTCTGGTGGATAAACTTGACGTATAATTCGTCTTGTGTAAAAGTCTATCTTTGGTCTCGTCTCTTTTAACTAGTTTGTTCCACGGCAAAAAAAAAAAAAATCGTTTTATTGTGTTGTTATAAATATCTTTATTTACTTATTTCATTTTTTTTACATGATCTTCACTGTATGAACAATAGAATGAAATGAACTGTCTTTGTTAAATGTCAATAATCAATAATGTTTCGTATTTTTAAAATGAAAACAAAAAGATTATGTTAATTTTGTTATTAATTTACGCAGTGAAGATAATCAATATACGCCTGAACCACATGGCCAAATATGTCTAAGATTTTTTTTAATGAAGAGAGTGGTGTTTTATTGTAAACGAAAAGAGATAGAGTTATAAAATCGTCTCGTCTCTTTTAACTAGTTTGTTCCATGGCAAAAAAAAAATCGTTTTATTGTGTTATAAATATTTTTATAATCTCGTCTCTTTTAACTAGTTTGTTCCATGGCAAAAAAAAAAAATCGTTTTATTGTGTTATAAATATTTTTATTTACTTATTTCATTTTTTTACATGATCTTCACTATATGAACAATATAATGAAATGAACTGTCTTTGTTAAATGTCAATAATCAATAATGTTTCATATTTTTAAAATGAAAACAAAAAGATTATGTTCATTTTGTTATTAATATACGCAGTGAAGATAATCAATATACGCCTGAACCACATGGCCAAATATGTCTAAGATTTTTTTTAATGGAAAGAGTGGTGTTATTTCATTTTATTTTAAACGAAAAGAGAGAGTTTTATCATAGTTTGTTTTATTGTTGCCTAAAATATATATAAATAGATAACCGGAGAGTGTGCTGAGTGACGCGATCAAGTACGCTTTGTTCCATTCGCAGAATAACCGGAGTCATACTTGGCGAGTCTGAACTACCAAGGACGCAAGTCCGAACTTTGCGTACTTGGTATTGAGAAACGGCTAATGTCTACCTCTCAATGTCTCAGCACTTAATATAACTAAAACAAAACACAAATAAATTAAAAAAAAAACTTTCTCTACATCTCAGCACTTAACATAACTCAAAACAAATAAATAAAAAACCTTTCTCTTTTCAATTCCTGCTTATGCTACCCCGTGCAATGTCTAAACTTTTTATTTTGAGCACTTGCGTTGCTTTCGCCTCTTCACAATGACTCGCTTCGTTTAGTCTTCAACTGTAAATCACTTTGGATAAAAGCGTCTAATAAATGACTAAACGTAAATGTAAGATTGTTTGCTTTATGCAAATAAAGTCAAAAATCTTGGAAGAGATAAGACCCGGACGTTGTTTGTTTTCGTCAGACTCAGCCGTAAGAAACTCAACATACAGATTCACACAAGTTTTCAGTCCGCAACACAAAACAACGTTATTTTCACACGGGTCAACCAGCAGCACAGGGATTTCAGCTATTTACACCATTCACTCGACCCTCATCAATAATAATATGATATTTTACATATTTAGCACTTTATCAAAGGCTTTAATCATAGAGTGAAAACAATGGTCGCAATACGGCATGCAGTCAGTTGAAGTCATGTGACCTCTCATTGGCTCAATTCTGTAAACATGAAAATGGACATCACAGGTTGATTAAAAATCGCTCTTTCCCAGTTCAACTACTCTTAGAATCTGTTGTGAAGAACGGACCAGTCCAGCAGGTCCACTTTACAGTCAGTAGGTCGTAGATATGGGTGTGTTCATTTTTACACCGTACTTGTTGCATTTTGTTCCTTACCAGGACTGTGAAAGGCGTTACCAGCTCCAGCTAACGTCGGTCGCCACGTGATCACACCATGAATTCGTTACTCCCGTACAGCACTAAAGGCTGAGAGGAACCGAACTCGTGCTCTCGTCTGCGGACACCTTCGTCCTCGCGGGGCTTTGGCGGGCAGCTTCGGTTCCCTCGGGGTCGTGGACGGGTTTTCTCGGAGCTGGAGGCACATCGGGTGTTCAGGGAAGCCTGTTCTAAGCCCTCCTGGTCGGGGAGAATGTGCAAATCCCCACCGGAGGAGGCGGAGGAAAACAGAGGCCCGGAAGAGGAGGAACGGAGCCGATAGTGAGGCGTCTCGGAGGACAGCGAGGCGACGGCCGAGTCCACGGAGTCCAGAGATTCGGGCTGACGCCGTAAACCACGTCTGCTTTTAGACTCGGACTTCCTCCAGCGTGCCGCCGACGCCGCGCCGGTGATTCTTTCTGAAAAGGAGACGTTTGACATTACAAATCACATGAAAATTACAGCTCTGTCCTCATTTACTCGCCTCTCATATTAAAAGTTGTGTATGCCAACTGTATTGGTTAGATGTGAATATAAGACTTGTTCACAAGACTTAGATTCAAATGGATCAGTTTTACATTGACTTTATGTCCTTTTTGGATCTTCTAAGTTCTGGTTTTGTACAGAAGCTCAACCAAGTATAATAGAACTCTCTCAAAACACCGCCCTTACCCCATTGATCTGACACGGCCCCTTCCGACTCCATGAGGTTTTCCGAGCTGTCCGCTGTCCCGATAGACGCTTCCGACTCCAGCATCTCATCATCAGACGCTCTGGGATCCAAAGCCAACATCTCATAGGTTAGTTCTTCCCTAAAATGAGTGAAAAACAGGTGTAAAGGAAAATAATGAAACCGCTACACCTCTCTCCTGAACGTTTGAGGTCTTGATTTGTTGTATTTTTATATTGTTATGGAAATAAACGGGTTTGCAAAGCTCGCCTCCAGTGGATTTGTTACAAGTCCTTCATACTACAAGGAATATATATATATATATATATATATATATATATATATGAAGAGTTCAGATGCAAAAGCCTCTAAATGCCATTTGAAATTTTCTTCTAAAATGATAATTTTTATCAAGCTTGTATATTTAAGTTCAGTAATTTCACTTAAATGGCAATGAAGATTACATATTAGTTGTCATTTAAGTGAAATTACTGAACTTCAATATACAATTTTGATAAAAATAATCATTTTAGAGGAAAATTTCAAATGCATTTAGAGGCTTTTGCATCTGAACTCTTCATATATATATATATATATATATAAAATTTCATACTATATACTTATGTTCATGAATTGTAATTCATTTAAATTACTTGTATTTGTAGTTACACTGTTAATTTTAACCATAATTTTAAGATTAATGACCATAACCCTCACTTTACTCATCAACCCAACCATACCTCAAACTCGTAAGAAATAAATGTGGAGATTTTCCGAAAACAATACAGCACAGTAGTACATAGCGTTGTGGGTATTTAAAGGGAGAGTTCACCCAAAAATTAAATTAGCCCATGATTTACTCACCCTCAAGCCATCCTCGGTGTTCTTACACAATTGCATGGCTTCGCTTCAGAAAGCTTTTATTACCCCAAGAGCAGTTTTCGTTTCCAGCAGATTTATCACGGATGCAGCACTTTGATGGACTTCCAAAATATATATATATACACACCCACTGACTCCCATTATAAAGCTTGGTAGAGCCAGGATATTTTTTAATATAACTCTGATTGTGTTCGTCTGAAATATAAAAGTCATACACACCTAGGATGACTTCAGGGTGAGTAAACCATGGGCTAATTTTCATTTTTGGGTGAATATCCCTTTAATGTCAGTACATAGAAATGATAATCATGACGCAAAAGGTGTTTACGAACTTCTCTTTCTGCAGGTTTTCGATCTGCATGGTCAAAACTTTCTCTTCTTGCTGCATGGCGGCTTGCTGCTGCTCGCTTAGCCCAGACTCCGCCCCCTCGTCGCTTGGCTCCTCCCCTTCGGTCATCCGCGGGCTCAGTGGCGGCGAGGGCGTGTGGCGGCCGCTTTTGCGTATACGCCCTTTACCCTGAAGAAAACAGCACACTGCAGCATAAGAAGTGAGTAATCAATGTGCTAAAGTTCGAATCACGCTAGACTTGGTATTTGGTCAAAAGTTGTGTTTGGAATTTGAGCTTTACTGTAAAAAAGAAAAGCATTGTAGATATGTTGGAATTAAAATGTAAAAAAAAAATCTTTATATAAACGTTTAAAGTCCCCCTGTGGTGAAAATCCAGTTTTTAATGTTGTTTATACTGTATGTCTATATGGTGTTTTTAATACGCTTTAAGACAAACCATGTGTAAATTCAAAAGTCGACAGCATTGCTGAGTATTTTGAACCAAAAACACGGTGTGAAATCGCTACCGTTTCTGACGTCACAAACGACCTTGTAACCAATCAGATCAACGTGTGTGATCGTCAACCAGTGGATCTATGAGTGCGTGAAGGCGGGGCTCATTTCCATATTAACCGACATACTAAATGAGGCAAGGGTGTCGAGTTACATTCAAGATTTTAAGGCATGCAGAATATTTATGGAAAAAAAGTTTAAATATGTCATTCTGGTTATCAAAGATGAGCGTTAAGGGATAAAATTATTGACTACAGGGGGACTTAAAATGTTATATTTCTTAATATAATTGATTTAACTTAAATTATTAATATTTGGAAGTGGAATTTACAATTTCAATTGTATTTCAGTAGGCAGAAAATATGAAATTAAAATATATGAATAATTACAGCCTAAATTTTTGGAACAAATATAGACAATAATTATTAAAAAAAAAACACACATGCTTGCACACACAAATACGGTATTTGCATGTGAATCAATAATACAAAGTCTAGCATGACCACACCTTACATGAGGGAGACAGACGGCACTGCAAGTGAGACACAACTCCCTAAACACACACTAACACACAGTCACTGAGCTTTACCTTTTTAACTGCGTTTGGCTGAGTAATAACGCAGCGAGAAGCAAATGCAGGAGAAATGAAAGAGGAAATGTTAGTAATTCGGCAGCATGTCGCATGTGTGGTTAAAACAAGACCAAACAAAACAAAAAAAACAACGTGACACTTAAGCACATCATTTGGACCGTACTCTCCTCCGATCACCTCTCACAACCAATCACACGACAGCATTTCAAAGTTAGCTTGAGCGTCTTCAACGGGGCCAAATAAACATGTCATTAAACCACGGATGGCAACTAGAGATGCTACACGGACGGACATTCACTAGCCGTGTGACGTCACAGATGTTGCGGCGTGGATACATACCAGCGTGGCAGTTCTTGTAATGCCAATAAACCTAACCGCAATTAGTACTGGTTTCTGGAAGAGGAGGATGGGGAGAAGGGGATTGGGAAGGAGTGAAGGGAAGAAAACAGGATTAGTGGAGTGTCTGTCTGGGAACAGAATGGGGAAGTGAAGATGTACGGCACTTTCCATGAATGTGGTACAAAATAAGACTTGGGAACTTTTTCAGCAATTGAAAGGCGCAGCTTAACCTTCAGAAAACGCCGATAGTCCATCTTAGAAAGTCATACTTCATGTTATATTTGCCATGTTTTTTTGGTGAGGTTTGCTCATTTTTGCAACTCTGTATTGCAGAATTGGATGGATGGATGGATGGATGGATGATATAGACAGACAGATAGATGGATAGATGGATAGATGTATGGATGGATGGATGATATAGACAGACAGATAGATGTATGGATGGATGGATGGATATAGATAGACAGACAGACAGATGGATAGACAGACGGATGGATGGATGGATGGATGATATAGACAGATGGATGGATGGATGGATGGATGGATGGATGGATGGATGGATGATATAGACCGACAGATAGATGGATAGATGGATGGATGGATGGATGGATGATATAGACAGACAGATGGATGGATGGATGGATGGATGGATAGATGGATGGATGGATGGGTGGATGGATGGATGGATGGATGATATAGACAGACAGATAGATGGATAGATGTATGGATGGATGGATGGATATAGATAGACAGACAGACAGATAGATGGATAGACAGACGGATGGATGGATGGATGGATGGATGGATGGATGGATGGATGGATGGATGGATGATATAGACAGACAGATGGATGGATGGATGGATGATATAGACCGACAGATAGATGGATAGATGGATGGATGGATGGATGGATGATATAGACAGACAGATGGATGGATGGATGGATGGATGGATGGATGGATGGATGGATGGATGGATGATATAGACCGACAGATAGATGGATAGATGGATGGATGGATGGATGATATAGACAGACAGATGGATGGATGGATGGATGGATAGATGGATGGATGGATGGGTGGATGGATGGATGGATGATATAGACAGACAGATGGATGGATGGATGGATGGATGATATAGACCGACAGACAGATGGATGGATGGATGGATGGATGGGTGGATGGATGGATGGATGATATAGACAGACAGATGGATGGATGGATGGATGGATGATATAGACCGACAGACAGATGGATGGATGGATGGATGGATGGATGGATGGATGGATGGATGGATGGATGGATGGATGGATGGATGATATAGACCGACAGACAGATGGATGGATGGATGGATGGATGGATGGATGGATGGATGGATGGATGGATGGATGGATGGACTGGGATGGATGGATGGACTGGGATGGATGGATGGAATGGGATGGATGGCTGGATGGATGGATATAGATAGACAGACGGATGGATGGATGGATGGATGGACTGAGATGGACTGAGATGGACTGGGATGGATGAATGGATGGACTGGGATAAATGGATGGATGGATGGATGGATGGAATGGGATGGATGGCTGGATGGATGGATATAGATAGACAGACGGATGGATGGATGGATGGATGGACTGAGATGGACTGAGATGGACTGGGATGGATGAATGGATGGACTGGGATAAATGGATGGATGGATGGATAGATATAGATAATAGATAGATATGGATGGGGTTTGTCCCTCTAAAGTTCATGGCACTCAGGAGGATTGTGTACTAAAAGCATGGAAAGTGACGTGTCATAAAAGGGGCGGGGCTAAAACATGAAGTGTGTGTGGCAGCATCGGGTGCAGATCGTGTGAAAGTCTGAGGCTCTTATATGTGTGTGTGTGTGTGAGGCTCACCATCGAGCGGCGGATGTGTGTCAGGCGAATCTTGGCTTTGCTCTCTGCGAACTCCAGTGTGTTGATGTCCTTCAGACGAGCTTTATATTTCCTCATCTGTTCACAGATGATCAGCTCCACACACCTGAGGGAAATCCTTCAATTCAGTTCACATTGACTTCTACAGGCTTTAGACAACACACATTGTTTCAAAGCAGCTTTACAGAAATGTCCACATTATAATCTAGAGTGATCTGGTATCAGAGGAAACTAAGTAATGTATTTCAGAAATGTCCATATACAAAATCACAGTTAAAAGAAAATAATAATTTAAATGTAATAATTAAATAAAGAAATAATGAGATCATAGAAGTAAAGAATACTTGTGTGTTAACAGATGATTATGACATTTAGAAAATGTAGCATTGATCATGACATTTATTGATGCATAGTAGGGGTGTAGATATACGTCATGTACTGTAACAATAATGCAACAATATGTATCATGGATAGTAGTGTAATTCACCCAAAATTAAAAAAAAAAAATTAAATTAAATTTTCAGAGTTTTAGTGTCAGTTCTACATTAAACTGCTATATATAATGTTGAATATAATGTATAATAATGAATATGTGTGTGTCCTGATAATGCCAGATGTCTGATGTTATCAGTAAAAGTGGCGGACATTATTTTAAATCTATCTAGTCAGTGACAGAGATCAAGCATATTCATCTATAATAATTCAGTTTTCAGCTTCAGAATCATGAATATTGTTATTCTGGTGTCTCTATTGTCCTGTGCATCACAATAATATCGTATCGTGAGTTTAGTTTCGTAATATGTATCGACTCGTGACGAGTGTATCGTTACACCCCTAATATATTTGTAGTGATCGCAAAACTGAACATATAGCACAGTTTCATCATTGGTAGAATATAAAATATTTCAATACAAGCATTTCTGTCTCATGTTCATGTGAAACTAGCCCAATTTTGCAGGAAAAACGCACACTTGGCAACCTTTTTGTTATTTTTCATAACAGATTTGGAAGCTGTGAGCAGCATTTTGGTGTATAAAAGCGTATTTTCCTGTGCGCATCTTACGCGGTGGTCTTGCCGATGTCCCGGACGCTCTGTAGCGGGTCGGTGGTGTCGGGACAGCGCAGTATACAGGGGGCAAACACGATGGCCAGCGCGTTCGCAGACATGCGGTTCGTCTCCTCCTGGAACGAGATCCTGAAACAAACACACATTACACATGACACACGCTACACACAACAGGACTACGGTGGGTCTGGTGTTCCTCTATAGAGAGGATCTGAGATTATTTGAGGTTAAATGAACTACTTAAGTATTGTAGCTCTTGTAGTATTAACTTTCACATGCATCATTAGTCCATGGGCCAAGCAAGAATTTGGTACCACCAAAGGTGGCAAAATCTCTTTGGTACCAGATTGTTTGTAGAATCCATATAAGTACTTTGAAACATGATAAAGTTTTCTAATATTTTGGGACAATCATTTTTATTGCCATTGTCGTCCTACAGTATCTGCCCCACAAGTTTGAATGAAGTCTATTATAAGAGGTAACCATACATGCTATATGTTTATTTTTTCAGGACAGTCAGGGCTATCCAGAGCTGCCATAATTTGACATATATGTGGTATACGTATTATATTAGCATTCATGTTAAAGAAAACTAATTTTTTGCATCTACTAAATTGTATATTTGTAAGTCTATCTCAAAAGATATTGATGTTAAGGGGGTATCTTTTTAGATGTGGATAGACAAGACTGTCTGTAATCTGGTGATCTCAGAACCATGATGGTGGGGCAATCCATGATCTAGCAATTTGAAAAAATATGTATGTGCTGTATATGAAATAATATTAAGCAACAACGACTGGTGCTAGTTTCATATTACTCCTCCATACCTCGTTGTACAGATAAGCCACTATGTTTATCTGAAAAGGTGAGTCTTGCAGTTTATTTTGATATATGTTATCCTTGGAGGCTACAGGCACTTCTTGACTTATTCAACTATGACTCAGCTGTGAGAAATTGAGCGAAAGTACAGATTATTGCAACTTTGTTTTATATTAATTAGATTTTTCAAAACAAGATTACTCAGACCATTTTTGTTCTACAAGCAATCTAATTGTCACAGTCCGTCTGCACCAGTCTGTCTTGTCATCAGTATTACACTTCCCAGGATCCTCTTGTCACCACACCTGAACTCACTCCCTCATCAGCCTCGTCTTGTTCATCTGTATCACCTGTTTTCACCTCATTATGCTTGATTCCTGCTTGTATTTAGTTCTCCCTCATTCAGTCAGTCTTTGTCGGTCGTTGTTGAATGTTACTCTGAGTTTGTGAGTGTTCCTGCCTGTGTTCGTATACCTGTACCTGGTTTGAGTCTTCAGTAAAGTAATTGAATTGGAGCATTTGCCTCTATTCCTGGAACTCTCTGCTGGGTTAAGCTAGTCAGATGATATATCCAAGACTGTCTTTTGGCTGGGCCTGGACGATCAGCTGTTCCAGCAAGCCCCAGCAGCAGTGTTTCCAGCAACCCTCGCCAGTGACCTGGACCATGTGTTGTGGTTTAGTGGGTCAGCCTTCACCGTTGGTGAGGCTGAAGATGAAAGCACCACTCAACCACACACACCCACCATCTTCACCTCACCAGCCATCATCGCCTTCCAGCCTGAGACCTTCCAGCCTGACCCGAGACCGTTCAGCCCGAGACCTTCCAGCCTGAGCCCGAGACCGTCCAGCCTGAGCCCGAGACCGTCCAGCCCGAGACCGTCCAGCCTGAGCCCGAGACCTTCCAGCCTGATCATCAGTACTACACTTCCCAGGATCCTCTTGTCACCACACCTGAACTCACTCCCTCATCAGCCTCCTGTTCATCGTCTTGTTCATCTGTATCACCTTTTTTGACCTCATTATGTTTGATTCCTGCTTATATTTAGTTCTCCCTCATTCAGTCAGTCTTGATCAGTCGTTGTTGAATGTTACCCTGTTACATCGTTGTTAAATCTTATTCCACTGAAATAAAGGGAACCTTTTTTTTATTACTGTAAGTAAAAGTTGATTGGGATCGTATAGACCCCATGATCCGATTGAAGACTATAATGGCTGAAATTTCATGTGATTTCAAAACCAGATTACTTCACAATTCTTTCTATTTTTGGCATCACAAATTTAGATGTTCATTATTCTTGATATACCGGTATTTCTGTTATTTTCAAAGCAAGGTACATCACAAAATAGAGAAGTATGGCAAGCAAGTGTTTAATACACTGTTCAGATTATGACTCTAACCTTGAGGGGACCCTCGAGCAAGATTCATGCCAACGCATTCGGACACGATTCAATGAGTTCCTCAGCTACCATGATGATGATGAATAAACAGAAACATTTTGCAATGGCCAAATAAGTTTGTGAATAAGGTATAATTATATTGTTTTTCTGGCATGTTCTGTTCAAATAGTTAAAAAATAGGCAAAATTGGAGTGCACATCTCAAACACCCAAATTGGGCTCAGGTGCAGGACAACTAAATGAGATAAACAAGAATAAAGAAATGTGAAGTCCGCACACTGAAGTACTGCTACAAAAATTTTTAATTAAAAAAGCAACGTTTCGACCATCAGGTCTTCATGATGAACCAGGCTGCACGATCTCGGGCTCAGGCTGGAAGGTCTCGGGCTCAGGCTGGAAGGTCTCGGGCTCAGGCTGGACGGTCTCGGGCTCAGGCTGGAAGGTCTCGGGCTCAGGCTGGACGGTCTCGGGCTCAGGCTGGAAGGTCTCGGGCTCAGGCTGGAAGGTCTCGGGCTCAGGCTGGACGGTCTCGGGCTCAGGCTGGACGGTCTCGGGCTCAGGCTGGACGGTCTCGGGCTCAGGCAGAAAGGTCTCAGGCTGGACGGTCTCAGGTTGCACGGTCTCGGGCTCAGGCTGGAAGGTCTCGGGCTCAGGCTGGAAGGTCTCGGGCTCAGGCAGAAAGGTCTCAGGCTGGACGGTCTCGGGCTCAGGCTGGACGGTCTCGGGCTCAGGCTGGACGGTCTCGGGCTCAGGCAGAAAGGTCTCAGGCTGGACGGTCTCGGGCTCAGGCTGGAAGGTCTCAGGCTGGACTGTCTCAGGCGACACGGTCTCTGGCTCAGGCTGGACGGTCTCGGGCTCAGGCTGCACGGTCTGGACGGAACCAGCGATGAGGAGGGCTCAGGCTGGAAGGCAATGATTGCTGGTGAGGTGAAGATGGTGGGTGTGTGTGGTTGAGTGGTGCTTTCATCTTCAGCCTCACCAACGGTGAAGGCTGACCCACTAAACCACAACACATGGTCCAGGTAACCGGCGAGGGTTGCTGGAAACACTGCTGCTGGGGCTTGCTGGTACAGCTGATCGTCCAGGCCCAGCCAAAAGACAGTCTTGGATATATCATCTGACCAGCTTAGCCCAGCAGAGAGTTCCAGGAATAGAGGCAAATGCTCCAATTCAATTACTTTACTGAAGACTCAAACCAGGTACAGGTATACGAACACAGGCAGGAACACTCACAAACTCAGAGTAACATTCAACAACAACCGACAAAGACTGACTGAATGAGGGAGAACTAAATACAAGCAGGAATCAAGCATAATGAGGTGAAAACAGGTGATACAGATGAACAAGACGAGGCTGATGAGGGAGTGAGTTCAGGTGTGGTGACAAGAGGATCCTGGGAAGTGTAATACTGATGACAAGACAGACTGGTGCAGACGGACTGTGACAATTAGATTGCTTGTAGAACAAAAATGGTCTGAGTAAGATTTTTTGTTTTGAAAAATCTAATTCATATAAAACAAAGTTGCAATAATCTGTACTTTCGCTCAATTTCTCACAGCTGAGTCATAGTTGAATAAGTCAAGAAGTGCCTGTAGCCTCCAAGGATAACATATATCAAAATAAACTGCAAGACTCACCTTTTCAGATAAACATAGTGGCTTATCTGTACAACGAGGTATGGAGGAGTAATATGAAACTAGCACCAGTCGTTGTTGCTTAATATTATATCATATACAGCACATACATATTTTTTCAAATTGCTAGATCATGGATTGCCCCACCATCATGGTTCTGAGATCACCAGATTACAGACAGTCTTGTCTATCCACATCTAAAAAGATACCCCCTTAACATCAATATCTTTTGAGATAGACTTACAAATATACAATTTAGTAGATGCAAAAAATTAGTTTTCTTTAACATGAATGCTAATATAATACGTATACCACATATATGTCAAATTATGGCAGATCTGGATAGCCCTGACTGTCCTGAAAAAATAAACATATAGCGTGTATGGTTACCTCTTATAATAGACTTCATTCAAACTTGTGGGGCAGATACTGTAGGACGACAATGGCAATAAAAATGATTGTCCCAAAATATTAGAAAAGCTACTCATTTGAAAAGGTTATCATGTTTCAAAGTACTTATATGGATTCTACAAACAATCTGGTACCAAAGAGATTTTACCACCTTTGGTGGTACCAAATTCTTGCTTGGCCCATGGACTACTTCCAGCCTGAGCCCGAGACCTTCCAGCCTGACCCGAGACCGTCCAGCCTGAGCCCGAGACCTTCCAGCCTGACCCGAGACCGTCCAGCCTGAGCCCGAGACCGTCCAGCCTGAGCCCGAGACCTTCCAGCCTGAGCCCGAGACCGTCCAGCCTGAGCCCGAGACCGTCCAGCCTGATCATCAGTACTACACTTCCCAGGATCCTCTTGTCACCACACCTGAACTCCCTCCCTCATCAGTCTCCTGTTCATCGTCTTGTTCATCTGTATCACCTGTTTTGACCTCATTATGTTTGATTCCTGCTTATATTTAGTTCTCCCTCATTCAGTCAGTCTTGATCAGTCGTTGTTGAATGTTACCCTGTTAAATCGTTGTTAAATCTTATTCCACTGAGATGAAGGGAACCTTTTTTTTATTACTGTAAGTAAAAGTTGATTGGGATCGTATAGACCCCATGATCCGATTGAAGGCTATAATGGCTGAAATTTCATGTGATTTCAAAACCAGATTACTTCACAATTCTTTCTATTTTTGGCATCAAAAATTTAGATGTTCATTATTCTTGATATATCGGTATTTCTGTTATTTTCAAAGCAAGGTACATCACAAAATAGAGAAGTCTGGCAAGCAAGTGTTTAATACACTGTTCAGATGATGACTCTAACCTTGAGGGGACCCTCGAGCAAGATTCATGTCAACGCATTCGGACACGATTCAATGAGTTCCTCAGCTAACATGATGATGATGAATAAACAGAAACATTTTACAATGGCCAAATAAGTTTGTGAATAAGGTATAATTATATTGTTTTTCTGGCATGTTCTGTTCAAATAGTTAAAAAATAGGCAAAATTGGAGTGCACATCTCAAACACCCAAATTGGGCTAAGGTGCAGGACAACTAAATGAGAAACAAGAATAAAGAAATGTGAAGTCCGCACACTGAAGTACTGCTACAAAAATTTTTAATTAAAAAAGCAACGTTGCTTTTTTAATTAAAAATTTTTGTAGCAGTACTTCAGTGTGCTGACTTCACATTTCTTTATTTCTGTTCAAATAGTTAAAAGATTTTTTTCATTCTCTGGCTCCACGGTTTGTGTCATTGAAGGCTAATTTCTGTGACAAAGCTACCACTTACAAAACGTTATCATGTTGAAATATCATCTAGAGATATGAACTAAAAAAAAAATCAAACTAGAATTTGCCACCTTGGGTGGTACCGATTAGTGAAAATTGTGGCCTGGGCTCATGGACTACATCGGTTAAAAACAAGAAAGTGGCAGGTAAAAACATTGAGTGGCTGATAGATTTTGAAATCCACCAGCCACAGCCACAATTTCTATCCCTGCTCTCTAATGTTGACCTATCAATACAAACGACCACTCAAATGATACTGCGGTAAAGCCAGCCGCCACTTCGAAATGAGCGGTCAAACTAGCCGCCCCTATATTCCGTGGTGTGCGTATACAATAGCTGTTACTGTAAGATCATCATCTGGATTGAAAACAATTGATCTTCCAGCGAAGGCTATTTCACATTAATTTAATCTTCCTGTCTGTCTGTCTATCTATTTATAATTGTGTATCTGTCTATTTATAATTATCTAGTATCGATCCATCCATTTCATCCTAAAATAATTATATACTGTTGTGTCTATACGTTCATAAAATCACTAAAATAAAATCCTAGTTTACAATGCCCAATTTCACCACAGATGGAGAGTACACCTTTCTCACCGTGTCACCTGCACAGTTTCAGGACATTCTGATGTTGTATTGCAAAATAAGAGCCCTTTAAAATTCATAAATACACTGCTGTGTCCACACACTCAGAAAATCATTGAAAAAAACCATAGCTTCACTGCCCAATTTCACCTCAGATGGAGAGTACACCTTTTCACCGTGTCACCTGCACAGTTTCGGCACGTTCTGATGTTGTATTATACAATGAGAGCTCTCCAAAATTCATAAATACACTATTTTGGCTTTACATTCAGAAAATCGTTAAAAAAATCCAAGTTTACACTGCCCAATTTCACCTCAGAAGGAGCAGACAAGACACGCTTTACTTCCGCATTCCTATGGAACGTTATGGCTCTGGTTTACACGGAGTTTGCCAAACGCCCTCGATTCTATTGGTTCTGACGTTTGGATATAGGTGTCAATCATCCAAATTGACCAATCGGTGGCCGAGATATGGATCCGCATAAGCCGTTCACCTTCATGACGCAGCACGCACAGCGAATACAACTGAGCGCGCGGCGCACAGCAGCGGCGCGCAAAGTTGAACCGAACAACTGAACGCACGCGTAGCCTTTTTGTATTGATTATCGAGCCATTCTTTCTTATTTCTTGGATAAATAATGGCCGAGGTGATATGGCAGAAGAAGATGTCGACCGCCGAAACACTGCAGATGATCGAGGCGAACGACGAAGCTCCGGTCATTGCCGTTGACTCTTCATCGGACGATGAAGATCTCTTTGTTGCTGAGGGCATATCGGACAGCAGTGACCCTGATTATAGACTTCCGACATCGGAAAGGTATGTAAAATACGTTTTGTTATCATTTACTTATTGTGTTGGTATCAAATTACGGTGCTGTTACAATGTTATTAGTGTAAAATGACCGATTTTCTAGCTAGCCTATTGAATACACAAACTCAAACTGGATTGTTTGCTTACTTTCCCAGTACAAGCATGTTTACCACAACAAAATGTACTAGTGTTTACAGTTACAGTGGGTTATTTCTCTTATAATATGTTATAAACCTCTATAAAACATTACTAGGGTTTTCAATTTCTCTTAATACAATATGTTGTAAAACTCTATAAAATGTTACTAGAGTTTTCAGTTACAGAGTCATGTCTTTTATAACATATTATAAACCACAATAAAATGTTACGAGAGTTTTCAGTCACAGTGAATCATTTCTGTTCAAAATAAGTGCCAGACCATGAATATATCTTTACAGTTTTTATTCTTTCTTTCTTTCACAGTGATGAAGAAGATTATGAGGGGCCTTCATCATCTTCTGCCTCTTCACCAGCCCAACCCCCACAGCCAGGGCCATCAACAGCTCAACCACAGCCATCAAGCACAACCCTCACCTCATCCGATTCTGATGCGCCTCAAGAAAGCCTTCCGAAAAGAAAGCGGAAAGCACTGCAGACGTCTCCAAGAACTAAGCGCGGTCGGAGTGGGTCTGCCACTTCTTCAACAGACCAAGACCATTCGTGGCACAATAAAGAGGAGAAGGATACCAAGCCTGACCCACCCAGGTTCATGCCATCCAGGACCCCAGGCCCCACCTTTGATACGACAGCATCATGGTCTCCCCTCACCCTGTTCCAGCTGTTTTTCAGTGCGCCAGTGGTCAGGACAATTATTGACAATACAAATTCCAATGCTGCCAAGAGAGTAAAGGCCGGGAGGAAGTTTGTATGGAAGGCGCTAACAACACAGGAATTTTACATTTTCATTGCCATCATAATTTATACAGGCCTCGTTCAGGTGCATCTCAGATCCGACTACTGGCGGAAGGCGTGGCCGTACAACTTCCACTTCCCAAGTGAAAAGATGTCACGGGGCCGCTTTGAGGCCATCTTGTGGTCCCTGCATTTGAGTAACCCAGAAGAAGACGAGGATAACGAGCGGAAGAGGAACACGGATCAGTACGACAGGCTTTTCAAGATCAAACCTCTCTACACTGAGATAGTGACCGCCTGCCAAGCCAACTTCCATCCGTATAAAAACATCTGCATAGATGAGAGGATGGTCGCATCCAAGGCCCGGAGCAGCATGAAACAGTACATGAAGGACAAACCCATAAAGTGGGGCTACAAACTCTTCGTGCTGGCCGATGCATCAACTGCGTACACGTGGAATTTTTTTGTGTACGCCGGCAAGAGTGTGACCACCACAGGCCACGGTCTCAGCTACACTTCAGTCATGGACCTTTTGCCATTTCCACTGCTTGGTTCGGGCTATAATTTGTTCGTAGATAATTTTTACAGTAGCCCCGCCCTGTTTCTGGACTTGCACACGAAACACATTGGTTGTTGTGGGACCATCAGACGAAATCTTACTGGTTTTCCACAAACCACACAAAACGACCTCCACAAAAAGGCTGCCCGGGGAGATATGCGCTGGATAAGAGAGGGCAAGCTTCTTTTTGTAAAGTGGATGGACACCCGGGAGGTGTCCATGTGCTCCACTATCCATGAAGCTTTTAGTGGACATACTGTAAAGAGGAAGGTGAAAGAGGCAGGTGTGTGGCAAACAAAGTCCATCCCTATTCCAGACGCCGTTGTGGACTACAACAAGAACATGGGTGGCGTTGATGTATCTGACGCCTTGATTGGCTATTACACCGTGCACCATAAGACAATGAAGTGGTACAAGACTTTCTTTTACCATTTTATCGACATCGCGGTGGTGAACAGTTTCCTTCTTCACAAGGAGCTGTTCAAGATGAGGAAAGAGCCCACATTAACAAAGCCTCTCACACAGAAAACATTTAGGGAGAGGTTGGCTGCAGAAATGCTGAGCTTCGCTGAGGCCTCAGCAGCTCCAGCACCTCCACCACCTCCACCACAGCCCACCTGCATGCCTATGTATTATGGGGATGATGCCTCACAAGGACGGCGGTACTGCAGGAGATGCCAGGAGGCTGGCTGGCAAAGAGTAAAAACCCCCATTCATTGCCGAAAGTGTCAGGTCCCTCTGTGCCTCACCTCGAGGAAAAACTGTTTCCAGGAGTGGCATGACAGCCATTAGTGGGATTAGGACAGGAACACATGTAGCTAGGGGTGTAACGATACACGTATTCGTATTGAACCGTTCGGTACGAGGCTTTCGGTTCGGTTTTCGGTACGCATTTTTGAACCGAACGGTTCGTTGGGTTCATTTTTCCTGCCGACCAACATTTCGTTACTCAAATGTAGGCGACTCGTGCGTGGCAAGCACGTTCATAATGTAAGAGACGCTGGCGTGACCACAACATTGCCCAACATCAAATGGCAATTGTAATGTAGGCGGAAACGAAAGTGAGCTGCTCGTTATTGTGAGGTTGTTTGGATGACGGACCGTTTATCAGTTTGGACCAATGCAGCGCGAGGCGATCTTGATCAGCACTTTTACCACACAGCCAAATCCAGGAAAGAAAACATTTGAATTCGCCACTGAAGTTAACATCGCTGCGAGAGTGAGAAACATTCACATTTCTCCGTTATTAACGGATCAAACAGCGCTGACGTGGAAACCAGGAAGAAACATTGTGCCGTGAATGAACTACAGATCAGCAACATCACCAAGGATTTACTGTATAACACTACTATCTGTAAGTTTGGCAGGAATAGTTGGCTATAATGCTTTCAAGTAACATCACGTCGGTTGTATTTTGACAATATCAATACAATTGCTGCCCTCAAATGTTAATCTAAACTAAAATAAACCTTTGTTTTTAACTACTACAATATTACATTTCATTTTGTCCAAGGAACTGTTTTGTTTTTTTAAATGCTCCTAAGAAAAGACAAGTATAGTCATTTGCTCAAAGTTAAAAATATCATACTTTATGATGTTAGTTTTAATAAAAATATAATTAGAAAAATTAAATCAAGGAAATTTCTCTGCCATTTCTTTCTTTTTGCTTTATTTGAAACGTACCGAACCGTGACACAAGTGTATCGTATCGAACCGAACCGTGAATTTTGTGAACCGTTACACCCCTACATGTAGCTATTGCTAGTGTTTTTTTTTCTTGTAAATAGTTTTACTGTGTTTTATACTGAGTTTAACTGTGTTTTTACAGTTTGTTGTCAATAAATCTGCTCCATTTGGACTCAAACTTTATTCCCTTGGTATGTTTTTTTTTGTTTTGCATGGGAAACTATATAGAGGTCTGGTTGATTTTTCAAAACAAAGCCAAACCTATTGTTTTTAGATGGAGTAAATACCTATAGTGACAATGAAGTGAAATCAAATGAGTTTTACAGTTTGGTACATAATTTCAGATGTGTTTGCCTAGATACGCCTCTAATACATCATGTATAACCCTGCTTTGCTAGACTCGTATAGCATCAATCTATGAGCAGGTGATGTTAAAATGTTATTTTATTGTTTTCTACAGTTTTTAGTCTTCAAACAGCACTATACCTAGGGGATATTCCCTATTAAATGTGTTATTTTTTTTAGGCAAGAATTGAATCTTTTATTTATGCTGTTTTCCATCTGAGATTACTCTTCAATAGTATTAGATAGACATTTACTTGCTTCTGATCTATCAAAGGATACCAGACTCATGTATGTGGGTCTTATGGTTGATAAGTTATACCTGTTTGATTTTGGGTATGCTATTTTTAGCCGTTTTTAACAGCTTATTTATTGTTCTTTGTTGAGTTATGATGTCCTTGTATTGTACTTTAATTATTTTGAAGGTTTCAAAAACATCCTACCAAAGGACTGTAGATTAAAATTAGCTAGCTTGCCAACACATTTACTGAAATGTGGATTAATGTGTGTTGTATTTATACATAAAGCAGCTTGAAAGACTCACCGGACCAGGTGGAATACGAGTCTCTCAAGTGTGCTCAGGTGAGTTCTGCTGAGCTGATCGATGATCGAATACACTCCCTGAACCAGCTCACGTTTATCCTGCAGACCTGCACCAGCCAACACGACAAACACACTGTGTTACATCCATGCAAATCAAAAAACACACTGTTAAATCCATGCAAATCAGAAACACACTGTTACATCCATGCAAATCAAAATACACACTGTTACATCCATACAAATCAGAAACACACTGCGTTACATCCATGCAAATCAAAAAACACACTGTTACATCCATGCAAATCAGAAACACACTGTTACATCCATGCAAATCAGAAACACACTGTTACATCCATGCAAATCAAAATACACACTGTTAAATCCATGCAAATCAGAAACACACTGTTACATCCATGCAAATCAATAATGAGAGGCCGGATTCACGAAAGTCTTTTCAAGAAGTTTCTTGAGGTATATAGTTTGTAAGAACGTTCCTAAATGCAATTCTAGAAAAATACTTTTTATTAAAGTCAGCATGAAATGCAAATTGCAATAATTCTTCTCTATTGTGACGTATATCCGAGTGAAACGTCTCTGGAACAAGAACAAATGTGGGCGGGGCTTGATTGCGTCTGTGTGGAATTGATTGGATGGTTGTGGTTTGCTATTGGCTGATCTCATGTGACTGACAGGTTATAGCCCCGCCCTCGTCATCAAAGAAGAAAAGAGATCCTGCAAGAGGAACTTATTCTCATTCAAGATTATATGGATTTAACAGAATAATGATGTACACTATCAAAATATCTAAAAAGTTCAATTCAAATTTCTTTCTTAAACATTAGCAAAATTCAAATTATATTTGAATTCTAACGGCTTAATGTTAGAGGTAAAGGGTTCTGTATTGTATTGTCTCCTATGCCCACAAGAGGGCGCTTTAAGCAAATATAAACCAAATCGGGCAGCAGTTTTGATTTCATGGTGATTTTAAACAAGTAGAAATCACCAGAGAAGAATCTTATCCTAAAGAGTTTCGTGAATCTGGCTGGGAAGCACTCATACCCATAGCTCTGAGGAACTCCTCGTAAAGTTCAAAGGTCATGAGCGGGTTCGGAAGGTCACGCAGCCACTGTTTCAGGACACTCGCGATCACATGGATGTTGTAGTCGTCTAAGCTCACACTGTTCGCATCTGCAATGAAGGCAAACACTCAATGACAGTCTCTACTCAAGTCAATCTGATTATAAGATGGCGTTCGCGTGAGTCTCACCGGTGTCCAGACCCAGCTTGAGTTCTTTGATTTTATTGGTGGATCCAGATTTGCGGTAGATTCCCTCGGTGTAAAGCCCGTGCATCTCGATGTAGTTGATGAGTTTCTCGACCACTAGCGGGACGGCTCTCTCGTCGCTCGTTAAACGAGACAACTCTACGCCAAACTGCCGTGAAGACAGCTCGGGGTCAAACTGGGTCACACACACACACACACAGACAGACAGACACAGAAATGAATTACATGAACAAAATATGACTGGAATGAAGTTTGAGGCACTGAGATGAGCCACATACAAACTAAAGACGGCACAGAAAGATCATCTACAGTGGTGTGATTAAGTTTGGACACCCATGCTAAAGTTGCCTAAAAAGAGGAATAAAAAAATCATCTTTTGGATATTGATCTTAATGCCTTAATTAGAAAAATGAGGAAAAATCCAAACTTTAAGGACACAAATTTTCTTTGTGAATGAATAATGTATCATAAATAAATAAATGTTTTTTCCTTAAAATACAGGGTGCATAAGTCATTGCCCCCTATGTTAAATTCCCATAGAGTCAGGCAGATTTTTATTTTTAAAAGCCAGTTATTTCATGGATCCAGGATAATATGCATCCTGATAAAGGTGGCATGGTTTTACTTCAGTTAGCCTAATAGCTGGTTTGATTTGCATTGAAAGCTGATCTTATGGAAAGTACCCCATGATGTGGGGATATTTTAATTCCAAAGGCCAAGGGAACTATATCAGGATGCATATTATCCTGGATCCATGAAATAACTGGCTTTTAAAAATAAAAATCTGCCTGACTCTATGGGAATTTAACATAGGGGTGTCCTGACTTATGCACCCTGTATTTTAAGGAAAAAAACATTTATTTATTTATGATACATTATTCATTCACAAAGAAAATTTGTGTCCTTAAAGGTTGGAGTTTTCCTCATTTTTCTAATTAAGGCATTAAGATCAATATCCAAAAGATGATTTTTTATTCCTCTTTTTAGGCAACTTTAGCATGGGGGCCAAAACTTATTCACACCACTGTATCTTATAAACGAGAGAATGGGAACATCCAGAGGCGTGTTTAAGATTCGTGACTGACGACCAGTCAATATTAGGATTTCAATGCTTTTAAAAGAAGTCTCTTCTGCTCACTAAGGCTGCATTTAATTGATTAAAAATACAGAAAAGACAGTAATAATTGTGAAATATTATTGAAATTGTAATAATGATTAAGAGTGATTCCTGAAGGGTCATGTGACACTGAAGACTGGAGTAATGATGCTGAAAATTCAGCTTTGATCACTGGAATAAATGACACTTTAAAATATTAAAATAGAAAGCCGTCATAATTTGAACATTTAAATTGTCATAATATTTAACAATATTACTGTTTTTTCTTTTGAAAAGAAGAGACTTCTTTTGAAAACATGAAGCATCTTCCGGATCTCTTGACTGGTCGTGTGTGTGTGTGTGTGTCTCTGGAGCTGCTCTCACCTTCTTACTGCATTTGGTGGTCATCCTCAGACAGCACTTCTTGTGGCACGCGTAGCGACAGACTGAAGGCGAGAGAAACAAGCACACGTTAAACACACTAAACAGAGACTGAGCACTTGCTTGAGTCTCCAAGTGAAAAACGTTCCCAGACTTAAACGTCCAATGATTAAACAGGGCAGAGTTTGGCTCACGTTTGCAGACGCAGGCTTTGTCCATCATCCAGATGAGAGAGGAGCAGAACTCGCAGTACGTCGGGATGCTGTACTGAGTGGATTTAAAGATGTGGCCCATGTGCTCTTCCACCTGCATCATAATCATTAAAATCCATGATGTTCAGATGTTAAAAAATACATGTCATTCCTAATAAAGTCAAAGAAATGCACTTAAAAATAATAAACAGTGTATGATGTGTATGTGTGATGCCACTGCACTAGTATAATTGCCCCTTGTGGGATTAATAAAGTGGCAAATTAAACCGATATTATCCATGTAATGATTTTATTAGTAAGTTTAAAGGATGGAAAAGGTTCTCCATTATGCTGTTTTTGTAAAGAGGAAAAAGAAACTATCTTACATTTTTTAGGGCTGTCAAATGATTAATCGTGATTAATCGCATTCAAAATAAAAGTTTGTGTTCACATAATATATGTGGGTGCACTGTGTATAATTATTTTAGATATATAAATACACACACATGCTTGTATATATTTAAGAAATATTTTCATTTATATACTGTATATATATTTTTATATAATTTATATTATATAAAAATATAAATATTTTATATATATAAAAAAATATTTTTTTCTTAAATATACATGCACATGTGTGTATTTATATATACAAAATAATTATACACAGTGCACCCACATCTATTATGTGAACACAAACTTTTATTTTGGATGCGATTAATCGTTTGACAGCTCTACTTTTTTTAATATTTTTGTTTTTTGTCAAATTATTTTGGTCCAAAGTTTCTCTGTTTAGGTGTTTTACAAGTTTGTCACCATAACTGATATAATGGTCTTGTTTATGGATAGTGATACTGGCAGAGATGTATAGTAACGAAGTAGAACTACTTAAGTACTAAAATGCTGCTACTAGAGTATTGTTTTTTTTTCTCATACTTCTACTTTTACTTCAGTAGATATTTTCGATGAATTTAATACTTTTACTTCAATATTTTTTTAATGTTCTGCTAGTTACTCGTTACAATTATAAAAATTGTACGAATCATTCGTTGCAAGTTGGCTTTCAAGCTGCCTAAATCACACGCCAGATTTATAGGGTGATGGTATTGTTTGACACACACTTTGACAACTAATGCAGGAGTTGACCTGCAATGACATTTTTTGGCGGCCGCCAAAGCACCTTATTTGATTGCTAGTTCAAACTTTTGACTGCTTTCTTTAATATTTACATGACACAATACTTGTACTTTTAGTACTTAAGTAGGGAATTTTAAAATAAACTACTTGCAATACTTAAGTACAAAAAATGTTGAATACTTTAGCACTTCTACTTAAGTGTGGTGCTTACTTCTACTCAAGTCACTTTTTTGAAGGAGCACTTGTACTTTTACTCAAGTCCGGGTTTCTAGTACTTTATACATCTCTGGATACTGGTTTATTGGAAATGGATAATATAACTAAATCTCTATAACTCTAAAAATATTCAACATTTCTCACACTATCACAGTTTATTCACTATGAAAAATCAAGTTTTCATCAAAAACCTTAATTTCTTTTCGACTTAAGAAAGAATGACATGGACATCTTGGATGATATGGGGGTGAGAAAATTATCAGCAAAAGTTTTTTTTAAAAGTGAACTAAGTTACTTCTTTAAACTGTGTTCCCGAAGGGAATGACATGAGGAAGAGTCGTTAATGACATCATTTTCATCATTTTAGGTGAACTACTAATAAACGATGACTCACCGTGTCTGATTCCTTCTTCCTCCTCTTTTTCCTCTCAGGTTTAGGAGCCTAGAAACGTCACACACAGATGATCAGAAGAGCGTTAGCCGTTAGCTGCTAGCCGTGAACACACAGATCGGTCGTACCTTGCTAACAGCTCCGTCCGTCGGCTTGTGTTCGGTCATGAACTCGTCGAGGAAGACTTTGAAGGTGTTGACCCAGACTTTAACAGGAGACTCGCTCCAGTCTCGCTGCTCCAGACGCATGGTCTTCTCCAAGATGTGCTCGAATAAAGCGTGGAGATCTTTATAGCGGATGCTCCTGCCATCGTCCATCTGAGGAACACGCACATAAACGCCGGGATTTGAGGAGTGAGAAGAAGTGTGGGTTAACATTACACTTTATATTAATGTATAATTATATATTTAAGAACTGAGTGATATTAAGCAACTACATGTATTTACCGTAGGGTTAGCGTTTGTTTGAGGGTTAGTTGCATGTAATTATGTATTCTACTTTTATTTAATTTAATGAATTAATTTTTTATACATTTATTTAGATGGGACAGTGCATAAATTGCATATTGATGTAAATACGCCTGATAAGAATAAACAAACTATAAATAAGTAATTAAATAAAACCAAACAGACATTTATAGCTAAAAAAAAATAAAGTGGCTATGCTTAAACAAAATACTTGTTATGATAATTGTTTAAGTTTGTACATGTAACATATGTAACAAGGACACTGTAAAATAAAGTGTTATCAAAGCTTTCACTAGTGGTGTAACGATACTCTCACGATACGATATTACTGCGATACTCCGGACATATGATAAAAGATTAACAAAAAAATGCACTGTTGGTTAAAATGCTAATTTTGGTGTTTTATTGTGTGTGTAAATGAATAGTATTGGACTCAAGGACAATAGAGACACCAGAATAACAATATTCATGATTCTGAAGCTGAAAACTGAATTATTATAGATGAATATGCTTGATCTCTGTCACTGACTAGTAGATATATTTAAAATAATTTTGGACCGTTTTACTGGTGACATCAGACATCTGGCATCCCCCATACATTATCATTATTTCACATAGAATTTTTTTTTTTTTGGGTGAAGTATACACTATCCACGATACATATTGAATTGCGATATATTGCGACACCCCTAGTTTTGGGTTTCCAGAAGCTCACCGCGAGAGCAGTCGAGTACGAGTTGAAGATGTTGAGGCGAAACTCTTTCAGGGCTTTCTTGAACACGACGTCCACAGGTGAATCCTTCTGACCGTCTTCTGCTTCCAGATCTCCGATCTACAGAAACAAACAGTCAAAGTGGTGAAAATCCAGCTTTTAAAATTGTTTATGTGGCGTTATTAATACGCTTTAAGACAAACCATGTGTAAATTCATAAGTCGAGTATTTCCTGCTTAAAACTGCAGTGAGCCAAAGACAGTCTCAAAAACACGGTGTGAAATCGCTGGTCACAAACGACCTTGTAACCAATCAGATCAACGTGTGGATCTCTGAGCTGAGGGAGTGAGTGGAGCGGGGCTCATTTGCATATTCACAGAACCACGAATACTAAATGAGGAAAGGGTGTCGAGTTACATTCAAGATATTTTAAGGCATGAAGAAGGAAAAAACATTCAAATAGTAATTAAAGATGAGTGTCAAGGGATAAAATTGACAACAGGGGGACTTTTGGCTAATATTAAGACACTTTAAGCATTTAATTACATTTTGGGTTGTGATCCATTCTGCTTTCATTAAACACTGTAAATTTCTCTGAAAATTGAGAATTACTCTTAAATTATATGGTGACACTTCGATACAGTCATACACAACAATTAATTTATTATCTAAAACTGTTATTTAGTACATTTTCACATAAAACCAATCATATGTGAATTGAATGCGAATGGTTTTACAAATAATCAACAGAAATGAATTACACTTCAAAAAATGCTTTTCTTACTCAGTATTTTTGTCTTGTTTCCAAATATCTACAAATTCTTAAATCAAGAAGCATTTACTAGATGAGTTAAATGCTATTTGATATTATTATTTGGTTAAATGTCTTGTTTTCTTGGGGCAAAAAATAAAATGAAGTGAGTTTTTGCTTAAAGCAAGAACAATTATCTGCCAATGGGGTCAGAAAAATAATCTTAATTAAAATGGAAACAATATTGTGTTTCTGACTCCATTGACCGATCATTGAGCTTGTTTTAAGCAAAAAATCCCTTCAAACAAAAGACCTAATATCTCAAAGCAGTTTTCTTCTCTAGTGTAATATGTTTATATGAACTATCGTAAATAAAGCGCACACCTTCTTCATGAGGAAGTCGTTCATGCTCCGGTAGTCCGCGGTGCTGGTGAGGATGTGCAGCGAGTCGTTCTGCCAAGCCGAGGCTTCCAGAGACACACTGCTGATCTTCACACTGCGTCTCCTCTTCATCGACATCATTCCCAGCATCGGCTCGCGGTTCTCCTTGCTGTCCCGCCCGCGCTCAGATAGACCAGCATGCACTGGGCTTCCAGCAGGAGAGTCTGGGAGAGAGAGAGCGTGTTAGAAAAGAGTCAACTACACTGCAAAAGGATGCTGTTCTAGCTTAGTATTTGTGACTTGTTTCCAGTCTAAATATCCAAAAATCCTTAAATCATGAAGGATTTACTAGAGGAGTAAAATTACAAGAAATTCTATCTTGTTTTCTGATAAAATTAAGTGAGTTTTTGCTTAAAACAAGCTGATGTATGTGCCAATGGGGTCAGAAAAAAAATCTAAATTCAAATGAAAAAGAAGATTATTTTTTTTCACCCGATTGGCAGATCATTTTGTTCGTTTTAAGCAAAAACTCACTTCATTTAGATTTTTTTTTTCGCCAGAAAACAAGTTTTTAGATATTTAGACTTGAAATAAGACATAAATACTAAGTAAGAAAAGTATTTAATCTCTCCCAGTGAAGACCTCCTTCACTTCTGTACTGATAACAGGGTTTCTGCAGGTTTCACAAAGTCAAATTTAAGACTTTTTAAGACCTTTTTAAGGCCATTATGAATGAAATTTAAGACCTATATCACGATAAAAAAGGATACAAAGGGCCTACAAAACGCGTAATGAGTCTCAAAAAGCAAAATCCAAATCAGCAAAATTGGATCCTAAATTCAGATATTTCAAGCCAAGTATCGCTAAACTTGCACGTCCCCATAGCTGAATAAAATCCGTTTTATGTCTGTCTGTGGTATCTGAGATACTTGCCAATATCACAAAACTGATTGGCTGTTGCATGCTGGTCTATTTTGTAGTCGTAATACAGCGAATTAAGAACTACAACTACGTAATATAAATAATACTAAAAAAAAAAAAAAAACATTCCAAAGCGCTGCGGGAGCATTTCAATGAGATTTACATGGACATAGGAAAATTAAGACCCATTTAAAAAGATTTAAGACCTAGAACACAATACTTCAGCAAATTAAAGACTTTTTAAGGCCTTAAATAGTGATTTTGAAATTTTAGACTTTTTAAGACCCCGCGGAAACCCTGGATAAAACGCCTGTCAAAGTGATTGCAGTTCGCATGGATGCGCGGAAACGCCTAAAATTCTGTATTATGAATTTTTAAGGCTGGACAAGTAATTTGTTGAGGTCAATTAAAGAAAGACTGCTGTGAAACTCTGTATTGTTATTGCACTGTATAAATGAAGGAGACTTGACATGTGGAAGGAATCAGGTTCAGTGTCAGTACACACACCGTTCCTCGTGTCGTTGAGCTCGGAGTCGGCAGAGCGCCCCCTGCTGGATATCTTCTTATCTGTATTTTTGCTCTTACTCCAGAAGCGCATTTTGCCTCTGACCCTACGGAGAACAGAGTTTGGATTAAATGTCACATTTTAATGCACTAACAGAAACATGACTTCATGAAAATAAACAGACCAGACATGAACAGTGGAGTGAACCCCCTCTGACCTGCTATCTGTGTTAGACATGGACTTCCGGAGCGAATCCATTTTCCCAAGGTCCCCCGAGGACATGGTCTTCTGGATCCTCTTCTGCTCTTTCTGAGACGACTGGAGACGGAAAGCGAACGCAGGATCAGAATCGTACATAAATGCTTCTTCGAACCAGACTGAATGGTTCATCTACGGAAGAGGATTAGGGCCAAGCAATAATAGAAAAATAAAACCATCTCGAGATTCAAGTCATTATAATGCGAGATTAAACTCGTTAAATTTTGAGCAAAAAAGTCTAAATAAAATGTTGACAAAAAACTCATCAAATTCTAAGAATAAAGCCGTTGTGTTTCGAGGAATTTTTTTATTAAATTTCCAAAACAAAATTGAAATAGAATGTTGAATAAAGTCATTGTTTAGAGAAAAAAGTCTAAATAAAATGTTGATAGTAAACTATAAAAAAATTAAGAATAAAGTCGTTTTGTTTCGAGAAAGAAATTCATTAAATTTCGAGAACAAAATTGAAATAAAATGTTGAGAATAAACTCATTCAATTTTGAGAATAAAGTTGTGTTTAGGGGGAAAAAAAGTTGAAATAAAATGTTGAGAATAAACTCATTAAGTTGTAAGAATAAAGTTGTTGTGTTTCGAGAAAAAAAAAAAATCATTAAATTTCCAGAAAAGTTGAAATAAAATGTTGAGAATAAACTCATTAAATTGTAAGAATAAAGTTGTTGTGTTTCAAGAAAAAAAATCATTACATTTCCAGAAAAAAATCAAAATAAAATATTGAGAATAAAGTCAATGTTTAGAGAAAAAAAGTCGAAATAAAAATAAACATTAAATTGTAAGAATAAAGTCTTTTTTTCTCTAAAATTAACAAGCTTTTTCCCAAAAAAATTACGACTTTATTCTTGAATTTTTTCTCGAAAAACGTTATATTTCGACTTTTTTTTTCTCGAAACTGAACTAGTTTAATATGACATTATAATGACTTTAATCTTGAGATGTTTTTATTATTACTTGGCCTCTTATCTGATCTCCAGGAACAAGGTTCTGGTTTTGAGGCAGACGAGTGCTTCGCTTAAACCACTAAACCCGTGTAAGGACACCAAACCCGACTCACATAAGGGAAAGAATGAGAGAAAGTGTTTCAGATAAGGGTGAGTATTGGAGAAACCCCATCCTTTCCATGTTAATGGGAGTCGCATGCATCTTAACTCACAAACTTGATATTCATCAATAAAACGTTGTCAGAAGTGAACAGAAAATCACATGAGAGATCCAGCCTCACGTTTAAGACCAGACGAGTCTTGATATTCTGGTTAATCTAGGCTCATCCAGTCAGGTTTATTAGTCTTTCACTTGATTAGTTCTGTCTAGAGATTTAGTTATGAAAGAGATCAACGGTTGAGGCCAGTTAGCGGTTTTGCACACTGAACGAACACTAAAGAGTCAACCTTTACTGACCATCATGTCGTTCTGAATCCCTTTGCCTTCTCTTCTCCCATCAGTGTTATTTTAGGATCATTGAGACATTATTGACATTTTTATTAATATTTTGAGCGAGTTTGTTTCAAAGATCAAAGTGCAGATACATGGAGTTAATGTCTGCTTAAGGAAAGAGGCGATACTGAACTGCCTGAAACGAGTCGTTGGTAAATCCAGGAAGTTACGAATTTGCATAATTCCGTCCTTTTGTTTTCATTGGCTGCCTGCAAACACTGTCAACTTTGCCCCGCCCTTTAACACGGTTCAGACAAGCTGATGGCCGATTGCTTTCCGACACGCACTGTTAAGCGGTCGACCAATCAGAACGAACTGAGCCATCTGACCAATCAGAGCAGAGCAGGCTCTCGGAAGGGAGGGGCTTGGAGAAGCTGAATCTTTAAACGAACCGTTTCAGACACTGAGAAAAGAGCCGATTCCACAATGTAGATTGATAATTGTTTCTTGAGCATCAGATCATCATATTAGAGTGATTTCTGAAGGGTCATGTGACACTGAAGACTGGAGTAATGAAGCTGAAAATGCAGCTTTGATCACAGGAATAAATTACACTTTACTATATATTCACATTAGGGCTGTCAAAACGATTAATCGCGATTAATCGCATCCAAAATAAAAGTTTTTGTTTACATAATATTTGTGGGGCCACTGTGAATAATTATTTTGTATATATATAAAAAACACACATACATGTATATTAAAGAAAAAAAATATTTATATATAAAATATTTGTATTATTTGTGATATAAATTATATATAAATCTATATACAGAATATACATGAAAATATTTCTTAAATATAAAAATAATTATAAAATAATTATACACAGTGCCCCCACATATATTATGTAAACACAAACTTTTATTTTGGATGCGATTAATCGCGATTAATCGATTTGACAGCCCTAATTCACATACAAAACAGCTGTTTTAAATTGTAAAAATATTTAACATTATTACTGTTAGTGTTGGTATTTTTAATAAAAACAAATGCAGCCTTATTGATCAGATGAGACTTCTTTTAAAAACATTAAAAATTAAAACTTTTGATTGGAAGTGTAAACCTGTTGTAGGAGAACTGCGAGACTACGTGCAATTTTTTTCTATTTATTAACATTTGTTTTATTAACTATTAATTTGATCAGAGTGGAAGTCGTATGGGTTTGGGAACGACATGATGGTACCAGAATTAAAAGTTCTGGTGAAACTATTCCTTTAAATTGAAACTATTCCTTTGGCTAGAGAATATACTTCATCTGTGGTTGGATCAGTGTGCAAAGCTCCACATCCGCTCTAGGTTTTACCATGTCGGAGTCGCTGTCGCAGGCCGGTTCGGAGTCAGGAGAACTCGGGGATTCTGGGAGAGGCACAGGTGTGTACTCGTGTTCATCATCTTCATCTTCGTCTGAATCGAGCTCGGTGCTACAGGCCCGACTCAACAAATCAGAGCGAGTCCCGGCCAAACGCGCTTTCTTTTTACAGCCGGCTCCTACAACCTGATCGTTCACATTGATGATGTCAAACCAACTGATAGAGAGAGTCCACACTAAACCACAGCTGATACTCGATCGTGCACAAGTTAATTTATCTCAGTAATTCAACTTAAAAGGTGAAACTAATATATTATATAGACTTATTACATGCAAAGTGAGATATTTCAAGCCTTTATTTGTAAGAATTGTGATGTTTATGATAACCCCAAATTCAAAATTAGAATATTGTGAAAAAAGGTTTTCATAAACTGTAATCCATAATCATCCTAATTATAACAAATAAAGGCTTGAAATATCTCACTTTGCATGTAATGAGCTTTGAAATTGATGCATTTCTCAAATCTCTCAGGTTGATTAAAAACAAGAAAAGTGACAGATTCCCCCAAATTCAAGTTTGTCTGTTTTGCCTGCGCTCACCTCTCGGTGTTTCAGCGATCTGAATCCCGCTTCTCTTTGGATCGCCAGGGATCGCTCCTGGTTCACCAGGTCTTTGTCCGACCTGAAAAACACACAGCAATCCTCGTTCACCCCGGCCACAGAATGTCCCGTTTGAGTACATACAACGTCATCACTTTAGATGCTAAACATCAGCTAAAAACTTCTCAAAATATCTTAACCCTCATCCTTCAGTAAAATATTAAAAACAGTCAAATAAATAAGAGGGATTCGGGACGGATTTGTATGGAAGCTTGTTTCCGCCACTGAATAAAAAAATAAAATAAATAATTGTGACTTTTTATCTCACAATTCTGACTTTTTTTCTCAGAATTGCGAGATATAAAGTCAGAATTGCGAGATATAAAGTCAGAATTGCGTGATATAAAGTCGCAATTCTGAGAAAAAAAGAGAAGTGCGACTTTTTATCTCACAATTCTGACTTTCTAACACATAATTGCGAGTTTATATGTCGAAATTCTGACATCTTTTCTCAGAATTGTGAGATATAAACTCGCAATTGCGACTTATCAGGGCAATTCTAAGGGGAAAAAAATACTAGTTTAAATCTCACAATTCTGACTTTATATCAAGCAATTCTGACTTTATATCTCACAATTCTGACTTTATAACTCGCAATTTTGACATTATAACTCACAATTCTGACTTAATAACACGCAATTGCGACTTTATATCACGCAATTCTGACTTAATAACTCGCAATTGTGAGAAAAAAAGTCAGAATTGTGAGATAAAAAGTCGCAATTATTTATTTTATTTTTTTATTCAGTGGCGGAAACAAGCTTCCATAGATTTGAGACTGGGCGTGACGTCTGGCAGGTTTGTGTATTCGCCGCCATTCTCCGTATTAGCGAAGAAAACTCAAGCGAAACAACTTCAGTCAACTTTCCACAAAAGCAGAAGATGGATTCAAAGAGACCGGCTTGTAGTTCATTCCAAACCTCAACGCAAACTCCACGTAAGACAAAGAAAATAAAATTTTAGTCTAGTGCCAGGCGTCGAATTAAGACGAGAGTGAACATCAGGAAGGCTTTCAACAAATGGAGAGAGCCCCGGTCTGCTCTAGGCCTCAAACGGGATCAAAGTAATAACTTATATTGTTCATGACGGTGTTTCCATAACAATACAATCATAAGTGGACACAGTAAGCACATAAAACAGTTCAACATGGAGATAGATGGAAACCAAAAACCCATTTAGGACACCATTAGGTCACTTGATGGAGTTTTTCAGTTCCTTGCCACTGCTCAGTTGGGGAATTTTTAAATTAATTAACCAATCAGTAATACCATTAATCAGCTCTACCAAACATGGAGGTTTTTCCACTAAGAAACGAACCTTGTTATTATGTTTTGATTGATAATGTGAAGCTGCTTTGAGTCAACCTATATTGTGAAAAGTGCTATATAAATAAATATAGATGAGTTAGCGCTCAATTTTTTTTTAAACGACCCAAGGGAAGGATGAATGCTCGTAAACTCACTTGGAGAAGGTCAGACGACTGCGCTTGGGAGAGAAGGCCAGATCAGCTTTCTCCTTCATACTTATACTGATGCTTTGAGACACAAGCTTCTTCTGGACGTCCTTCTTCGTGGGCGCTGCTTCCCTCGAGTCCAGCTGGAGGGTTTTAGAGGAGGCCGAAGTGTCCAAGCCGTGATTGCTTTGCGGTTCAGGGGTCGAATCGGGATGATCATTGCAGAGTTGAAGCTCCAGCTGTTGGTCCTCCGCTTCCATCTGATGGTCATGATGAGCGTCCAGGTCTACAGGGCTTCCTTTCTGCATGCTGATGATGACCAGCACTGACTCCTTCTTCTCCGAGCGGGTCGGCGAACTCTTAACCGGACTGCCGTCCTCATCAGCGATGTAGAAGTGAGGTTTGAAGGACGCCGGGCTGGTTTGGTTCACCTCCATCGGGTCGGGTTTGGAAACTTGCTCCAAGTCTCTCTCTTTAGTCGCGTTATTTTCGCTCATTTGAAGGGTCGAAACTTTGGCCAACTCCTCAAAGCTTTCCCGGCTATCGGTGGAGGCCTGAGGAGACGAAGGAGGCTGTTTGGAGAGAGGGATTTGAGCGGAGGAGTCCGGTTCTGAGTTCGACACTGAACCGGATCGGACTTTGAGAAGCTCTAAACTGAACGTGGCCTGTTCGAGTTCCCGTTGCCTCCTGTTTTCCCGCTTGGATCGGCTCTTTAGCGTGCTGTCGTCGACCGCTCGAGGAGGTTCGGCGGATTGCTTTTCCTCGAGCTTCTCGGACAGCTCTACGCTTGAGTTTTGAGGGGTGTGTAAACTTTTAGTCACAGTGTTTGGATGCTCTTCGCCATTGATGGTTTTCTCTCCGCATCGTTGATCTCTCAGAATACGGCACCTTGGGGGGGAAAAACTGGATGTTCAATACTACTAAATATTGAGATATTTCAGACACAATGTCAACTGGGATGCACCGATATGAACATTTTGGCTAATACCGATAATTCTTTATATTTGAAAGCCGATACCCGATATATCTGATGCATCTAAATACAAGTTTTTATATAACTTTTTGAGAGCCTGATTCCTAAAACAAAAGCCCCATCATTAAAAAGCCAGGTCCCAAACACAATTGTAATATTCTAGCCGACCTGTCAGACTTGTGCTGCACATTGCACTGAACTGTCAATCAAATTTCAAGAACTTCATATTTCTGAAGTGTCTCAGCTGAAGGAAATAATCCACTATTTATCGGCTTTAAAGTATCTTCTTGTCAGGCCGATAACAACGGAAAAAAAAAAACGACCGATACGGTGGCCGATATATGATACATCCCTAATGTCAACTATTATGTTTATTTTTGCTACGACAACAAAAGTAGTTCCAATAGAAGCCTGATCGGTGAACAAACGGAACATCACCGGTCCAATCAAATTAGAGAACGCAAAGGCAGAGCCAATCAGAACAAATCTGATGTTTAATTTAGTTAAGAGGAATTTTGGACCAATGAGATTTCACTGTGGGCGGGCCAAACTGAACAACATGTCATAACTAGAGATCAAGCTACAGACAAAATATGTTGTTTTATTTATAATAAGTGCCTCTTCACCTGATCCTATAACTATGATATATATATATATATATATATATATATTAGTGGTGGGCCGTTATTGGCGTTAACGTGCGACTCTTATCGGGCGCTAAAAAAAATATAGTCATTAATCTATTGTCAAAGTTGGGTTGGAAGCTGGGTCTATACTACGCAAGCTATGATGACTTTCACCTTGATATTTTAGCGCAGATGTATACCTAGCCGTCTGTTTATCCAGACAACTTTAGGAAAATATCAGTCTACACATTTTATATTTAATATAAGGAAATACATGTGGCGTGAGGTGTGAATGTATAATGTAGAGAATAATTACGAAAATGACGAAAAAATATAAACCGAGCGCATTAAAAGGAAAAGAACGAGATAGTATTTGTGTTTTATTTAACATAAGCTAACTTGGCTCAACAAGTGACACATTATTACATATGCATTCATCAGATATTTTAATTTTTTTTACGGTTTTAATTTTAAAATGACTTGGTAGCAGAGAGCCCCATGATGAAGCTCCGCCCCCACTTTTATTTGGGTAGCATACATATTCTGAATGCCTTCGGCAGAATTCAAATGAGCCATTTTAACATTAATTCCAAGGTTACAGTGAGATTAATCTAGATTAAAAAAAATAATCTATGCCCACAACTAATATATATATAATATATATATTACCTATAGCTCAAAGTCTTGGGATTGATTCCCAGGGAACTCATGATTACAAATCTTCACCTTGATTGCAATGCAAGCGTCTTTGGATAAAAACATCTAGTGAATGCACAAATGTAAGTGTAGTTACCGTAGTCGAGCCTGGCGCCCCCTGCAGGCGGCCTGAAGTGTGACGGCGGCCCTTTGTCTGAGTATGTGTGTCCTCCAGACGGTCTGTATGAGGCCTGCCGCTCTCTCTCTCGCGCGCATATGAAGGACTCGTCTCCAGCCTCTCTGAATGAGCAGAACCGCTCTCTTCTGCTGCCGGTACTGACGTCTGTCTCTGAAGCCTCTCCAGAACGCCTGAACACACACCGCTGCCCTCTGCTGGAGCTCCGGCTCACACACACACTCATCTGCGCGAGTCAGACACTTACGCCACCAGCGCTGCGGGGAGAAAGAGGAACCAGAGAAGAGTTATTAGGGGTGATCGAGATCTGTACGGACCACTTGCCCCATGCAAACACCGGTGAAACTCAAATGAATAAAAATATCGTGCAAAATAATCATTTATTTCAATAATTCAACTTAAAAGGTGAAACTAACACATTATATAGATTCATTAAATGCAAAGTGAGAAGTTTCAAGCCTTTATTTGTTAAAATTTTGATGATAATGGCTTACAGATATGAAAACCCCAAATTCAAAATTAGAATTTTGTGAAAAGGTTTTCATATCTGTAATCCATAATCATCCAAATTATAATAAATAAAGGCTGCAATATCTCACTTTGCATGTAATGAGTCTACATAATATATTAGTTTCACCTTTTAAGTTGAATTATTGAAATAAATTGAACTTTTGCACCATATTCAAATGTTTTGAATTTCACCTGTAGTTTCTATTTGAAGAGTTCAGATGCAAAAGCCTCTAAGTGCCATTTGAAATTTTCTTCTAAAATGATCATTTTTATCAAGCTTGTATATTTAAGTTCAGTAATTTCACTTAAATGGCAATGAAGATTACCTATTAATTGTCATTTAAGTAAAATTACTGAACTTAAATACAGCTTGATAAAAATGATCATTTTAGAAGAAAATTTCAAATGGCATTTAGAGGCTTTTGCATCTGAACTCTTCATTTCTATATAGAAGTCTATAGAAGTTGTATTAACATTTCTATATAAGTATCTATAGAAGTTTAAAATCTATAATAGCAGAGACACATCTCTATCTATAACAGCAATGACATATCTCTATAATAGCATAGATATCTTTCTATAATAGCTGTACCTGAATGAGGCGTGTGGCTCGTCTCTGCCGGCTGAAGTGTCTTCTCTCCTGCTTCGTCCGGAAGCGTCTCTGCAAACACACGATCCTCCTCAACACCTCCTGGTGAAGCTCGTCCTGAAGCTTCTGACGCAGACGCTCTCGCAGAAACACCTGCAGGAACACACACACACTCCATCAGTGTCGTGACCCGGCGTATCAGGACCGGCGGTGTGAATAACACACCCCTTTTGGGACTTGTTTTGTGGGCGGAGCTTAGGTGGAGGCAGAACCATTCCTCTGGCCGCTTCACTAACGCTAGTTAGCTCATTAACAAAGAAATCCGATTTTATCTTAATATTTAAAGCTGCAGTGTGCAGTTTTTCCTCGCCATCTGTGAATATTTTCCAGAAATAAATATTTTTGAATATTTCTTATAAAGGGTCTGCAGGGATGTGTTTTTTACCATGTTTCTGCCCACTTGATACCCGTCGGGCTCGAGCTCTGCGTTCTGCAGGAACTGTCTGATGGCCGACTGAGTGCCGGGAAATCCAGCGGGTAAAAGCACGTGGAAATGATGAGCAAAATCCTGAAGAGACACAACCAGCTCTGTGAGTGTGACACGTAATATTAATAATTAACACGTAATAATTCATAAATATTAGCGTTTCAACTGCACTGACAAAACCCTGACCTGGATAATGAGACTAAAGTCTTCTGTAGAGATGTTTTATGGATGAATCTTATTTGTTTCCTAATTGACAAACTGTGCAACATCAATACTGTTTTTGGACTGAATTTAATCAAATGGAACTGATTTGAATTAGTTTCATAATTAATGAACTTTGCAACATTGACTGTTCTTGAACTGAACTGAATTAAAATTGAAATGAATTGAATTTGTTTCATAATTGATGAAATTTGCAATATTGACCCGGTTATCGAACTAAACTGAATTAACATTAAACTGAATTTAATTTGTTTCATAATTGATGAACTTTGCAATATTGACTGTGTTATTGAACTGAATTAACATTAAACTAAATTGAATTTGTTTCATAATTGATAAAATTTGCAACGTTGACACTGTTATTAAAATGAACTGAATTAACATTAAACTGAACTGAATTTGTTTTAGAATGGATTAACTTTGGAACATTGACACTATTATTGAACTGAATCAACACTGAGCTGAATTAAAATTGTCTCATAAATAAACTTTGCAACATTGACTGTTACTGTACTGAGTTAAATAAACATTGAGCTGAATTGAATTTCTTTTATAACTGATGCACTTTCCAAAATTGACTGTTGTTAAACTGAATTGTTTCAAAGTTCATTAATTGATGAACTTTGCAACATTGAATGTTTTTGAACTGAACTGAATTAATCTTGATCTGAATTAAATTTGTTTCATAATTGAACTTTGCAACATTGACTTTTATTATACTGAATTAAATCAACATTGAGCTGAATTGAATTTGTTTCATAATTGATGAAATCTGCGATATTGACGCCATTATTGAACTGAATTAAATCAACATTGGGCTAAATTGAATTTCTTTCATAATTGACGAACTGTGCAACATTGACTGTTATTGAACAGAATTGAAAAAAAACATTAAACTGATTTTAATTTGTTTCATAATTGAACTTTGCAACATTGACTGTTATTGTACTGAATTAAATCAACATTGCGCTGAATTGAATTTGTTTCATAATTGATGAAATCTGCGATATTGACGCCGTCATTGAACTGAATTAAATCAACATTGGGCTAAATTGAATTTCTTTCATAACTGACTCTTATTGAACAGAATTGCAAAAACATTAAACTGAATTGAATTTGTTTCATAAGTGAACTTTGCAACATTGACTGTTATTGAACTGAACTGAAAAAACTTGTGTTCAACTTGAATTTGTTCCAACATCGACACTGTCATTGAACTGAATTAAATCACCATTGAATTGAACTGAGCTCAATCACTGTTTTCTGTGTAATTGATGAGTTTTGCTGACTTGACGCATGTGTTGAATAGAGTTTTCTCACCTGAAAGCTGTACTTGACGCTGTATCCAGACTGCCGAATCCTCACGGTCTCCAGCATCCCAGTGTATCTCAGCTGTCTCAACACCAGCGCGTCGTTGAAACGCAGAGGAAGCTACAAACAATGACGCTAATCAAACCGTGCATCTAAATCTAGCGATGCCGTGACAGAAACAGGACACAAAATCTACCTTTTCTGCATTAGACCGGATGCACTTCACGAAATACGGCTCGGACTGTCCCAGCGTCTCCATCAGCTTGTTCAGAGAAACCTGCATCACGAACACAAGACTGTGTTTCAATTCTGACACAACAAGGAGTCAGATGAACCTCTTTCTGTTTTGGTTTCACATTGCGGTTGCATACAGAGTTTTGATAATGTACCTTATTTGTTTGTGTTGAAACATAATAAAAATGCTCACATTGAACTGTGCGCTGATGCTGGGCGGCTTCTTCTTCTTGTGCAGGTGCAGGAGTGATTTGGTTATGCGGTCGTGAAGTGTCAGACAGCTCAGATACTTCAGCGATTTCACATCCAGCAGGTGCTAAACACACAACAAACCTCAGTCACGTCAAATGCGGTCAGTACGAGGTACTGTAGGTAAATACAATGACCTCAAGGCTAGATTATTGTAATGCTCTACTGGGTGGTCGCCCCGCATGCTTAATAAACAAACTCCAGCTAGTTCAAAATGACCATATTAGCCTGGTTCTGTCAACACTGCATTGGCTTCCTATTAAACATCGTATACATTTTAATATATTGCCGTGGTTCTGCCATTATCGATGTGGAAAGAGCAAACGTACGTAAATGTTGACGGTTTCTCACAAACGTGTCGCTCAAATACACACAAGAGAAATACATAAACTACTGCTGTGTTTACAACCTTACTAATATAATATAATAGACACTGCATCGTGTCACATATCAAGCATCAATGCGAGAGTGTGGCGTTTACCTTTGGGAGGCTGGGCTTCGTCTTGTAGTTCTTGTTTCGCCTTCAGGAAAGAGAGAGAGAGTGAGGCCGAGTGAATATGAAGCAGAGGAAGCGATGGCTGTGGTTACTCACATCAGGATACCCTGCGCTCGCTCCAGGAGCTTGTTGTTCACAGTGTTCACGAAGATCCCCTCCTCGTCGTGAGAGGAGAACGAGGACCTCGAGCCTCGAAAGCCACAGTCCCTAATCACACACACACAGACACACGACTGAACGACTGATGTGTGGAAAAAACGTTTGCTTTTCACACAACAGTCACATACTGTATATATCTGCAGGAAATGCTTCTTTAATTCACTAGATTGATGAAATCCTGATAATTAATTGAAGCATGAAAATTATAATATTTAAAAACTGTTTTTTAATCTCGAAACGTTTCGACTTTAATCTGGAAAAGGTTTCGACATTAATCTCGAAAACGCTTCGACTTTAATCTCGAAAACGCTTTGACTTTAATCTCGAAAACTTTCCGACTTTAATCTCGAAAACGCTTCGACTTAAACACTTCGACTTTAATCTCGAAAACTTTCCGACTTTAATCTCGAAAACGCTTTGACTTAAACGCTTCGACTTTAATCTCGAAAACGCTTCGACTTTAATCTCGAAAACTTTCCGACTTTAATCTCGAAAACGCTTCGACTTTAATCTCGAAAACGCTTCGACTTTAATCTCGAAAACGCTTCGACTTAAACGCTTCGACTTTAATCTCGAAAACGCTTCGACTTTAATCTCGAAAACTTTCCGACTTTAATCTCGAAAATGCTTCGACTTTAATCTCGAAAATGCTTCGACTTAAACGCTTCGACTTTAATCTCGAAAACGTTTCGACTTTACTCTCGAAAATGTTCCGACTTTAATCTCGAAACGTTTCGACTTTAATCTCAAAAACGCTTCGACTTTAATCTCGAAAGCTAGATTTTGTTTGTTTTTTACCGATTTTTTTTTTTTTTTTTTTTTTTTTACTGCAGTTCAGGGCATCCATACAAAGGTGTTCAAGCTGACAGGAAGTAGTGTTTTCTGTCCCCTCCGGGCTGCCGTACCTGGATAGTTTCTGGCCGAGAGTGTTTGATCCCTGCAGGTCCGACAGTGGCGTCCGTGGACTCCTCCTGCTGATACACGAATCTGTCCATCACGAGAGAGAGAGAATACATTTCACAGTATATTTAAAACACAATATGCATATTGCATAAATATCAAGAGAAACCCCATATGTGAAATGTGCAAAAACCAAATCGCGGAGCAGAACTCCTCATTGCAACACCCAATACCTTCGAAAGTGATCAGATCATCCATACGCTTGTAACAAGCAAAATCAATCAATATTTGTAAAAAATAATGTGTCCAATTTTTTTGTTCAAAATTCTGTTTCCTACTTATATAAATAGGCAGCTTTGCTTAGCTTAAAACTAAATTAAACAACTGACATTAAAAAATAATGAGAGCGAGAGACACAAACACACTGAGATGTGAACATTTCATGAGTCAGATCATGCTGATGCAGCTCTTGGTTTTAGTTCTAACTTTGGTTATAAAGTCCAGGTTGAAGCGTGCGGGTTGTCTCACTGTATCTGTCGTCTTTGCAGCGCTGCAGGATCTCAAGGCTCCGCTGGTGGACAGGGTGATGGAGGAAGCTGAAGCTGTCCACACTCTTCTGAGTCTGAACTGGACCATCAGAACCTGGGGGGGAGAGAGAGACAGTCAAACCAAAGGTCATTCAGACTCAGATATCATTTTTGATATTTTTCACAAGTGTGTGCAGGACACTATAGTTCATTTATGAAAGTGAGGAGAGCAAAATAAAGTAAACTGACATATTACACCCAAATATTCTTCATAGAGTAAAATATTATATTATTCCTCCACTTTGAGCTGATGATGTTCTGCTGAAGTGTGTTTTCTGTAATTGCTAACGCTCTGAACAACATGAAGCATTGCTTGGTCACCGGTTGAGCTAAACTGGTATTATCTAATTGTGGTGTTAAATTTAACAGATATTCAACATAATTCATGTGTGAGAGTCGAACAGAAGGACAAAACCAGTCAAATATCAACTGAGTTCTGCTCATATTTATTTTAGTACCGTTTTATAAACTATAGCGAATGCACAATGTGAGAAATGTTGAATCTGAGTAAAGTAGGTGTGCTGTAACTCACCAGTGCTCGTCCTCTTCTCCGTGTGCCGTGTCCCGGACTCCCGGAAGGCGACGAGCGCGCGGAAGAAGGCCCGGATCACGGCCCATCTGAAGGTGGCCACGGGGTCGAGGCCCATCAGGCCACAGACGAGCGCGTTACGGCTGCTCTTCAGCAGAGCCACGATATCCGGACGCATGTGGTCCGTGTTCTTCTCACGAAAGTCCTGCGCGACAAACATATCACAGGTCAGCTTCATGATGACGGTCAACATATGGGAGACTCGACAAATGAGAATATTGTGAAAAGGTTTTCATAAGCTGCATAATCATCAAAATTATAACAAATAAAGGCTTGAAATATCTCACTTTGCATGTAATGAGTCTATATAATATATTAGTTTCAGCTTTTAAGTTGAATTACTGAAATGAACTTTTGCAGCATTTTCTCATTTCTCGAGTTTCACCTGTGGTTTTATTAACGAAAAGTTATGTTTTTTTGGGCAAATCATCTCCATAAATTACGGTATATTAGTTCATATATTATATTAATTATATTAGCACAAAACAACGCAACGGTTAGCGTATTAATCATGCACTTAACTCGATATAAATCCCACAATGTAAATAAATAGTGCCTTAGCAGTGCAATCATTTTTTAATGAAAAGTAAATCATTGTTTTTTGGCTGATCGTCTGATGCAAGCAGCCATCGATAAATTATGGTTCATATTTTCTTTATTCAAAACGTTTTTTGTTTTTTTAATAATCTGTGCTTTATTGAATTTGTCACAATAACTGTGCAATGTGTGATGATGTCACATTCACTCCTTCACTGGCTAAAATACAGCATGTGTGTTAAAGGCATTAAGTTGCACTAAACTTAACAGTTCCAGAATAGAAATAATGCCTTAGTGGTGCAATAATTAATTTTTTTTTTTAATTATTCATATCATTTTTATTTTTCGAAATTTGCAACAATAACTGTGTGATGTGACGTCTTATTTTACACTGAACGTGTGTAAAGTGTTTCATAATGTTTATCATTCTAATCATCTGTAAATTATGCCGTGGTGTTAAAAATGTGTATTTGTTGCCTGCCTTAAACTTTTATTTTATTTCTGTTTGTCTAATATCCGGTTTTGCTTCCTTTTCTTGATCTCAGCGGTCAGAATGAATATAATCTCTCAGAATTTCGTTTCTACATTCTCACTAATCGACATTTATTCAGGAACTGGAAATATGAACCATTTTATGAAGCTGCTAATTTTGCTTTGACCTTTGCTATGCAAAAAAAAATGTTCCTGTTGATTTCCCTTTATTAAACTTCAGATATATGACTTTCTGTATCTCAGGGGCAACTTGACATTTACAAACATGATGAACTTTTGCACGATATTCTAATTGTTTGAGTTTCACCTGTATATAAACACTATAAAAAGTATATCTTTAGGATAATTTCCCAGCATGCAAAAGCCATCATGTTAAGGTTGGTTAAATATAGACCTGATACAGTCTGGCTATGAGTAACACACTTCTATTTAAAATAACTGTGAATTTAGTTACATGTTTCACCTTGTTTTAGTCTAGACGTCAGGGCTGTGTTCGACCGGCTAGTAGACGTCTTTTAAACGTAAAATTGCTTGCTGGGTTATTATGTTTGGTTTTCACCATTTTTATCATGAATACTTCAAAAAAGTCAGATTAGTTCACTTGTATAGGGTTATTAGGTAACTATAGACCATTTCACAAGATGTAAACAACACTGGCCCAGAAGCACTTCCTGTTTCAGTTTGTAACTGTTTTCTTTATTTCACATGTAAAGAAAACTTCTTAAAGATGTTTGTTTAACTCTTTGATTCAGTTTTATATGTTCTGTTGGTTGTATTTTATCCCAGCTTTTATGTAGTGTTAAAAAACTGAAACAGGAAGTGCTTCTGGGCCAGTGTTGTTTACATCTTGTGAAATGGTCTATAAATAAACCAATAAAAAAAACATTTTTGTTACTTGAAAATAAATTAAAATATAATAAAATAAAATAAAACAATCTTTTTTAATCTTTTTAAATTAACAAAAATCTTTTTTGTTAATTGCTTTAACAAAAAGAATTATAGAATCTATATAGGCATTACACACAAAAAAAATACTTAATTTTTTTTTACTTAAAATTTAATTGATAACGGAAAATATACAAAAATACTAATTCAAAATATTAAATAAAAATTGTAAAGATGTTTGATGTGAAGCAGCTGTTCTCATGACCAACACTGATGTCGCATCTGCTGGAAACACTCTCCAGTGAACACTATTAATATAAACATACAGACAACAGTTTTGTGTGTGTGTGTGTTTGTGTGGCGTGTAGATTTAACCCTCTCTGCCAAACATGTGCTCCAGATACACTCGTAGCCGAGGGGCCAATCCAACCAATCAGATTAAATCGAAGAATTAGGTCACTGGAAGTGGTGTGTGTGTGTGTGTACATACATACATATGCAAATGCTTACTACTTAATCTCTCTCTCACACACAAATATGGAAGCTTGTTTCTGCCACAGAATAAAAAAATGTAATTGCAAGTTTACATCTCATTATATTTATAGTCACAATTCTGACTATTTTTATATTGCAATTCGGACTTTATAGTCACAATTCTGACTATTTCTATATTGCAATTTGAACTTTACATTCACAATTATGACTATTTTTATATTGCAATTCAGACTTTAGTCACAATTCTGACAATTCAGACTATTTTTATATTGCAATTCGGACTTTATAGTCCCAATTCTGACTTTTTTTCTCAGAATTGAGATATATAAACTCGCAATTGAGAGATAAAAAGTTCATTCTACGGCAGAAAGCAGGTATGACTCTCTAAAACGCAGGTTCTGACCTTGACGCTGTATTTGACCTTGCCGGCGTAGTGGCGAATGATGAACGCCGGCTCCATGACGGCCGGGAACTCGATGAAGACGCTTCCCTCGTGCTGTCGCTTAAACTTATCCAGCAGAGTCTGATTAGACGCCTGTGGAAAACTGCAAACCAACAACAACTCTCAATCAATCCTGATGAAATATACATTTATGTTTATGATAACATAAAATGATAATGTTTCCAATATATGACGTGATATGAGTCAAATGTGACCCTGGATCACAAACCCAGTATCGAGTCGCACGGGTGTATCTGAGGCAATAGCCAACTATACATTTTATGGGTCAAAAAATTATTTTATGCCAAAAATCATTAGGATATTAAGTAAAGATCATATTCCATGAAGATAATTTGTAAAATTTCCTACCGTAAATATATATTTTTGTGAGTGGAAGCAGCAAAAGCATGAACATAAATGCACAACTTTAAATGAGATTTTCTCAATGTTTTGATTTTTTTGCACCTTTTCAATAGTTGCATCTCGACCAAATACTGTCCTAACAAATCCTAACAAAGCATACATCAATGAAAAGCTTATTGACTAAGCTTTCGTGTGATGTTTAAAAAAAACATTGCCCCTTGTGACTGGTTTTGTGGTCCAGGGTTATAATAATGTGGTTGAGACGCACTTGCACTCTTCGTCCAGCAGGTGGAACAGCGCCGTGGGCTTCTTACTGATGAGGTTAATGCAGCCCGTGTTGTCGATGTACTCGATCATGTGCCAGCTGATGCCCTCCGACCGATACTCCTCCTGAGAGAGCCAACGTCACATCATCAACTAAATCACATGACCAACTCTCACCCATCACATGATCAACTTATTTTTACTGTAATATAGTCAAACATTTCATTTCATAACATCAAACATAAGGCCACAATCTGACTACTCAAATGCAGTGAATAACATAAGAGTTTAGACCGTAATTAAACTAAACTAAATACTTGAAAGAAAAGTAATTCACAGAAAAATAAAATCCCTTTTTTGTATGAACTATTGCTTTATACTCAAATAACAAAGCAAAATCTCACGCTCCTCAAAGCTAAATCCGCATTTAGATATTCAGCACCGCTTGCATCACCAAACTCAGTTTGACGAAGTGTATTAATGACGCCTAAGCAAACACCAGTAATGATCGCCGTCCGATTCACTCGTGAGATCAGTGTGTTTTACCTGCTCCAGTTTGAAGATGTGCTGGTTGAAGTAATGCTGCAGCGTCTCATTGGCGAAGTTGATGCAGAACTGCTCGAAGCTGTTGTTCTCGTAGTCCTCGAAGCCGAAGATGTCCAGCACGCCGATGGACAGGATCTGAAACCAGACACGTTTCACATCAACACCAGTGATCAGGACCGGAACTACATCGGCAGGAGAACCGGGAACATGATGCCAGTTCACCACAATCACTTTCAGGACTTGAGAAAGTGATCCTTCAGAAATCACTAATATGATGATCAGTGTTTAGAAAACAGTTATTTCATTTGGATTTTAGGATTCTTTGATGAATAGAAACATTTATCAGGAATAGAAGATTTTGTTACATTGAACAATACCGTTCAAAAGTTTGGGGTAAGTAAGATTTTTGATTTTATTTTTTAGGTGGAAATCAAGAAATCAATTCTTTTATTAGTTAAATTGATCAAAAGTGACAGTACAGACATTTAGAATGGTACAAATGATTCTGTTTCAGATAGACGCTGTTCTTTTGAACTTTCTATTCATCAAAGAATCCCAAGAACAAAATTGTTCACAACTGTTTTTTAACACTGATAATAATAATCATAAATGTTTCTTGAGCATCAGATCATCATATTAGAGTGATTTCTGAAGGATCATGCGACACTGGAATAATGATGCTGAAAATTCAGCTTTGATCACAGGAATAAATTACATTTTAAAATATATTAGAAATAAAATAAATTAAAAAAATAAAAAAATATTAGAAATTGTCATAATATTTCACAATGTTACTGTTTTTAAAATCTCGGTGAGCAGAAGAGACTTCTTAAAAACATTAAAAATTTTACCGATCCAAAACTTTTGACTGGTAGTGTATGTTATGAGCTACCTTTCATACAGCGTATTACACATAAAATACTTCAGTACGGAGCAGCGGTGATGATTTGTGAAGGTTAGGAAAGAGCAGTAGTCGTGTGTGTGTGTGTGTGTGTACCTTGGCTGAATCCTCCAGGTCTTTGTTGTAGAGCAGCGCGTGATTGGTGCGGAAGACGATCCAGTCGAACAGAGCGCCGTACAGAGACTTGGCCATCGAGTCCCTCACCGTCCCCGCCTGGACAGTGCACACACACAAACACACACACACAAGTGTCAGACACCAGCAACATGAACACGACTGTGACACAATCTCCACTGTACATCACACATCTGAAGAGTGTCTCTCAGAGTCTCTTTTAGAGTCTCTCAGTGTCTCTTTTAGAGTCTCTCAGAGTCTCTCTTAGAGTCTCTTTTAGAGTCTCTCAGTGTCTCTTTTAGAGTCTCTCAGAGTCTCTCTTAGAGTCTCTTTTAGAGTCTCTCAGTCTCTTTTAGAGTCTCTCAGAGTCTCTCAGTCTCTTTTAGAGTCTCTCAGTGTCTTTAGAGTCTCTCAGTGTCTCTTTTAGTGTCTCTCAGAGTCTCTCAGTGTCTCTTTTAGAGTCTCTTTTAGTGTCTCTCAGTCTCTTTTAGAGTCTCTCAGTGTCTTTAGAGTCTCTCAGTGTCTCTCAGAGTCTCTCAGTGTCTCTTTTAGAGTCTCTCAGAGTCTCTTTTAGAGTCTCTCAGTGTCTTTTAGAGTCTCTCAGTGTCTCTCAGTCTCTTTTAGAGTCTCTCAGTGTCTTTAGAGTCTCTCAGTGTCTCTCAGAGTCTCTCAGTGTCTCTTTTAGAGTCTCTCAGTGTCTCTCAGTCTCTTTTAGAGTCTCTCAGTGTCTCTCAGAGTCTCTCAGTGTCTCTTTTAGAGTCTCTCAGTGTCTTTAGAGTCTCTTTTAGAGTCTCCGAGTCTCTCAGTGTCTCTTTTAGAGTCTCTCAGAGTCTCTTTTAGAGTCTCTCAGTGTCTTTTAGAGTCTCTCAGTGTCTCTCAGTCTCTTTTAGAGTCTCTCAGTGTCTCTCAGAGTCTCTCAGAGTCTCTTTTAGAGTCTCTCAGTCTCTTTTAGAGTCTCCCAGTGTCTCTCAGAGTCTCTCAGTGTCTCTTTTAGAGTCTCTCAGTGTCTTTAGAGTCTCTTTTAGTGTCTCTCAGTGTCTCTCGGTCTCTTTTAGAGTCTCTCAGTGTCTCTTTTAGAGTCTCTCAGTGTCTTTAGAGTCTCTTTTAGAGTCTCTCAGAGTCTCTCAGTGTCTCTTTTAGAGTCTCTTTTAGAGTCTCTCAGAGTCTCTCAGTGTCTCTTTTAGAGTCTCTCAGTGTCTTTAGAGTCTCTTTTAGAGTCTCTCAGAGTCTCTCAGTGTCTCTCAGAGTCTCTCAGAGTCTCTTTTAGTGTCTCTCAAAGTCTCTCAGCTGATTTATTCTCCTTCAGCATGTGTGAAGCCCATAAAGCTGCAGACGCTGCCAGGATCGCTGCTTATTGAACCCTCACAAGCCAAAACACATAAAACTCTCTCCCCACTCAGCGCCGATGAAAGGTGCTCTGACGTCCTGTAAGAGAAGCTAAACGAGAAACGGGGCGCGTGTCGCGGGGCATGCTGGGATAGAGCGAAGCTGATTGGCTGCTGACAGACTCAAGGACGTTCAAGCCAAAGGTTTATGGAATCAAACGGCAAATGTCTTCATAATATAACACAACCTCATGCCCAGTGTTGCAGAAGTAACTCCTGCATTATTGATTTGCTGTTTTATTTTTAGCCTAATTCTGGAGGAGGGACGAAACATTACATAAAACACCCCCTGCATGATTCATTATTTACAACACTTTAACATTTATGATTACACACTCAGAAACGGGGGAGGAGAAACACAAAATATTACTGGAACACTCAGTATAAAGGCCACCGTTCTCAATCACATCAGCATTATCCAGGTGTCTTGCAGAAGGTGTGTGTGAGTTCAGGAGTGTGTTGAAGTGTGTTTCTAGTCTCACCTCAGCTAGTTTGTACGGCACGATCAGTCTCTCTCCCACCGTCACCGTCTTGCGTGTCGTCAGAGCCTCGAAAAGCATCTCCTCCTTCACCTGGACATCAAAACAAACACAAACCATGAGAACAGCACATTTTAACACAGCGCTTTATTCTGCAAATCAATCTGTGTTTGGATACTATGTGAATAAAATGTTGTGATGTGCAGCATAAACACTGGAAAATTTCATGAAAAACCCACAACAGACATGTTTGCTTGTCTTAACATGCAAGTGTTTCCTTATAAAATCCTGGAGCACATATAAAATCACATTTTGTCCCTATTAAATCAGTTTTAGTGTTCAGTTTTAGTGTTTTGCGTGTGTGATGGTGTGTTTTCTGCAGCAGGAAAATCCCTTTCCACCAATATTATTCTAAACTAAAATATTGTAAAAAGAAAATGTAAAACGAGTAAGCTAAAGCTCATGAAGATGAAAAACCTGGTCAATAAACTGAACTTCAGTACAAAGGCTCATGCAGCAGATAGTAAATCCGGTGTGTTATTGCAACGGTGTGTGTTTAACAGGAAGGTGTTGGATAACCATCAACAGACGGCAGTATTAATAAAATAAAATAAAAAATATTGTTTCTAAATAAAATAATAAAATACAAAGAAATAAGATAGACAAAGTATAAACTGTTAAAATAAATAAAAACAGACTAAGTTTTTCAAAATATTGCAAATAAATTACAAAACTGAAAATAAATAAATAAAATAAGCTGGACGAAGTATTTAGCATTCAAATAAATTATTCAAAACAGACTAAGTTTATCAAAATATTACAAGTTAATAAAATAAAATAATAAATTAAAATAAAATAAATAAGTTGGACAAAGTATTAAGCGTTAAAATAAATAATTAAAATAAATAATTATAAACAGGCTAAGTTTATCAAAACATTGGAAGTTAATAAAATAATAAATTAAAATAAAATAAATAAGTTGGACAAAGTATTAAGCGTTAAAATAAATAATTAAAATAAATAATTATAAACAGACTAAGTTTATCAAAACATTGCAAGTTAATAAAATAAAATTATAAATTAAAATAAATAAGTTGGACAAAGTATTAAGCGTTATAATAAATAATTAAAATAAATAATTATAAACAGACTAAGTTTATCAAAACATTGCAAGTTAATAAAATAAAAGTGTTGAATGAAATATAGTGTTAAATTAAAAAATTAAAATAAATAATAAATAATTATAACAAAGAATTTAGAACAGACTAAGTTTATCAAGACATTGCAAGTTAATAAAATAAAATAATAAATTAAAATAAAATAAATAAGTTGGACAAAGTATTAAGCGTTAAATTAATAATTAAAATAAATAATTATAAACAGACTAAATTGATAAAAAATTGCAAGTTAATAAAATAAAATAAACGTGTTGAATGAAATATAAAGTGTTAAAATAAAAAATTAAAATAAATAATAAATAATTATAATAAATAATTTAGAACAGACTAAGCTTAATCAAAACATTGCAAGTTAATAAAAAATAAATAAAATAAACAATAAATCCCCAGAAGTCAGTATCAGAAGAGAACGGCACCTCCAGCAGCTCCGAGACGATGGGCAGCACCTCCGGGTTGCAGATATCGATGGAGTCGTCTCGATACGTCTTCTTCTTGTAGCGGATGTTCCCCAGGTGAAGGATAGCAGACAGCAAAGAAAAGATTCTGCAGAAAACATCTCTGAATGAGTCAAACGTCACAATAAAGGAAAGAAAACTGACAATAGATGGAGGATGTGCAGTGAGGTCAGAGTGGCAGAAGAGCTGGAGTTAACTGGGAACACACACCATTATCAGTGCACATATTAAGTGTCTCAGGTGTCAAGTGTTGAAGGAAATAATTCATTATTTATCAGCCATATATCAGCCAAATTTTATTATCGGGCCGATAACGATAATATAAAAATGAGCAAATATCGGCCGATACCGATATGCTGGCCGATATATTGTGCACCCCTAGAGTGTTTATTTAAAAATATCCAATAACGCACTACATAGGGAGTGTACTAGATAGGGACTAGATAGGGCGTGCACTAGATAGGGAGTACACTAGATAGGGACTAGATAGGAGTGTGCTAGATAGGGACTATAGCCAATCAGGAGCCAGCAAACCTGAACGCAAAATATGACTGACAGGCCGAGAGTGTTTTAAAACTCACAGTTTCCTGGTGGCGGGAAGGAAGCCCACCATCTCCATGGCCAGCTGGAGTCTCTCGAAGTCATGCTTCAGATCCTCTCCCTCCACCGCGAAACAGTCCTACGCCACACACACACACTTTGGATTAATCATCAACTGATAATAATAATCTTTAAATGAGGATGTGAATCGTTCAAAAGCAGTAGAGCGTGCGAGGAAAGCCGCAGGTCAGAAACAGAAGTGTGCAGAGGAAGTGATGTGGTGAGGGGGACAGGACTTCCTGTTGACCCTAATAATAACTAATGATGATTAACATCTCTTGCTTTAGCGACTGGATCATTGATAATCGTGTGTTTACACCCGTTTACACCGGTCCCGAGAACCAAAAGAAGCACAAGTGTCTGCTCTCGGCACTGATGATGAATACAAACAGCTTAAGACAGTGTGCACAACCGTAGCGTGTGTGTGTGTGTGTGTGTGTGGCTTCAGTGGGCGGACAGCACAGAAGGATACAGGAAACGATACGCTTTCACTCAATTCCACAGGACAAAAAAATATCAGAATAAAAAATAAATCAAATAGAAATATAAAACAATATTATTAATTATTAATTACGTATTTTAAATTAAATAGTAAAAAAAAAAATAAAACTATAAATACAATATAGTAAACAAAAAAATAAAAAGAAAGAAACAATAAAATACAATAAAAATAAGTCAAATAAAAAATAAAAATGAAAAAGTAAATAAAAATAAGATTAAGAAAAATTAAGAAAAAATTATAAAAAAAATTAAGAAAATTAAGAAAATATTATAAAATTAATATTTAAAAGTTAAAAGTTACTATTTAAAAATATATAAAAATTAAGAAAATATTATATATATATATATATATAATGTATATTTATATATACACAATAAAAGTTACAGAAATAAAACAATTTAAAAAAAACTTTTTTTGTAAAAAGTAATAAATTAAAAGAAAAAGGGGAGTGCACTACATAGGGACTACATTGGAGTAAACTAGATAGGGAGAGCACTAGGTCTGGTGCCAGAATAGAGCCGCTGTTAAACTGATTTACTACACACTCAATTCTCTGTGTGTCGACTAATATATTAAGTGACTGTCCTCATCAAGCACTGCTAATCACGTTTGGTCGTTTATCCAGAACACACACAGAACAGAAGATGTGAACTAACACACACACACACACACGATACTGACCAGCTCAGTCTCATAGTAATTTCCCCAGTGCTGTCTGTGGACTGTCTTTGTTATCTGGAAGACACACAGACGATTATGAGCTGCAGACAGGATCATCTGTCACAAACACACACAGTCACTCACTTACTTACTGAACACACTCTCACACACTTGCTCTCACCATCTCACTCTCTCTCACTCGCTCATAATTCAGTTATTAAACTGAATCTGGTCATAATTTCTTCAGTTCAACTGCATTAGATAAAATATCAAACCAAGTGTCATTTATTGTAAAGAAAGTTGCAACAGGATAATAGTTTGAGTTTGAAATGCTGAAACAACAGTTGTTTTATTCTAACAGTATCGTGTGACTGTAAACCAGGAAAATAAATCAGTCAACAGCTCTTGCTTTTGAATTCTGACTTAATATGGCTTGATAATTAATGAAATTAATTAATAATTAATATATTTTTTTATAATAAAATATGGTACATTTGACATGGCATTTTGTTATGTTAAAATTGTATTTTTTTAACAAATCTGCCAGTATTTTTTTTTTTAGAATTTTGAGTAAATAAATTTTACAAAGTACAAGTTTAAATATATTGAAAATCTAATAACAGTAATTTTTAAAAACTGCTAAATATTTTGTATATATTATTTGTAAATAAATTGTATTTAATCAGAATTTTGAATAAATATACAAAATATATCAAATAATTGTGAAATATTTTGTCTACATATTATTTACCATTACATTGTATAACATATTTCAGCGCTACATCAACTTTCTGGAAGTGTAGTCCTCACTGGCCGAACACTAAACGAATGTTCACTGTCAGTCTGATGTGTTTTTACACCCCTAGTAAAGACACTTCAGATGACACACACACACTTAGTAGATCGTCACACACACAATGAGATTTCCTTCTAGAAATATTTATGCCAAATATTACACACATCAAATGTGTGCGAGTGTGTGTATATGTGTATGTACGTGTGCATGAATAGATTGGAGTCATAAGAGGGCTTCTGCACGCGACCAGCAGTCTGTTCCCTCGGATACGGATGCTGACGACTATCACCATGGCAACAGGGGCACCCGGCAACAGCCTCAGCATCCTCCAGCTCTATGTGTTGCCAGGGATTACGGGCAGAAATGAGCTTAGAGGATGTTTTTCTATTGTAGAAACGTCGTAACGTACAAAGACAGACACGGCACCGCTGCTATTATGGTCTGTACCTGGTTGAGGTAATGATACTCCTCTGGTTTGAGAAGATGAAATGATTTTCTTTCTTCTTCACTCGCTCCGGCCAGCAGGTAGTAAAACACATGATAGTTCCTGCGAGAGAACATGACAATCATATTAATGTGCATAAAATAATAACAACAAAACACAGGTTTGGATCATCTGGTCTGCGCACCTCTCGTTGTGCTCCTGATACACCAGACGGGACTTCTCCAGAAGATACTTCTCCACATACGCTCTGAAATCAACAATGGGGAAATTATTATACAAATATATTCACCACACAGAAACAACATGATATTATTTCGAGTTATCGTTCCCGTCCAGGGCCGTTCGTGTCTATAAGACTATATTCATTCAGTCCTGAAATATATCAATAAAAGTAGTTAAATCCAATTCAAATGACTATTTCACCCTAACATTTAAAACTCAATATCATTAAAAATATATATATTTAAAATCTAGTTTAAAATATTTTAAATAAATAATATTTTAAAAATTAATATATATATATTTAGAAATATATTTACAATATTATAAAATACAGTAAAATAATATACAAATACATATGCAAACTTAAAAAATTATATTTAAAATACAGTTTGAAATAGTTAAAATAGTAATAGATTAAAAATAAATATATATCTAAAATCAATTTTAAAAAATATAAAACAAATTACATTTTTTAAATTAATACATTTAGAAAAATATTTAAGTAAAATGTTAATATTACTGAAATATTTAAATATTAAATTATTTAATTTAAAATTAATACATTAAAAACAGTTTAATATATATTTTTTATTTAAAAAAGATATTTTTATTTTTATTTAAATATATATATTTTTTTTATTTAATATATAGATATATTAAAAATATTGGAATATTTAAAGAAAAATAAAAACACTTAAAATTTGCGCACATTTTTTATTAGTTAGAATTCATTAGAAGTTTTAACTAGTTTAAAATATGAATGTATCTATAGATAAAAAATACATTCAAAATAATTGTAAAATGATCTCCTCTTTTGCACGACAGTGTATTTCCGTTCACACAGTTGTACAGAACTGGAGACAGAGAGAGGCGTCTCACCCGCGGACGGTCCCGCTCTCCTGGTAGTTGACTTGAATGAACTTGCCGAAGCGGCTGGAGTTGTTATTATGGGCTGTTTTAGCGTTTCCAAAAGCCTGAGGAGGAAAGAACACACACACATTAAAGGACAAAAACATGCACATCTCCCTCAGCCCAACATCTGGATCCCGCAGAGCACCGGTTACGCTTCATCACTTCAGAACGAGACCTCTCTCTCTCTCACGATCAGTGTCTCTTTAAACCCCACAGGCCAGAGTCGACCTTTACACTGATCCGGGATCAGATGACGATCACAACACAGGCCTCAGATCAGTCTAGCAAAACGCTGCCCTGATGGCAGTTATAGACATTAAAAAAAAACAACAACAACAAATAAAAAAAATATGTATATAAAATGATTATAAAACATTGTACAAAATAAAAAAATGCAACATTCTAAAGAATAAATGAAAAAAAAAATGTGTGTGAGAGTGTGTAGCAGATGTGGTCAGATGATGATGACACAAACTCAGTAATTTGTCAGATCATCTGAAACTCTGATGTCATCTGCGGATGAAACTCAATCACACACTCAAGATTCCCGGAAGACCAGCAGCGAGACACAGATATTCATATCAATATCTTCACATCATCATCTCAGAGCAGGAGCGGCACAGTATCTGCTCTAGCTCCGCCCACGGGGGAACCTCATTGGTCCACAGCTCTGAATATTAAGCATCAGATATATGGCTAACGTGATTGGCTGTGATTCTGCAACGATGACAGTGAAAACCGCATGTTATAACGCTTTCAAATAGAGCAGGTTAGTGTTGATGATGTTTGCGCTGCAGTGAGAAACCAAACACTGAGTGTGTGTGTGGAGGTTCATGTGAGCGTGAAGCAAAAACAATGAGAACACCCAAAAGCTCTCGTCAAATACAGCGCCTGATTCCAGAAGCACAGCAGGACGCAGGCAGTGTGTGTGTGTGTGTAACGTCTACGGGCACATTGTTCTGTCAAGAGTGAAATGTCAGCGCACGCGTCAGGTCGACCCAACATCAGAAACACTCGAGAGAGTAAATGAACACACTAGTCAGCGTAATAACGATGACATCACACTCTCTCACACACACACACACACACACCACTGAAATACAGTTACTGCTGCAAAAGCAAGTGTCATATTGATGGCATTTTGCCAAAAGCTATGGTTACATGGTCAGACTCTCCCTCTCTCTCACACACACACACTCAGACTCTCTCTCTCGCTTTCACACACACACACACACACTCAGCAGACTGAGTGACATCACAAACACAAACAGAACTGTTCCCATCTGTGTGCAGAAATGCTTGTCATAACTGCAGGAATAGCGAATGTTTCTATTTCCTGCTGGGAGAGAGAGAGCGGTGTATAAACACTCGACCTCATCAGCGCAATACACACCAGTCCACCTAAACCATCACACACGGGTTTCAGACACTTTCAGCCCGATCAAACACCAGCTTCAAAATATATAAATTATTATGTACTGTTTTACTGGTACATATAAATGAAATTAAATAATTATTAGTTATTAGCATTTATACATGCAAATATACTGTACATACATTAATATATCCTCATATTTTTATGGTTTAATCAAAATTGTAGGGTCATTAAAAACAGTGTTGGGTAAATTATTCTAAGATGTAATTCATTACTAGATACTAATCACATCTTCAACATAATTACTCTCTCTAGAAAGTATTGCATTACGTATTACTAATTCCAATCCCATATCAACTTCGACAAGAATAGATATGAAACTGCTCTTTTATTTCTTTCAAATAAATAATATAAAATTGCATAAATTATTTTTGAACTGACCAAAGTATTTAAAGGGAGAACGCTGCATATATACACAAAACATACATTTCAATATTAAATGTTCAATGTGTTTAATAATTTAACATTAAAATGCACTATTGAAACTTAGACCTAATATAGACCTAAGTTTGGTATTGCTTTAAAGAAAACACTCAGAAGATTATTGCTGAAGTAAAAGCACTTAAAAAAAGTATGAATATGTTACGGAAGTTTAAATTTACAATAAATCAAATATACTGTACTTACTATTTTTTATTTTATATAAAATATATATTTGACAAAATATTTTTTAATATTACTATAAAGTACTACAAAATCAAAGCCATCTACAGTGGTGTGAATAAGTGTTTACCCCCATGCTAAAGTTGCCTAAAAAGAGGAATAAAAAAATCATCTTTTGGATATTGATCTTAATGCCTTAATTAGAAAAATGAGGAAAACTCCAACCTTTAAGGACACAAATTTTCTTTGTGAATGAATAATGTATTATAAATAAATAAATGTTTTTTTCCTTAAAATACAGGGTGCATAAGTCAGGACACTCCTATGTTAAATTCCCATAGAGTCAGGCAGATTTTTATTTTCAAAAGCCAGTTATTTCATGGATCCAGGATAATATGCATCCTGAAAAAGCCTTTGGAATTAAAATATCCCCACATCATCACACACCATTCACCACACCTAGAGATGGTGTTGGAGTTTTCCTCATTTTTCCAATTAAGGCATTAAGATCAATATCCAAAAGATGATTTTTTATTTCTCTTTTTAGGCAACTTTAGCATGGGTGCCAAAACTCATTCACACCACTGTATCTAACCAAGTTACGTTCCAAATTTGAAGTTGATATTACAAAAATTGAAGGGTTGCTAAGGCGTAAAACCGTGTGGGTGTGGCTTCATATTATGATGCGTGTCGCTCTCTATTGTGGTATATTTAACATTCATATTATAACAAAAATAAACACCGGTATTCGGTGTGAACCGGTATACCGCCCAGCACTACTATGAAGCTTAAAGTCCACCTTACCTCCAGAACAGGTCCGGCTCCGAGGATAATCTGCTCTACGCCGCTAGCGAAGCCCTTCTGGCTGAGCGCCGTCAGGTGATGGATCAGGAAGTTCGTGCTCTGAGTCTTTCCCGATCCGCTTTCTCCGGAGATCACGATGCACTGGTTCTTCTTCCTCTGGAGCATGGCGTGATACGCCGCGTCCGCCACCGCGTAAATGTGCGGCTCCAGCTTCCCCAGCTGATGGTTATCGTACATTTTGACGTATTTCGGATTGTAAACGGGCAGGAACTTGAAGGGATTGACGACGATCAGAATCCCGCCGACGTACGTGTAAATCTTCTCCTGCCGAAAGCGTCCGCGAAGGTTCTCGAGCAAAGTTCGCTCGTTTAGATCCGGGAGCGCGCAGAGGTCGGCGACGTACTGTCCCGCGGGAGGCTGCGGGAGAAACCCGCGCTCCACCATACGTCTGCGCTCCTCCGTCACACGCAACCACATCTGAAGGTTCCCGTAATGGATGGAGCCGTCGAGGTTCTTCTCCCGCAGGAGGAACCGGTAATCCTCTCCGCCGAGGCGGTTCTCCAACGCCATTCGCGGCCATAGCATCATCCGCTGAACCGGACAATCGCACGGATTCAGGATCCATTCCTCCCCGCCGAACTCCTTGACCTCGGCGAGCACGTAGAGCCGCGCGCGGTCCAGCTGAAGCCGCTCGATTAGCAGCTCGATGACCTCGGCCGCCGACGTGACCTTTCGGGCCGTGACGGGGCAGTAGATGGTGCCCTCGGACAGCGCTCCGGGATACACGCGCAGCGTGAACTCCGAGTCCTCGTAGCGGCGACGCCCTCCGGCGTCATGGCAGCTCATGATGGGGCAGCAGTTTCCATCGGCTCGACACGCAACGCCAACGCCAGAGTCACGCGCCGCAGTCACGGCATCCCACCTGCGGAGACACACACCGTCAGACCGGGGGACTCGCTGCACAGTCAGTGCGGCTAAAGGTTAATAATCATTTTTGCCAAATAAAATAAAATATGCCTTGGCAATTAAAATAAATTAAAATATGCCTTGGTAATTAACATAAAATAAAATAAAACTTAAACAAAAAATAAAATAAAATATGCCCTGGCAGTTTAAAAAATAAAATATGACTTGGCAAATAACAAAAATTAAAATAAAATATGGCTTGGCAATTAAAAAAAAATAAAATGAAATATGCCTTGGCAATTAACATAAAATATGTCTTGGTAATTAAAATAAATTAAAATAAGCCTTGGTAATTAGCATAAAATGAAATAAAACTAAACAAAAAATAAAATACAATATGCCCTGGCAGTTTAAAAAATAAAATATGACTTGGCAATTAAAAAAAATTTAAAATAAAATATGGCTTGGCAATTACCAAAAAATAAAATGAAATATGCCTTGGCAATTAACATAAAATATGTATTGGTAATTAAAATAAATTAATATATGCCTTGGTGATTAACATAAAATAAAATAAAACTTAACAAAAAATAGAATAAAATAAAATATGCCCTGGCAATTTACAAAATAAAATATGACTTGGCAATTGACAAAAAATAAAATAAAATCAAACCAAACAAAAAAACAAAACAAAACCATAAATAAATAAATAAATATTTTATGAACAGCTTAAACTTAAATGAAATTTGTAAAATGTAGCCTTGGAAAGTGAAAGTTGATGTAGTAAAATTACTTAAACTGAAATAAAAATAAATTAATGCTACAAACATTTAAAAGTCAAAAACTAAAACAAATGACAAGCAAAATATGAAATGACTAAATCTTCAATTAAAAACTGAAAATAAACTATAAAAGTGTATAAATCACATATTTTACTTTATTATTATTTAATATATTATAATTTAATCACTTAATTTAATATATAATTTTATAACAAAATAAAACAATTAATTATTAGATTACAATAGATTACAAAGTTTATTGATTTAATTATTATAATATAATAGTTTATTATAATAAAATAAAACATTATATTCTATTAAAATATAATATAAAAAATAAAAACAAACAAACAAACAAACATATATATATATATATTGTAAACACACAAAATATACATTAACAGTATATAAATAATATCCTACTAAAACTACGCTGTTAATAATACAATATTATTAACTTACATAAACTCATAAACTCAAGGTGCAAGACCATACAGTATAAAATGTCACGTCAAAATGGGATTTATAGGTTTGTTGATGCCATTTTTAACATTCAGACATGGGCGTAACACATCTTCTGTTCCGGTTATGAAAGCCCTGGTATTTCAGAGGTGTGTGTGTGTGTGTGTGTGTGTGTGTGTTTAGAAAGTCACTGGCAATGAGAAGCAACCCTGTAAAGTGTCATTGACTGTCGTTCCTGACAACACAATGCTCTCTATCTGTCATTCAACTCTTCTCAATTCATCCCGTCTCATTTCCTGAGGTTTCTGGCCCGCGTCCAGCTCTTCCAGGTGTGCAGACACAGACACACACACACACAAACACACACACACCCTGGCTTTTGTCTGCAGGAGAAGCTCGTCCTCTGAGAGCATGAGCGCTTCTGTTTGTGTGTATTAGCACAGCTGCTTTCAGAAAAGTTCATCTACAAATCATCCTTTACTCAGTCGTGTCATCCCAAACCCCAAACGATCTACTCGTCTCCATTCAATGAAAGAAAACAGAGAGCGAAGGCTCTTAAGATGCCGTACGGTGAACATCTGTGTGAAACAGATCCAGAGTCAACATCAAATCATCAAAATACACCATATGCTGAATTAAAAACAAGTTTCTAATCTAACTACACACACACTCTCAGAAAAAAAGGTACAAAAGCTGTCACTGGGGCGGTACCTTTTCAAAAGGTACACTTTTGTACCTAAAGGGTGCATTTTGGTACCTTAATGGTACAATATGTACCATGAAAGTCCCAAAATGCACCCTTTAGGTACAAAAGTGTACCTTTTGAAAAGGTACCGCCCCAGTGACAGCTTTTGTACCTTTTTTTCTGAGAGTGCACATATGCATGTTTATATATTACAGTCAGCAAGAGTAAAGAAAAAAACACCACCATAATAACTGCACAGGAAAGAGGTGTTAGAGAAGGTTAAAAATGCTCAGGCTATTATGAACAGAGAGGGACGATCACATCCTCAATCCACAGATGAAAACACACACAGCAGTTCGTCTGAATTAAACACATCCAAGGTCAAAGAGAAACGCCTCCGACTGTGAATCATGCCAACAGAAGAAGAGTGGGAACACTGGACGTGATCTTCACTATTCCCTGCTATACTATACAGTATGTCCCACAATGCAATGCAACAACCTATGTGGAAAAAGAGCGAATCTATCCATGGTTCTCGATTAAAATGCATTGCTTTACCTGACATTTACATAAACGATCTATCCTGAATACACTAGTGAAAAATATCTAAAAATGATATCTGGTGTGTGTATATGTTTGGTTTGGCTGTATGTGCGGCTTCTAGATAGCGTAGAGAGAGAGAACGGAAACGGGTGACACTGCACACACATCCACGTCTGCTCTATTAACACACTTCTCTTTCATTAAATAAAAATCCTCCTTAAACTCACTTGACACCACAAACACTCGAGAATCTCCCTATCCCATGATGCCTCAGGACTCTGACGCTGACAGGAGTAATATTCCCCCTTCACCAATAAAGATGACTGACAGGGTGTAATGAGTTGCAGGACAGAGAGAGAGATAACAGACATGTTCGTGTGTTTCGGCATTCCTCACTGTTTTCCCGGGATCATTCAGGGCTGTCAGTGGGAAGCTTTTCTTAATAGAGACAAATGAAAGATTAACTATGATTATGGCAAATTTGACAGGTACCGACATACAAGAACACAACAGGAACTGAAAGACTATATATATATATATATATATATATATACTAGGGCTGGGCAACGATTTATCGCAATTAATCGCATCCAAAATAAAAGTTTGTGTTTACATAATATATGTGGGTGTACTGAGTATAATATTTTGTATATAAAAGCTCACACACGTGCATGTATATATTTAAGAAAAATATGTTATCAATATATAAAATATTAATATTTATATTTAATATAAATTCTGTATAAATATATATATACAGTATATTCATGCAAACATTTCTTAAATATATACTTGCATTTGTGTGTATTTATATATGCAAAATAATTATACACACTACACACACATACATTATGTAAACACAAACTTTTATTTTGGATGCGATTAATAGCGATTAATCGTTGCCCAGCCCTAATATATATATATATTAGGGCTGTCAAAATGATTAATCACGATTGATCGCATCCAAAATAAAAGTTTATGTTCACATAAGATATGAGTGTGTAGTGTGTATAATTATTTTGTATATATATAAAAAACACACATGCATGTATATTTAAGAAAAAAAATATTATTTATATATAAAATATTTATATTCATATATAATATAAATTATATATAAATCTATATACAGAATATAAATGAAAATATTTTTTAAATATATACAAGCATGTGTGTGTATTTTTATATATATATATATATATATATATATATATATATATATAATTATACACAGTGCACCCACATATATTATGTAAACATAAACTTTTATTTTGGATGCAATTAATTGTGATTAATCGTTTTGACAGCCCTAATATATATATATATATATATATATATATATATATATGCCTTCAATTTTTTGTAAATATGGGGGCATATATGAAAAAAACTTTTTTATGTTTATGCCCCCATTTTTCATGAGCTGAACTCTTATGAACTCTATATACACAAAAGGCCTATTTCTCTCAAATATTGTTAACAAATCTGTCTAAATCTGTTAGTGAGCACTTCTCCTTATCTCGGCGAGATAACCAGATAGATGGCTAGAGGGATAGATAGACCGATGTACAGACAGACAGACACACAGATAGATAGATAGAGCAGATTCAATTGGTTGATGATGTCATCCAAATCTCACACCATCCCAAAAACCACCTCAGGTTTTTGGAAGAATCCATAATGACACAATCATGCTGTCAGTTTCTCCTTATTGGCTGCTGATCAGCATTATAACACTCGACATAATTCCCTCTGCTGGCGGCTGGAGAGAATGATTGGGGTCAGGGGTCAAAGGTCAGCTGGAGGGGCATATTTGCTCAGGCCTTGACAGGTTAAACAGCCTCCAAACGAGAAACACTGCAGACGCAGAGCACCTCGAACACACACACACACGTCAGGTGACCAGCAAGGGCGGGACCCTGCTCATCCGTCAGTGTGTTCGCTACAGGTGAAAGCGCACACAATAGTGAACTCCTGCTGTTGAAACAAGGATCAGCTCGCAGACAAACAGCCTTTATGACGGACAGAAATGTCACGAATGAGAAATACGAGTGTGACAGATACGGGATGTTCCTCTGGGTAATTATTAGAATGCTTTTGCTTCCTAAACCTGATTAGAGATGTTAACACAGAGCAGTTCGCCTGAATTAAACACATCCAAGGTCAAAGAGAAACGCCTCCGACTGTGAATCATACGAACAGAAGAAGAGTGGGAACACTGGGAGGATCTTGTGTGGAAGTGAGCATAACTATTCACTACTGAGGGCACTCACAGAACACACAGCACGCTTTACAGAGAGAGAGATGCCAACTCTACACTGAATCAGAACGACAGTTCCTTAATAAATCGGCAAAATTCAACTTTTGAAAATATTTTTTTTTCTACATTAATGAATGTAGTTGTCCTCAATTAAAATTTGGTTTAGTTATGTAAGGGTTATTGCTAACTAAAATTATAAACTGAAAAATAAATAATAAAAAAATACAAATTAATACAATTAAATAAATAAATTTAATTAAATAAAGTAATATTGATGAAAAACTTGAACAAAATAAAAAAGATGCCTTGGCAATAAACTGAAATAAGTTTTAGAGTTGAAGCACTAAAATTAAATAAAATTGAAAATTAAAAACTAAATTAAATTAAGGGAAAAAAACAACCTGAAAAATGTGTGTTAATTTAAATAAAACTGAAATAAAATAAAATATAAATATTAGATGAAAAAAACGTAAACAAAAATTGCCACCTAATTAGTTTGAAGTATTTTGAAAACTAGTTTGCCATGTTTGAGTTAAAACACTAAAATACAACCGGGAAATAAATTTAAAAAAAATACTAAAATAAACATTATTTACACCTAAAAGCAATATTAAATAAAAAGAGCACATAACATGACTAAAACAAACAAACAAATTATACATGTAAATAAAAATATATAGAATAAAAGCTGCTTCAAAACAATAATATAAACTAATACACACACACATATATATATACATATATATATATATATATATATATATATATATATATATATTAGGGCTGTCAAAACGATTAATTGCGATTAATCGCATCCAAAATAAAAGTTTGTGTTTATGTGGGGGCACTGTGTATAATTATTTTGTATATATATAAAAAACACACATGCATGTATATTTAAGAAAAAAATATTATTTATATACAAAATATTTATATTTATATATAATATAAATTATATATAAATCTATATACAGAATATACATGAAAATATTTCTTAAATATATACAAGCATGTGTGTGTATTTATATATAATAATTATACACAGTGCACCCTCATATATTATGTAAACACAAACTTTTATTTTGGATGCGATTAATCGTTTTGACAGCCCTAATATATATACATACATACATATGCTGCATATATATAGTCTTTCCATACTGCATCTGTTAAAAACATACAAATATCATAATGCAAAAAGCAAATACTTTCAGATGATAGTCTTCAGTTTTACGAGAGCAATCAAGCATTTCAAAACCCCTTATAAAACCACAAAAATCTACATTACATGAGCACTGCATGCACGATACACACTCTGAGAAACGTCATTCACACACTCAATAATCTGACAGTCCTCGCTCTCTAAGCACACAGCGATCCCTCGTCTGACAGTTGTAGCTAAAGGAACACGCGTCGAGAAGATGCTCAGGAACACTCTTACCCGTCGAGCTGGAGCGTCACGACAGGCATGGACACACACTCGAGGAGGAACGTCTCATGGTCTCCTCGAGGTCACAGGATCCCACTCAACCCTCGAGCCTTCAAACGCTGGCATTCCTGAGCTCGGGAACACACACGTACGCGCAAATACACACGCAGGAGATCCTGCTCGTCTGGGTTTGATCCTTATAAGGTGAAGATCCCGAATCCCTCAGAGTCCGAGACGCACGGGACAAAACACACCAGAGAGAGGAAGAACACGCATCTAAACCCTGCATTCAGATCTTTAATGGAGACTGAGACCCTTCTGCTGCTGTCCCAGACTCCAGACGCATGTACGTGTGTGTGTGTGTGTGTGTGTGTGTGGGGTTTGGCAGCTGTGGTGGAGGAGAGGGGGTGGAGGAAATGCAACGAGGGGGAGGGGAGAGAGAGCCTGTTATTTCCTGAAACGCGCAAGAGAGAGAGAGAATCATATGGACAAAGAGGGGAAAAGAACAGCAGCTTTCATATGGACACACACACACACACACACACACACAAATCTGCTCTAATGCAGTCAGAGGATACAGATGTTGTTGATGTTTATGTGCTGGGTTAAACTTCCTCTAATATATATACACACATACATACAGTATACACACACACACTCTAACACACACACAGCAGAAAAGTTTCTATATAGAATCTTCAAGGGTTCCATAGAACCTTGGGATATCATGGGATAAATTTATGTATTACGTTTTTTTTTTAATTATAGTATTTAAATTTTAAGAATTAAGAAGTTCATAAGTTCATACATATACTTTATCATTAGAGAGTGTAAATGATCCATTAAACTAAAGTATTATGCGATCTCTCCTTATTCAGAACATCTGTTTTAATTAAAGTTCCCCTCTAGAGTCTCCTGCAACAGGTTTAATCTTCACGTAATATAATATAATTGCAGCATCAGTTCATTTCTCAGTCTGAAACGCTTGGTTTGAAGATTCTCTCTCTAAACCCCGCCTTTCCGAGAGCCTGATTGGTCAGACGGCCCAGTCCGTCGTGATTGGTCGACCGCTTACAATGCACATTGGAAACGAAACGCCTGTTCCTCAGCACCCATGTTTCTCAATCTAAACTTCCTCTTGCAGCATCTCTTCGCTTCTCGGATGACGAGGGCGGGGCTATAACCTGTCACTCACATGAGATCAGCCAATAGCACACCATCCGATCAATTCCACACAGACTAAATCAAGCCCTGCCCACATTTGTTCTTGTTCTCGGATACAAAAGAGCATTTTGCTCTTGCTTGCAAATGCTTATTTTGAGCATCATGTGTCCTTCACTGAAATGCAATCCCAGAATTCATAAACTAAAGGGAAAATAAAAAGATAAATATATAATAATAAAAATAAAATAATAAAATAATAAATAATAAAATATATATATATAATAAAATATAATTAAATAAAATGATTTATTTTAAATAACTAAATAAATATTATATATAAATATTATTATAAATAAATATTATATTTTTTATTATTTTATTATATTTTATATTTATTATATATAAAAATATTTCTTATATATATATATATATATATATATATATATAATTATTAATAAATAAATTATATATACATTTATTTATTTTTTAATATATATATATATATATATATATATATATATATATAAATATTTTTAAAAAATATACTGTATATATATATAAATATTAAAAAAAAAATATATATATATATATATATAAATGTATTTATTAAAAAAAGCATTTTATTTGTTTTATTTGTTCATTTATTTTTCGTCACCGGTGTCCTGATGTGTCCCGTTAGACCCGTGAGGACGCAAGGCTGAAACGAGAGTCCAGCATCTGTGAACACAAGCCCTGCTGTCGCTCTCAGATGAGCAGATCAATAACGGCAGAATAATCAGACCATTAGACGACACTTACGGGAAATGCACACGCCAGATCCAGACGCTCCCTGAACACGAGACCCTCAGTATCCAACAATAAAGCCACCAGAGCTGAGTTAAGGGGCTGAACTGATGCATGAAACACAGAGAATATAGTGAATTCTGCTTTAATGACTGCATCCCTTATGATGACTGTACAGTAACGCCCGTTAGTTCAATAGTTTGTTAAATAAATGTTTTCTTAGTAAACAGCACGGCACTATGAAGTCATATGATAATCACACAGTACTCAGATCATGCCTTTATAAACACTTATTTCTGAATATGTACTATTGCAGTGCCCTATAAATACTGCACCATGGTACATTTAAATACATACAATTACATCATACCATAACCTTAAAAACTACAGTGTCATAAATTTAAATTAAAGTGACATCAGCATGATGGATGATAATCTAACGCTCAGATTCGAGATCAAGGAAAAGGAGGCGTTCAATAATTCAGAAATGACCTCAGTGCAGCTGCGGATATAAATGTGGCGCTTCACATTGATCTGTAATTTATACGTTCATTATTCGTCCTCATGGTTCCTGCGTTTAATAGATTCTGTAGCTCTAATTATAATTCTACAAGCATGTTCTGCTTTCGCTCGTTTGACACGGCTGCTGCTAACACAGGAACAAATCATCTCTCTTTGTGCCAATTAGTACCAGTGCAATGCATTCTGGGCTATCAGCAAAGAATACATGCAATGCAGTAGTGTATTAGTTTTAGTGCACTAGGAGGTCCATTGATTTATTAAACTTTTTTAATGTAATGCCTTTCAAAACTGACATGCATAGACTAGTGATCAGATGACATCATTTTATACTCAGCCAATCCAAAGCTCTATTTCTCCTAATTGGACGACGTCATTATAGCCTCAGCCAATCCCAAGCTCAATTCCTCTGGATTGGACGACGTCATTATAGCCTCAGCCATTCCCAAGGTCTACTATTTCTTCTGATAGGATGACGTCATCATTATAGCCTCAGCCAATCCCAAGCTCTATTGCTCCTGATTGGACGACATCATCATAGCCTCAGCCAATACAAAGCTCTATTTCTCTGGATTGGACGACATCATTGTAGCTTCAGCCAATCCCTAGCTCTATTCCTCCGACTGAACCAATGAAACGCTCCTACGATAATCAGACCCTCACTGAAAACACTAAACATCCAGAAAGAGTAAAAAGGCATTTCCAATTCCATTTTACATTTACACTATTAGCAGCAATTATTAATAAAAACATAAGTGATATAGACCATTGATATACTTTGGTGTGGTAAGTGAGAGAAACAGGAGGTGGATTTGCTTCACAGCAGGAAGTTTTCTCTGACAGTTAGAGAAGAGGAAATATGAAAGACCACGTGTGACACAAATGAAATATGAAATCTCAGTGTGTGTGCTGGTGTTAAAAACAAAAGCCAAGAAAAGAACATGAACAAGTCATATTTTATCTCAAAATAAAAACTAAAATAATTAAGGATCATTATTTTTGTAGTATGAAATTACAAATATTATATTATTGTTATATTATTAGTGTTGTGCAACCAAAATATAATTTATTTTAAAATGAAAATTCAATTATTATTTTAATATCATTTAAATTGCAATCATAATTTATAGTAATAATAATTAAAAAAAAATGTTTTTTTCAGGACATGATTGTGAGATGAAATACCATCTTTGTCATACAATAAGAAACATTTCCCGGTCACTGAACAGTCAGAAAGAGTAGAAACAGAGACAGATCCACTAACAGTGACTGTCCGGAATAATACACTCATGTTACAGAGATGAACTCTGACAACGGCCTGCAGACTTCATCATGAAGACGCTTCGCTTTTGCTGTGAATGAAGCCAAACGTGAAGCGGCACAACGCTTGTGTGTGGATGAAAGGCTAAAGAAAGAGTCTGCACTCATCTGGATCAAACTCATGCAACCGTATGGAGAAGAGCAGCGCGAGTGACGGGCCAATCTCAAGCAAACAAGCTGGATTCAACTTCATATTCCCCATAAATAAATAAATAATAATGTTTTTTATACATAATATATATATATATATATATATATATATATATATATATATATATATATATATATATATATATATATATTAAATACAAATGTAAAAAAAATTAAATAAAAATAAGTAAAATAAGTAAATGTTTTAATTTAAAGTAAATTAATCTAAATACGTAGTATAATATAACATTTTATATGACAAATAAATTATGAGTTTAAGTATATAAAATAAGTAAATAATATAAATATAGATAGAAAATAAGTAAAGAATATATATAAATAATTATATAAAAGGTTGATATAAATAACTAAATATATAAAGAATTTAAGTAAAATAATAAATAAGTAAATAAATAGAGTAAATAAAATAACAATAAAGATATAACGAATATAAATAATAAAATATTATAAATAAAACAATAAACAAAATAAATAAGTTAAAAAAATAGTAAAGTAAATATAAATAAATAATATAAAAAATATAACTTAAAAATTAATAAACGTTTTTTTAAAAATAAAATAAAGTACGTTTTCATAAAAAGAATTCTCTCTTAACATTGTGAAGTGTGACAGATTAAATGAGATTTACCCAGCATGCAGTGTGACAGAAGTCCTCAAGCTCATGAAGCATCGGAAAGAGAAAACAGTTGCTGTCTTCCTCACGCCGCTCACACACACTCCAGAAATCTGCTTCTACACACACACTCATAAACACTGAGATCACTGGACAGAAACAGGAGGAATGCCACCAAACCAGACTTCTGAACTCTGAGCCCACGCTTCATTGTCGTAGACAACAGAGAGAAATCCCAAAGCTATTCTCCAGAAGACGACACGTATCTGTTATCATCCTTAAACTCAGCCACAAAACTACCATCATGACTATTAAGATGGACACGTGTCCATTTGTTTTTAATGTTCAGATCGTGTTGCTTTGGTTCTCATAAACTCAACAGTTTTTATAGTTTGAGTTCTACACAAGCTCATTGTCCTCCCTTAAACTGCAGAGATCTCTCTGACGCTTGTTCATCTTCCGAGAACGAGAACATCACATCCTCTGAAGAGTTTCACTTCTGCTCCAGACGACACTCTGTGGATCGCTGTTTTCTTCCTTACAACTGAATTTCTTACAACACACTTCACGTTATTTCAGTTCATGCATTAAAGCAGGAATTCGTTCTTTCACAAGAACTTTTACTTTTCTGTTTCAATTATATAGCACCCTAGCAACCACTCAAAGCACCCTAGCAACCACTCAAGCAACCATTAAAAGCACCCTAGCAATGCCCTAAGAAAGCAAACAGACACATTCTCTGAATAAAATGAATATATATATATATATATATATATATATATATATATATATATATATATATATATATATATATATATATTAGGGCTGTGCAAAAGTTAATTGCGATTAATCGCATCCAAAATAAAAGTCTGTGTTTACATAATATATTTGTGTGTGCTGTATATAATTATTTTGTATATATAAATACACACACATGCATGTATATATTTAAGAAAATGTGTTATTCATATATAAAATATTTATATTTTTATAATATAGATTATGTATTTAAATATATATGCAGAATTTAAGTGCAAATAATTCTTAAATATATACATGCATGCATAGGTATTTATATATACAAAATAATTATATATAGCACACTCAAATATTATGTAAACACAGACTTTTATTTTGGATGTGATTAATCGCAATTAACTTTTGCACAGCCCTAATATATATATATGAAGAGTTCAGATGCAAAAGCCTCTAAATGCCATTTGAAATTGTCCTCTAAAATGACCATTTTTATGAAACTTGTATATTTAAATTCAGTAATTTCACTTAAATGACAATTAATAGGTAATCTTCATTGCCATTTAAGTGAAATTACTGAACTTAAATATACAAGCTTGATAAAAATAATCATTTTAGGAGAAAATTGCAAATGGCACTTAGAGGCTTTTGCATCTGAACTCTTCATATATTTATATATATATATTACAGCTCAAACCCTGCAATCTCACACAGATTATATTCCAAGTTCCAACATCAATTCAGTTTAATCTGGTGGGAAATGAACATAGTCATTATATCAGCCATCTTCCGAGAGTCAGGGACTATCTGTGAACTGAATTACACACACTCCATTTAACTCTAAAGGATGCAGTCATTAGGGTTAAAAGACACACACACACACACTAGCACAAAACATCTGCATTCAATGAGGATTTGCCCCAGGGCATGATGGGTCGCCACTGAGGGGGGAATCTCACGAGGAAACACACACACGACTTCAACAATATTCAGATGATTATTCAGCTCAACATGAGGAAGAGAAGCAGTGACGATCCGATTACAGCCTTCTAAAACAGATACATACTGGCTATTATTAATATGACGAATTCTGCATCAAAATCAGGAAATAAGAGCATTAAAAGGGACAAATTACCTGGAAAAAATTTGTTTAAAAAGAAAAACACATCATATATCTGACAGGGAGAAAAGAAACTCAACTTTGAAACATTACACAATCCAACACAGCAGAAAGCTGATGAAACTTCCTCTAAAACACAACTGATCTTCAGTAACATGAACACACACACAAATCCTCCTCTAACAGCATCATCTCGTCCAAACGCCAGAAATACTTCCAAATTAATCTACAATCTTCCAGAAAAACCACACACAATCCTCACATCATCCGTGTTCTTCATCAGCTATAATCACCTGTCAATCAAAACAGGATTTATGAACCGCCATGAGAAAACATTCCACATATTCCAAATAGAATGTTTTCAAGCCTGAGGTTCCGAAGTTCTTCTAAATTATAGAACTAAATTATAGTTCTATCATAAATTATAATTCATGAATGTTGCTTGGCCTCATTTTTAACACTTTAACACATAACCTCGGGTCTTGACCGTCAAAGTTAGACATCACTCTTCTCATTATTACTCAGACAATATTCTGGAAAAAAAATACATAAAAGATAGAATGATGCACGATTTATCGGCCACCATATCTGCTTGAAATATGATCAGAATCACTTAAAAAAAGAAAAATACATTTCAGTGCAACATGTGCAGTCATATCGGCTACATAAAATTATAACGAGAATTTTACAATTGTGTGTTTGAGATATGGGTTTAATGGTGAGACTTGTTTTTGTAATCAGGCTCTAAAAAATGATAGAAAAATTTGGATTTATCGGCCAAATTATCGGTTTTCAAATGTAAAGAATTATCAATATAGGCCAAAATGTTTATATTTTCCCTAAAAGAAAATCTGTTTTCTAATATTTTTTAGTAAAACGACGTGTATGAGCTCGCTAGTGACCCGAGGATTGCAATAGTGCAAGTAGTTATTTATTTTTTTGTCATCTCTGATGAATCAGAAACCTGCTAAAAAAGTTAAAAGTACGGTTGACGCTGATCAACCGTAGCGTAATCATCACGTCACCAAAGAGCGCTAGGGTTGAGTTCGTTTACAACAAAGATGGCCGCCGCTATTGTTTAGATTCAACATGGCGTCTGTTATAGAAGATCTAGACAGCGCATTCGTTATTTTAAAAGAGGAAAAATGGCATTTGTCGATTGGAAAGATGTTTTTGCCGGACTTCCAATGGGATTTGGTCTATCCAATTGAGTGCAGAGGCATTTTTTTTCCTGGTTGGGTTGATACGCCCCATAATCACAGCCCAAGCCGTATCAGATTCACATGCTGACTAGAATCGAACTCTGACGACGTGAGGTTAAAAATATGTGAAAAACAGAATAAAAGCAAACTGGTATACAGGGACACAAACCAAAAATGTGAGTTTCAGAAGCGAGTATAACCCTGTGTGTGTGTGAGAGCGAGGCTGAGTGTGTGTTGTTCTGGGATCATCTGATCCAGCGTGAGGAGGTTTGTCACGCTCAGGGTTTCATGCGATGGGAATGTTCTCGGATGGCCTTGGGATCGAGGCTGTCCTGCTTTTACAACCACGTCTCATATGATGCGTTTTTTCATATCTCAGCAGAAGACGTGAACAGCATTCCGGAACATTCCCTCGCTCTGGTGGGAATAGAGTGCAACTGGAGACATCCATTCCATCCCAAATTCCACTTTATTTTTTATGGATTCCATTTTAATGCTCAAAATGAAAATTTAGTAATCGAATAGCATGTCTAATGAATTTAAAAAAATACATTTTAAGGCCCAATAAAAATAAATTATTTTTTTCCTCAAATTCCATTTTTTCCACTTACATTTTTCCGTATTCCATTTTAATAGTCAAATTAAATTTTAGTAATAAAAAAGCATGTGTAATGAATTTAAAATCATTGAACGGTTAAAATTTAACAACAATTAATTAAAAGATTAAAAAAAGGGCCATTTTATTCCATTTTTTTCCACTTAAATTTTTCTGTTCCATTGTTTTTCTGTTTAATTTTTTTCTGTATTCCTTTTAAATGGTTCAAAAAAATTCTAATCAATACACATATTTAATTTTTTGAAATCAAGAACTTATAAACAATTATTTTAAAAGTTGAACAAAAATTACATTTTTAGAGCCCTGTTAAATCATCCAATTTTTTCCCTAAATTCCGTGTTTTCTGTTTAATTTTTTTGGATTCCATTTCAATGGTTTAATTAAATTTTAATAATCAAAAATCATGTCTAATGTATTTAAAATCATTGAACGTATACAATTTAACAACAATTTATTAAAAGATTAACAAAAGAGCCTTTTATTCCATTTTTTCCACTTAATTTTTCTGTTCCATTGTTTTCCCTGTTTAAATTTTTTCTGTATTCCTTTTCAATGGTCAAATTATTATTTTCTAATCAATACACATTTAATTTTTTGAAATCAAGAACTTAAACAATTATTTTAAAAGTTGAACAGAAATTACATTTTTAGGGCCCTCTTAAATCACCTATTTTTTTCCTAAATTCAGTGTTCTCCGTTTAATTTTTTTTGGATTCCATTTCAACGGTTTAATTAAATTTTAATAATCAAAAAGCATAATTTATATATTGTTATAATTTATTAAAATAATAATAGGACCCAATCAAATGATTGTTTTCGTTTTTCTGGATATATGTTTTCATACAAATTTAATAAATGGTGGTAATCAAATGAAGACATAAAACATTAATTTAATTAATCTTTTAAAAAGTAACGTTTGATTCCGTGACATTCCGCATCATACTGTAAATTCCATCTCTATGACTGTATTCCCTGATTCTGTCCACGTTCAAATGGCCTAAACGAAACAAACAAACAGTAGAACATTGATTCATGGCAGTGATTCGAATCTTTTGAATCAGTTCACCTGTTTGAATCTTTCACTGGATGATCTTAACGGCACGTTCTGATCCAAATTAAGAAGGATCGCTGCACAAACACACACTGTGAATGCAGTAAAAGCAGGATCTTTCATGTCGTCGGTTTGCAGTAATGAATGCGTCTCACAGCTGCAAACACAGTCTAACGCGCAGCGCTTTAGTTGTGTAAGCGTTTGATCTGAACATCACAGATGGAGAAATGTGGGAGTCGGGAAGCGTTTGATGCTGTCGTCTTCAGTTGACCTGCACCAGCTCATCTGCATGAGAACACCTGAAGACACATGTACACCCAGCTGAAGTCTAACGGAGGACCGATACTGTGACTCTTTCTATTGGACACTTCACAGACCTGTCTAAATAAATACAAATAATACAAGTATAATTAAAAAAATAATAGTAATAATAACTAAAATAATATAAATAATAATATAACACTTTAAAAAAAAAATTATTATATTTTATTAAATATAATTAAATATATTTAAATTATTATAATATTGTATTATATTATCTTTTATTTTATTATATTTAATAGAATAAAAATTACAATTATTTTATATATAAATATATATATATATATATTATTGCATTAACTTCAAAAAATGAATACATGTTGTTATTTTCAATATTTCATTCAATAAACGGGCATAATAAAATATCCTCTGATATATGTCTGATTACACAAGACTACATAACATAAAATATAGTTTAAAATACAATGTACCTTAAAATATAAAAATACAAAAATAAATTAAATCATATATTTAGATTTATAGTCATTCTTGTTCAGCAGTATAAAATATGCTCAGATATTTAAATGTCCGAAAACACACGATTATGTTATATAAATATTGTATTTTTAATTACGCAATTTATGAAATAAAAATACATTAACAAATTAGATATTATATTCCATTTTATATGATTTATTATATTGTTCTGCAGTTAAACATTATGTTCTTGTTAAGTATTTCTATAAAGGTATAAATAATATGCTCTGATATTCAAATGTCTGAAGTCTCTGAAATATAAAATATATAAACAAATTTAACATAATAGAACATTTATATTTATAGTCTTACTCATTCTTGTTTGGCAGTAGTAACTTTGTTATTTTGATGTTATTTAATCCTTTTGTATTGTGAAAAGCGCTATATAACTTGACTTGATTAACAAAGAATATAAAACATTTTAATTGTGCATATTTTTCCACATTAAATTCTACATTTCAGCATTTTGCATCAAACTTTAGGGAAACTGGGTTAGACTAGAGCAGCGATTCAAGGTTACCGAAAGACGTCGCAGTGACCATCCGTGTGTGTGTGTGTGAGTGAGAGAGTGAGTGTGTGTGTGTGTGAGAGAGTGTTAGTGTGAGTGTGTGTGACGAATGGCCCTGATGTCGATGCCTACTCAGAAGACAGCATCCAAACACTGTGTATGATGCCTGAAAGTGCTGTATAAAATACATAAATATATGAAATATCACTGGATATTGAGCAGAGGCGACAGTTCAAGAGCTTCCATGAGGAAATGATGATCAGAATCCCTAACAACACGTTACTAATGTAGAGCCAAACGTTACTTACTAAACACACACTCATCCGATGAGGCGACGGATTCAGCACAATCACACACTCCTGATCCCAACAGTTAAACACACACCCCTGACCCTGACCCAGTTAAACACACACTCCTGACTCCTGGAAGAAGCGTCTCGGCTGCTAATCAAATAACAGAGCTTAATGAAGAACCGGCTTAATCTCATCATGGACTTTCACTGATAGTTTATACAGTATTTATTGTGCTTGAGTTGGTCTTGAATTCAAATCACAATCTGAATCTTAAAGTCACATTTCATCTGAAAATGCCCAAAATATGTACATATACAGTGTATATTATTTAATTATATGAAACAAACATTTAATTTGATATATTTTGTTATCTTCGTGCCAAAATAATTCTGTTAAATAATTCTGATGATAGATAAATAAACACACAAACATATAAATAAAATAAATAAATGCACAAAGAAACAGTATAACATAATAATAAATAATGTATTTTATCAATCAGAATTATTCTTATAGAAAAAAAGAAAAGAAACTGAGACCGATTTTGGGATTAATAAATAGTAGATTAATAAACAGATAAATTACGGACGGGTGGACTTTTTTATTGTAATTTCAGTGAGAAAGTTAATATTTAATTAAATTATTTATGTATTAAATATAATTATGCATTAAAAGTATTAAATTAAAGCATGAAATGCAGTACCTTTCATTTGTAAAGCAGTTTACTCACCAGCTCGTCTAATAACAGGAATTACTACATGATTTCAGAATAGTCATCTCATATTAATTCATTTCACTGCTGAAAAAAAAATATATATATATATAATTTACATTACTGATACAATAACTGTATTCTCCCATTAACATCAACAAGCGTCGATACAGCAGCCATGAAGAAGTGTGTATGATGATTATAATCTGAGTGTATTAGTTTGTTGCATCATTTCATTCCATAGAGAGCGAATCAAAGCCCAGTGTCAGTGTTAGTCATGAACACACACACACACACACACACAGTAATTGTGTGTTTGAGACGTGGCTTTAAATGTTAAGACTTTTGTTTTTGTAATCAGGCTCTCAAAAATGATATAAAAAATTGGATTTATCGGCCAATATGTCAGTTATCGGCTTTCAAATATAAAGAATTACAGACTAAAGCGCAAAATTTTAATAACATTGCACCAATAACCCAAGTTTTCCCATGATGCATTGCAGGAAAAGTGATGCGTTCCCATCAGGAGTCATTCGAGGTGAGAATTGCACACGTTCATATCCCAAACATTCAAATCAGGCTAACTGGAAGTGAACACTCATATACTTCTTCATTTGTCAACAGTCACACACACACAAACACTGATACAGAAACCGGTTCCACTAGAGCATGACACCGACTACCAGCTCCCCATGATGCTTTGCATTTCCAGCAAAATTCAACGGAATAAAACCCTCCTACAACCAGGCCACCGTCGTTATGAAACACAATAATCCATATCGGCTTTAATGGATTTGAGTTATGAAGAGCTCACAGCTTGACACCCCCATCGCTTTGGCTCCTAAACATCTTTAACTCAGTGAAAAAGGATTATATTCGTGTTTACCCGAGCCGGCACAATCCCAAATCATCAAGACGACGTCTAATTAGTCGACATGATCGAAAACACTCAACTTTTCCCAGGAAAACACTGAACAAATGAGTCATTGTGCCAGCAGCAATCATGACCAGAAACCATTTATGAACTCTACTCACTACGTAGGCAGTTCTCTATGATGACTATAGTGCTGTCTAAGTAGGCACCACACACCGTGTTTTCAGGCTATGACGCTCTAGGAAGCTCAATAGAGTTTATAGGCCATAAATGCTGTCTTGATGAACAAACAGTCCATTAAAGGTCCTAAATGATGTCTGACAAAGTTTCAGACGCTCTTAATGCTGTCTTGCAAGGGAGTTAACAATCCAGGCAGCTTTCTATGATGCCTAAAATGCTGTCTATGTAGATTGTAAGAGTACAATGCTCATAAATGCTGTCTAGTTAAACAGCCCACTAGATTTTTATACTATGGGGTGCAAAAATGGCGTCTAGATAGGCAGCTTATAGGTTTTTGAGACTATGATGCTTAAAATGCTGTCTAGATCTTGATTTTAAGGGTATGATGCTCATAAATGCTGTCTAGCTAGGGAGCTAACCATACAAGCAGCTTTCAGTGATGCCTAAAATGCTGTATACATTTTAAGGGTATAATGCTCATAAATGCTGTCTAGCTAAACGGCACACTAGATGTTGATACTATGAGGTGCAAAAATGATGTCTAGATAGGCAGCTTACAAGGTTTTTGAGACTATGATGCCTAAAATGCTAATGATATTGTACAGTGCAGTCTATAAACAGCCCACAAGATTTTGAAGCAAATCCAGGCAGTTTAAGTAGGCAGCTCACTAGCTTTCAAAAACGGACCCTAGGTAGTCTGCACACTTGATTTAAGGGTACATAAATGCTGACAGTTAAAACAAACCACACGATTTTGAAAATATGACGTCCAAAACGAGTTCTGCAGAGACAGTACACTTGGTTTTGAGACACATGTGTCGACTGACATTCACACTCATATAAATGCATATAAAAGACAATGAAGTTAAACATGTAATATTGCTTTCATGTAAACATCTCCTGAATTACTGCACTATGAATGACAGCCTTCTACGATGCGAAAAAACACATAGAAATATCACAAGATGTTAACAGTATAAGGCCCATAGATGCCGTCTAGATAAACAGCACACTCGATTTTGATACATATTGATTGCCATCACGCTGTCTATCTAGTCAGCTCACAGGGTTTTGAGCTTATCGATTATGTCTACTGCTTTTATGTCGACTGGCACTTATATTTGCATGCATTGAATACATGCAACATGATTATTTAAGAATGCACTCATTCATAAGTGTCATCGATTCGCACGCCTGTTTTTTGCATCGCTCATATGAATGCAGACTCGAGACTCACAGCTCCAACTAAACAAAGACAAACCCAACCATCTGAACCAGGGCACGTAAACACATTCAGAATCGCGACGGGAAACACATCCGAGGCACATTTCTGCGTCAAACGTGTTTCGCGTCTTACCTGCGCGTTGTATCTCTAATGACGCCCGCGTCCGCGTGTCTGCATTTCCCCGCTCCTGCTGTCACTGAACACACGCCGCAGTCAATGCTCGTTTTTCTTGTTAATCCCTTTGAACGCTCGCGACGCGTTGTGCGAGAGGAGACGCCGCGCGGTCATCAATGTCACTTGATCAGTAGGAGCGCGCGCGGTCTTGGAAGCGCGTCCCCGGTGACCGATAATCACTGTGCGGTGACGCGAACGAGAGGCGGGGGCGCGCGCGAGTGGGAGAGTATTAACTCTATGATAATGACTGTCATAATACTGATGATGTGTGTTAGGTTGCCTAATATAGCCTGCATCAAGAACGAAATGAATTAAGTGTTATTAGATCTATCTATCTATCTATCTATCTATCTATCTATCTATCTATCTATCTATCTATCTATCTATCTATCTATCTATCTATCTATCTATCTATCTATCTATCTATCTATCTATCCATCCATCCATCCATCCATCCATCCATCCATCCATCCATCCATCCATCCATCCATCTATGTCTGTTTTTTATCTATCTATCTATCTATCTATCTATCTATCTATCTATCTATCTATCTATCTATCTATCTATCTATCTATCTATCTATCTATCTATCTATCTATCTATCTATCTATGTCTGTTTTTTATCTATCTATCTATCTATCTATCTATCTATCTATCTATCTATCTATCTATCTATCTATCTATCTATCTATCTATCTATCTATCTATCTATCTATCTATCTACATCTGTCTCTGTCTATCTATCTACATGTCTCTATCTATCTATCTATCTATCTATCTATCTATCTATCTATCTATCTATCTATCTATCTATCTATCTATCTATCTATCTATCTATCTCTGTCTGTTTTTTATCTATCTATCTATCTATCTATCCATCCATCCATCCATCCATCCATCCATCTATCTATCTATCTATCTATCTATCTATCTATCTATCTATCTATCTATCTATCTATCTATCTATCTATCTATCTATCTATCTATCTATCTATCTATCTATCTGAAATAATCAACACTACAGTAAGCTTCATTATATAACATTGTTTCAGTTTTTCTCTGTTGCTTTGGTGTATTTCTCGAATCATCCTCGACATTTGTAAAACAGTTAATTTCTCAAAACAATTCGTACAAATAGCAAAACACCAAATTACGCGCAAAAGCCCAAATCCTATGGTTCTCTCTAAAGTTACAGTAATATGTCAGTGCATCAGAATTGCAGATAACACAGTCACATTGCTTAGTCATGTTGTCAATATAACAGTTTACTCGAGATGTTCTGATGTAAACTATGGATAAGGTTTTAATGACAATTATTTTAAGTTGTCGGTTACACACCTTAGTGTGTGTGTGGGAGTTTGATTGCATGAGAATGGACAAGATTCACATTTACGCTTCTACTGTTCGTAGGCTACTGTAATTTGTTGACAGGCCGATGAAAGTGTCTTCGGGAAGCGGACAGCGAGAACATCTCACAGATACGAGGTGTGAACACACTGATCAGATCCTCCGGGAATGAAGTGTGATCCTCTGTCATCTCACACCGAAACCAGCGCTGTGTTTGTCAAACTCATGTGACAGAGAACACACACCAGTGTGTGAAATCAAGACAGTGAATAATGCAGGTTAATTTCCTCTGACTAACTGAATGGGTTCAATTGGATTACAAAATATCACAGTGCCCCACAGGCAATAAAGCAGAATCTTGAAAGAAATGTGAATCGTTCTGTCCGGACTCAAACACATCATTATTAGGGGTGTAACAATATATATATATATAGCACAATACAATAATGAAACTATCGTGGATAGTGACTATCACCCAAAGGAAAAATTACTATGTGAGAAAAAAATTCAAGTTTTAGAGTTTTAGTGTCAGTTCTACATTAAACTGCACAATAAATGTTGAATATAATGTATAATAATGAATATTTGTGAGATGTCTAATGTTATCAGTAAAAGTGGCCAACATTATTTTAAATATATCTAGTCAGTGACAGAGATCAAGCATATTCATCTAATAATTCAGTTTTCAGCTTCGGAATCATGAATATTGTTATTCTGGTGTCTCTATTGTCCTTGAGTCCAAGACTGTTCATTTACACACACAATGTAATATCAAATTTAGCATTTTAATCAACAGTGCATTTTTTGTTGTTAACCTTTTATCAAATATCTTGAGTATCGCAATAATATCATAGGCCTATCGTGAGTTCAGTATCGTGATATGAGAGATATATCGTTACACGCACTTTTTTTCTTCTTTCTTTTTGATTCAACACCCAGCTCAGAACTTTAGCTAATGTTCTCCAAGTTTCTTTCAGTAACATTAATAATGTTTTCAAAAAAGAGGGGAAAAAACTTATTTATACGTCATTCGTGGCACTTTTTACGGAGAGCTTTTAGTTGGATGTTCGTTCAACGCCTTTCAAATGTTACAACTGGGTTTAGAATGTGCAGAAAACATTCAAATGTAACATTCCAAAGTTGGAAGTTCATCTAACATATTAGAGTCACCAACTGATTCGGAATGTTCAGAGAACTTTCAAATGTAACAATCTATAATGTATGAGGAATGATGAAACGGAATAACGTTTGCATAACCAAGAAAAAAAAACATATTTTTGTCAGCTGTGCCAAATCTCGCTCTATATAATGTGAAAGATCATCTGTGGAGATGTGTGAAGGGTTTGAACAGAAACACTCTGGGTTCTGTATGTTCACTGCAGGACTTTATAGAGAGCAGATGTGTGTTACAGTGAGCGCCCTAATCTTTCCCCGTATCAAATCACTATGTTAATAAAAGTCTTTAGCTGTCATTCACACTGTACATCTCCTCAGCGCTCTGAAGAAACTCTGAGGATTTACTTCACCAAGACATTCATCTGTATAGGAAACACTAATACAGTATATGTATGCTGTCTATCTTTTAATGGCCTGGATCAATACTTGAGCTCATTAAACAGTTAATCGACTGTGGGAGTCACTGTTATTCCCTCTGCGTATATTACATCACACTATATCAGGAGAAAGAGTCATGAAACATTACCGGGAGAAACAAACCCAGTTTCAGTATGAAGAATCTGCAGTAAAACAGATGAGTTTCCTCATAGTCGCCGTTTAAAACGTCAAATTAATACGTCAAGACTTTATGATCAAGATATTTCAAGTAGCCTAAAACAAGTTTTAGTTACGTTGCATAGTAAAAAACTTTACCGGCGTCGACTATCAACCCTAAAACCACTCATGTCAGAAACCACTCAAGTATTGTTTTAAAGATTTAACATTGCCTTTATGATGTCAATACAACATCAGGAGCGCAACCTGACCGAACTTTGACCGGAACATCTGGCTTTTACACACAAACTCACAGCTTTAAATATTTCTATGAAATATCAATTCAGAGAGAATCTGATCTCTGTGTTTCGACTGGATCCCGGCCAACACAGTCCATCTTACAATAACTATTGCCTCGTCGTTTATTGACTCGTGCTTCTGTGAAAAACACATGTGTGAAGAGTCTCAAAGCTCCTGTTTTCTGTTTAAAGGGGATTTATAATGCTATAAGCTTCACTAAACACCGTGAAAAGAAGATTCGACAGCATTAACAGAGAAATTATCAAATATTAATGACTTACTGTAAATGTGAGTCTGTTCCACATCGGGTTTGTACGGAAGTCCTTTTCTGCAACATGAGAAAAATAATCAATCATGACGACATACTAAGTAATAAATATGAAAAAATTCGAAGAAATTCTGACATAAAACTCAAAATTATGACAGTCAAAACATTTTAGATAGTCAAAATGAAGAGATAACAAGTTTCAATGATTAAATAAAAAGTTGAAATTATGAGATAAAAAGTTGAAATTATGACTTTCTTAATTTTGAGACTGACCAAAAGTATACACTAAGGTATCATTTTAAAAATATTATAAATTATGACATAAAAATATAAATTATGACATAAAATTTGAGTTAATGAGATAAAAAGTTGGAATTATGTCATATTTATGACATAAAAAGTTGAAATTATGACATTAAGTCATAATTAAGATGATAATAATTAATAATAACAATAATAATAAGACGAAGTATGTCATAATTTAAACTTTTCATCTAATTAGGTCATAGTTAATGTCATTGTTTTAATATATTTAATGCCAAAATTATTATATTTGTCATAATTATGATTGAGTATGTCATGATTTTGACATTTTACATCTCATAATTAAGATTTACTTGCCTAATTATTATTTTTTTTAGATATTTAAGAAAAAAATATTATTTTTATATATAAAATATTTATATATAATATAAATTATATATAAATCTCTATACAGTATATATACATGAAGATATTTCTTAAATATATACATGCATATGTGTGTATTTATATGTAAAAAATTATTATACACAGTGCACCCACATATATTATGTAAACACAAACTTTTATTTTGGATGCGATTAATCGTTTGACAGCCCTTATATATATATATATATATATATATATATATATATATATATATATATATATACATACATACATATACATACATACATACATATATATATGTATCACCATACTTACCGAGTTGATTGCTTACATTTAGAATAAGTTTTATGAAATGTTATGTAAATATTTTGATTAATAATTAAATATGCACTAATTTGCATACATTTCTAGAACAGGTCCAAAATTCTTGTTTAATTTATTGAAACATATTAGAGTCAAAGGTTTTTACAAAGGGGATTTTGAACTTTTTTTAACACAATTTATCACTCAAAAAGTCAGAAAATACTGTCAACAGCCAGATTTTTTTTTCACAATTTCTTTACAATAATATATTTATAGTCTAATATTTAGTTTTTTCAGGCAGACTCTTAATATAAAAAACCTCTGAAACTGAAAGTCTGTTGAAATCATCAGATTTTGCACATAATAAAGGATCCTCGTAAAGAAAGTGAAGAGACAGAATCTGGTGAAAGGTTTTATTAGTTTGAACTTTCTACTTCTCGTCTGGTTGTCAGAAAAGAAAGTTACAAAACATCTACAATCTCTCCAGCGTGACAAAAATCATGACCTTTGACCTGTACAAAACATCACGACTCTGTCATTTACAGCAAACCTAAACGAGCAGAGTTAAATATCCTTATCCTACATCATCTAGCATGCCTGAAACTCAAGCGCGTAATTCAAGTACGTGACGACCTACAGACGACCCACAATGCACCTCAATACATCACTAATAAAGTCAACGACTACAGTTTTCCAGCAAACCTCCACGAAACACTCTCAGATTCACTTGACCTTGACCTTCCATCCTTCACTTTGACCCTGAAACGACCCGCTGAGGGTGTGTCTTTGTCTTCGGGTCCACAATAAAACATTTCATCGGGTTCACACAGCAGAAATCATTCCTTAATTAGCCTTCTGTCTTGATCTTCAGTAAAAACATCCTTAAAACGAGATCAGTTCCCCGTGAAGAAACGGCACGAGACATTAAGACTTGTTTCCAGAACGTTCCTCGAGAGTTCAGCTTTCCTTTTGACCCACAGGCAAACGTATTCTTGTTTTAGAACACTGACTGTGTGTGTGTGTGTGTGTGTGTGTGTGTGAGTTTGTATGTGTGTAAAAGTGTGTGTGTGAGAGAGAGAGAGAGATAGAGAGAGTGTGTGAGAGTGTGTGTGAGTGTTTATTCTTGTTTTAAGTATAAATATATACTTTTTAATGTTTATATATTATTTTATAAGTTCATTTCTCCAGGGAATCAAACCCATGACCTTTGTGTTTAGGATCTTGAAACACTTTGTCCACCAGTAACCAAGACGAGCGCAGTGATTGGGTGATGTGTGTGTGTGTGTATGTGTGTGGCAGTGGCTGAACACTGGTAAACATGCACATTATGAATGGGTGAAGAGAAATGTTTGGTCCTTTAACACACACACACACACACACACACACAGAGAGAGAGTCAGAAACGTGGAACTGTCGCTCCGCTCGAGTCTTTTGAGTTCAGCAGACGCTCCTTTCAACACGAGTCACGTTCTTCAGTGTCAAACCCTGATACACTCCTAAATCCGGGATATTCCCAGGAGTTAGGGAAGCCCTGCTGTGTGTGTGTGAGTGTGTGTGAAGGGAATCTTCAGTGAGACTCTGTCTCCCTCTGCTGGTCCGTTACTCTAACGCTGTCGCTGTGACTGAGCTGGTGTGTGTGAGTGAGGCTGCGTCCCAATTCGCATACTATCCGTCCTAAATAGTATTCGAAAATATAATTAGTGCGTCCCAAACCGTAGTATGTTGAAATGAGTGTTAGATACCCGGATGGTCTACTTTTTCCGGTTAGAATCCGAAGTGTAGATCGATGCACACTCTAACGGCTGATATTGCCCACAACCCTTTGCGCGTTGAAGGAGGATTCAGTTAGAACTACAAGCACGAGTAAAAAGTGTTAAAAAAAACTACAGACATCGAGGACGCGCGAGACCCACGGTTATGTTGAGAGGTTTAGATATAGAGGTTTGAGTGATTAATTAACACTATCTGACCTGACGAAATTAATTTATTCAATGTTCTCCACAGCATTGTGAACTTTTGTAAGGATACGTTTAGCCATTACTTTTTAAATGCATATTCAAATTGCAAAACACGAGGAAAGTATACACATGAAAGACCCATGACTGGCAGATTAACGTGCTCCGAGACGGTAGGAAATCAAATTAGATTGAATGGAGGATTTTAACAGTGACGAGATGATTGACAGGGCAGTTTATGATGACAGGATGCACGTGACGCAACACGCGACAGAGCTGTCCGTTAAAAATGACGTGATAGTATGTCCCAAAGCTTGCCTACATACTCAAAAGTATGTAGTTTTTCTTCACAAAAAAAGAGTACATACTTTTAGGGCGTAGTAAAAGTAAGCGAATTGGGACGCAGGGTGAGTGTGTGAGTGTGTGTGAAGGGAATCTTCAGTGAGACTCTGTCTCCCTCTGCTGGTCCGTTACTCTAGTGCTGTCGCTGTTAATCCTCGAGAGACGCGGCTCTCCTGAAGCTGTTCAGTGTCGCACCTCTTTAACCTGGGTTACCTGAGAGAGAACACACACACACACTCAGTGAGTACATCATTAATGTTTGTGAGTGAGTGAGTTTGAGTATGAATGAGAGCCAGACTGATATATCGGCAGACTGATATTATCGGCCGATATGAGGCATTTTCCAAACTATCGGTATCGGCAGTTATAATGGCCGATAAATGAATATTTCAAAAATAAAATAAAAATGGACGAAACACGATTGAACCATGTCATGAGTGTTGGAGTTGTATAGTTTGTCCACCAGAGGGCGCTCTGTTGGCAACACTCGTTGGCAGCACTCTGTTGGCAACTCAAATAAGCATGACAAAATTTGTGACTATCAAGTCCAGTTTAAAAATAAATAAATAAATAAATAAATAAAATATCTGCCGATATATTGGATTTTAAAACCCAAAAATATTTGTATCGGCCTTCAAAATCCTTTATCGGTCGGGCTCTAGTATGAATGAGAGTGTGTTGTTGGCTCTGTGTGTGTATGTGTGTGTTTGTGAGCGTGTGTACCTCTCTCTCATGGACATTGTCGGTTGTGTGTTGAGGAAAGACAGTTGTTGCTCCAGACTACAGACCCGGAACGCCAGATAACAGGATGAGATGATGAGCAAAATAATGCTGGAAAACACAAACACACAGCCGGTTAAAATCCAAACATTATGAATATAGTTGTGAATAATTATTATACATCATTATTTGTAATAATGTAAAATTCATTTATTTCATATTTGTGTGTGTGACTGTGAGACTGACAGCAGGATGAAGAACTTGAGCAGATGATACTCCATGTGACCCAGCTCCGCGGCCGGCTCGGTCAGAAGAATCTTCTCGGACTCCAGACGGCGTTCTGAAGAGAAACAACAAACATATAATTCTGTTTAATTCTGTTTCTTCACGAGCTTTTAACAGAAAAAACACCCGCTTATTTCAAATACAAAAACACGAAACCTCCCCATTGTTGGACAGTTAAGTCAGTTAACTCTTTTAATTCTATTTAATTCAAATTTATTTCTACAGCGCTTTTCACAACACGCATCGTTTCAAAGTGCACGAGTCCACATCATAATCTAGAGTGATCTGATGTCAGAGGAAACGGTCTAAATGCACATACAGGTGAAAGTCGAAAAATGAGAATATGGTGCAAAAGTTCATTTATTTCAGTAATTCAACTTGAAAGGTGAAACTAATATATTATATAGACTCATTACATGCAAAGTGAGATATTTCAAGCCTTTGTCAGAATTTTGATGAATATTGTGAAAAGGTTTTCATCCATAAGTAATGATCCAGAATAATGTAATCCAGAGGTAATGAATACTTGTGTAATGTGAAACTGAGCATGTAAAGTTCAACGCACCTTCCTCACAATCAAACAACGTGTGGATATTTTCATAACTCGTCACGACATCTGAAGATAAAAGCCTCCAGTCAGAAACATTATCCTTAAAATCAGTGTGTGAACACACACATATGTGGACACACGTGAAGAACAGAGCAGAGCAGTCGACTGCAGAGCGCAGGATCAACACACACTCGTGAGAGTCCAGAAACAAACATTCGCTTATTCAGACAGTTATGAAATATGATGTTTGCATTACAGTTAAAGAGGATCAAGCGCTTTTTCCATAATGGATAATGTGAATATTTGCTCACCTGACTCACCGAGAGCAACACAAGATCATATATATAACTATTCATACTTATTTAGCCAGTTTTAATTCTTAAATTATATATATAATAAAAATATATATAATGCATAAATAAAAGAACACTATAGAATGCATATATCATTAGCATATGTATAATAAATATATATGATTACTTATCTAAAAATATGAATTATTATTTTGTTATTTATTTATTATTTTGTTATTTATTTTTATTTGTTATATATACTTGTATTTATTATGTAGATATAGATAATGTAGATCATAAAATATACAATTTAAAATGATTTCAAACTCTTTAATTTCATAATTTATGATTAATTATTTAATTTATTAATGATGTACTGTTTGTATATTACAAAATAAAATAAAGAATAAATAAGTGCAAAGAATTTTTATATCCGTAACATGTTTATATATATATATATATACTTATTTAATTAATGGTATTATTTATTTTTATGTATTTATTTTAAATAAGAGGATATATATATATATATATATATATATATATATATATATACTGTATATATGACAATTTATTAATACTGATACAGTAAATAAAATATATTATGAAATAAAAAAAATAGTAATTAATTTGTATGTAATATATATCTATATAGATCTATATATATGTACATAATAAAATAATATATAGTTTATAACTATTTATTTCAAATTCATTAATTACCATTTATATATAAAATAATTAATTAATTAATTAATTAATATATATATTACAATTTATATGAATAATTATATCCCAATTTATGCTAATATCCATTATATATATAATAAATAATAAAATAGTAAAAAATAAATGCACATGTACAGATAAATCTGTGTATGTGTGTGTTGTACCCTGCAGTGGGGTCTCAGTGATGTACGGTGTGTGTGTGTGTGTGTGTTGTACCCTGCAGTGGCGTCTCAGTGATGTACGGTGTGTCTCCTGCACTCAGACTGCTGGTGGAGTTTCCCAGTAGATCCGGCAGAGATGAAGACACTGATGGAGCCGACGCTTTCCTCCTCCACGTCAACACTGGTGTGAAGTCTGTGCTCACCGGGAACTCATCCTAAACAACAGCAACATATCACGGACCTCTTTATAAACACTGCAAACCAGTATTAAAGGGGAGGTATAATGCCATAAGTCTCTGATGTCCCCAGAGTGTGTGTGTGTGACGTTTTAGATCAAAATACAACACAGATATGTTTATAGAACATGTTTAAATTGCTCCTTTATGAGAGTGAGTTTTTGTGTCTGTCCCTTTAAATGCAAATGAGCGTCTGCTCCCGGCACAGGGGGCGGAGCTTCAACAGCTCGTATCATTTTACCTCACACAAATGCTCTGAACATTTCAACAACTTTTAGTCTCTTATATTTAAACGGAGTCAGAAAGATGGAGAGACTCAAGAAGAAGTGACAATAATGTAGATATTCTGGTGATAGCGCCCGGCACGAGTGTGTGTCTCACCGTGGACAGAGACCCCGGCTCCTCCAGAAACTGCTTCAGACTCAAACTCTTCTTCCCGTTCACCTGAGGATCACACACACACCGTCACCTTTCTGCTGTACTCTACATACACTCTCATGCTGTTATTATCAGACCATCAATCATATCCAAAATAAAAGATTGTGTTTACATATACAAAATACATGTGTGTGTACTGTGTAAAATTATTTTGTATATATAAATACACACACATGCATGTATATATGTAAGAAATATTTGCACATATATACTGTATATATCTTTATACATATTTTATATAATGTATTATTTGCACATTAATACTGTAAATATCTTGATTTGCAATTTCTATTATATTAATGCATGCATAATTTAACTTCTATTAAACATACATATTTTATATAAAAATATTTTTTTTTCAATATATTACATGCATGTGTGTGTGTGTGTGTGTGTGTGTGCATTTATACATACAAAATAATTATACACAGTACACACTTTTATTTTGGATGTGATTTATCATTTCACAGCCCTATTTATATTTTAATACAATATTATAATGTAACAAAAGCCTGATGATGTGTGTGTGTCACCTGCAGGTGTGTGCAGATCCTCCTGAGCACGTCATACACACTGTCCCGCGACAGCAGAGACACAAACACATACTGACAAAGAGAAAGAAACTTGTTACAATCGAATAAGCAACTAAACTAAACATATTTAAAGTCCCCTGTGGTGAAAATACTAAATGTATATATATATATAAACATAATATGAATATCCAGATGAATATTGTGGCACATAAAGCTGCCTCTCAGGACTACATTTAGTTATTTTTGCTGCTTATTGCATTAGTTTAACTGTCAAACACACACAAAATAATGGCAAAATGGCAAGTATTCATGTAAACAGTCTTAAAGTGAATGTAAATGTAGAACGTAAACACACGTGTAACAGTATAATGGATACGTGCGTCAGCTCTTAAAGCGACAGCGGCCAAATAAACCTGCTGACAAACTATGAGATCATATTAAAAATATTACAAAATAAAAGTTGATGTAAAGGAGGTGACTTAGTGAAGTCCCTTTTACAACGCGAGGCTTTCTGGATTTTCACTCTTAACACACTTGAACCATATGGCCTGAATGAGGAGTTGGGCCTTTCGTGTTTTCTCTAACTCACACAAATAGTGGGATGTAGACAGAAAGGATTTTTTTTTTTTTTTTTTTTTGTATTAATGAATTTATTTATTTATTTATTTATTTATTTATTTTTATTTATTTATTTAATTTTTTTTTTTTTTTCTCCCTTTCAAGACTTGAGTGCTTATATTAGATTGAATAATTGTTGCACCAAACCCACCTAGGCTAATTTTGTTAATTATGTCTCTTTAAAGTCTGTATGTTGTTGTCTTTGACTGTTTGACTCTGAAGAAGACGCATGAGCGTCGAAACGTTAGTCATTTTTATATTAATAAATTTGCTAAAAAAAGTCTGTGCTCCGGTCCTGCTCCTTGGTCATAGTTAGACCTTGGGTCCTTGCTTTGAAATTTGTTGTGTCCTGTTCCGAGAGCACTGGGGAGGCTGAAGCGCAAGTGATCCCTTTCAATTGATGTAAAGCCCTGTATCACTGCAAAAAATGCTTTTCTTACTCAGTATTTTTGTCTTGATTCCAGAAAAAAATGTGTAAAAATTCTTAAATCAAGAAGGTTTTACTAGAGAAGTCAAATGACATTTTGTTTTCTGGAAAAAAAATCTAAATTAAGTGAGTTTTTGTTTTAAACAAGCAAAATTAGCTGTCAGTGGGGTAAGAACAATTACCAAAAATCTAATTATTTTGGCAGAAAATTTAGATTTTATCAGAACACAAAATATCATTTCTTCTGTCATTTTACTTGATATTTGAACTGGAAATAAGACAAATAAGTGAGAAAAACTTTTTTTTTTCTTTTCAGTAAATATATATATATGTATTAAATATTTTGTAATATTTAAAAAAAAAGTATATATATATATATATAAAATAATGTCAAAGCTTTCTAGGACATACAAATAAGATATCAACGGGATCTAAATCGTGATTTGTTTTTGTTTATTTTTTTGGCAAATACAGTATGAAATCTGCTGTCACACTGGACTTTATATCCAGTGATCTTTCTGAACTGTGTTTTGCATCAGTGTTTGATGACGCTGGTGAACCCGCAGATTGCGTGTGTGTGTGAACGGTTTGTGTACTTCACCTTCTGGCTGGTGTCGGTAGTGATGGCGAGGCCGTTGGGAACCAGTCCTGCGGTTTTGTGTTTCTTCACCAGTCGCACAGACACCACCGGGATCGCCACCTGAACCAACAACAGCATTAGTGGAATATTCAATAAAAACTCACATATAAGCAGTTATTATGAGGACTTTCACTTTAAAGTTAAGAACTGTATCAGAGTTGAAGATCCTGGATCTTTGTACTTTTCATTCTATCAGCGTTAACAAACAAAACGAAGACAAAACAAACAGAACGGAAGATAAAAATGGGGTGAAACTCATCCAAATTTAGCCAAAAGTGAACTGAACATAAGGTCTAGTACAGTCAACAAAGCGGCGGGTTTAAATCAGGTCAATATTCAGGAATATGAGGTACATTATCGTTCCTTTCATATGCGTTTCAATCATTTTATTTGGTGTTTTAGCAGAAAGATCAATTGTAATTACACTTCTTTTGTGAATGCAAATACAAATAAAAGACATCCTTCAAAAATGCATGAAAGAAAAGACAGGGGTAATAATAATTGAACAGATTATTTTTTAAATAAATGAGGGAAAACAAACATCAACTAGTTTCTTTCATTTTGAATTACTGGATAGTTTTCCAGCGTCTGATACAGACGGATCAGACGAAACTGTTTTAGTCACAACATGACTTATGATTTCCCCTAGACTGTTTTTTTTTTTTTTTTTTTTTTTTAATATTTTATGAATTTCCAGAGCTGGAAATCACCTCTTTTAAAATCAGAAGTTCACTATGATGGCAGATCTTCATATATGTAGTTTGTTTGCATGCTTAAAGTACAATTAGGCATTCAAATATTATAACCTAAAACAGAAAATATCAATAACTGTAAAACATATCTGTAATCTGTCATGAAAAAAATATATAAATAGGCTGTGTGAGTTTTTGTCTCATATTTATCTCATGATATAGTTATAGTTGAGTGAGCAATATCACACAAGTGCTGTTTTTATCCTGAATCCCACAAATGCAAATGTGAAACTGATTTTATACATTATATTTTTACAATAAGACGTTGATAGTGTTATGTTTTAGATGCAATATTGTCTGCTTTTGTGAACAAAAAATATTCCCTATAAAATCAGAGCAAAACTGAATCCGTTCCTGAATCTGCATTTTGAGTGAATCAATCGGGAGAAGCCATTTACTTCATTCATGAATAATCAGCTGTTTGAACAAATCGAATGAACAAATGATTCATTTATAAAGAGCCATTTACTTCATTCCTGAATAATCAGCTGCTTGAACAAATCGAATGAACAAATGATTCAATGACTCATTCATAAAGAGCCATTTACTTCATTCCTGAATAATCAGCTGTTTGAACAAATCAAATGAACAAATGATTCAATGACTCATTTATAAAGAGTCATTTACTTCATTCCTGAATAATCAGCTGTTTGAACAAATCGAATGAATGAATGATTCAATGATATTTAGACATTTACCGCCACCTACTAGCAGTTACAGTTTTAAACCATTTTTATTTATTTTTTTCCCATATTTTACAAAAATCTTTAAAGGTTATAATCACTTATAATCATCAAGGTCATTATCAAAGGTTATAATCACCTTTATGGCCAAAGAAGCCTAAATGTTTTGGCGAAATATATATATATTTTTTTTCTAAAGCTACTTTTTGTAATGTAATGTAATTTCTCAGCCAAAGTTAATGTGCGATTAAATTGCATGTAATAAATTAGATTAAAAATCGCAACCGCTTGACAGCCCTAATTTTAAAATGAACTTTAATTTGCATATTTTAATTTTAGTTCAAGTCATTTTGTCACGTGCAATAATTATTTAGCTTTAATTTATTTTTCTTGCAGTTGCAATTACAGTTTTCATCTATATAAATTTCAGATTTATTTTTAAATTTACAAAAATTATTTTTTTTAGCAAACAGATTTAATCTCTGATGAATTATTGTGCATGTTGTAAGTGTATTCGCTACAAACCTTAATGTCTTTGCCGAAAAGGTTTGCGTAGAAACACAGCCAGTTTCGGGAAATATAAAGCCGTCCTTGCAGCAGAATGTCCCGCAGAAGAGCGCAGGAATACACTGGAGAAAACAGGACATGTTGAGTGAAATACAATCCTAATGAGAGCAGCAGTGGTCTACACATCTGCCATGTTGAGATATTGATACGTTACCCTTCATCAGGATCTCCTCCTTCGGGACGGCGGAGAACAGTTTGTGGTACTGAGAGTTGTACTTGCTGACGGTCTGTGAAGATGGAGACGTGTGCATCGGTTTAATCAGGCATGACACCTAAAATCCTAACTTTATTGGTCGTGAAATCGGTTAAATGAACACTATCAGCTGAGAAACCTCCTCCAGAAGCCGTGCAACACTAACTGACTGATTTCCTCACATGACAGGAAGCGTTTGGTTTTGTGTGTGAGGGAAACTCCCACGCTGGAAACTTCTTGATTCAGTTGCACCTGATAAAAACCACCGAGGGCTTTACGGCCGTCTGGCACACGAGGGCTCGAACTGGGACTGAAGTGGTGAGCAGCCCATAAGAAAGAAGGCTTTGTAATGTTTAACCACAATCTTGCATCATGGATGACTGATAAACACAACTGAGAAACTAAGATGAACTCTATTAATGCAAGATCTAAAGTTACCTAAAGCATTTCAGGTATGCTTTTACTCTAAGTTATGTTTTAGATGTATGCTACACGCTATTGTTCATCTGCTGACCTGATTTAGATACGAAATATACTTACTGAACCCCTGTAGCATTTCTTTACATCTTCATAAGACAGATCATCAATCAGCTGGAGCCTGAAAACACAAAGTACAATTATTACTAATGGTGTTAAAATAAAACATTTTTTTAGTTCATATAATACTACTACCAGTAATGATAATGTAGAAACAAACACAAACACACACAAAAAAAAAAAAAAAAAAAAAAAAAATAAATAAATAAATATATATATATATATATATATATATATAAAGAATGCATATATTAGAAATGGAAATTGTCTAACATATATTTTACATTCAATTACTATATAAATGAATAAATAATATATATAAATATTATATATATATATATAAAATATTAATTTTATATTCAATATATAAAAATATTAAATATTAATTATATAAAATATAATTTAAAATTATATATATTTCATATTCAATTATTATAATAAATATGATATACACACACACATTTGTGCATTCAATTAATATATAACAATGATATAATTCAAAATTATATAAAATATTTATTTATATAACATTTCATATTCAATTATTATATAAAATATTATATAAATCACAAAATCTAATTTATTTTTTAATGCCAGTTAAAATTTCTTTTATTTTTTTCTGAAAGACCTGGAAAAAATAAAATTATTATCAAGTCTTTCAGAAAAAATAAAAGAAATTTTAACTGGCATTAAAAAAAATTAAATTAAAGTTTGTGATTTATATAATATTTCATATTCAATTATTATATAAAATATTATATAAATCACAAACTTTAATTTAATTTTTTTTAATGCCAGTTAAAATTTCTTTTCTTTTTTCTGAAAGACCTGGAACAAATTTTACAAGAAAAACTAACCAAGCCAAAAATAAAGAAGCAAAAACGAATCTGAATAAAAACATTTAAACTGGAAAACACAACTGAATCTATTGTATACGAGTAAAATGTTTGTGTTAAACATGTAAATGCAAATATTCCTGCAATGCAAAAAACTTGTTCTAGTTCAGTGAAATCAAACACATGGTCAAACATATTCATGAAAATAACACAGATGTGCATTTCTCCTCACATAATGTCTGTCGAGATCCAAATTTCATGCAAAATGTGTGTGGATAATAATGATCATACAAACAGACATGAACCCCAAAAGCATCACTCCGGCTGCAGCCGCAGGCAAATATGTGCAAATGTACAAAGTGCATTTTCATATTTATTTACCAGGTCAAAACCTCAATGTCTTCCAACTTAAACAAACACTCATCCTCGAAACCTGCCTTTTGAATATTAGGACGGGGTCCCTCCCACAACGATGATCATATCACTGAACCCTGGACCACAAAACCAGTCACAAGGGTCACTTTTCTGAAATTGAGATTCATAATGAATAAGCTGAATAAATACGCTTTCCAGTGATGTATGGTTTGTAATGATAGGACAATATTTGTCTGAAGGTGAATCTGAAGGTGCAAAAAATCAAAACATTTAGAAATCGCCTTTAAAGTTGTGCATTAATGTTCGTGATTGTGCTGCATCCAGTGGTTAAAGTGGGATTTGGCAGGTGGGGAAGAAAAACGCAATATAACTGGAGATCTTCCCGCCTCATTTGCCTGGCTCCTTCACCTAATTCCCTGAACTTCCTCTCAGAAACAATCAATCATTGTTTATAACTTCTGGTGGCCGATGACTTCAGAGAAGTTTCGTGGTGTTTCCTTCCTGAAGCGGCTCAGCTGAAAGTAACGCCATCATTTCAGCGAGTAAACAGCCTGTTTCATCCGTCAAACATGATCCTTATCCTTTGAATGGAGTTATCACAGCTAACAGGCCACATTCTCAGAACTTTTATAAATCACTAATGAAATGTTTTTTTTCTGAAAAGAAATAGTTCAGCAAAAGCATCAGAGGAGACAAACGTTTTCTGTCGCCAGTGTTTGCACGCCACGAACACATCGGAGCAAAAGGGCTTCAGTTTGCTGCGGTCTGCGTTTCAAAATATATTACACACTGGTCTGGTTTGTTGACAGAAATTGCACAAATACGCACTCTCTAAAAGTGTAAAACAATATCCAGTAATTCAATAAATAATGATTTACTCAGTGGAGACATACAAATCTAACAAAATATATAAAAAGACTCTGTTTGGTATATAAAATTGACATTGATTGTATCCTGTATATAGCTGTGCAGTGTGTGACAAATGAATCTCAGAGGCCGCTTATACGACAATTTTTTAATTAAAAATGGAAAACTTTCTAAGCGTTTTGGACGTTCATTTAAACGTTTTTGAGGGCCTGAAAACGTAAACTTAAAAAAAAGACGTTTCTAAGAAAGATCCTGTTCTTGCTGAAGCTCAAACGTGATGCGTAACACGAGAATGAACCTCATTGGTTCTTGCAGAAGCTCAAAAGTGATGCGTAACACGAGAATGAACCTCATTGGCTCTTGCTGAAGCTCAAAATTGATGCGTAACACAAGAATGAACCTCATTGGCTCTTGCAGAAGCTCAAAAGTGATGCGTAACACAAAAAAGAACCTCATTGGCTCTTGCTGAAGCTCAAAAGTGATGCGTAACACGAGAATGAACCTCATTGGCTCTTGCTGAAGCTCAAAAGTGATGCGTAACACAAGAATGAACCTCATTGGCTCTTGCTGAAGCTCAAAAGTGATGCGTAACACGAGAATGAACCTCATTGGCTCTTGCTGAAGCTCAAAAGTGATGCGTAACACGAGAATGAACCTCATTGGCCCTTACTGAAGCTCAAAAGTGATGCGTAACACAAGAATGAACCTCATTGGCTCTTGCTGAAGCTCAAAAGTGATGCGTAACACAAGAATGAACCTCATTGGCTCTTGCTGAAGCTCAAAAGTGATGCGTAACACGAGAATGAACCTCATTGGCTCTTACTGAAGCTCAAAAGTGATGCGTAACACAAGAATGAACCTCATTGGCTCTTGCTGAAGCTCAAAAGTGATGCGTAACACAAGAATGAACCTCATTGGCTCTTGCTGAAGCTCAAAAGTGATGCGTAACACGAGAATGAACCTCATTGGCCCTTACTGAAGCTCAAAAGTGATGCGTAACACGAGAATGAACCTCATTGGCCCTTACTGAAGCTCAAAAGTGATGCGTAACACGAGAATGAACCTCATTGGCTCTTGCTGAAGCTCAAAAGTGATGCGTAACACGAGAATGAACCTCATTGGCTCTTGCTGAAGCTCAAACGTGATGCGTAACAAGAGAATGAACCTCATTGGTTCTTGTAGAAGCTCAAAAGTGATGCGTAACACAAGAATGAATCTCATTGGCTCTTGCTGAAGCTCAAACATGATGCGTCACACAAGAATGAATCTCATTGGCTCTTGCTGAAGCTCAAATGTGATGCGTTAAATGAGAATGAACCTCATTGGCTCTTGCTGAAGCTCAAACATGATGTGTAACACGAGAATGAACCTCATTGGCTCTTGCAGAAGCTCAAAAGTGATGCGTAACACGAGAATGAACCTCATTGGTTCTTACAGACAACATGATGTACAGTACACGACAGTGAACTATCTTTGGGTGAACTAACTCTTTCATGAATCAAGTAAATAAAGTTTTCTTCTAGAGGTTTGGGTCAACACACAATCACGATAATGAGCTTTATATAAGGATAAGTCCTCATTTAAATGTGTGTGTTGTGCGTCTTCCTGCTCAGTGACAAACACAAGGTCTCCGAGGAAGAAACATCTCAAATCAAGTGATTCAAATCAGCGTTCAAAGAGAAAGCAGAACATGGACGCACGTGATGACGCGCCTCTGGAGACGACACACACACACACACACACACACAACACCACATCAAAACGCACGTTATTCTGATATAATCCAAACCCATCTAAGAGAAATACCTCGGAAACGCAAATCGTGAGTGACACGGAGAAAATCGGCACAGAAGATCAAATCTAAAAGCTGTCGAATGAATCTAGGTCATCGCTGGAGCCTCACGATCAGCTGCAGGCGGTGAACATCATTATGAACCAGTAATTAGTCACAAAAAACAGCATTTCAGGAAATGTGAAGATCTCATGATGAATTTGTGACTAATTGCATCTTCACAACATCACAGATGTCCACAAGAGGACGGAAACCCAGCATTAATCTGTGATGCGTGTGTGTGTGTGTCATCATGGATGAGGTCTTTGCCTGCAGATGAGAGTTGAAGACAATAGAGTAATGGGACTCAACTTCATTAGCCGTACAAAGAGCTTTTGAGAGAGAAACAGCCGTGATCAAACCAACACTGAGTATTAATGTTGAGTGTGTGTGTGTGTGTGGGTGGGCGTGAGAGTGTGTGTGTGCCCCTCTTTGCTGTCTTGTGTGATTGGATCTGCTCGCCTCTAAACGTGAGCGTTCTGCACGTGGAGTTTGAAGCAGTGACATCATCACTCCTCGTCTCACGACACTGAACACACACACACACATCACGACTCCTGCTGTGCAACAAATCTGACAAAGGCAAAACCCAAACGAGAGACCAATCAAAACTAGTATTTTCTGTTTCTGAAGAGATTCCTGCGTGGTTGCTGCTGTGTGTGATTTCTTTTTGTCATGTGTGAAAAGTCTGTGGTGTGGCTCAGGTCCTTCAAAATATTATTTTAATTACCAAAAATTATTTGCAATAGTTTTAATAATTGTAATAATAACAAGACTGCTAAAGTAAAGTACAGTAATGTAAGAGATCTCCTCCTCAATGACACACGTGATCATCTGAGGAATCATTCATATCTTGAGGACACACACTGCAGGACGACGCACACACACACACATTTATGTTTCAGTAATTTTTTTTGTTTTTTTTTTGTATATATAGTTTATATAGTGAAAATTATTTTAATTAAATACATATATATATATATATATATATATATATATATATATATATATATTTTAAAAGTATTATAAATATAGTTTTATTAAAATTAAATAAAAGTTTTAAGTTTTCGTCTTAAACTAAAAAAAACCCTGACTAACTAGCTGAGATAAAAAAGCTTTATGTATTTTTTATATTGTATTTAAGTTTATATATATATATATATATTTTTTTTCTTCTTAAAAGTATTATAAATATAGTTTTGTTAAAATTAAATAAAAGTTTTTAGTTTTCGCCTTAAACTAAAAAAAACCCCCCGACTAACTAGCTGAGATAAAAAAGCTTTATGTATTTTTTATATTGTAATTAAGTTTATATATATATATATATATATATATATTAGGGCTGTCAAACGATTAATCGCATTCAAAATAAAAGTTTGTGTTTACATAATAAGTGTGTGCACTGTGTATAATTATTTTATATATATAAATACACACACATGCTTGTATATATTTAAGAAATATTTTCATGTATATACTGTAGATAGATTAATAAATAATTTATATGATATGTATATATAAATATTTTATATATAAATAATATTTTTTCTTAAATATACATGCATGTGTGTGTATTATATATACAGTATATACAAAATAATTATACACAGTGCTCCCACATATATTATGTAAACACAAACTTTTATTTTGGATGCGATTAATCGCGATTAATAATTTGACAGCCCTAATATATATATATATATATATATATATATATATATATATATATATGTAAATGTATTTTTTTTTTAGCAAACATTCAGAAGTGATGTGTTTTCATTATTAACTCTCTGTGGCCGAACCTGCACTTTCTCCATGATCTCCACCATCCTCTGAGACAGTTTCACAACCCTGTCTGATCATAGCGAAACACAAACACACTCGTTACGTAAATATGGTTCTTCAATTGACGCTCAGAGGCGGGAAAACACTCAGGCAAACAGTGAAGTGTGTGTGTGTGGCGTTCTGGATGACGGGCGGCCCGGCCCTGATGGCAAACCTGCACAGACTCGTGGGAACAGGGCATAGATTTACTCTTCATCTATCTAGTGGTATCATGAGTACAGACAGTAGAAATAAAGGTGCAGTGTGTAATATTCAGGAGGATCCGGTGACAGAAATGCAATATCATATACATAACTATGTTTTCAGTGGGTATAAACCCTTTGTTACCATATTTCTCACATTATCGGTGTATTCGCTATAGTTTAGAAAACGGTACTAAAATATGAGCAGAACTCAGTTGATATTTGACTGGTTTTGTCCATCCTTCTGTTTGACTCTCACACATGAATTATTACATTGACTGTATATAGTGCGTTAAACTAGGATTAGTTTAGCTCAAATCAAAGTATGTATAAAAAATAAATAAATAAAAAACAGCATTTCAAAGGATTTTTGGAATGAAGAACTTAAAATGAATTAGACTGCAATACTTTAAATGTGTAACATGAATATGCAAACGTATTCGGTACGTACATGAGACTCTGCCTGAAGTGTGCGGGGCATTGGGGGTCGTCGTCCTTCGGGGGGTCCGCCAGCTCTATCGGGGTCACCAGCCCCAGGTCATCACCCTGATCAACGAGCCCCGTCATTATTATCTGTTCAAAAACAATCAACAACCAGAAAACATATTATTATATGCTAAATAATTCATTATTATTTATTTTATGTTAAATTCTATATATATATATATATATATATATGAAGAGTTCAGATGCAAAAGCCTCTAAGTGCCATTTGAAATTTTCTTCTAAAATGATAATTTTTATCAAGCTTGTATATTTAAGTTCAGTAATTTCACTTAAATGGCAATGAAGATGACCTAATAATTGTCATTTAAGTGAAATTACTGAACTTAAATATACAAGTTTGATAAAAATGGTCATTTTAGAAGAAAATTTCAAATGGCATTTAGAGGCTTTTGCATCTGAACTCTTCATATATATAACCAAGATAGAGAATATTTCTACAATAAATAAGAACATTAACATTAGTAAAAAGTAGGGATGCAGCGATGTAAAAATGGCCGATACTGATAACCGATAATTCTTTATATTTGAAAACCGATAACCGATATATCGGCCGATTAAATCAAAATTTTAGGTCATTTTTGAGAGCCTGATTACGAAAACAAAAGTCTCACCATTAATAGCCACATCTCAAACACACAACTATAAAATTATTCTCATTATAATTTCATGGAGCCGATATGACTGCACATGTTGCACTTTACTACATTTTTGAAGTGATTTCAATCATATTTCAAGCAATCCAAAACCATAATGTTGAACAGTGCGCATCTGAAGCGTCTCAGCTGAAGGAAATAATCCATTATTCGTCTTTAATCTCCCAAATTCGGGACGATAACAATAACATTAAAAATTAACATATATTATCGGCCGATACCGATATGGTGGCCGATATGTCGTGCATCCCTAATATGAAGACAAATTTGTTATTAATATGCAATCATTCCCATAAACAAATGTCTTTACCTTCTTTGCAATGCATTCTGGGAATTCCTTTTCTATGAAGTACACGTGATGTCTTATAATGTGGTTGAAACATCTAATAATGCAGCATTAAGTTGCTGCTTTACCAGCCTTTGCATCTATGATGTCTTAAAATACTGCACACTAGGGTTTAGACTGTACCATTTCACTAGTTTCCAAAGATTTATAATGCAGACACATGGAGAAAAACGCTGCATTTGGTTTCAAAACAACACGACTCTAATTTAAATTCAAGACTGACCTAGAAAAGTGAACTGGTTTATTGTGATCACAGTCGCCTCAAACACTAGGCTCAGTTAAACATGCTAATGAGGCAAAATCGCATTAGTCCAATCAGCCTGCATGTGAGAAGAGAACGAGTCAGCCGTAAAAATCGAACATCAAAGGAATATTACCGATTGAGATCATTTCATAAACAGACTCGCAGATTCACGCATGTACACTTCACATAAACTTTAACAAAAGTCCAGGAATTCCCAGACATTAGATACGCAACGCTCCCTTCAGAAAGAGCTTTTGTCTAATTCAAAGCAGCAGATTTTCTTACAGTAACAGAAGCCTCAATAGTCAGCATGTACTCGCCCACATGCACTTCAATCTCTCTATTATTTTCATGACACACAAAAGTCGATGTTTGGCCGAAAGCATGAGCTTCTGTATTGGCTCTCATTTACGGTGGTAATGTGAGTCTCATGGATCCCCAAAATGTGTGTGTGTGAAGTTTCAGCTCAAAATATTATACCATGTTGTAAATGCCCATTTTTGAGTGGAAGCAAAACGTTGCTGTTTTCAAATGCAAATGAGCTCAACATATAATTTTGTTTTCTTAATTTCCGAGTGATCTATTCCTTTAAAGCTCGTCGGATGATTTTCTGATGCCCTCTTATGGAAGTGAGCCTCAGACTCTCACTGTGGAGGATCTGGCAGTGTGACAACCCTCGGGCAAGTGATAACAGCTCTCCTCCACACACACACACACACACTAAATATAGCTCGCCAACCAATACCGTCTGTAAGATGCAGTGTGGAAAGAGTGACTTGAGAGAGATGGTGAGACAGAGAAAACAAGCTGATAACAAGCACTAAATATAGAGGTGTGATTGACCACACACACTTCGAGAGACGGCGAACACAACACACTCCAGCGCCCGTCTAACGATTCAAAGACTGATTCAAAGTTCTGATTCATTCACATGATTGATTTATGACTAAAACAAAGATGGATAGATGATAGATGATAGATAGATAGATAGATGGATGGATGGATGGATGGATGGATGGATGGATGGATGGATGGATGGATGGATGGATGGATGGATGGATGGATGGATGGATGGATGGATGGATGGATGGATAGATAGATAGATAGATAGATAGATAGATAGATAGATAGATAGATAGATAGATAGATAGATAGATAGATAGATAGATAGATAGATAGATAGATAGATAGATAGATAGATAGATAGATAGATAGATATGTCCTATTAGTATAGGGTTGGGTATCGTTTGAATTTGAACGATTTTGATTCTGATTCCGATTCCTTGTTTCGATTCAGGTTCTCAACGATTCTCGATTCCGATTCTTTTAAGAGCCAGGGTCAAAAAAGTTTAGCTAACCTTGCTAACCAACGGTCTTTCTGAAGGAAATACTCCTTCTGTCACAAAAACTCCTTTTGTCACAAATCGAAACTAGGAATCGAAATTTTAACTTTTGAACGATTCCGGGAAAAAAGAAAAGTTAGTCCCGGTTCCAATCGATACTCGATTCTCGATACCCAACCCTACCTATTAGACTGTAAAGCCATCTCGTCTCAACCCTGACCGCCGGTCATTTGTTCAGTGTGTTACTGAGAGACTCGAGTAGCGTATCTGAAGAAAGATGCTCTGTGTGAGTCATACACTCCGGTGTGTGTGTGTTTACACAGAGGTTCAGTGTTGCTCCTTCTGCTTTTCTAACGCACAGCCATCTACTCTTGACCTCGTCCTGACCTTCGCTTCCAGTTTTATTCAAATGCAGGTGTTCTTCACAGTCAAAGCATGTGGTGTGTGTGTGGCACACACATTGCTTTCACCAATTTCCTGATGTCAAAATGCAATCGGGAAGTTAAAAAAGCCTTAAAAATCCCAGGATTCTGTAGAAAATGGGAGTTTCTTTGCATTTAATTTCGCACAAACAACAGCCGACAAAATGCAACATGTTTCAGTCACTCGTTTTAAACCAAAAATATCAGTTTCTTCGGAATATGCGCACTCAAAAAATGCAGGGGTTTTTTTAACCCAAATTTGGGTTAAATATGGACAAACCCAACCATTGTAACCCAAATGTAACCCAACGGTTGGGTTTGTCCATATTTAACCCAAATTTGGGTTAAATTACCCAGAGTAATATGTTCTTTAGCATGTCGGTATGCAAGTTGTTTTGAATGGTGTTCACATGTTTCTGTGTTACATAAGCTGTTCAGATTTGGTATTTAGCGTGGTTTCTCGAAGAAGAGCACATGAAACATGTAAACTGGCAGAAGGCATGAAACACACAACAAGGATGTCGGAAGTATAGATGTATGACTTTGGAAATAATGCAAATGTAAGGAAATCTCCACTCCCAACATCTTCCACAGGTCTGCGTTGGAGAGCGACGTGTTTACACACCGGGCATGACTAACAGCCAGATATTATTATTAATGTGAGCTCGCATTTATAATATACACAACGCCTGAAGACGAGGAGAAGGCAAAAGAGAGACGTCTGGAAGAACATGCAGATATGCATGTCTGAAGAGCGCCAGAATGATGCAAGAAAGTCACATTTGCTATAAAACATACAGTGAATTAATCGTAAAGAGTCTGCATTTCCATTTTCTTTGTTTTAACCGTCTACATTAACCATTGTGTCGATTTTAAAAAAGTTACACAAAGGTCCATGCGCTGTAAAAATTTTTTTATATTTTCATGATTTGGGATCACATTTTTTCTTTTGTCGAATCAACTCAGAAAATTTATGTGGTTCAGATAACAGTATTTTGAGTTTCTGATGATTAAACCAATCTTCTTCATTGTATTAACTCAGTTTTTCCATTTTAATGAACTTTAAATCATGCAATTCTGACTTTATATCACACAATTCTGACTTTATAACTTATAATTCTGACAAAATTACGCAATTCTGACTTTATATCTTGCAATTCTGACTTTATATCTTGCAATTCTGACTTTATATCTCATAATTATGACTTTATATAACGAATAATTCTGACTATATCTCGCAATTCTGACTTTATAACTAATAATTCTGACTATATCACGCAATTTCTGACTTTATATCTCATAATTCTGACTTTATAATGAATAATTCTGACTATATCACGCAATTCTCACTTTTATATCTCGCAATTCTGACTTTATATCTCGCATTTCTTAATTCTGACTTTATATCTCACAATTCTGACTTTATCTATCTTATAATTCTGACTATATTACGCAATTTTGACTTTAAATCTCGCAATTCTGACTTTATAACTTATAATTCTGACCATATTACACAATTCTGACTTTATATCTCGCAATTCTGACTTTATAACTTATAATTCTGACTATATTACACAATTCTGACTATATATCTCATAATTATGACTTCATAACAAATAAGCCTGACTATATCACGCAATTCTGACTTTATATCTCGCAATTCTGATTTTTTATCTCCAAATTCTGACTTTTTTCCTGACTTGTCTTGTACCAGTTATTGCAAGCCGTTGCGATGCATATTGCGATATATAGTACATGCATTTGCGATATTTCTATATGGACTCGCAATAAACAGAAGCTGAGCTGACCACAAAACCACATGCAACATCATCATAAGTGTTTCACTTCAAACGCTTTGTACACAACACACACATTACCACACATCAGAGCCTATTCTGAGCAGCAGCAGTCTTTTGTCTAATGCAATAATACCAGATTTTAATAGAGGCTAATTATAGCCATTATGCAGAATGAGGGTGTGTGTTTACATGTTTAAGCTCTCGCTATAAGCATCAGGAGTCAGCGCTTGTGGACAGCAAACCAACGTCACCGGACACATGAATGAACAGACTGCTTTTTCTGCTCAAGGTTGTGTAACTTATGCCAAAACAAACACCATTACAGTCAAAGCAAAGTATTTATAATGGTATAGATAACATAGGAGTCTATTTACAACTATAGAGGACTGCGGAGAGCCACAACTTTCCTTTCCTTTCAAACACAAAATCGAATGCATTTAACTCAATAAATCACCGGTTGTTATTTCCATTGGGTATGTTGTAGTATTTACTCCATGCAAACATAGTTAATGAAAGTGGTTTTAACTCAGAAATCAGCAAGCTCTTCTACTCTCTGATAGGCCTATTTCATAATGCGTCAAACCATATCATTTTACAACAAGAATTTTCTTTAAAGGGATAGTTCACCTTAATATGAAAATGTAATAAGTAATTACTCGCCCTCATGTTGTTCAACCCCGTTCGGGACACACATTAAGATATTCTTGATTAAATCTGAGAGCTAATTGAAACTTGCGGCCCCAGAAAGTTAGTAAAGACGATGTTTAAAATAGTCCGAGTGACTAAAGTGGCTCAATCTTGGGTTTATCAAGCACAAGAATACTTTCTGTGCGCAAAAAACAAACAATAATAACGACTTTATTCAACTCATGTTCTTCTCTGTGGGCCTCGAGTGAGTTCACATTAGTGTAACAGCGCAGCGCTTTTGGGTTGTACGTCACAGCTCTCAGATTTAATCAAAAATATCTTAATTTGTGTTCTAAAGGTGAATGAAAGTCTTACAGGGTTGACGAACATAATTACTGACAGAGTTTTCATGTTTGGGGGAAATATCCTTTTAACCCTTTGATGGATGACATCTACAGCAATATTAAACCATTCATATTTGATTGGCCTCAATCTTTTTATTTATTTATTGATCTTTCATGGCAGTGGACAGATGTGTACACTTACAAAAATAACAGTATTCTGCGATGCAAATACGATAATACTTCGATTTTAGAACCATGGTACAGGAAGAGTACTTTTTGTAAGGGATTTTACGTCAAAATACCTCATTCTGTTAAAAAAAAAATATATATATATATATATATATATATATATATATATATATATATATATATGAAGAGTTCAGATGCAAAAGCCTCTAAGTGCCATTTGAAATTTTCTTCTAGAATGATCATTTTTATCAAGCTTGTATATTTAAGTTCAGTAATTTCACTTAAATGACAATGAGGATTACCTATTAATTGTCATTTAAGTGAAATTACTGAACTTCAATATATAAGCTTGATAAAAATGATAATTTTAGAAGAAAATTTAAAATGGCATTTAGAGGTTTTTGCATCTGAACTCTTCATATATATATATATATATATACACAAGATTCAAAATATTATCGATTCAAAATATTATCTATTATTCAAAATATATATCTTCAAAACATCTTCTTTTGTGTTGATCAGAGGATAGAAAATCATGCAGGTTTGGAACAACGTGAAGGCGAATAAATCATGATAGAATTAAAATTTGGGGGTAAACTGGCCCTTTAAGAATTTCTTCCTGATGTAATAATTCGCGCTAATAACATTATCAATAGTTAGAGTGTCCTAAAATGTGTATTCATCCATTTTAACATTTGTATACAAAATTCATGCAAGCATTAAATAATGTTTGTTAAACACTGAAAAATGATTATGTTCTCACGATGCACATCAAGACTGTGTTTAGGGATGAAAACACTGTAAACGTGGCGAAGAGTTTCGCTACTAAAATCCAGACTGTGATGTTCTTGCTCAATCGAAATCTATTTTTAAATCGTAAAAAACACTAACATCTAGTAATACTGTACTGAGTAACTCAATATATGAAAGCAAGCGGACATAATAGTGCGGGTTTCTTACCTTCAAACACAACTCCAGTCCGTCATTTCACAGCAAACACAGCTGATGTGTTTCTCCATCAGGGTCTGCGTGTACATTCACATATGATTATCGAATATAAACATCACATGGTCATAAAAAAACAATATTTCGCTCTTCAAGGGCACGAGCGCTGAACATAACCGTGCCACGGGAAATTCTGCAGACCGGTTGCGACTTGTTGCTCAGACGTGCATGCGCATGGGGGCGCGGTTTAATCTTCTAGGCTCCTCCCTTTTGGTTGCTGCTGCTGCGAGCACGTGGACGGATGAGCCTGAGAGTCTCTGAGGAAATAGCGGTTCCTCTGTAAATTACAATCTTACTGTAATTAGAATTAAGTGCTGGCACTGGGACTGGGGCTATTTTACACATATTTCTTTATCATTTCTTTTAAATATTTTTACATTTTTTGAATGTCTGATTAAAACAAAATATTTTTATGAACTGTATCTGTATTCCTGGGTAATAATAGTGGGAATGTTAAATAACAGTGGGCAATAACAGTGCAATAACTGGGTAATAACAGTGGAAATGTTTAATAACAGTGCGCAATAACAGTGAAAAAGTGGATAACGTTGAATAATAATAGTTGTATGTCAGCATCAACTAACAAGAACTTTAACTGTAGTACAAAAGTATATTTTTAAGCTCAATTTAAAACAATATGACAATCATTTAGTATGGCATATACAGTAGCCTATATAAATACCGTGCCATCACATTTAAATGCTTTTTTGAATTATAATTATTATAATATCTTATATGAATATTCTTGCAAGGCAATATAAACAACAGTCTTTTAAATGCACAGGCTCTCTCATACAGTGGGCTGTTTGTTGTCACACCACGCGCGCTCACAAGGACTGAAAGAGCGCGCGCCTTGAATGCTAATCGCGCGCGTGCCTCGCATGTAAAGCGTCAGAACATCACGATGTTTTCATAAGGCCTCACACACACGGTCTTTCTGGTTGACGTTGTTTAATAGTGAACAAACGCTACGTGTTATGTGTCAAATATGCTTTTACAACTTTAAATTTGGCGAATATCGATACTTATTTTCAATGGACACTGTATGCTTGTTGTATAACGTTTCTGAGAGTCCTCTAGCACTCACGTGAGGTTTCCATGGCAACTGCTGGATCTTCAAGCACGCGAGGCTTTTCATTCCCGCGCTGGTCACCTGATGGCGCGAAGCTGAGCTTCACTGAAGTAACGTTACCTCAGCTGCCTTAAACTGGTTTTCAAGAAGTAAAACGTCTTTCCAGAGTTAACAATCCTTTTTTTATCTTAAAAAATACGTTTATACATAACTTTCCACAAGTTTTAGCTTCTTTCCCAACCAAAAATTTGTGTGTGATAGAGAAAGGAAGAGTTCAAGGACGAGGCAGGCTAGTTCATTCATATATCACTTTTACTGCTTCATTTTACATTTAGTCCTTTAGGGTACACGCAATATTAGAATAATTTAAATAATAAAAAAAGAACAGGAAAGAGGCTATGAGTTCAACAATCCATTCAATAGGCAGTATTGTCTTAAGATATTATATTTCACGAAATATTATGGAGGAATAGCCTATATGTTCAAGGGACACCAAAATATATAAATGTATTTATCCTCATAGCCTTTAATACACGAGAAATTAAATGGCGTCCATACACAGATTCAATCAAGCTGTCACACGAACATGCCGAAGAACACATCTTTTTTCTCTCTCTCGAAACAATTAAATGTTGTACTTACTGGGTCCCAAAGGAAGGTAAAGGCGGCCCTCTGATGGTTAAAACCTGGTACTTCAATTCTTCCATGTAAAATAAGTGTCGTTAAATTAAAGACACCTTTTCGCAGGTCTTCTACTATGCTTTTCTTATGATAGTCTCTCAGATTGACCTGGGTTTATGTTTCAAGGTGGCCTGGATCCGCATTGGTCTTTAACTTTTTTTTTCTTATAATCTAAATTTAGTTAATAATAGTGAACTGGAGTCTGGACTATAATCTACTCAGTCACTTGAATTAACACATCTATATTTAATAGAAAGGCCAAGAAGTGCAATATAACAGTGAGAATAAATTGACTTAAAACATTTTAAGGGTGTTCCCATATTATGCCATGTTTGGTTGGATTAAAATGAAACCTGGTGGGATTGCTCTGCACTTCCATGAATAGATGCGTCTTGCTCCACTTCCAAACGAACTCTGGTGTGGTTCAACTGAAATATGAAAGCAACACTGACCAAAAAACATGTAAATGAACCAAAAACAGGACGTGATGTCACAAAATGTGACCCTAAAAGACAATGCTCAAGCATACCTGTTTTTTCTCGTCATAATAGCGATGTTGCCCATCACAGTTCGGTCCAGGCGTCAGAATCGAGTCTCCTCGCAGCAGATCTTCATTTGTGATCAGAAAATAGCTTTCGCTTGAAAACACATGCAAAACAAATCACACACGCAAGTCTTTCACAGAGATAAGACACCGATTAACAGGAGTGATTGTCTCATAAAAAGATTTATTTTCTGCCTAAATGTACAAAGGCAAGTTACAGTATTGTATAAAAAAATGTAGCAATTTACACTTTACATGAGAGATCCCTAGGAAGAGAGAGTGAGACAGTGAGGAAAGGCCGGGAGAGAGAGAGAGAGTGATGGTTTTCAAAGAGAAATGGATCCAAACACAGAAATGAAGAGGTGTAAACATCTTTCTTTCAAGTACCAATGACTGACACTGCTCTCTATGGGCGTGGGGTGGGTGGGGCTTAATTAGTGATGCGGGTTGTGGGAGGGGCCTAATAAAAACAGAAAACTGAAGAGAAAAAAAACAAAACAAAAACAAATTCTCTTCTCTTCCCACAAGGATCGCACAGGGAGGCTATATTAGCACCGTTGGAGACAAATCTGAACACATGTTTGAACTGCTGAAACATAACCGGCCGTTTCATCTTTCTAAAAGGAGAAAACATGAACTAGAAAAAAAACAACAGCAACAACAAAATGAAGAACCCTCAAAAATAAATTAAAAACAATCAAGCGCTTTTTTCCTCAACAATTATGAATCAAGTCATCAGACGGCACAGGTTTACTGGCTAAACGCGCAAAGACAGAACAACTAAAAAGTGAGTTTATTACTATATATATATAAAATCCCAACTCTCTCGTATTAGTGCGAGCCTTTTGAGACCAGTGCTGCAGTTACCGTTTAGGGTTTTAGTTAGAGAAAGCTGGTCCTAAACCAGCATAAAAATGTTAGGTTTTACATCACCACGGAGAGAAGGAAATAAAAACGGCTAAAAAAAATCTGGCCCAACAATAAAAAAAAATGTGCGATTTTTAGCGTGTGTTTTAGTTGCGGCATTGAAAATATCACTCAAAGAAGCAAAATAATGCCTAAACATTTGCTGACGATGAGGATGAAAAACAAACGGTCATGTTTAACATTGAGCGAGGGGGGAGCCGCTGTAAACGAATTACGTTAAGTAATGTCTTCTTCCCTGTGCCGCTCAATAATCGAGTTTGAATGCAGCAGCTGAGAGCGATGAACATGCCAGGGTGACTTAAAAGGCTCAGATTTCAATAATAATGCTCTCCTGAGAGATTGCGATTCAGACGATAACTGCATGTTGATGAACTGGAAAGACTAGCTCCAGGTAGCACCAGACTCGGGTCGTCCCTTCCCGCAGTTCCCATCAATCCCTCTCGACATGTGGACTAAAAATCCTGTGACGTTATATTAAAACTTTGCGCAAAAAGATGTGCTTCTAAAACAGTTTCAAAGCAGAGTGAGACTGACTTGAAGAGTGTTGAAGAGGAGGGGTAGAAAAAGTAGTTTAAAAACAAAAACACTTCCAATATAAAGCCGTTATACCAGCTAAACGTTGATATCATGTCAACAATGGTAGAAAAAAAGGCTAACAGACAAAAAACAAAATAAAAGAGAGAGAGAGAGAGAGAGAGATAGTAAGAAAATCCGATAGCATTCAACAACTGTTTTTTTAAAATAATTCCTTTGTACAATATATACAGAAAAGCACATAGTGAGGGAGATAAGGAAGGAGTTGCTTTGCTCTCTGTTTGGGTTAATGCTTTTTCCGAGTGCACGCGTACAGAAGAAAGCGTGTTTTCCAGGTGTGGTTTGGCTCCGCGAGTCTGTGGATCAGTGAGAACTGACCCAAGGTTAAAGAAGTCCAGAAGTTGGAGGCCAAATCTAAGCCTCTTTTGGGGGTTATCTTCCTCAAATCGCTCTAAGCTTTCAAGGTTTGCCCCGTTTCGGACTTCAATCCGCAAGCAGCATATCAACGAAATCCGTCAATCATCGAAAGCCGGGAAAAAAAAATCCGTAAATCCACTCTGGAAGTCAAAAGTTCCTGCTTTTTGTGGCACTTACAGCCAACGCTTCATCTACCCTCCACATCCCGGATCATCCAAACGTCAGAAGGCCCATCATGTAACGACATCAGGTCATCGCTTTAAAGGGATAGTTCACTTTGAAATTAATTTTTGATGTTTTATCTTACCTCCAGGGCATCCAAGATGTAGGTGTCTTTGTTTCCACAGTATCTTCAATTTTGATCATTTTAGGTAAAACCGTTGGTGTCCGTCAGTCATACACTGAAGGTGCAGGGGGTCCACCTCAAAGAGCAGTCAAAATTAAACATTAATTATTGACTCGTAAATGTAAGTACACACTGATGCCCTACGACACAAAACGAGCGGTTTTTGTGAGAAAACGAACAGTATTTATGTCTTTTTTACCTCTTGTAATCACAGTGACGCCTGAATCAGTTGTGCAGTGTCCAACTGAACTGAACTGAATCAGTTCAATGTTACGCCGGAAGTGATCACTTGCGTGTGACGTCACTCAATATTTACACGGAGATTTCGGAAGTTTTACCTTTTACTAAACCTATTTAGATATACCGAAATCATCTTCCATTGCGGTTTCCTGTATATCTAAATATGTTTAGTGAAGGTAAAACTTCCAAAATCTCTGTATAAACAAAGAGTGAATCACAAGCGATCACTTTCAGCGCATGCGCTGACCGAAGCGCACTGCTCTGAGATCAGTTGGCCGTCGATATGGTTATACGAGGTAAAAAGATATAAATACTGTTCGTTTTCTCACAAAAACCACTCGTTTTGTGTCTTAGGGCATCAATGTGCAACTTACATTTACGAGTCATTAAATAATGTTTAATTTTGACTGCTCTTTGAGGTGGACCCCCTGCACCTTCAGGACTGACAGACACCAACGGTTTTACCTAAAATGATCAAAATTGAAGATACTGTGGAAACAAAGACACCTACATCTTGGATGCCCTGGAGGTAAGATAAAACATCAAAAATTAATTTTAAAGTGAACTATCCCTTTAAAGCGATAGTTCAAGCTAAGATGAAAATTAGCCCATGGTTTACTCACCCTCAAATCATCCTTGGTGTATATGACATTCTTCTTTCAGACAAACACAATCGGAGTTATAAATTAAAAACGTCCTGGATTTTCCAAGCTTTATAATGGGAGTCAAAACCGAAACTATAAAAGCTTAGAAGGGCTATATTATGACTTCGATTGTACTCGTCTGAAAGAAGAATGTCCGGGTGACTTGAGGGCGAGTAAACCATGGGCTAATTTACATTTTTGGGTGAATATCCCTTTAACGACCGATGCGAAGCCCCGTAGCCCGTCCGAGAACAAAATTTGCCTTGCACTGCAAAACGACCAACGCTAAGCAGTTAACGGAGTGACTTTGGGCTGTTTGTTCATGATCCGTCCATGAAAAATCAAAAGGAACGAGAAAGAATGACCGTCAAAGACAAGGAAGTGCATTAAAAACTGCCTGTTGAACTCAAGGAACTCAAGTATGTTGAAACGATAGCTTCGCAACGGGACTGCCCTGAATGAACTGAGTGAGGAAATCGAGCTTTATCCACTTGCATAGTGTCCACGAAGAGATTGTGTATGTAGATGTGTGAAGATGAAGATGCTGGAATCCTTCGGGTGGGAAAACAACAATAATCCTTATGGCTCTAAAGCAGCAGTCCAGAACATCCGCACTCCACGCTTTAAACACAATGTAGTGACTTCCAGGAATGTCTTTGCATTCATTGAAGATTTCCCACACTCTGTAGGTCCGTGTGTGTTTTCCGAGAGCTTGCGAGTCGTGTGTGTCTCCTCTCTCCTGAGTATGTTTCCAGCAGCACGGAGAGGGAGGCATATGGATCTGCTTTTTCTCCCGTCTGAAGGCGCCGAGAAGAAGTCCGGGAGGAAAAGAACCATAAAGAAATCAGGAACATCATTGAACTGATGTCATAAGCTCCTCCACACCATGTCCTCATGTGAACCAGTCACATTTCTGCAGAAAAGCGGCTAGTCACTTCTCCCTGGAGAGGGAACGAGAACACACAAGAAATCTCAAATATGAGACAACTTTAATAACTGACGCATACAGTCAAACCAAAAATTATTATATTTTTTGGGACGCTATAGTTCATTGATGTAAGTGAGGAGAACAAAATAAAGTAAACTGACATATTATACACAAATATTCTTCATACAGTAAAATATTATGGTAACACTTTACAATAAGGTTCATTAGTTAACTAACATGAACTAACCATGATCAATACATTTGTTACAGTATTTGTTGATGTTAGTTAATAAAACTAAAGCTGTTCATTGTTTGTTCATGTTAGTTCACAGCGCATTAACTAATGTTAACAAGATTTTAATAAAGTATTAGTTTAATAAATATAAATGCTGTATAAGTGCTGTTCATAATTAGTTCATGCTAACTAATGTAGTTAACTAATGAACCTTATTGTAAAGTGTTACCAATATTATATTATTCCTCCACTTTGAGCTGATGATGTTCTGCTGAAGTGTGTTTTCTGTAAGTGCTAATGCTCTTTTTACACACACACTGAACAACATGAAGCATTGCTTGCTCACTGGTTGAGCTAAACTGGTATTATCTAATTGTGGAGTTAAATTTAACAGATATTCAACATAATTCATGTGTGAGAGTCGAACAGAAGTTCAGCTCATATTTTAGTACCGTTTTCAACTATAGTGAATAAACTGTGATAAATGTTGAAGGTGTCTGAATAAATTTTGGTTTTACTGTGCTTCATACAAAGAGGCCTTGGTATATAAGAGACTTTCACCACTAGAGGACAGCAAAGACTGCCCAGTCAAGAATCAGTCGAGGATCAAACACTATTTAGGGCTGGATGATAAATCAATATTATTATGGTGGCAATATAAAAGTTAACTAACGTTGTGAATACTGTGCTGAGTGTAATGCGCTTTTTATTGGCCATTAAGTTCCTAAAGACCGTGTTATTGAGTTCAATTTATTTCTGCAGGTCATTTCTTTGAAATTGTCCTATTTAAAGAATTGGTTAAAAATACTGATTAATGTGCATGTGCATGGACGTCCCCCATAGCATTTTGTTTTTCGCGTGCTTTACAACACTTAATTGTAATTACATATGGTAAATATTGCTGATCACTATGCATTATGTTAGCCCACATAAAAAAATTAGGGCTGTCAAACGATTAATCGCGATTAATCACATCCAAAATAAAAGTTTGTGTTTACATAATATATATGGGTGCACTGTGTATAATTATTTTGTATATATAAATACACACAAATGCATGTTTATTTAAGAAAAAAATATTATTTATATATAAAATATTTATATTTATATACAATATAAATTCTATATAAATCTATATACAGTATATACATGAAAATATTTCTTAAACATATACAAGCATGTGTGTGTATTTATATATATAAAATAATTATACACTGTGCACCCACATATATTATGTAAACACAAACTTTTATTTTGGATGCGATTAATCGCGATTACTCGTTTGACAGCCCTAAAAAAAATGTAATTCTTTGAGTTCAATTAGTCAAAAATGCAATGAAATACGATTATTTTACTACAATTCTACCAAGTAACAATGAGTTTGATAACGGCAAAATTAATCGTTCCTCTGATATAAAAAAAAAAAAACACATTTTAAACAATTTCAGCCCAAAAACAAACTGAGATTTAAATCAAATATTTTAAAGAGGTGAATTTTACAGTATATTCAGCCCTAAAACGTATAAGCTAAATGTTTTGTGCTTGTAGATAAAGATGAACCATCTTACCATTCTCACCTCCGTGCGGGGGGGTAAAGTGAAGGGGCTGAGGCTTGTTGACTTGCAACAATGGCTGAAGAGGAGATACCTGTGAGATGGAGAAACATCTTAGTTATGTATCAGTGGATAAGAAACTTTCTAAACCGCTGTTTAGTCAAAGTCAAGAAATTTTACAGTCAACCTAAACTAAGCTACAGTCAAACTAATGTATTCACACACCTTCAACATTTCTCACATTATCACAGTTTATTCACTATAGTTTAGAAAATGGTACTAAAATATGAGCAGAACTCAGTTGATATTTGACTGGTTTTGTCCGTCCTCCTGTTGAATTATGTTGAATATCTGTCAGCTTTCAGATTTTGAATGGCCTACCTGTAGCATAAGACAGGTCGTACTGTCCTGGGAGTAGTGGATAGCCTAGATGATGGTGGGAAGGCATGATCCGCTGAGAAGGTGAAGATCTTGGACGTTCACCGTCTCTTTCTCGGTCACTCCCACTTCGGTCTCTGTCATGGGGCATCTTTTCACCCACTGTGGGCGATTTGCTCTTGTACTGGTTAGCATGCTGATGCAAGATGTCCAGGGCTTTGGACTCAGACGCAGACTTGCCGCTCACCGTAGGACTGGCACGAGCCTTCTCACCCTCCTCACCAGGGGGCATCTTACTGCCATATGGAGAAAAGGAGTATCCTGGCGACAGGTACGATCCTAAAGAAAGGTGAAAATAACAGTGACACTTTAAATATCAGTATTCTGGTTATAGGTGAAATTCAAATAAGAAAATTAGGGATGCACAATATATATCGGCAACCGTATCGGTACCGATATATGTTTATTTTTAATGTTATCGGCCTGATATACAACTATTGCACATATGTACAGTAAAATCATATATGTACATATAGTTTCTCTTTATGTATGTGTATATATATGACATCTATGGTGGTATAAAGAAATTAGAAATGCACGATATATCGGCCACCATATCGGTACCGATACATGTTTATTTTTAATGTTATCGGCCTGATATACAACTATTGCACATATGTACAGTAAAATCATATATGTACATATAGTTTTTCTTTATGTATGTGTATATATATGATATCTATGGTGGTATAAAGAAATTAGAAAAGCACGATATATCGGCCACCATATCGGTACCGATATATGTTTATTTTTAATGTTATCGGCCTGATATACAACTATTGCACATATGTACAGTAAAATCATATATGTACATATAGTTTCTCTTTATGTATGTGTGTATATATGACATCTATGGTGGTATAAAGAAATTAGAAATGCACGATATATCGGCCACCATATCGGTACCGATATATTTGCATTTTTAATGTCATCACTATCAGCCCGATAAGAAAATATGGCTGATATACGAGTATTGCACATATGTATAATTATATATGTACATATAGTTTCTCTTTATGTATGCATATGTATAATTTGTTTGCATTCTTCTCAAATTAATTTGATTTATTTTTCTCTTTCCTCACGTTTATGCATTCATACGTAACTTGTGCTTATAACATTCAGGGATGAGGGCAATGTGAAGCCTTGTTTTATCATATCGTATTGCTGTTAATGTTTTTATTTATGTAAAGCTTAATAAAGAATAAAAATTTTGTTTTTTTATTCTTTATTAAGAATATATATTTTTTTAAATAATTTTTTTTTAAAAAATTTAAAATTTTGGACAATATATTAAAGCCGATAAATAATAGATTATTTCCTTCAGCTGAGACACTTCAGATGTGCACTGTTCAAAATGATGGTTTTAAATTGCTTGAAATATGATTGAAATCACTTCAAAAAAGAAGAATAAATTCAGTGCAGCGTGTGCAGCGCAAGTGTCTAGATAAAATTTTAATTATTAATTAAACTTGGGATATGGCTTTTAATGATGAGACTTGTTTTTGAAATCAGGCACTGAAATTATGGAAAAAATTTGATTTTGATTTATCGGCCAATATATCGGTTATCGGCTTTCAAATACAAAGAATAATCGGTTAGCGATATTTTCGGCCAACATTTTCAAATCGAGCATTCCCTACAAAAAAAAATGACTGCAAAAACCTAGTTAACTCAACAAAAGGACTTACCAGGGTAATTCTGCATCATGACAGCAGGCATCCCCCTGTATCCTGGATGGCCGGTGTCATAACCTTGACCATAGGGGTATCCGTGCATATAAGACATATATGACTGGTGCTGCGGCAGAGGTGAGGAAAACTGCATATGTGCTCGTGGATCTTTGCTAACTCCTCTATGCTCCTCTGGGGCTGATGAAGTTCGAGGTTCTGCCACTTCCTTATTTTCCTCTTTAGAGGGAGTGTCTTTATGGCGTGACCTTTCATCTTTGCCCTTCCGGTCTCTCTCACGGTCTCTGTCCCGATCTCGGTCCTTTTCTCGCTCGCGATCCCGTTCTCGCTCTTCCTTCCACCTCTCCTCATCAATCTGTTTCTGAGCGTCAGGGTACTTGCTGGGGTAAACGTAGGGCCACAGTCGAGAGTCTGGCTCCTGGAAGAGAAAGTGGAGTTAGAAATGCCCATCATGAAAGAAGGGTAAGTGCATAGTGAGGGTTGTTGTAACTATTAGGGCTCAAGAGTCTCAAGAAAGTCATGAAGATTAAAACTGTGATGAAAATGACTCTATAAATGCTGGTATAGTATAAAGAAACCAAAATAATGTTTAAGTTCCATACCTGTCTATACATGTACATTGCCTGCTCCATAGCCGATCTTCCAGACTCGAGGCCTGATTTCTGCTCATCCTTTGTATGATGGCCAGCTTCACTTAGCTTCATTTTCAAACCCTCACCTTGCTGGGTCTGTCCCTTGCCATCTTCCCCTTTGGGGATAATGACTGACTTGCCAGGCTCTGAGAGATCTTTGGGCTTGCTCTGTGGGGACGGCTTGCCCAAGTCTGAGATGCTTGGCGCCTTGGTCAGTGTTGGAGGAACCGAAGCTTTCTGCTTCCATTCTTCTTGCTTAATGGAGGCTTCCCTATCCTTCTGAGCAGCCTCTGATTTCTTCTCTGCAACACGATGCTGCTCAGCAGCTTGTCGTTGTCTGTCCTCACACTGTTGCCTGTAAGCTGGGCTTGTGTTCATCAGGTGGTTATGATAGGTCTGATCTGGTGAATAGCCGAAGGGAGGTACATAAGCATACTGATTGTAATAGAGGGGCTGCATGAACATGCTGGAACGCTGTTGAATGACCGAAGGCTGCTGTTGCGGTTGCTGTTGCTGTTGAGAGGGTACACCCATATCTGGTTTTCGTTCTTCAAGCGGCTCTGATTTGCCCTTGTCAATCCCTGGTTCTGGTTCCTCTTCTTTTTTCACCTTCACTGCAACATCTTGCATCGATGTGGCAGGGTTAGAGACTCCTGGACTGGGGTTTGGGTTGCTATAATTGGGTGAGTAGTATGTATCGTAACCTGGATAATAAGAGGGGTCTTTGTTTGGTGGTTGGGATGGGAATAGAGATTTCTTGGCACCTTCCCGAACTGCCTGATCCTCAGACTTGACCTTTATACCATCCACTTTGCCCTCACCATCCTCCCCTGCATCTGAGATGTCAGAGTATGCTGGGCTATTGGTCTTCACAGAAGAGTTATCTGCCCCATTTTGGGTAACCACATGCAGTGGAGTAAGAGGCTGCGCCATCCCACCACTTTCTATCCGACTAGCCACGCCAATAGAAGGACTGGGGGAATTGTCCGAAAAACTGTAGATTTTGTCTGCCTCTGCTTTCATGCTGGCCAGGCGACTTTGATGTGGATCCGTGGATCCATTTAACAGTCCCTCACTCTTGCTGCCTTGGTCTGAGCTTTCAGAATATGGGCTCTTACCTTCTTCAGGTTTCCCTACTTTGGAAGGGGCTTTTGGACTGTCTCCTTCCTTACTGCCCTCCTTCTTTTTCTTATCTTTCTTTTTCTTGTCCTTAGAACCACTCAAGACTGGGTTTATTGAAGGATCTCCTATCACTGCAGGTTTGGGTTGAATGGACTTTAGTTGGGGGCTCTTGCTAATGGCCTGGACCAGAGAGCCCATACTGGCGGACGAGCCAGAATTGGGAGCAGGGAAGCCAGAGGTTGGTAAGTTGTACAATTGCTGTGGAGGTAAAGAGGGAACCAGGGGTCTTGCGGACTTCATTGCCTTCTGAGCAAGTTTGTCTGCCTTGGTACTACTCCCAGACTTCTTAGCTTTATCCAAGCCTCTTTTATCATCAATGCCATCATTGCTCGCCTCATCTGTAAGACATGGGCCATCCTCACAGCCATCCATGGGAACAACAGAGTCATGCTCAGTTTCTGGTTTCTTCTTGCCAGGCTGCTTCGAGCTGAACTTTCCTGATGAGGGTGATTGGCTCTGGGCATCAAATCCTCTACCTTTGGGCGTGTTCGACCTTGCAGGAGACGCACAACCCTTCTGGGAAATGGATGCACCATTGCAACTACCTGACTCGGGGTGCAAAGTGGAGTCCTCACCATACTCACTATCACCGTCTATGTCCAGCTTGATATCATCATCATTGTGAGCACGAGCCTGGTGATATTTAAGTCCATTGATGTGCTTGTATTTCTTGTTGCAGTTGGGATGGGGGCAATCAATGAGAACCGGTGAGGGGCAGCTGCGATCTAAAGAAGGGGGCAAGGATTCAGCTTTGATGTTGGACAGGGGAAGAATAGTATGAGGTATTCCACTATTCGAATTGGTTCGCATTCGTTTGCTACCCTTAGTATCCTCAGAACTAGAATTGGGCTCCATGTCTGAGGCAGGTTTGTTCTTGCGTTTGTTAGCAGATGAAGGACTAGCCTTTATATCCTCGGGGTTGCTGTTTGGTGGGGTTCGCCGCTCAGAGGAATTCTGACTGCCCCGTCGCCCTTTGCTGTTCGACGCGGCTCGAGTCTTGCTGTTGTTGCTGCCTTTGTTATCAGAAGAGTTACTGTTTTCATTTACTGGCGTATTGCTATTGGGCCTCATTCTTTTACCCCGTCCACGCCCATTCCTCATCTCCAGGTCACTTGTGGGTGACTCACAGAACCTGAAGAAGTGTAAGGGAAAACTTAATTTCTACTGAGTATGAAAAACGACTCTTCCATAGACATTAAAGGGATAGTTCACCCAAAAAATTATATTAACCCATGATTTACTCACCCTCAAATCCTAGATGTATATGCCATTCTTCTTTTAGACAATACAATCGGAGTTATATAAAATGAAATGTTTTGGCTCTTCCAAGCTTTATAGTGGCAGTAAATGGCCATTAAAGTTTTGAAGTCCATGCTCCAAAAGGCTCGTTTTTAAACATAACTCTGATTGTATTCGTCTGAAAGAAGAATGTCATGAACACCTAGAATGACTTGAGGGCGAGTAAATCATGGGCTAATTTTTAATGTTGGGTGAACTATTCCTTTAAATTCAAAATCAATAATGAAATAAATAAGTGCCATCCATTTTCTACATAAAACTCACAATTATCTGCCAACCACAAAGGCTGCTAACAGTCCTGCAGAGACTCTAGGATGAGAAATAGCCTCTCTTCTAAATCAGCCTCTACATTTGGATGCTATAAGTGCTTCTCCAGTGGGCCCTGGAGAGCCAGCAACGTGCTGTGCGTTTTTATCCTCTCGTTATCCCTGATCTAGACAGCAATACTTGTTCTGATGAATGGCACGCAGTACCACACTGCTGCAGGATTAAGCCAGGGTGACCTGGCTGCTGATTAGATGCAGTGTGATAACATCCTCCAACAGATAAGGCACAAGAGCAACCAAAGAGCTCGATCAAAGCACATGCATTGAACCATAGTAAAACAAAGCAGTTAAGAAAGCTACCTCAGGGCCCCCGGTCCTCACAACAGAACTGAGATTTATAAGGAGCAGCAGAATGGCAAGATGATATACATCACAGGTTGATATGTAATGTTAGAGATATTTAACCGGAGAAAAACTCTGTCGGGAGTTCTCCTGTGGGTTAGAAGGAACTAGATTCGATTGTTGGTTATACAACATTTTCATGGCAGCTGTTTTTTCAGTGTCTCAAGGCATGATTTTCAGATGGTGCGTGAAGTCACTGTGTACAGCTTTGTAAATTGTCATCGCAGACTAACTAACTGGACCACAAGTTAACACCCTGTTTGCTTTACACTAAAGGTTCTTGCACCCTGAGTCCGAAATTGTCATCCGGTCAAAAAATAAATACGACCTCACGTTGTGTCAATCACATTTACATACTGCCCCCGAAACATCTGTCCGTCATAAAAAAATTCGGACTGGGTTCAACATTCTGCGTTTTTTCGATTTCGTAGCAAGCATTTTGAGAGGTTTGGACAATTTAGAGCCACCGTACAAGGGCATATCAGACACACAGTGTTAGTAACTAAAGTTATAAAGTTAACTATTCTTCTCCCAGTTCACTGGCCAGCTACTTTCTTGAATTTCGTGAGAAACATGTGAAATTACCTGATGTAATAAAACTGCGACCCAAACAAACATGACGGTGCCCATCTCGCGTTACAGATCAAGATCATTTATAAAAGCTAAACAAACTCACTTACACATCGGAATCGGAATAGATGATAGTTAATATTTATAAATTAAAGTGCTACATCTGGCATACATCTGGGGGGGGGGGTATTTGTAAAGAATACTCATTGTTTAACTGTCTACTCTCTGCTGTCTCAAACGACGACATCACTTCCTGTCGGCCACCGCAACTTCCTTTTGGCTGCAATTCGCAACCTCACCACTAGGTGCGCTAAAACTTACACACTGCACCTTTAAGTGTTAAATCTCGCAGTGGAGACTTCTGCAATCGAGAACTTTCATCATTAATTGCGTTAATCCGTTCCAAAGACTACAAGCAGCTCCGACTGGAACGCAAACATATAGAAGAAACGCATATGAATGCACTGCATCATCTTCACCGGTGCTCTCCCCAGGGTTAATGCTGTGTTAGTAATGTTTGCCTGCAGCCAGAAGATAAAGTGCACCATGGAAATTCAGCCTTTTCTGGAACATTACGATTAGAAATCAGAAGCTGCCTCCTAAGGCAGAGTCTCTTAAATGTACACAGTATTATGTACAGCAAATTATTTGTACCATGCAGTGCTGGTATCTAACCTTGGGCAGGCTACAGCATGATAACTAAATGTCGGAGTGTCTGTACTGTAAAAGGCATGTGCAAGGTCACAGAAGGAGGCTCCTTCAGACCGTAGCTCATTATTATTGCCTCAAGCTGTAATAACCCTTAATCTAAGGGTCATGCGAGAAGTTCACGGCATTAGGACCCAGCAGAATGTAACTGAAATGCTGGTCTGTAAGGGACTACTAATGCTTTAGATCGATGGAGGCAGGAGAAAAGAATAGGGAGGAGGGGAATCAATTCCTTCATGATGCTGCATTTCAAAAGAAGAGTGTCGGAAGGGGGCGGGGGGCATTTTGACATATTACCCTCCAGTGTTTCCTTCATTACTGCAAAATCCCAGAGGAGATGAAAGGGTCTAGCAGGAGTGTGCAGTGGCCACAATCAACTCAAACAGATACACTGTATAGAGCTTGGTTGCACTTTATTTTAAGGTCTCATTGTTACAGAGTAATTATATGATTATGGGTTACAGATATTAAAACCTTTTCACAATATTCTAATTTTGAATTTAGGGTTCTCATAAACTGTGATCCATAATCATCAAAAGTATAACAAATAAAGGCTTGAAATATCTCACTTTGCATGTAATGAGTCTATATAATATATTATTTTCACCTTTTAAGTCAAATTACTGAAATAAATGAACTTTTGCACCATGTTCTAATTTTTCGAGTTTCACATGTACTTACTATAGGTTAAGGATTTGGTTGAGGGTTAGTTCAGGGTTCCTACAGGTTTCTTCAAGTTAAATTCAAGTCTTTTTAAGACCATTTATATAAAAAATTAATACCAATTTCCCGTCCCTACCAGCAAAGAAAAACAAAATCCTTCAACTTGTGATCATTTATTTTTCAAATGTGGAATGGGTAAAAGATGATAAGTCAAGCAGGTAAAATAAAAACATTTCAGTAGGCCACAAGAAAGTTTACCGAACAATGTTAAGTTGTGTTTTAACATTAGCTAAAAACACACACATGACATCAGTTCTGACTGGATCGCTTCCCAGATCCACACTAACATTTTCATCTAGTTTTTTTATTCATTGACGAAAATGTCAATAGATTTGTCCTACTGTAGTTTTTGTCATTCAAAACTAGCGTCTCGTTTTCGTCAGTGAAAAAATGTCGTTGAAGAAAAGTTTATCATTATTTTCGTCAATGAAATTAACACTGACATACAGCAACCCAGATATCAAAATTCAAGACTTTTTAAAGACTTTTTAAGGTATTATTTCCAAATTCATAAATTCAATGCTTTTAAGGCTTTTTAAGACCCTGTAGGAACTTTGTAGTTGCATGTAATTATGCATGATTTATAGTTATTACTATGGTAAGTACATGTAACAAGGACACTGTAAAATAAAGTTTCACCATGAATTCAAAAATTCACCCTGTTCAAAATTCAAATACGTTTTCATTTCATAGCAAACTAAACATGTATTTGTAAATTAGGTTGAATTAATCCAACACAAACAGTACAGGCTTGTATATGATAACTCTTACCGTGGAGGAGCCCAGTCATGTCGAGTGCAGTCTAACAGGGTGCCCACATACGTCTTGTTCCTCCAGGTAACATTTACAACCAGCATACCTGAAGAAAAGACATCAACACAGGAAATAAGACCTCAAGCACCTGAAACGCATTTAACAAAGTTGATTTATTTTACTTTACTAGCCGAACGAATGCACCTTTTAGCTTAACAGATCACAAATATGACGCTGGACGAGACGAAACTGCAGATATCTAATTGGGGATCTGGGTTTAGATGCAGCAAATATTACGCCCGTGAGCACGATTAGACTATTTAGACTAGTTGGCAAAAATATAAATGACTGCTTGTTGGCACAAGCACACTGACACATTCCTCAGCACAGATGTCCAAATCTAGAGCACCTGGTGTATGAAGACCACAGGAAAGCTATTAGTATGCAGAGAAGTCAGGAACAGACATTGCTGTAGCATTTCTCTCTCTGTATTTATATATACATGTGTGTGTGTGTGTGTGTTAGTTTTGGACTGGAATCAGCTGAGGTATATAAAAAGACTCCGGGTGTCCAGATCTGTCAACATTATGTCCAGTTCCTGCAGGTTTTTGAGTGTGTGTGCTTGACATTTATAACAGCGAAAAGTGCCAAAAGAGTGACAGAGATCATCCGTCGCTTCACTGAGCCTTGTGTGTAACATCAGACAGCAGCAGGATCATCTTTTAAAGATGTAGTTTTTGGAAACATTAAGTGCCTGGAATATAGTACACACCTCTGCGACTCCCCACCCTCAAAGCAATTCCACCGTGCACCAGAGATGTTCACAAGTCATTTTTTGGAAGTCAAGTCTCAAGTCTTTGAGGGGCAAGCTCAAGTCAAGTCTCAAGTCTTTGAGGGGCAAGCTCAAGTCAAGTCTCAAGTCTTTTGCCACGAGTCCAAATGAAGTCTCAAGTCTTTGAGCTCGAGTCCAAGTCAAGTCTCAAGTCTTTGAGGGGCAAGCTCAAGTCAAGTCTCAAGTCTTTGAGCTCGAGTCCAAGTCAAGTCTCAAGTCTTTGAAGGGCAAGCTCAAGTCAAGTCTCAAGTCTTTTGCCACGAGTCCAAATCAAGTCTCAAGTCTTTGAGCTTGAGTCCAAGTCAAGTCTCAAGTCTTTGAAGGGCAAGCTCAAGTCAAGTCTCAAGTCTTTTGCCACGAGTCCAAATCAAGTCTCAAGTCTTTGAGCTCGAGTCCAAGTCAAGTCTCAAGTCTCAAGTCTTTGAGGGGCAAGCTCAAGTCAAAATCAAGATTTCAGACTTGGAGTTTGGGAGAAAAGTCATTTGAGAAACCGCAAAACGGGATCTAAAGATTTCCATCAGGCCAATGAGATTGCTCATTTAGAGCTAAATCCCCCCTTTTATGTTCGCGATTGGTTGCTGATTAAAAGGAAATGACCATATTTGGATCCGACAACATTGAACTGGAGAGAGAGAGAGCTTTCTAGCGACGTCTATAATGACGGTGCAGATCGCGGAGATGATTTACAATGCCAACTTTTGTTGAATTTATGACAAATCTACAGAAGCAAAGTCAATGGAGACGGTTGGATTGTTTCCCCCCGCTGTGGGCGTGGCCTAAACACGCTCTGTCTCATGCACAGTATGACAAAGGGCGGGGGACATGCAGCTTATCATACGCTTCCCCAACGTATGCGCCAATAAAAGAAAATAGCAATACATTAAAATGAATTTAGATTTAAAAAAGCAATAATTGCATGAAAGCAGGTTGCTGACAAGTCTTTTGGGTCGAGTCGCAAGTCAAGTCTGAAGTCAGCTGTTTGTGTGCCTCAAGTGCGACTCGAGTCCCCATCTCTGCAGTGCACACACACACACACACACCCGGTTCACTATGGTTTTTATACTTTCCAAACCATATATTCTGTCCCCTTAACCTAACCCTACCCATCACAAATGCACACTACACCTACCCATCTAACACATACACACACACACACACAGCAATCAAGGGTCTGCCCTTACCAAACACACAAAATTGCTCTGCTGTGCTTTTGAGGGCCAGCTCTGCAACCTCTCGTAGTGACTGACGAACACTGAGATCTCTGTTTGAGTTCACAACGGGCACCAATCGCCTGCGTCTAAAACGGCTTATCAAGAGGTGCAGGCAATAACAATTTCACACCGCAGTCGACTGCAAAGAGAGACAAAACCCGTCCGTCCGTCCGTGTGTGTGTGTTTAGTTCTGCCTTTCACACTGCGTTTCCTTGACAACTGGCTGTTCGCTCGTTCCATCTCGATGACACAAGTGGGGAAATTGAGCAGAATGCTCGAATCATGTCTCCAAATGGGAAATGTTGATAATTGGCCTTTTGTACGAGACTGAAAAAAATACCACTACATCTGCTAACGATTAGCATGACATCAGCTGTTGTTGGAATGGCAATCGTTACCAATGAAACCGAACCCGAGACCACCGACGGGGCAAGATGAACCGACCAATGCTAGTCACACAACTTAGCCTGATCATATCCATCTGAACGTTCCCAGAGCCAGATTAGCAAGATTTGCTCCTACATGACAGATTTTTAAATCTTTGCTTTAAACTCATTATTTTTCCGATTGCTTTTAATGCTCCTTGACGATTATTTGGGTTTGTGTTTAGATTTTCTTTTCCAATTTAGTTTAAAAACGGTCTCTGATTTTATTTGTGAAATGAGTTTTCTCCTGCTTGTGTTTTTATTGATTTAATCCGATGTTGTAAAGCACATTAGTCAGCTGCTGCTGTTTTAATTCCGCTATAGAAATCCATCAAACTTGAAAATTTAATGTCACTCTCCCAATCAGGAAATGATTTTTTGAGACATTTCAGGTTTGAAATGAACACGTCAAATACGTGTAAAATCATCACTGGCGGCTAACGATGTCAAATCACGCTTTGTTACTCAATGCTTGCTCACTTTGCTGGGGAAGTTTGTGTGTAAGACAAATCTGTGTAGATTTAGCGCAAATACTCATCAATAGTCATATTAGTCCTCATGATATATTAAATAGAAGTTCAGAATCGGCTCATATCTGGCGCACTTGAACACACACATGATTGTGCAACAAATAACGGCGCACATGTTCACTTGCACTGAAGTAATAGCGAATATTAAAATAAATTCGGTTAACAAAAAAGATATTTTTCAACATCCGACGTGTTTCTGATGTTCTTTGTAATATATTGATCACAGTTTTGGTGAAAAGGATGAAAGAGGATTGTTTGAATAAGGAATGAATGAATGAAATCCAAATTTTATGATACATATTGCATAGTTAATCTGTTTTTTTGGCTATAAGAAGTTCTGAATGTCCTGTAACTTAACAATTTAGGAGCCAAATTGGCCGGCGACTACAGAAAATAGCAACCCAACGTATGATGTTATTTCTAATGGCACGCCGTGCAAGAGCTTAATGCCTGCACCCTATAAAAAGTAAGCCGTAATCGTAACCCAGTCTGATTCTTTCAGTTTCAGAGCCTCATTAAATCCCACTCAAAACAATCCACGACAGCACAGGCTGAGAAACAGGTGTGTGTGCTCACTTCCAGAAAAAATATATACGCTTCCAATAAAGCGTATCAATGCACAGGTGTGCCACAAGCACAATGAAAACACTGGATATGTGTGTTTGTAACGCAAATTCTCTGCCGGTGACCTCTACGTGTCAGCAAGTCTCCGGTCGAAACCTGAGCACTAGTCGTCAGCTTTGAAGAGACATTTGCACCCTTGCACCGGAGACCTTTACTGCAGACTACTTGAGTTTTTATAAGCTGAGAGAGCGAGAGTCACACGATGTCTGCTGTATAACTGCAGGTGTGGCTCCCGCATGGCTCGTATTTCCACAGAACGGCTTCATTCTGTGAGTGAGAAGCCCTGACCTGCTCACACCATGTTTACCCAACATGCAAACACAGAACATGATTGGCCTTTTGGACCCAGTTTGGTTATTTTTCTTTTTGGGAAACAAAATATTCGAAGAAATGTGTCTTTTGTGCAACCATAAACTAACGCTTTCAAAATGCTGCAAGAGGATTTTTGTGCGACAACCTGTACAGAGCAATCTGTAATGGTTACTTTTAGGTTTAATTTGTATAACCAAAAACTGCCATCACAGAGCGTTGCACGATAATAAGAAGTACATTAGAGCTGTCAAAAATATTTTCTGAAATATTTATTAGCAAAATTTGAATTATATCCGAATTCCAAAGGCAACACTTAAAAGAAGTACTGTATCGTCTCCTATGTCCACAAGAGGGCGCAAGCGAGTGCAAGTAGCAAATATAAACATTGCATTTTTTATTGAAATGACATTACATTTTTTAACGATCGTTCTTAAAACGAACATTAAAATTTTAAATATTTCCTTTCGAATTAATAACTGTAACCATATTTGCGTTTACACCAAGAGCGATAACTACGTATATTTGCGTCCACACCAAAGAACGATAACTATAATAACTAAATTTGCATTCTCACCAAGTGCAATAACTATAACAATAACTATATTTGCGTTTACACCAAAGAACAATAACTATAGCGATAACTATATTTGCGTTCACACCAAGATCGATAACTACAACAATAACTATATTTGCGTCCACACTAAAGAACAATAGCTATATTTGCGTTCACACCAAGAGCGATAACTAGAACGATAACTATAACTATATTTGCGTCCACACCAAAGAACGATAACTATGAAGATAACTATAACGATAACTATATTTGCGTTCTCACCAAGAGCGATAACTATATTTATTATTATCTGAATTCTAAAGGCAATACTTGAAAGAAGTACTGTATCATCTCCTATGCCCACAAGAGGGCGCAAGCGAGTGCAAGTAGCAAATATAAACATTGCATTTTTTATTGAAATGACATTACATTTTTTAACGATCGTTCTTAAAACGATTAAAATTTTAAATATTTCCTTAATATATTTATAAAATATTTAAACTATATAAAGTCATATAAACTGGATAAGCTAACAAAAACAAACCGCCTCAGTTACGTCATCATCATGTCTCGCGAATCTTGACGATATAAAAATTCGAATGAGCCATTTAAAAAAAAAAAAATTCGAAAAATATTCACAATTCGAATTTTTATTTGACGGCCCTAGTATATAGTGTCCTCTCTAAGGGTCATTTTTAGATTAAGTATACAATAAAAAACAAATCACACCGAACGTCTATTATGTATATTTCTATAACCACATCTACTTTCCAAGAATGTTACGCTATATAAAGAAAACAGACTTTAACACATTGACTATGCATTACAATCTAGTTTTAAAACAACAATCTCTTTACTAACAGTAAAAATCTCTCCACACCCCACGTCTTCATTCATCAGTAATTAGTCACAGATAACCTGTAAATCATCTTAGCGTTCTCACAGGTTTGCTCTCAAGACAGATTAAGACAGCACTCCTAATTGTGAAGATTAAGGCAAGCGAGGCGCTGAGAACGGGGGGTTGGAGGGCTATAAACAATGAGATGTAAAACCCAACCTTGTTTCCATCTGCTCACGAAGCAGACGTTTATTCACTCTCGAAAGCCGCCCAATCATTAACCAAGCTGTAACTCTCTCTGGGGAACGAGCCTCAGGCACTTGGTTCCACTTATCTGGTGAATTCTTGCGACGTTACACATTTCCCTTCTCTCTCTATGCCAGTTAAATCTTATGCAATCTGCAATTCTACAAACGGTTATCTGCAGAGATAGACGCACTAGAGCATTAATCTTGATGCCACTTTGTTTGCAACAAACCAAGGCTCTAAATTTCAATGCAATTTCTCCAACGAACATCAGACACTGAGACACTGCAGACATCGACATGTTAAAGGGATATTCACCCAAAAATGAAAATTAGCCCACGGTTTACTCTCCCTCAAGCAATCCTAGGTGTTTATGACATTCTTCTTTCAGACGAATGAAATCAGAGTTATTATTATTTTTTTTAAATGCAGTTATTTTACTTTATAAAGTTTTAAATATGAAAATTATTCTTACACAAACTTCACTTCGCTTTACTTCAAAAGGCCTTTATTAACCCCTCGGGGCCTGTGGAACAATTTTATGATGGATAGATGCGCTTTTATGATGGATAGATGCACTTTTATCATGGATAGATGCACTTTTATCATGGATAGATTTAATTTTATGATTGATAGATACACTTTTATCATGGATAGAAGCACTTTTATCATGGATAGATCTACTTTTATGATGCTAGATGCACTTTTATCAAGAATAGATGCACTTTTATCATGGATAGATGCACATATAATGGATAGACATACTTTTATGATGGATAGATGCACTTTTATGATGATAGATGAATTTTATGATGAATAGATTCACTTTTATGATGATAAATGCACTTTTACAATCATAGATGTATTTTATGATGGACAGATGCACTTTTATTATGAATAAATGCACTGTTATCATGGATAGATGCACTTTTATGGCCTTAAAAAGAGAAACGGCCATTCACTGGCATTATAAAGCTTGGAAGAGCCAGGACATTGTTTTTTTAACTCCGATTGTGTTTGTTTGAAAGTAGTCATAAAAAGTCATAAACACCTAGGATGACTTGAGTAAATGAAAGGCTAATTTTCATGTTCGAGTAAACTATCCCTTTAAACTAGCATATCACTGTTTGTTGATTTTGCAAGAGCTTGACCAAACTCACTGTACGCCTCTTAACCCGGTGAAAATTCGCAAAGAGAATGAATCATCGCAAGTCTGTGGATCATGGAAAACGTGACGCAAACGAGCTGAAAGTACTTGCTTCATTGTGCTGGCCTTGGCTGTTTTCCCCTCTTGCTTAGCGAGGCTCTCAATGGCTGTTTTGCATACTTCTATGCTGCCTAGCTGCCAAGAGAAGCAAATTGGTGTGCCAGACAAGTCCAAACTAAGACTACAGGCTTATTCTCGAGGCTAAGAGAAGAGAAGACATTCTCGCTGTCTCACTGAGTTAAGAAACAGACAGTAAAGAGCCTGCAATTATTGACTAGTCGACTGAGGGCTCTTGTTTGTTTGCTTTCGCATTGTTTGAAGGGCAGATAGCACTTTTACATACAACGACAAGCTATATTACGTGAAACCGACAAGGGATACTGATATCTTTGGGAAAGAAGTAAAGATTGAATGCAGAAAACACCCTTTATGCCACATCTGAAGAATCTCATGCTCAAATGGATTGGAAAAAGCAGGAAGCAATAACTACAACGATAACTACATTTGCGTTCACACAGAGCGATAACTATATTTGCGTCCAGACCAAAGAACGATAACTATAAAGATAACAATAACGATAACTACATTTGCGTCCACGCCAAAGAATAACTATAACTGTAACTAAATTTACATTTACACCAAGAGCCATAACTATATTTGCATCCATACCAAAGAACGATAACTATAATAACTATATTTGCATTCAAACCAAATGCAATAACTATATTTGCGTTCACACCAAGTGCGATAACTACAACGACAACTATATTTGCGTTCACACCAAGTTCAATAACTATAACGATAACTATATTTGTCCACACCAAAAAACAATAACTATAGCGATAACTATATTTGCGTTCACACCAAGATCGATTACTACAGTAATAACTATATTCGCGTCCACACTAAAGAACGATAGCTATATTTGCGTTCACACCAAGAGCGATAACTATAACGATAACTATATTTGCGTCCACACCAAAGAACGATAACTATTTAGATAACTATAACGATAACTATATCTGCGTTCTCACCAAGAGTGATAACTATAACAATAACTGTATTTGCGTTCACACAGAGCAATAACTATATTTGCCTCCAGACCAAAGAACGATAACTATAATGATAACTACATTTGCGTCCACGCCAAAGAATGATAACTATAAAGATAACTATAACTGTAACTATATTTGCGTTCACACCAAGAACGATAACTATAACGATAACTATATTTGCGTCCACACTAAAGAATGATAACTATAAAGATAACTATAACTGTAACTATATTTGCGTTCACACCAAGAGCGATAACTATATTTGCGTCCACACCAAAGATAACTATACTAACTATATTTGCATTCACACCAAGTTCAATAACTATAACGATAACTATATTTGTCCACACCAAAGAACAATAACTATAGCGATAGCTATATTTGCGTTCACAGCAAGATCGATAACTACAACAATAACTATATTTGCGTCCACACAAAAGAACGATAGCTATATTTGTGTTCATACCAAGAGCGATAACTATAACGATAACATTGTGTCCACACCAAAGAACGATAACTATAAAAGATAACTATAACGATAACTATATTTACGTTCTCACCAAGAGTGATAACTATAACGATTACTATATTTGCGTCCACACCAAAGAACGATAACTATAACGATTACTATATTTGCGTCCACACCAAAGAACGATAACTATAACGATTACTATATTTGCGTCCACACCAAAGAACAATAGCTATAAAAGATAACTATATTTCCATCCACAGCAACGAGCGATAACGTTTTGTTTATTCTAAGCTTGCACGCTGTTGTTTCAAAGTGTATAAATCAGACCCCAGCGATTAACTTCTCCGCAATATCGTCTGCCATTTTAAATGCACGAGCCCTTAAATTCGAGAGGATTCTGATTGGCTGCCAGTGTTTGATCGTTCAACAGCTGGAAAAAAAATCGTTCTGAAAGTGATCCCAACTACATTGTTCCTCATATCATTATCATTATAAGCTGTGGTGTGAACAATTTTAAGAACTACAGTATATCTTTATCGTCCTTGGTGTGAACTATCCCTTTAAGACTACTCTCTTTGGGTTATTCTATAAGTGAACTTTGGTGGCGACTGGAAGAATAGTAGTCTGATCCCATAACCCTCCATCTAAAGAGCAATGCACTTGTCATCTTATATCCCATTTCTACCCTGTGCCCTTGCCTCGGAGCAATAAATGGGTCATTTCCATTGCTATGGGACCCTTAGTTCAACTGTCCCCAGTAGCCCCACATCAAAGAGGATCCTATTGGCAACAAAGAACTGACGAGCACCCCCCCAAAAAAAAAAGAAGTGGGGGGAAGCAAAGAGGCCTGGGTCACCAGTCTGATTTCTCTCGCAAAGACTTTCATTAATAGGCAAGCATGGACCCGTAATCTGGCCCCATGTCCCGCTAGGCTTAGGGAGGGGGCAAGAAAGGTCCCCTGGCATTGACCCTGCACCTCCTTCCCCATTCTCTTTAAACTCGTCATTCTCCGGAGTCCCTTTTTTCACCGGCTGAAGGTCAAATGGAGAGAAACAGGGTGGAAAAGGGGATCTATGTGAAAAGACAGGCCAACAAGTCACTCAAGCTCGGGGAGTCCGTCCTCAAGGGTGTTTGTCTCTGATGAATGAGGAAGAAAAAGATAAATTCAACGAATTCAATTTAATGACGACGTGGTCCACATAAAAAATAGGGACGCACAATATTTCAGCCACCATACCGGTATATGATCGTTTTTAAAGGGTACCTATTATGGATTTTTGAAAATTGCCCTTCATATAGTGTTTAACGTAGATCTAAGTGAACGAAAACATCCTGCAAAGTTTTAAACATGAAAGTTCATCGTATACAAAGTTATTGTCTCTCAAAAGTACGAGTCGACTCTGAGTCGCTGATATGAATCGTTCGAAGAACGATGCTTTTCCTTTGTCTAGTTGACGTCAACTTGACAAGTTATTTGAATAAGAAACGCCCACTTATTTACGATTCATATGGGAGTCGGTGAGCAAATCAGGTAAAAATAAATGCATATTATAAGACAACAAAAGTGTTTTTTTGTCATTGCATGCTTGTAAAACTGTTGTTGGGGACTCCCAGAACAATATTAGGAACATTTTAAATACCATAATAGGTACCCTTTAATGTTATCGGTCCGATATGTTAAAGTCGATAAATAATGTATAATTTCCTTCAGACGCTTCAGATGCGCACTGTTCAACATTATGGTTTTGAATTGCTTGAAATATGATTGGAATCACTTCAAAAAAAGGAGAATACAGTTCAGCGCAACATGTGCAGCGCAAGTCTGTCATATCGGCTTCATAAAATTAGAACATTATAATTGTGTGTTTGAGATATGACTGTTAACAATGAGACTTTTGTTTTTTTTAATCAGGCTCTCAAAAGTGTTATACAAATTTGGATTTGGATTTATCAGTCAATATATCGGTTATCAGCTTTCAAATATAAAAAATTATCGGTATCGGCCAATCCCTAATAAAAAATAAACAGTATGAATGACATGAGTCTATGCATTTATTATGCTTTAATTATTAATAAAACGTTTAAGGTAAAAAAAATGGATAAATAAAACTAATAATACAATAATTACAACGCATTCTCATTTTTTAGCGTCATATACTACGCATATGGCACCCGTTATCGTTAATATAACACGCGGTGTGAGGGCTAAGTTTAGGTGTGGCATGTCATTCACGCTAAAGGATTTATGACGTCTTGGGTTCGCGTGTTATATTAACGATAAAGGGTGCCATGTGCGTAGTATAGCGCCGTTTTCTCATATAGCGTTTTACGTGACGCTAAAGGATGAGAACGGGCTGATAATTATCATAGCCACTTTGACAACAAACCCAAATTTCCTGTTTGACATCTGTTTTTTGCACGAGACTAAAGCAGGAACAATCACGCATCCTCAAAGAACAGACTCGGTTGCAAAGACCAGATTTTTTTTCTGAGGTTGCGATCCTTTGACATGTTTGCTCGGGTGGCTGCTTCCACTGATTATCCGGGTCACATGACCGAGGTGAGCGGGTCTCCCGAGAGAGGGGGAAGGAGTGCACTTCTTTTGTAATTTCCAGACTAGTGATTTAGCACAGCTGAGTAACTTGTGCTTCGTTCCCTTCCCCCCTGACATCAATCCTCAGCACTTCTTCCCGGAGGACGGCGAAGGGTTGCCAGGTGCCGTTTATAAACCCTTGAGTAAAGCACAAATGAAAAGGTACACAAACACATCTTGCCATTCAAACCTGGGAAATAAACAATTCCCGGGTGATTTCTTCATGTACACTTTCGTATTAGTGACGAGAGCTCAAACGTCAACACCCGCGAGGCCATTTCTGGCTCGAGTGTCTTTGTCGGTTTGGGATTTTTTTCAGCTTGCAAAAGCCAGAAGAAATAAACAAGCAACTCGCGAGAACGGGCTGCATCTGGTCAATGGCTACATTTACATGCCAGCAAATAATCAATTAGTAATTGGATTGACGGCTCAATCGGACCGAAAAGCCTTCGTGTAAACACCTTAATCGATCCGATTGAGCTTGAAAGGGGTGTTTATTCCTTTTCCAATCCAATTCGAGAGAACATGTAAACACTGGTCGGATTGAAAACTGAAAAGACTGCGCATGTGAAATGAAGTAGAAATAGCGTAATAACGTGCTGAACAAATGGATGTCCCGTCATTATAAAATTCTCCTTTTATTCTGTGAAGTGGAGCAGGACAACGTCCCACCAGTGCTAAGACTCTCATCCACAGACGACTGGTTTTGGCTAGCTTTACAGCGTGATCATTATAAGCAACAGTTCATATGCTCATATTCTCCAAATTATGACCAGAAATGGATAAATACAAAGTCTGCTGTTTAAAACAAATAAAGAACCAATGTATGAGAATGGTTATTAGCAAACAGCGGGAAACTGTTTATTATTTACTGTATATTATTAGGGCTGTCAAACGATTAATCGCATTCAAAATAAAAGTTTGTGTTTACATAATATATGTGGGTGCACTGTGTATAATTATTTTGTATATATATATAAATACACACACATGCATGTATATTTAAGAAAAAAAAATATTTATATATAAAATATTTATATATAATATAAATTACATATAAATCTATATACAGTATATACATGAAAATATTTCTTAAATATATACAAGCATGTGTGTGTGTTTATATATATAAAATAATAATACACAGTGCACCCACATTATGTAAACACAAACTTTTATTTTGAATGCGATTAATCGCGATTAATCGTTTGACAGCCCTAATGTATATATATATATATATATAAAAATACACACACATGCATGTATATTTAAGAAAAAAATATTATTTATATATAAAATATGGATATTTATTTATAATATAAATTAGATATAAATCTATACATGAAAATATTTCTATACAAGCATGTGTGTGTGTGTATTTTTATATATATATATATATATAAAATAATTATACACAGTGCACCCACACATATGACACAAATTTTTATTTTGGATGCAATTAATCGTGATTAATCGTTTGACAGCCCTAATTATTATATAAAAATTCTGATTTGAAGCTGATTTCACCAAGTACCATCTTAGTCGATCCTGGAACAACTTTCCGAACAACCAATCAGATTTGAGGGACAAATTAACAGTTTATGTCAAGTTTAGGGTTAGAACCAGGGTGAAGTACTTAAACATCAGTGTTAAAATCACCCTCTGATTTTAGGGAAAAGTTATGGGTAGGGTTAGGTTTAGGGGTAGGACTACATTTTGGGAGAGGAATGTTGATCCAAAATATTTTAAAAATATATCTAACTTGGCAAAATCACAGTGACCAACGCACACATCAACCCGATTAATTGTCTAGCGTTCATTTAAACACTAAACTCAACTGAAACAAAAGTTGTGCATGTAAACCAATGCCACTTTCATATTACTGAAAGTAACATCAACAACCACGAGGACATTTCTTGCTAGTGTGTCTTCATCGGTTTCGCAAAAGCCAGAAGAAAAACCCGAGCGAGAACGGGCTGCATCTGGCCATTGTTGCCCAATATTGACAGCGTTGACAGGGGTTTGAGAAAGCCAGCCCGATCCCGCTGTGAAACGCAAGGGCTGTTAGACGAGGAGGAGAAAGACTTTGATGGAAGATCTGAGGGGGGAAGAAAAGGAAGAGACAAAAAGGGAAGCGTGGACCAAAACCAAAAGCAGGGCTCGACCACAAGCCGAGAGAGAAAACGACAGGCTGGATCTGGCATTCTGTGTGCGCTTGGCTCAGCGAGGTCTGTCTGACTGACAGAGAAAAGAAAGAGACAAGACATACTAAGAAAAGGAATGAATGCCACACTCTCCAAGGCAAACATGACAACCCAACAGGGCTCTTTGTGCTTCTTCCAGACCGGCTTGCCTGAGCCGACATCCACACGTCAAGTGTCTGTCTTCATTACATTCTTTCGGAAAAGGGGACAATAGCCACGACACAAGACTTCTGCACTGGATTCGGACAAATCCACCGTGTTTATGACAGGCACGCCGGCTGGAGAGGTGGAAATGTGCCATCAAGAGAAACAGCTTTCAGATAGACCCAAGGACCTCCTCACAGCAAACTAAACAACCTCTAATTGTTTGGAAAGGTCTGGCGGTTCTCCAGAACAACGTTTGTCTTGTCAACTTCGCCATTCTCCTTTAAAGACATGCTTTACGGTCCAAACTAAAGATTATTCAGACACTATCTTTGATGTTTGTTTACTAGTGTGCACAGGACACTATTAGAGCCCGAGCGATAAAGGAATTTGAAGTCCGATACCGATTTATCGGTTTTAAAATCCGATATTCCGACTTATCAGCCGATTTTTTTTTAATTATTATTTCAGAAACACTCAACAAATTGTAAAACATACATTTTCAATATAACAGGCCAAGGAGAGACGATACGTCTCATCACTATAACTGTCATGCGCTATTAAAGAAATACTTCAGTCACATTGTTAAAAGTTAACACTGTAACAACATAACGTAACTATTACTAGCTAATTCCGCTTCACTCTCGGCTTATTTAACGGCAGCAAAACTGGACATGATAGTCACAAATTTTATCATGCTTATTTGAGTTAAGAGAACTGATGCGGATGTTCTTTTAATTGTTATTCAAGCAATGTATGTCTTGTGACCAACAGAGTGCCCTCTGGTGGACAAACTATACAACTCCAACACTCATGACATGGTTCAAGTGTGTTTTCTTCGTTTTTTTATTGTAATTTTGAAATATTCATTTATCGGCCATTATAACCATAGATATGTATATAAAGGCTAGATGTGCTACGGCGGAGTTTCTATCGTCATCACCGGCGGCCATCTTGTCACAGACAAGCAGATGTAAGATGAGTGGTCAGCATGAACACGAATACTCGTATCTCGTTGAAATCTTGACGGATTTACAAACGGTTTGGTTTCTTACAAACGTTATTAATGTGGCTATAATTATCTGGATGATTATTTATTTATACACTTTTTATTGATAAGTATGCAGTGTCATAGCTACACCTCTGACGTTTATAACAAACCAAACCGTTTGAAAATCGGTAGAAAATTGAGCAAGTTATGGTTATTTAAATAGTACATGTACCATTACCACAATGTTACGAGTGAGCGAGCTGCCTGAGACAAGATGGCCGCCAGGTGCAGACGACGACCTCCATTGGCCAGCAGCGCTGACGACACATCTAGCCTTTATATACATATCTATGATTATAACTGCCGATACCGATAGTTTGGAAAATCCCTAATATCGGCTGATAATATCGGCCTGCCGATATATCGGTCTGGCTCTAGACACTATAGTTCATTTATATAAGTGAGGAAAGCTAAATAAAGGAAACTGTTGAATTCAAAGTAATAATCCAAGGCACTCGAATTTAAAGTATAAAAGTTAAAAAAGCCTTTATTAATTCATGGCTTTGAATTACTTAAAACTGGTGACAGAAACACCTACGCGTTGCGGCTATACGCCTTCGTCAGGGTGTATGTAACAAACAAACTCACAGGTGCAACTTAAGTAGCAGTTGATTACTCTCAATAGTGCACACCTGGTCATACTATACAACATTAGCCAGCAGAGAGCAGAATTCCATAGATAGCATAATGACCTACCAAATATAATGTCAACATAGGACAAAAAAATAAAAAAAATAATAAATAAATAAATAAATAAATAAATTAAAAAAAAATTTTTTTTAAAAAATTAAAAATTAAAAAAAATATATATATATATATATATTTTTTTTTAAATTTATTTATTTATTTATTTTTTATTTATTTTTTTTTTTTTTTGTCCTATGTTGACATTATATTTGGTAGGTCATTATGCTATCTATGGAATTCTGCTCTCTGCTGGCTAATGTTGTATAGTATGACCAGGTGTGCACTATTGAGAGTAATCAACTGCTACTTAAGTTGATACATACACCCTGACGAAGGCGTATAGCCGCAACGCGTAGGTGTTTCTGTCACCAGTTTTAAGTAATTCAAAGCCATGAATTAATAAAGGCTTTTTTAACTTTTATACTTTAAATTCGAGTGCCTTGGATTATTACTTTGAATTCAGCATACAAATATCCCTAGTAACCAAAGAGCACCGAGATCTTACACCCTGTGCAGCACTTCAATTGCACTTTCTGCTGTGATAAAGGAAACTGTTTTTCAGAATCGATCCAATACCAAAAATTATGAGTATCGACCAATACCGATCAATACCAGCGCAGTTTTTTTTTAAGGAACGTTTGTCTGTGGTTTAAAAACACCATAGAAAATCAACTAGCCTAACTAAGATACATTTTAAAGCATTATTAAAGACAAGTAAACACTCAGCAATTAAAAAAGAACAAATCTAAACAATTAGATCGGCAATCTTCTGCTCGTTTGCATTTAAAGGGACAGACACAAAAACGACGTGTTTTTGCTCTCACCCAAAAAGGGACAAATTTGACAAGCTGTAATAAATGATCTAGGGGGTCTTGAGCTGAAATTTCACAGACACATTCTGGGAGCACCATTATATTACATCCTGTGAAAAGGGGCGTAATATGTCACCTTTAAAGTCGGAAGGAATCGAAATTTTTATTTTATAACTATCCGATTCCTGACCTCAAGCATTGGAATCGAATTTCGATTGCCAACCCTGCCATGAACCCCCATTATCCGCTCTGGTTTTGAGGAGCTGTGACTGGTGGATAGAGGAGGGTTTGGGCATTTCCATCTCCTCATGCTGACAGCTCAGGAGGCGGCCGATCTTTGATCTGCACGGGGCTCTGTAAATACCGCAGTCCCAAAGGTCAGCATTTGGTAGTCAAATTACACAGCAAAGAGCCTTTAGGTGCAAATGAACATGACTTTAGTTCGACAGAACGCAACATTTTAGACGAGAGTCACATACATATGCAGGAACAATTCACGCTCCAGTGATGCAGAAAAACTAGCCAGCTGTGCAAGTTCATTTCTGTAAGCTGGTGTGATTTATTCCTATAACTGGGGATGCACTGATATGGAAATTATGACCGATAATTCTTTATATTTGAGAGCCGATAACTGATATATATTGCCCTCTTTACGCTCGTCCTATTGCCTGTTAGGTGTCTGTGGACTGTGTCGATCCACAGTCGTCTCGAAAATCGAACAGGATTGCCCTAGATTTGACCTCGCATTATATTTTCAGTCAAATGAGTCCGGGTTTTCAGAAATCAGCCAAATAGCACAGCGAGACTGACTTGTGTGTTATTGACACTGCTAAAACAGAACCTGAATTGTCAGGTTAATTTGCCTGTAAATGCCTGCTAGCCTATAAAAAATAAAACTCGCCCCGGGGGAGAGTTTGACAGCAACTTCCACAGCAAACAACACACACACACATACATACTTCACTTCACAGGACTGAGGAGTGAAAAACAGAGAGAGGTTCAGCTTTATCAAACTGCAAATGTCTGGATATGTTTGTTTACAGCACAAACACAGGCAGACGGCTAATGTCTAGTCCTCACGTTGAACTGTTTGGCACGGGTCCTTGATGAGAAACACCAGTTTTTATTGCGTAATGAGGTCATTTCTGTCAGTCACCTGCACCAGCTCAAGCCGAGCTGGAATTAGCATCCAGGGAGCAAAACACAGCAGATATAAGCGTGTTTCCTCTAGTGTGCACTTCTCTAGATGGGTAACGAGCACAAAACAGGCTTGGTTATTTATATATACACAATATACTATTGGAAATCCATATTAAACGTTGTTGCGCGCTGAAATAAGCGTCCTGAGAGCGTAAACCAGCCAATCGAGAGCGTTATTGGAGGATGGGGGATCTAATTCGTTCAATGTGCGTACTACTAATTTGATTGAGATAACTAAATTATTAAATAAATAAGCTTTGTGATCAAACAGATCTATCAGTTTAAACCGGTCTTCATTAGGGCTGCATCTAAATAAAACCAAAAACGCAGTATGACAAATATATAATGACAATATGTGATGATTTAGTATAACTAATATATGATTATAGTTTTATTAATATTAAGGGCTGTTCACGATTAATCGCATCCAAAATAAAAGTTTGTGTTTACATAATATATGTGGGTGCACTGTGTATAATTATTTTGTGTGTGTGTGTGTGTATATATATATATATATATATATATATATATATATAAATACACACACATGCATGCAATATTTAATAAAATAATTTATTTATTTATTTGTAAGATATTTATATATAATAAACAGTATATACATGAAAATATTTCTCAAATATATACATGCATGTGTGTGTATTTATATATATATATATATAATAATTATACACAGTGCACCCACATATATTATGTAAACACAAACTTTTATTTTGGATGATTAATATTTTAATATTTAATATTAATAATTAATATTAATATTATGAATTAATTTTTTTTCTGTTTTTATTTTTTATTTAGGTTTTAGTGGTTATAAGTGTTTTTTTGTAATAATTTTAGTTTAGGTTATTTTGAGTGATGAGCAACGATTAATCGGATCAAAAATAAAAGTCTGCTTACAGTATATAATATATATGTGTGTACTGTGTATAATTATTTTGTATACATAAATACACCCATATGCATGTAAACATTTAAGAAAACTTTGCATGTATATAAATAAATGTCCATTTGCATGTATAAATGCATGTATATAAATGAATGTACATAACATATTTTTCTTAAATATATGCATGTGTTTGCATTTATATATACAAAATCAGTATGTTAACCGAGTTAGTGTGTGTTTTGCGCTCACTTTTCCTCATTAAACCACAACAACACAGCCTCATTACCGTCAGTACATTATATATTAGATTATCATTCACTATCAATGGCCACTTACATTAAATGAATGCAGAATCACTCTCACATTTCGGTTATTTTTTGTTATTGACGTTTTAATTAGGCTACTTGCCTTAAGAGTGAATGTCGAGCCCTGAACCTGAAGCAATATTAATCATAACTGCAATATTTAGATAGTGTTCCCCCTAGTCTTCATTTGAACAGACTCGCACTTTCACAAATCAGCGATGATGACATGTGTAACGGATCATCTCACCGTCCTCCGTCTCCTGCCAGACGATGCCCTCCAGGTTGACGCTGGTTCCCGGTTCACAGGGACCCAGACACTCGGGCTCGGTGGCCAGGGCCACGTCAGAGGTGTTGACGGCCACGGAGCGCGTGCGGACCATGATCTGCTCGCACGAGGACGACACGTCGGCGCTGAGGACCGGCGCGAGGAGGTGCAGTGCTGGCGGTGCCGGCGTGGACACCGGAGACTCCATCTGTGGGACATTACAGAGAGGATCTTGTTAGATCACCACACCATCATAAGGACTTATTGCTTTCAGAAAATATCAAATTAATAGTATGGATTACAGATATGAAAACCTTTTGACAATATTCTAATTTTGAATTTGGGGTTTTCATAAGATGTAAGTTATAATCACCACAATTATAACAAATAAAGGCCTGAAATATCTCACTTTGCATGTAATGAGTCTATATTAGGACTGTCAAACGATTAATCGCGATTAATCGCATCCAAAATAAAAGTTTGTGTTGACATAATATATGTGGGTGCACTGTGTATTATTATTTTATATATGAAGAGTTCAGATGCAAAAGCCTCTAAGTGCCATTTGAAATTTTCTTCTAAAATGATCATTTTTATCAAGCTTGTATATTTAAGTTCAGTAATTTCACTTAAATTGCAATGAAGATTACCTATTAATTGTCATTTAAGTGAAATTACTGAATTTAAATATACAAGCTTGATAAAAATGGGCATTTTAGAAGAAAATTTCAAATGGCATTTAGAGGCTTTTGCATCTGAACTCTTCATATATAAATACACACACATATTTAAGAAATATTTTCATGTATATACTGTATATTTGTGTTTACATAATATATGTGGGCGTAGTGTGTATGCATGACACACATGCATGTATATATTTAAGAAAAATGTGTTCTTAATATATCAAATATTTATATTTATACATAATATTAATTAACTAAATCCTGTTTTGTAATTGGTCTGATCTGCTGCATGATAGGTCTATAACAAAATTAGTTTTGTCAGAATGTCATCCGAACCGCTGATCCCAGATGATCCCATTGATTCTCGAACGAAACGAACCCGAGAGAACGTTGATGCATGGACTAATTTCTGTGCAGTCTGTTTCGAAGGAAATTGGCACATTTATCTCAAAGCTTTAGCTTTTAGTTCTGTCACCCACCAACAAGCTTTAATTCAATTCAACAAAAGCCCATAATTAGATTATCAAATCGGCGAGTCTAGTGCTGAAATCGAATGGCACGAAACGAACCCATATTTTGAAGCATGGTTGGGCATGAGTGATAATCACAGAGCGCACTAATGGTTCTTGGCGTTAAGGTTAAATAAGCCCAGGCTCACACACAACACCCTCGGCACCGTTCACACACACTTCACCCTTGCCCGTTTATAATTGCTATAATTGAACTTCGAGGTTTGCCATTAAGCGTAATGTCAGCTTACGCTTTCAGAGCTGTCTGTTTACAGTCATTGTAATTGTTCCTTGCCCTTGCTTTTCTTTCACCTCATTTGAAATTAACGTTAATGGCTAATTTTTGACGAAACACTGATTCACCTCTAACTCTGGACACTTTTTTTGTTTCATAGGCCTACAAACTTCCTAATACTGCTATCATTTTTATAAACTTGAATTAAACGTAGATCTTGGATCTTATAAAAAGTTGTATAATACAGGTGAAACCCGAATAATGAGAATATGATGCAAAAGTTTATTTATTTCAGTAATTCAACTTAAAAGGTGAAACTAATATATTATATAGACTAGGGCTGTCAAACGATTAATCGCATCCAAAATAAAAGTTTGTGTTTACATAATATATGTAGGTGCAATGAGTATAATTATTTTGTGTGTATATATATATATATATATATATATATATATATAAATACACACACATGCATGTATATTGAAGAAAAAATATATTTATATTAGGACTGTCAAACGATTAATCGCATTCAAAATAAAAGTTTGTGTTTACATAATTTGTGGGCGTAGTGTGTATAATTATTTTGTATATATAAATACACACACATGCATGTATATATTTAAGAAAAGTCTGAAGGTATATGCTTTATATATATTTATACTTAAATAAATCAGGTTGATTTTGAAATCACGTTGACGCTAAAATGCAAACACCCTCATGTCTGAATGTGTATATTCGGCATCACTCAGAAAGTGAAAGAAGAACCAGAAAGCTGAACTGAAGAGGACGAGAGGCAGATCTGCTGATGTTAGCGAGGGACGACGAGAGAAGCACAGACGTGAGCTGCTGTCGGGACTCTCGGCTGACGCTCGCAACGCCAAGGTCATGGATCTGATTCCCAGGGAATGCCCGAACTGATAAAATGAATTCAGTGCCAGTTGAAATTGTGAGATAAGCAAAGGATTTCATTGGACATTTTTGGAAAAGAATTTAGATTTTTGTATTGCTTTCTGAGAATTGTATAATGATCATTTTCTCTATGATTCTTTACTATTGTTGCAAAAAAATATATATATATTTCGGGGTGGGGGTCAGGGGAGGGGAAATGTTCAATAAATCAATAAAATGTTCCCAAATGAGCCAAGAAATGATGTGTAATAATTTTTTTCCATGTGCCCTGCAAAAATCATGCAATATTCTGTATACCGATATATGACTGTGTCAACACAGCTTGAGCATACCATGTATGATCCACACAGAGAGAGAGAGAGACCACCAAACGCAAGAGAAACACACTCCGCTAAACCCAAACAGCCTCTCGAGTCACACGGCGTTTGCTCTAGAAACAAGAGCTAAATTAATACAGAACCTCAGAGGGAGAGACAGCGAGGTTCAACAAAAACAACGTTTGCTTCCTGGCTCGGTTTCTCATCTGCGGTCTGAAACACACCATTAGCGGTTCTGCGCTCGTTTTCTTTTAGTTTCCCTCCAAGTTTGGCGTACACTCGCCCTGCTCAGAGTCCTGCTCTGCGGTTAACACAAGATTGAGTTTTCCAAACAACTGACACGCCAAGCCAAGAAAATAAATCATGGACGTTATTTTTTTTCTCATTCCCACCCACCCAAGCCATCGTTTTTCTGAAACTATCATTTAAATCATCTCGAAACTACATCATAATCTGGGCTGACGACAGGCTTTACTTATCAAGTACAGTTGTGTGAAACGAATACCTCTACAGGAAAGGAACACGATCTGCCACTCCTGAGCGCAACGGCGACCCGAGCGAGAGTGACACCTGAGAGGACGCTTGTAAAAGAAGCTTTCCTTGCCAATGGAGGAGAACTAGGGGGATCCCACTCGGGTCTGGAGCGCACCAGGCAACCTCAAGACGGGTCACGTTTCAGCTGCGCAAATGATCTCTCCGAACCCTTTGAGGAGGACGAGGAAACAAAGCAGTGTGGGAAGGAAGACTGGAGGAAAGAAATCTGCAAAATTAGGATCTGACAGGGAAGCGTGGCTACTTTTTAAATATAATATAATATAATATAATATATTATATAATATAATAATGTAAAGTATGAGAAATTGATATAGGCTATATTTTTAGATTTGGTATTTACGGTCATTAAATGAGTGTTAGATGATGGTTAAAATAATCCAATTAAAATAGATCAAATAGATACATCTGATACGGATAAATTACACAAAAAAAATGCAATATCGGCTGATAATGATAACGTTTATTACTTTGTGTACTTTTTAGTGCATCAAACTCAAATGCCGCAAAAGCAAAACATAAAGACAAATCGTTAGCTAACAAGAATTTCACTGGAACATCAAATAAAAGTAAGTAAAAACCCTGATGCTTGAAACCAATCAATCAACACCTCTCAGGAGAACAAAAGTCACATTTTGTTTAGATGTACTTCACTTAAGAGGTTAGCGTCGCTAATCCGGCGATGTAAACAACACAGCGTTGCGACTCGCGTTCAGAGCTGGAGGGCGAAAGAGGGCGAAAGCTCAAAGAAAAAGGTGTTAGGAGACTTTAAACATCCTCTTGTCAACCTCACATCCTGAATGAAAGAATCGCTGCAGAAAAACCTGCATTCCTCTGCATGAGAAAACAAAGTCTGGGAGCCAATCAGCCGCTGGAAAACAAACGGAGAGAGAGCCGCGGCTTCCAGCGCTTGAAGCAAAACATCTCGGCACTGCCAGAGCAAACACGCCACTCATGCTATGCTGTTCCACGGAGGCCCGTTTACTCTAAACGCACAATGTGAAGGTGTCAAATGTGAAAAACCACAAAACCTCGAGTCTCGAGTCGCACGGGTTTATCTGTGGCAATAGCCAATCAATACATTGTATGGGTCAAAATTATACATGTGTTTCTTTAATGGTAAAAATCATTAGGATATTAAGTAAAGATCATGTTCCGTGAAGATATTAGGTAAATTTCATGCCATAAAACGTTTATTTTTGTGAGTGGATGCAGCAAAAATCGCGAACATAAATGCACAACTTTAAAGGTGATTTTGTCAATATTTTTGCACCTTGAAATTATTATTGTTGCGTTTATTGTCATAACAACGAAACTTAAATTGCACGTCCCCTGGTGGTGACACATAATATGACAAGACAACACTAATACAGAAGTAAATACATTTTAAAAATGATAAATAAACAGTCATTAAATGCAGTGCAATAACCATGGAAAGCTTATTTATTCAGCTTATTTATTTTCAAATATCAACCCATGTGTAGGGTTGTGTATCGTTTGAATTTGAACGATTCTGATTCCGATTCCGATTCCTTGTTTCGATTCCGGTTCCCAGCGATTCTCGATTCCGATTCTTTTAAGAGGCAGGGTCAAAAAAGTTTAGCTAACCTTGCTAACCAACGGTCTTTCTGAAGGAAATACTCCTTTATAAAGGGAAATACTCGATTTTGATATTTTTAGAAAAGTGAAGCCACACTTTGGACCGCCTGCGTAAGCTACTCATGTTCGACTCGCGCGGTTATGCCAACACTTCCGGTAGACGATTCTTCATTGGTGTTGTTCAGCGGTTTCATCTTCTGGTCGACGGAGTGTGAATATCGAAATCGGGAATCGAAATTTTAACTTTCGAACGATTCCGGGAAAAACGAAAAGTTAGTCCTGGTTCCAATCGATACTCGATTCTGGATACCCAACCCTGCCCATGTGACTGGTTTTGTGGTCCAGGGTCACAAATAACTGGCGTAATGCAACACTGCGTCTAATTTGCACACAGGTAGTGTGACTAATTCAGATCACCGAGCCGTTTCTCCCCAAATCGGAAAGGCAACCATATTTCCACAAGCATCCAAGCACTTACACAGGCTTGCGTAGACTGAATCCGCTAATATCTCTAAGGTCATAAAACAAATGGGGCTCTAACTGCCCAGGCCTATAATTAGAGAGCAGGGGTGACTAAAAATCTGATTCATGGAAACCAAAAACTGCCTGTAATTTGAGTTGGGGTGGCCTCTGGAAGCCACATTACAGGCACTGAACTGGGACGGAGAGAGACGCACTGATGAAACCATGTCAAGAGCCCAAGACGAGCATCTCGCAAACATCATCAGGAGACTTAGACTGACAAGAAGAACAAGCTTTAAACTGGATGCTGATTGGTCAAAACTGCATAATTGCCCTAGCAATGGTCCTAGCATTTCAATTCTTTACAATTATTTTGTGTACAGGTTCAATAAACTATTCTATTTAAAAGAAAATCGATTTTTCAGCCTTTTCCCTCACGTTTCTGGTTTAAAGACTCAAAAACACAAAGAGAATCCTTGAGGGGAAACAAAAATATGAGCAAAGGAAACATTTGTGAACCAAAACAGCATCTTCAAATGATGGAAATGCCTTGAACCACAAAAAGAAAAAAAGTGCAAAAGAGCAAAGAGGAAAAAAACAACAACAAACGACAGCCACCGCATCAACGGTGCCATCTAGTACAGACTTCCCCCTCCTTCACAACCCACATTCAGAGCAGATCTCATTAAAGCCAGAGAGTTTCTCAAGATGTCATCTGAACATACACACGCCTGCCTGTCCTTTAGTGTCACACTGAGTTAGTTTTAACATCGAGGAAGCCGGGCAAACTAACATACAGTACCGGTCGTTCTGAAAGGGCTTGACAAATCTATCATTTTTTACTCACCCTTACTTTACAAACCCATATAACTATATAATTGTTTCAGCTGTTTTATACATTGAGTTGCATAGTATGGACAAAAACAAAACTAGGAATGCACCGATGCCAAAATTTTGGCCGATACCGATAATTCTTTACATTTCAAAATAGAGGTAGACCGATTAATCGGTTGGACGACTAATCGGCCGATTTTTTGGCATTTTTTAACATAATCGGCATGATATTTTTGTAAAATATCATTTTCCCATCTGGTGGTTGTTTTTGTCGTTCAACAGCAATTTACTAGTTACATATGTTAGTGTTAAAAGTTAAATTAAATAAAATATAATCAATCTTATATATAAAAAACTAAACAATTTAAAGGGTTTTTTTCTCCTTTTTTGTGATAATTAGGTAATGTCCATTTGTCTTAGTCCGTCAACAAACAAAACAAACCAAAAGTACATGTTTCAGGACATTTTTTGAGACGATAAAATATTTTTTGTTGAGAAAGTTTGTCTATGTTAAGTAATTATCATTTCTTTTACATTTTATCTTTCAAATAGAGGTTTAAAAACCAAGGAAATATCGGCCAAAATAAATCGGCAGCATTAATCGGCCATCGACCGACCTGGATTTCAAAAGATCGGTATCGGCATTGCCACGAAAAAAAAAACATATCGGTCGACTGCTATTTCAAAGCCGATAACCGATATATTAGCAGATCAGTCTAAATCAAATTATTTTATACAGGCTAATTTTTGAGAGCATGATTACAAAAACAAAAGTCTCAACATTTTGAACTTCTCATTATAATTTTACAAAGCTTATACGACAGACATGTATTAAACGCTCTGAACAGTATTTTCCTTTTTTGAAGTGATTCAAATCATATTTCAAGCAATCCAAAACCATCATGTTGAACAGTGTCTCAGCTTTAATATCATGTTCCTATTGGACCGATAATGATAGCATTAAAAGTAAACATTTATCGGCCAATACCGATATATCGTGCATCCCTAAACAAAACATGACATGTTAGAAAACGGCATCTTTTGTGTTCTGCAGAAGAAATAAACCCATTCAGGTTCGCTTCTGACACATAGCCGAATAAATGCTACACCGCCATATCAGTCGACCACTAGAAAAAGCACAACGGTGAACTTCACAAATCAACCAGTCTTTGTCTCACTTTAAACGTACAGATCAAACGAAGAAATACCCCGATGTGAGATGGAGAATGTTTCCGCCTGACATCTCCTGGTAACAGCATCCCTGTGGATTTCTTGTTATCTTCCTGTCAGGGTGAAGAGCAGCACTAGCCACTCTCGCGCGTTCTCATGACAGAAGCCTGGCTGTCGACTCGTTATGAGAGCGTGGGGTTTGACAAACTGACAGGTGAACAGAACCGAGCAGGAAGAGGCCGTCTGAGCGTTTTAGCCGTGTTTACCACAGAAACCTCGTTACCACACCTCAGCTACAGCAGAAAACACACTGTTAGCTCTGCAGACAGACAGCCGTTATATGCACAGTTAATTTGGTTCAATGGGCCACACGAGCAGAACGCCGCATAGGCAGAATATCAATGTTGGAAACCGTGCTGAGAAGCATCGATGAAAAACACCGAGCGGAAAAGGTTCAGACCACAAACAATGACATTTAATACCTCCTCTGCGTCGAAGCAAACGCTACGATTGGCTCGGAAAAGACAGAGCCTGTTGCCAATCAGATTCGCTTGATTGAGTGGGAGGAAGGCCAAGCGGAGCCCTGTGGGAAACGGGATGAACTGCAAGGAGTTTCCCTTTATCCGACGGCCCTTAGCAACAGCCTCTCGGTGAGAAATCACCTGTTGCTAAGAGAATTAGAGATGCACATCCTAGCAACAACCGGAGCGAGGACAGAAAGATGATGCCATACACGCACGCACACGCAACAAAGCAATTATGAGCGCTGAGAAAATAAAAAAAAGAAACAAAACCGACAAACTGAAGGCTGATAAAACCACAACGTCAAATGCAATGTGCAGGAAACAAAACGCTCAGTACGTATGCATCGTTTTCACACAAGTAAGCAATTCGCATCTATTTACCTGTAAGACGCCTCTGTCAGTCTCATGTGCATGCATGGCTGTGAATGTGAAAGCGTATGCATGTGTGTGTGTGTGTGTGTGTGCATCTGCTGATCAACCGAAAGAGAGAGTCTTGGAAAGGAAGCAAGGAGTGGAAACCTCAACAACACCTGTGTGCAGTTGCTAACAACCAATAGTGTGTTTTCTGTATGTCAGCAGACGCTCAAGGCCAAATATGGAGACTTGCCGATGGTGAGAAAAAACAAAACCGACTGTAACACATCATAGTTACACTACAACCTATGCATTCACTAACATTTACTACTACAAAAACAAGCAGATAGGAAATCACTAATATACAGAAGTGGATCAAAACCTTTCATCAAAGTTACACATGAATTTTTAACAATATCCGTTCTGGTCTAAGGACAACACTTTAAATGTTGACTCCTGTAATAAACACTTGGTTTAAAGGGATACTCCACTTTTATTTGGAAATAGGCTAATTTTACCTCTCCCCCAGAGTTAAACAGTTGGGTTTTACCATTTTTCGAATCCATTCAGATGATTTTTTGATATTTAGAAGAATATCAGTAACTAGACAGTTTCTGGTCTCATTGACTTCCATAGTATATTTTTTCCCTACTATGGAAGTCAATGAGACCAGAAACTGTCTGGTTACTGATATTTTTCTAAATATCAAAAAATCATCTGAATGGATTCGAAAGACCGAGTGTAACACATCATAGTTACACTACAACCTATGCATTCACTAACATTTACTACTACAAAAACAAGACGGTAGGAAATTACTAACATGCAGAAGTGGATCAAAACCTTTCATCAAAGTTACACATGAATTTTTAACAATACCCGTTCTGGTCTCAGGACAACACTTTAAATGTTGACTACTGTAATAAACACTTGGTTTAAAGGGATACTCCACTTTTTTTTTGGAAATAGGCTAATTTTACCACTCCCCCAGAGTTAAACAGTTGGGTTTTACCGTTTTTCGAACCCATTCAGATGATTTTTTGATATTTAGAAGAATATCAGTAACTAGACAGTTTCTGGTCTCAATGACTTCCATAGTATATTTTTTCCCTACTATGGAAGTCAATGAGACCAGAAACTGTCTGGTTACTGATATTCTTCTAAATATCAAAAAATCATCTGAATGGATTCGAAAACGGTAAAACCCAACTGTTTAACTCTGGGGGAGTGGTAAAATAAGCCCATTTCCAAAAAAAGTGGAGTATCCCTTTAAGGCTACAATTGTATAGTACTATTATTTATTAATGTTGCTATTTGTTTTTAAACACATTATAATGTTTTAACTATTTTAACTAATTTAAATTAAAGTGCTTCTCTCTTTAAACAAAGTGCAGATAAAGATTAAGGGCTTTTCACATTAAAACCGCACCTCGAGGCTGTTGAGTTGAAAGTTGTGTTTTACAACCGCATCTGGGCTGTTAAAGCAAGAAATTAAAGCAAAGCAGAACCAAGCCTACACGTATGCATCGTCACCACAAAAACATGGCTAAAATTATTAGTTGCTGTTCTAAACCCACCATTTTAACTGATCCATCCAACCAACAAAAAAATGGCTCAATGGTCAACACAAGCGCGAGTTAAGACATGAAGACATGGACTAGTTCCTAAATCTGATCGACTGAAGAGAAACACACTGATAGAAACCACAACAGAGTAGAAGTGAAAATCAAAGAGATGTTTAGCTTTAATCCTGGGGCCGGTTTCACAGAGCTATTTTAGACCGTTCTATACTGTTAGACAAGTCGAAAACTTGCTCATAGAATAGTCTAATGCAAGTTAGACTGTTTCACAAAAATAAAGCCTGACTTAATTAAGACAAAAAAAATTAGACACCTTAGGCTAACTTAGGTCTCAGACTCTGTTACCGTGGCAACAATACAATCAGCCGAAAGAAAACGCAGGCGACCGTCCACCGTATATATACACATCACCATTACAGTGTGTTTAAGTTTCTCTTGGGATGGTCCTCATGTTTTTGGAAATTTTATCTTGTACCATGTTTTTGTATCTTTTATGTTCGTCTTTAATGCTCAACGGTCGGATTAACGCTGTTAACTGTCATGGAAATCTTAGTCCAAATTAAACATTTCTTCTTCTTACTGGATTCTCCGCTAAATTACCCCAATAAAATGTCCTTATAGCTGTTAAACACCTCCAACACACACATATCTCCCGCTGGGCTAAAAGGCACTGAGCGGTTGAATGCGCTTACTCAATCCGCAATGTTTTATGTTTTGAAAAGCGTCTTATTCAACCCAGAATGCATTGCAGTGTAGTCCTACTTAAGATAGCCAGAAGTACTTTGTGCAAAGGTCTGATTTAGAAGTCTATAGTCTGACTAGACCGATATTATCAGCCGATATTAGGCATTTTCCAAAATATCGGTATCGGCAGTTATAATGGCCGATAAATGAATATTTAAAAAATAAAAACGGACGAAACACGCTTCAATCATCTCTCCTTGGCCTGTTATATTGAAAATGTATGTTTTACAATTTGCAGTATGATGTTATCCATTGCTAAATTACGCCTCATCATAGACTAGCTAACCACAAAGCTAGCTAACGCCACTATCATCAGTGGAAGACCGCTAACGTTAACATTAATGAGCTTGGAAACCACAATGAACATTTTCCACCTAAATAAAGTAATGATTACTGTATTTATAACTAGCACATCTCTAGTTACAGTCCCTGCATTGTAAAATGTAAGTTATACTTGCGAGGAGTGAACATTTAGACAGAGAGAAAAAGTATCTTGTGCAGAAAAGTTAGCTTTTCTTTTACACGTGTGTGAAATCCAACAATATTTAATAAAAAAATATCGGCCGATATATCGGAATATCAGATTTTCGGAATATCAGATCGGTATCGACCTTCAAAATCCTTTATCGGTCGGGCTCTACTGACTATCAACTAAATCTATGCCATAGTCAAAGTCTATCTTTGTCAACTCTTTTATAGTCACTGACGCTCCAATTCTCAGTGATATTGAATTTGATATTGATTTCAGTCAACGTGGACAGAGTAAAAATGTATTATAAAACAGAAGAACGCAAAACACAACACTCATATCGCCAGGGTAGACACTGCTTTTTCTCTGCTTTTGCCCCAGTTTCTCTAAGATGGATCAGCGCCAGTTCACATCTGGGGTGCTCTTACTGTTCATGCGTGAAAACAGACAATCCGAGAGGAGAAAACAAGTGGAAGAGAGCGTGGGGGGGGGGAAATGGGGGTGTTGGGGAAGATGCGTTTGTGTGGCCTGAAGAAGAAGAAAAACAGCCAAGCACCGCTCTGAGTAATCTGACCTCGACTCAAGCAAGAGCCGAGGGGAAAATCTCCCCTACAGACAGCATAACAATCAAGATAGTGTTTCCTGCGTGGGAAAAAATGAGTTCTTGAAGCATACCAGTATTCAGGACAAAACAACCTGCATTAAGCCAGATGGTAGAAGATCAGTCTGCCCAGAAAGAGCAAGATTGCCTGATAACCACACAAGCTTTAACGGATGGCTTAGCATCTATTGATTCCATAAGGAAGTGCACGCTAATCTGTCTAGAACAAAATGAGATTCAAAGTGAAGCCTGACAAACAACTCTAAGTAAATGCACATTATATAGAGTGTGTCTACGCAATCCATCTTGGCCCAATCGGCCACGATCGTAACTGAAACTTGCTCCGCTTCAGCAAGACCTGGTGAAGCTTCCTTTCAAGAAACGAAGGTGGAATTTCGTTTCATCGTATAAACTCATTAAAATAAGTGGGATTGATTTACTGGCTGGAAATGGGATTGCCCACAACCAGTCGAATACACCCTAGAGCCTGCAGAGTCTTGTTTCTTCATCTATGGGTTTCAGGAGATTGCTTGTAGAGCAGTAATGGATCCAAGGTGCCACATAAAGCCCGAGTAGCAATGAAAATCTCTGTAATATTCCTGTATGGAGGTCATGATCTCACCCTCAGATAATTTCCACCACTGAGACCGAGCTCTGGTATCTAAAAGTTTGTTTTGCACCATTTGAGCTGTAGGCGTAAGTGGAATGAGTCAGCAAATAAGAAAAACACTTCAGGTTCAAATTGCTTCACTACACATTAGTCACAACAAAACCAATCCACGTCCAGATTTACGCGTTTTAAACTGCTGAAGAGAAGAAAAAACTTGTAGGACATAAAACTGAATGCTTTTCCAAAGTTCAATCTGCAATATGGAAACTACTGGACCACCCCCAGGTTTCACTCCCAACCAAGTCCTGCCCACACGACCTCAGGTTATTCCATATAAGCAGAGCTGATTACAATAATAACCCACATTCAAGGTCAGTCACTGGGGCACTAGCAATGAGGGGTGGAAGAAGGGCAGGGTGGGTCACGAGAGAGCCGATGTAGATAAGAGGCCCTGAGGGACTGAGGAGAAGAAACAGCTCTTGGAATTTGGCAATGTGGACTGAACCGGGAACTGATGTTAGCTTTAGACCGTTCCAGAGGAGATTAACTTGTCTAAATGTTGGATAACATCCCAGCACATGCCAACAATAACAAACAGATTTTGGATTTAATCTCATTTGTAATCCTATTCATCAATGACCAATGATCTGTGATGAACATTTCAATTTTAAGTGAGCCAGTGTGAATGGCCAGAGCAATATTTTGCATCTCAGGTTAGACATTACGGACTAGGCCTGTTGGAACGAATTCCGAAATTCGAATATAATTCGAATATTAAAAAAAATCAATACTATTCGAATGCTGAAGTTACTGTTCAAATATTCTTTTATCTTGCCTTTTTGCGACCTTGGCTCACACGCATGTGAAAATGAAATGCCTTTGTTTCGTCTGATGAACAATAAAGTTTTTGAATCGTAACACAAGTGTGCACGTTATCCACGGTGTATCATCGTAACAACTGACGAAAATGGTAGCCTAAATGTTTAACGACGTAAAAAGCGCCCCCCCCCAAAGCGCCTGTGAAACGAAAAACACAAATATCTCAACGGATTCGGTGTTCATTGAGCTTGTTGGAACCGTTTAGTCGAACTGAAAAGAACAATATAAGTTTCAGAATTTTTGGTGGTGTTTTCGCGTAGCTATCAGCCGAAAACCATCGGAAGCGCTTCAACCCTATTCAGCACGAATAAAATGTATACTTAATGTATTAGATGTCCCTCTAGTGGACCGAACATGTAACAACAACCTAACCCTAAATGTGAACACAGAAAAAAGTCAAAATACATTTTTGGAGAGTATTCACGTAAACTGTGGGTTATGTCTGAAAATGTGTAACAGTATATTGGATCCATGCATTAGATCACTGATCGTGACTGAATATCTTAAGTAGCTTTAATAAGGACTCATCTATATTTATTGTGTACTGTAAGACTACGCAACGTTATTTTATATCTATTTGATTATACTTTTTTTTGTTCCAACCAATCTGAATACCACTAAAACTTTACACACGGTTTGTATTTTCATGCTCTTGTAGTTATTTGTCCATTTTGTTTGGAATATTTGAAATTGTGTATAAATTATTGTGAAATTTCACTGTATTTAAAAATAAATCATATTGTAAAATAAAACTTTGATCATATCACCCACAAATAATTGTTTTAAATGATAAAGATTTCAATATCGACCAAAAATAATTATGATTTTTGCTATGATCGATCAGCCATTATGCATCCTGAAATGTAACATCATAAGCAACTGACCTGGAACAGTACATAGCATTTAATGTTAGCATTTTGGATAAGCTAACTGGGGAATACTTGATAAAAACCTCTACGAATAACATCTAAAATGGTTTTTGGGTCCCAGTTAAAAAAAAAAAAACACTTCTCAAAACCAATTTCTGCTGAGTAGTATGCTGGTCTGCTTTTGTTTTGACTGCGCACATGCCTCTTTTTGTCGGCAACGATAAACGGGCACTAAATAACATTCATTCCAGCTGTTGCCGGATATCTGCTAATCAGTAGAACTGAGACGGCACAAGGTTAAGAGCAGCGACCTGCATCCAAAGCCTAAGGCATCTGACTGAACCAACAACCCTGAACTCAACAGCTTGAATGTTAGCACACACTGAGTTTATCCACGAAGAGCACAGGGGATGATAGCAGATTACAATTAAGCTAACTCTGCTGTGTTGTGAAATGCAGGCAAAACAATGGTGGAATCGGGAAACCCATGCACGATGCTATAAAAGGAAACATTAGAAATTAGTCAAACTGCAAACAACATTAAAAATAATAACAGAGATTTAGGGGTTATACAGATAACCTATCAGTCAAAAGCAAGCTGCTAACAGTGAAAATGCATGCTTTATCTATTCTGAGGTTCAGAGTCAAGAATGAAAATGATTCATGGTTACAAAATTAATTACCAGTACTTGGGAGTCAAATTTGGCTGGAAGGCAAAGAGGAAAAAAAGTGGCCGAACACGAGAGGCCACAGTGGGAGGACATGTCATGCAAGGCGGAGCTGACCCTTAGACCGTGATACTATTTCCACCCCCACCACAAATCTCAGCTGCCAGACCTTACATAACACACAAACTTGCTTCAACCTGTCTTTAACAACCACAAGCTTACCTCTCAAATCGGCTTGAGAACCACAGACTTCAAAAAAAACAACCTCTCCGCTCACATTCTCCATTTGCTTCACCTTCCACCTTGTCCTCACTCTCTTTTCCTCCTTTTTTCCCACCTACTCAAACAGCTCTCTCTCTCTCTAAAGGATCCCTAAGTAACTGACACCGCTCTTGAATTTTGAGAGCTGTGGCACAAGGACACCGCTTGTTCGCCCAACAGCAGGAGGAGTGAAGGGGTAGAGAGGGGGAAAAAGCTCCCTGGGTGCTTTAGACTTGGCAGGGCTTGGAGAAGCTCTTCAGGCAGAGTTTATCTGCTGGGCTCTGGCAGTCGGCCGACACTGCTGGTGTGCGTTTGGGCTACAGGGGGGTTGAATACTGCATCCTTAGTCAGCGACGGACCTGTCATTTACAGTGAGATATCTGCAGGGATTTAGAGAAAAAAATGGAGAGAGCACCAACTATTTATAGCCTCTCAAAGGCTTCCTGTTACTGTTCAGCAAAGCCGGAAGGAGGGGCAAACTCCCAGAGGCATAGAAGGGTAATGAGAAATAGAAAGGGACTTATCCCTTAGCGTTCACCCACACAGGAAAACATGACTACCCATCATCGGTCAAGCGAACAACACCAAATAACATAAGCCAGTTGCGACAAGCTACTTTAATGACAATATCACAATTAGAGCCCGACCGATAAAGGATTTTGAAGGCCGATACAAATATTTTTGGGTTTTAAAATCCGATATATCGGCAGATATATTTTTTTTATTAAATATTGTTGGATTTCACACACGTGTAAAAGAAAAGCTAACTTTTCTGCACAAGATACGTTTGATACTTTTTCTCTATGTCTAAATGTTCACTCCTCGCAAGTATGACTTACATTTTACAATGCAGGGACTGTAACTAGAGATATGCTAGTTATAAATACAGTAATCATTACTTTATTTAGGCAGAAAAACTTCATTGTGGTTTCCAAGCTCATTAATGTTAACGTTAGCGGTCTTCCACTGATGATAGTGGCGTTAGCTAGCTTTGTGGTTAGCTAGTCTATGTTGAGCCATAATTTAACAATAGATAACGTCATACTGCAAATTGTAAAACATACATTTTCAATATAACAGGCCAAGGAGAGATGATTGAAGCTTATTTTGTCCGTTTTTATTTTATTTTTTAAATACTCATTTATCGGCCATTATAACTGCCGATACCGATATTTTGGAAAATGCCTAATATCGGCCGATATATCGGTCTGGCTCTAATGACAATGGGTCTTCATTAACTAAAGGCCAATTTATACTTCTGCATCGAGGGTACGCCATAGTATACACCTTAGGCGACGCCGTCATGAGCATTTATACTTCTGCGATCAGGTCTTGGTTGCTCTGCAGTACTGCTCCGAAACGCTAGTTGGCGGTTTTAATGTTCCACTATATTTAGATTCCTCACAGAACAATGGCAACTGAAAGAGAGCGGATCATGCTGGAGTTGGACCTTATTGCGGTGGAAAATCAGTTAATTTTAGTTAAATTACTAAAACTAAAAGGCAGGACTGAGAAAAGACGTCAGAGGAGATGGTACGTGCGGAAATACGTAGGAGGAAATGCATGATGCTACTAGGCCGACCAATCACAGATCTTGCGGTCCGCGTCGTCGCGAGGTGTAGTTACGTTTTTGAGGAGGTGCGCGTCAAGCTACGGCGAAGGGTGCACGGAATGGTGCGCGTCTTTGTGTATGCTACACCGTACCTACTGCGCGCACCCTACGCAGAAGTATAAATTGGCCTTAAAGCTGGATGGAATGGAAGAGAAACGAATGTAAGATGAAACTATCATCTTACAATTTTTTTTAAAATCTTAATATATCAACCAAATTTCAAACAACACCCAATGACCCATTCTCAACAAAGCTACCTCAGAAATATAACCATGCTTCTACCTAAGACCTTAATGCACATCGAAATTCAGAGAGACGACTATAATTACACACATTTGCCAATGAAGCCCTGCTCAGAATCTGACACTGGCTAATGCTTTGCATGCACTCAAATGTTTGCATACAGAGGAGTGAGGTCTAAATACTTTTAGCAGGCAAGGACAAACCCTGAGCAAACTGTGCTCAGAGGAACATAAAGAGAGAGAGAAAGTAAGAGGGAGATTAAGGGCTGCAGGTCCCCTGTAAACTCAGCAACGATCCTTACAATCATCATTACGTCAATCCAAGCAGCCCATCAAGTTCAAGAATGTTTTCTAGTTTATGAATGACAGGTAACAAGATGCATGAGAGGAACCGGGAGTGAGGCCATGGCTGATTAAAGATCAGCATTTGTGTCCATGAGCCCCCTTCAACAAAGCTCTTTGGTGGATGCCGTCAACAACACCCTTGAGTAGACCGTGCCCGCAATGCTTTTGGGTATCCACAATATGGACTCTGAAATGAAAAATTATCTTTCACACTCTCGCCTTTCTCAGAGAGAGGCCTCTGTTTGATGACCTCGTTAGTTCAAGCACTTAATCCGCTAATGCTCAGATAAAACTAAATGAGAGAGGACGGGAGGAGGGAAGGTGGAGGCAGAGACGGGTGAGAAAGAAAGTGGAGTAGGAGGGCAAAGAGAGAAGTTATGACAATGGCTAACACCGCAGAGATAGCCCAGATTAAACAGCCCATGGAATAATGGGACGGTGTTGCATCCACTGAACACTTTGGTTATCGATTCTAAAAAAACAAAACATAAGATTGAAAAAACTACTGATGGAGTTAACATTCACAAGATGTTTGTTAACTGATCTGACATCCAATGATTGCAAAGGAATTTTAAACGCATGCATCCCAAGAGGAGATCTCAAACTTTGCCAAACTCAAGTCAAGAGGTTGTAAATCACCCAGCTCAAGTTGGGATATTCTTGGTTTTCCTAAAACTCCTGTTGGGTTGAGCTGATAATTGGATAACCATTCCAGAGCCTCTGTTGTTTGACTGTGCTCTGGAATTCTGGCTAAGGTCATAATCACCTGTAAATTCTAGAAGTAACTCTTACAGCTTAGCCGTGAAACACTGCAATCTGCACGCACCAGCTCACTTGGCTCAGAAGAAAAAACCCAATTTCCTTTTGTGAGGCAGATCCTTAAGAGGAAAAGGGGTTTTATCTGAGAACTCGGCAACTCCACCATTTCATCCAGAGCCAAGGGATCAATTTGCAGGGCAGAGAGACTAGAAAATGAGAGCCCAGAGTGCCTTCTTGCACACATTGAAGAGGCGAACCACAGATTACAGAGAGAGAGAGAGAGAGAGAGTCTGGCTTGCCTCCAGAACAGACTTTGAGGACTTTGATGTGGCCTTTCCGAGGCTAAAGGGTCAGTATTTGTTGCACCTCCTGTAGTTATTTCAAACAAAGTCACACACTGTGCAATGAAAAACAGCTCTTCCTTCTGAGGTTGATTATCATTGTTATTGAAGATGTTAGCTAGATGCAAAGAGTGACCAACAGCTCCATTTGTTGACCTGTTTGCCTGCTTTGAGATAAAGATGCAAATATCGTTGCATCTGTGAACTAGAAAATAGCTGAACTCTTCAAATAGACTTTGCTAATAATGGCAGGTTTGTCAGCTGGCAAAGGAATCGTCTGGAAAATGGTCTCTCGTTCAGACACATTTTCACTTGTCATACTGTTGCAGGCCAACAAGCCTTAAATATTTCTTGATTTTTGCCGTGGCCCGTGTTTGAGCTCATTTATTAGCATGACAGATGAGCCCAGGTGCCTTTGGTTGAAGTCCTCCCTTTGAGTCCATACATAAATTCTCACCTAGAGAGAGAGGAAACCATAGCACCTGTAAAGTGTACAAAAGTGGACCCAAAAATACGTGTCAAATACGTGTCAAAAACGTGTCAAATAAGATTCTTCAATATATTTTTAATCCAAGTGATTAACAAAGAAGAGCGACTTTTGCCTGTCACTCCAGATGAGGGCTAATGAAATATTCACACATCGAAGCATTTCTCCCACCGCACAATGAACAGAATTTGAGCCTAATCTGGTGTATGTGTCCAAACATATCCATTTTTTTTTGCCAAGCTGAGATAGGCAGATCTACAGAACTTTGATGAATTGCCTGGATTTATTATGACTGTTCCTCAGGGAAGGGTGCAGTACGAGGACAGTCTCGAATATGAATTACCAGCATGCTGATTCGATCTCAGCGGCAGCCGGAGAGAGACAGCAGGGCCTGAATACCAATACATGTTTCCTGGATCAGGACAAGGACTTGATTACTGGTGCCTGTCAGAAGGAGTGGAAAAGTCCTTAAGTGTACTCTGGAGGGAAGCCTGCAGGCAAGCACTCCAGGAGTGAGAGAGATGCTTTCAATCAATTCTGACTCAAAGAGAGAGGGGAAAGAGAGCAATTTTAAGTAAAAGAGTACCGTCGTCCAAAACAGCTTTGACCCACAGGACCATAAGACAAGTTAATTCAGGCACAAATGATGACAGGTGGCCCATCTTTTAGGGCTACACACATTTACTCTGCCAGGAATGGTAGGTAAATATGACTGTGGTTTTAACCACTGGTATCTAATAAGGGCAAATCCTCCTCAAACCAACCGTCAAAGCCTGATGAAACGCAAGAATGTCAAATATGATGTGGGAGGCAGCGCTGCTGGTTTGTCAGAACACATGCAGGGGTAAAGATGTGGGAATACTGCTTTCCCCGCCCAAGATGGAAGCAACTTTGATGTGATTTTTTGTGGGGTCAAACCCTCCACTCTTCTGCCAGGCAAGAAACCTTGGACAAGTGCCGGAAACTCTTCTCTGCAGAATTCTGGAGAAGACGTGAGGTCATGGATTTGAAACTTGATCAATTTTCATTATGAGGGCAAGAAATTCAGGCTGAAGATGCACGATGTGTGAGGGCCACATGAAACCTGGATTTACAATCGGTTTCATCACCAATCGCAGAGACATCTTGAAGCAAGGGCTATTTAAACTCCAGATTTTGGCAACGATATGGAATTCATTATACAGGTTCTTCTGGTTCAGTTCTGCATAACTGAATTAAGAGCAAAAGCATCCAATGTTTCTTAGTTCACCTCCTTTTAGAAACTCGTCTATGTCCGATGGTAACCATGCATACAAATGTCTTGAAGACATTTGATATAAGGCTCTGATGCATGGCTCCTTCAAGTGTCCATTTGCTGGGGTAATTTTTTGGAGAGAAAATAAAAAACAGAGCAGATACCTGAATCTCCATGCCGTTTCAGAACAAGGTCCTCTTCACAATAGCCTGATAGAGAGTCTACAGATGGATGGCCGGGCATGTGACAAGGTACCACTGACGGGGCCCGTCTGGCTCGCTGCTTCCAGGAAGCCAGATTCCAGGGCACTAATCCAGAGAGACTCAGAGGCCCAGGAATGCCATCAGGTCTCTTGGCAGAGAACACATGCCCGCTTTGTGTCCCAGCTTGCCGTTGATGAAGGGCTGCAGGAACGCGAGCCCCTACACAGCTCCCCAAGTGGGAACCAAAGCACCCCTTGTTTAATCCTCAGCAAAAAGCCATCGAGTAGGTGGAGTGGAGAAGTTGAGGATTTTGAATAGAGACACTGGCTGGGTTGGGGAAAGCGAGGGGAGGTTAACTTAACGGCAATCACATGGGAATCTGAATGGATCGAGGGGTTCAGCGTGAGGCTTTTCATAACGGTGCAGTCCTTCAGCTTTTCTCAAACTGTAACAAATCTTCTTTTCAAAGCGGTGGCTTCTGTCACACTGCAACTGATGTGTTTTTCTTCAAGAAACAGACAAAGACAGCCTCTCTGTTTCACAGTTCAGGGTGTAAGCCCAGGAACTACATGGACACACGGGTTTGGAAGATGAACCGTGAACTGAAAACACATTCCACAGTTGAGCAGTCACTGCGTGCAATGGCTCTCACAGCAACGCAGTTCACAGAGTGCTTGACATTCTCCAACACACAGTACGCAGGAGGCCGGGGGGCCCCTTCATGCTAACACCTCATAAATCCCTTCATTCCTCCCCCTCGAATGCACCTTCAGGGGCTTACGGATACAAGGACAATTAAGTAAGAGAGAAAGGAACGGATAGCATTGAGGAAAAGCGGTGAAGATAAAGGCTATACTGGGGTTTTCAGATTTGTGCAACACAGTCATTCTGAAAGATCTTTTTCCACCTTTCACAAATAGATTAGCGTATGCACTTCATCATAACAACACTTTAAACTGCACGGCTGCAAAATGCAGAGCGAGTTACAGGTTAACCAAATGTCTGGCAGAAATGAGACACACAGACCAAAAAACCAAAAACAGGTCACTGTTTGACACAAATGAAAAGTTCAAAGACGGGTTAAAAACCGAAAGGGATGCACGATTATGACAAAAAAACAATCTAATTGTTGATTATTCCCTTGAAATTTTAATTTTCATTAATTACGCTTATCACAATTTACATTGAATGTTTTGAATAGCTTTATACCATTGGTTGAAGCAACTGCATGCCATATTTACTTAAAAACAAGCTGAATAAACTAAAAAGTATTGCTTTTCTTAAGCTTCAAATGTCAACTACACATTGGTTTTGTTTGTTATTTTAATGATTAATAATAATAAAAAAATCTATGCTAGGTATAATAATAGGGGCTTTCGCACTGGGTAGTTCTAGGTACAAGCCACCAAGGTGATTCCCCGAGAACTAATGTTCCCCTATGGGCGTTTTCACGGTTGCATTCGCACCACCAGCATGAACTCAGAAGTGACGTAAGCCACGCTTGTTTTTGTGACTTATTTCGACGGCGAGGCAGACTTTTATTTTGACGGCGCTGAGAAAGGCAGAGCCTGAGCACACAGCGCTCACATTCTCCATCTTCATTAGTTTCTGATCTGTTTAACAGTCTAATGTGTATGTCTAATGCATTATTAGATAGAACTGTTATTGTAAAAACTGTTAAAGTAGACAGTATATGAAAAAGTATTAGCGTTTGCCGTGTGATTGATCGCCAGTGTTGCTAGCTAAATAAACATGTTTCGCTTGGTCCCCTCAAACTTGCATTGGATTTCCGCCAAAGCGTAAAGGTTGAGAGGTCCATCTATCACAGTTTTCCATGTTCGTAGAGTTAGTTCATGGATTAGGTCAATAAAAATGGAGGGTGCTGGTCAATCAGCTTACACTTACATCAATTGTAGTTCCTATTGTGCTGGGTTCTCTGAGATAGTCGCGATTCACATCAAAACGTAAAAGACCTCTTAAGCACGCAGAATAATGTAAGTAATCGTGGATTTGAGCGATTGCATAATCCTGGCATCCGTAATCACGATTAGATATTCGATTAATTGTGCAGTTCAAGAGTGATTGTATCACATACCATGCAATATAATATATTCATATACTGTGGTTTTATTGCCAATTAAGAACAATGTGGTACTACTATGGTAGATTTTGGTACTTTTTCGGTGGTGAAATGTAACATGGAGAGGCCCAAGGATTTGCATAATATGCATTTGCATGCTTGCACAAAATATGCGTCAGGCCTTTGAGAGAAAAAGAAAATGTAACTAAAAAAAGATTTACCCTGATGTTTATAGTTATCTCTTCAATGCACATGAAAGACCAGAAACCTTTAGACATTTAAATAAACACTAAATGACATCTAAAAGCAAATCAAGGTTAAAAAAAAACTCAGACAGATGAGGAATAGGGGAAGAAGGGTTATAAACAAAGCTCTGCCGTCTTTCTGAAGAGTTCATTCAACATTTCTCAAAACTTTTTGTTTGTCTGGTGGTAAAGTTTGGGTCCTGTCAGGAGAGATGAGGTGAGACAGCAAACCCTCAGAGAGCCTGAACCGAACTGGCACCTGCCTTTAAACATTTATGCCTGATGCATTTTTAACACACAACATAAAAAAGGCATGACTCTGTTGTTTTCTCTTCACCATCCTCCTCCCAACCTCGCTCACATACATCTGCATTCTAGCATAGTCAAAAACACTCGGGTGCGGAAACGCTGGGGAAACGGTCAAGTTTGTCTTACTAAAATTAGAACAAGGGCGTTCATAATAACAGCGATTTAATCCGCTTACTAGTTGCGACAGCTCATTTGCATGAAACAATCGTCAACTCTAATTGAAAATGAATGACGTGAGGTCGCTTTGGGGTCTGCAAATGGCTTTCAAAGTCCTTCCAGAAAAACGCAGTTTTTTTGTGATTGTTGCACGCAAAAATTCTTGATTATGCGGCCCGTTTTCTAAAAAAAAAAATGCGATGGAATATGCGGGATATTTATGCAATTTAATGCGATAAAATTGCGGGAACGTGCAAAAACTGCAATTTGATGAAAAAGAAAGAAAAAGTGATTGAAAGTGCCTGTTCTTACTAGGCTACTGCCTTAAATGCAAAGAGTCATTTCTATGATAAGCAAGCAAAACTACAACACAGAAAGTGCTGGAATATTTAAGTTCTCATCTATTTCAGACCCTAATAAACACATCAAACTTACAAAACATTGATGAGTCAAACAGGTTCTGTAGCTTTACAAAAGCAACATGCAAAAACTTCTGTAAAAATGAATAAATAAAATATAAAAAATAAAGTGTGCTCCTGTTTTACAGCGTTTCGATGATGTTCACGTCGCGCAATCACGTCACTTTATAACGTTCCCATGACAACATTTGGAAACGGCTGAAGCAAACGAAACATTTTCAACTTTCTGCAAAGATATATGTGACTTTTTTGCAACAAAAATGCGAGGATTATGCAATCATGCAAGCCACGCATATTGTTCACAGAAATCGAGGCGAAAGTGCGGCGTGTTTGAAAAAAATGCCCCTGCATAGATATGAGGACTTTGGCTGATTATGTACTCACATAATCGAGTTTTCTGGAGGGACTGCTTTCAATGCAAATGCCCCTTCAGAAGACCTAGAAAAAAACAACATATTCCTTCCTTTTCAAAGTCTCAGAAGCGGTAGAGGTCAGTGCGGTAATCTCATTAAAACACATCAGGTCCAGACAGACACTGGTGTAGTGGTGGCTTAACCTGTCAGCGTACCTGTCGGAGAGAAAGACACGTTTTTCCACTCAATCAGCGGACCGGGCAGCGGCGATATGACACCAACCGAGCTCATTATCAGTGTGAGGTGTGTGTTTTAAATGAGAACATTTCATTGCGTTCAGCTGTCAGTTCACCAGAAGCTGTTTTAATGTTTTAAATTAGATGCTTATTAGCAGGCAATTTGCATAGTGTCTGATACCAAACAAACGTCTAACACAGTAGCGATCATCTTAAATTAAATTTTATTTTCTTTAAGAAAGAAAAAAAAAGCTTGTGATCTCAGGCTCTGAGAACAAATTGGCTTATAAAAAGATGACTACCCACAAACCCCTGGTGGTTTTCAGAGCTCTTCCACAGCTGTGGATTTGTTTAAAAATAGCTCAGATTTGAGCAGGGCATTAAGTGTGATATCCTCCTCCTAAAAGGCACCGATTGTTCCCTTGATAAATAATCTGATGTCAGATTCGGTTTCTAGACCAAACACAATGGGGGCAAAGCTAAATTCTCCACAACAAGGCTTGCTGTTTATGAAGACATGGATATACGGCATTTATAGAGAGCATATGATATGGGTTATGTTACCGCTTATCAGATCTCTGTATTGAGAATAAATCAAGTTAAAGGGTATCTGCACATTTTTAACAGCAAATTTAATGACTTTTAAGACCTTTTTAAGTCCTCTAAAAGGCAAATTTAAGACTTTACCACAACAACAAAAAAAGGAAAATATTCAGCACGACACAACAGTGTTAATTTTAGCAGCCATTTTTGTTTTAGTCTTCAGATGAAAATGCTTATTGGTCTTAGTCACATTTTAGTAATTCTGTCTTTCAAAGTTTTAGTCCAGTTTTAGTTGACAAAGTCATTGCATTTTTTGTCAACTTTAAAATTTAAGGTCCGTACATGAAATTTAAGACCTCCTTATCGTAAATTTCAGATTTTAAGGCATTTTCAGACCTTAAAAAGTGAAAATTTTATTTAAGACATTTTAAGACTTTTTAAGGACCCGCGGGGAACCTGAGTTAAAGGAACTATAAAATAAAGTAAAATAAAATAAGAATATTAGGTGAAACTTTTAAACTTAAAGGGGTGGTTGATTATGATTAAACTGTAGTTAGTGTGTAATGTTGCTGTTTGAGCATAAACAACATCTGTAAACGCTCAAAGTTCAAAGCAAAGTGAGTTATTTCAAGCCATTATTAGTTATAATTTTGATGCTAATGAAAACCCCAAAGTCAAAATTAGAATATTGTGAAAAGGTTTTAATATCTGTAATCCATAACCATCAAAATTATAACAAATAAAGGCTTGGAACATCTCACTTTGCATGTAATGAACCTATATAATATATTAGTTTCACCTTTTAAGTTGAATTATTGAAATAAACTTTTGCACGATGCTCTTATTTTCCGAGTTTCAAATATATTAAAAATGTTGCAATGTCAACTAACTGAACTAATTTGAAGTAAAAAGGCTCTCACTCTTTTTTAGAGTAAAAGTAAAAAGCAAAAAAAAATGCCAATGCATCTGGCTTGTCTTTTAGTTCGTAAAGCGGGAGAGGGAGTCCAGACTTATCCAACAGACTCGCCAGTAATGCAATGCCCTCCTCGGCTCTGAGCGTGTGCCAGCCTGTGGATCGGGCCTGTAGCGGCTGGATGGCGGAGAGTAAGGAGAGCGAGAGTGAGGTAAACAGATGAATAAAACATTGTGGTTTTGTGCAGTCCTGACCTCGGTTAACACCACGCTGTTTACACACAAGAGCAGTGTGAACCGGTGAGGGGAGTGGCACACATTCACACAAAAGCACAAAGACGTCGAGCATGAAACAGATATGCTCATGTTCTCCTTTCAGCACACAATCAATGGATCGACTCACAAAGTTCCTCTGTCTTGACCCATTTATAGACCGTCGGCTGTTCTAATGTGAGCGTGTAAACTGGAGCCCATGAGAAAAGGGTTATCGGGGACACACGATTGGTTAAAGCTTCATTCATCCCGCTTAAATAAAAAGCGTGAAATTAGGACACGTTCGCCGACCATTTTAATTACAAAAACTTTTTAAAGAGCTGCCGAAGTGCTAAAATAAAGAAGACTGCAACTTTAATGAGTTTGATAGTTGTTGGATTTTCAAGTGTTGCACATAATTCAACTTAAAAGGTAACACTAATATAGACTCATTACATGCAAAATGAGATATTTCAAGCCTTTATTTGTTATAATTTATGATGATAATGGATTACGGATATGAAAACCTTTTCACAACAATATTCTAATTTTGAATTTGGGGTTTTCATAAGCTGTATAATCATCAAACTTATTACAAATAAAGGCTTGAAATATCTCACTTTGCATGTATTGAGTCTATATAATATATTAATTTCACCTTTTAAGTTGAATTAAAGAAATAAACGAACTTTTGCACCATATTGTAATTTTTCGAGTTTCACCTGTAAGGACATTGGTGATCATCTTGAATCATGAGCGTTGCGTTAAAACGACAAGTCAAGTAGTCCAAATGTACCTCAAGATCCTGTTCCAATCAGATGGCGGATAAACAGATGGATTCAATCACTCCAGTCTACACTGGAAGCAATCACTCTCCATCAACAAAGTTATCTCTGCTATCGCGATCTTGTAATGTAGATATGTTCACTGATAATAAGTGCATCACTGCACTGTTTGCTTCTAGTGTATTACCTTATACTTCCTGGAGAAATAAACAAAAGCAAAGATTAGGATGCCGTTTAATTTTGGGTTTGCTATTTAAATAGACAGTGTGTGCACTGAGAGAAAAAGATGAACATATTTTAGCATTGCCATTGAGTTGAATGTTAAGTGAATTGCGGATGCAAGTCAAGTCTGTTTTCTGAACGGTGTGCTTCACTCCTGAGTCTCTTACCCTCCTAGCTGGCGGTGTATGTTGTCTGGATGTCCTTTGCTTTCATAACTGCAGCTCAGACGAGTCTTTCTCTCTCTGTTTGAGCCGTAGACGGGACAGCATGGGCGTTTCCGGGATCGCAAACCCAGGGGCCTAAAATACCCAGGGGCAGCGTTCACAAATTGTGCGGTGAGCGAGTTTAACAGCCTCTCCGTTCAACAGCCGAGACACTGTGCCAAAGTTACATGAGGGGTGAGAGAAAGGGGAGGAACTACGAGAAGGGAAGAAAAAAAAAACGCAAATGTGAGAGACAAGGAAAGAAATGAGATGAGAAAAGGTCACTGCCGACACTCATGTAAACACCAGCAAAGGATTTACAGTGTGGCAAGGAAGCTCGCGTCGCGGAAAAGACACAAAAGAGACTCCGGCCCAGGAGCAAAAGAGCCAAAACGAGGACACATTCCAGGAAAAGACGGACCTCCCCTCCTCTCCCAACTGGAAAAGCTGTGTTATAATGGAGTACAGGCTTCCTGGCTGCTGTCAACTTGGGAATGGTCTGGGATGAGAAAAGGGAGGTTGTGGATCTCAGAAACAAGCCGCGAATGGGTTTCTCGTATACGTTTCGAGCGTATACGTCTCTTTTTGTTACACTTTTAACACAAAGGCATTTACAAACACATTTTACAGTTGAATGGAATATTTATTGAGAAATAATAAGGGGAGGTGCTTGATTTCATCCAAAGTGATTGTGAAAAGTAGGTTGTGATGTCACTGCCCCGCCCACACGGCTTTGCTTACATCAGCGAAAGTCGTTTCTGAGGTTTATTTAGCCAAATGTTAGGGTTTATTTTGACAAACTAAAAGCTGTGAACCTTTGGTGGTTCAGGCGGGAACTGGAAGGGGTTTGTGTGAGTCGATGAAAAGCTAAAAAAATTATAATGTGAAAAAAATGGAGAGGAAAAAACACACGGGAAACAAAAGATTTAGTATTTTGCTTACATGCATTTCATATGAACGACCGATTAACCCACATCAGATAACAGTGTTGTGTAGGGATGCACGATATATCGCAACTATATCGGTATCGACCGATGTTTGTTTTTAACGTTATCATTTTCGGCCTGATAAGAAATTCTGGCCGATATATTAAAGCCGTTAAACACTGGATTATATCCTTCAGCTAAGACACTTCAGATGCACAGTTTAACATGATTGTTTTAAGTTGCTTGAAATATAATTGCAATCACTTCAAAAAAATTAATATACAGTTCAGTGCAACATGTGCAGCGAATCTATCGGCTACATAAAATTATAATGAAAATATTATGATTGTGTGCTTGAGACATGAGATTTAAAAATTATGTCAAATTTGGATTTAGATTTATCGGCCGATATATCGGTTATCGGCTTTCAAATATAAAAAAAGTATCGGTTATCGGCCAAAGTTTTCATATTGCTGCGTTGTGAATGTATTGTTAAAATACTGAAATATTAACTTCAAATCTGCTTTAAATTTATATTAAGATTAAAATAGTTTGACTGTCAAAAAAGGATTGGGAATCCCCGCGTTAGATTTGCGCACTGTGTATTCAACATTTACACTGAAAGCTTTCATGTTGTCTTCAGAAACTGAATAAAAATAAAACCTGCAAAACTTAGCCTACTTGTGTCTTCTTCCTCCTCTTCTCATTTGCTCTTTTCAAACATGGCCGCCACTCTGGCAGAATGCGCACGTGCAACAGCGCGCACACACACGCTCATACATGCACATGCTAAAACACTGTCAACGGTAAAGAACAGAAAACTGAACGGCGGCTCTGCACTGAAAACCGCATTTCCTTGCAACAGCATGGATCTTACCCTCCCTTCGCGCGTTTACTCCTCTCTTCTTCCCTCCCCCTCTCCTCTCCTCTCACAACTCACGCACAGAGACACGAAACGAGGCGCGGCGTTGGAAATGCGCTGGCTGACAGCGAAGGACAGCTGCTCTCTCTCGCTAGCTCTTCCCTTCCCCCACCGCTCGCCACACACACACTCTTACACCGCTAAGAGACAGAGCGAGCACATGAGGACGGGAGGGAGAGAAGATGGAGAAAAACAGGAGGGAGGGGAGAGGCGGCCATGAAAGGGCTTTGTTTCGCATTTCTCTGATGGCTTTTTCAGGCCTCGCTACTGGCTTGACACAATAGCAAGATTCAAATTCTTCATCATTTGAGAGCAAATTCAGAAGATCAGAATATGTGTTAATACAATATTAATAAGAGTCAAATTAAATGAAAACAATGACAATGTAGCATTGACGTAAGGATGGGAATGAAATGATTCTTTTAGTACTTTGGAAGGAGCAATCTTCATATTAATTAGCATTATTGCTTTTGTTTTTTATTTTCAATTAAAAATATCATTACAACTAAATTCGAAAACTGGCAACCCTTTAATCAACGAGTCATCAAGAGTCATTCATTTGTGAATCTGGACAGGTAGTTTTATTATATACATATAAAACACTTAAAATCAATTGTTTTAAATGGCTAAAGTGAATTTAGGCATCACGGCATTATAATGTACAGAATGAAAGATTTTTTCCTCAACACTTTTAAACCATTTACTACAACAAAACTCAATTGACTTGCCTGGACAAATGAAGGTGAAAACCAAACATCACAAAAGAATCAGATTGAATCAGACAACACTTGTTTCGCTGTTGAATGACTCGTTCAAAATGAATGTTAGCATGTTTTAACTTAACAAATGCAACTGGTTCTGAATAAGAATAGGCTAGTTCTCAAATTCCCAACCCAACCTTAGACTGAACTGGAATAAATGACGATGTTCAAATCACCAAGTATGAGTAATAGTAAAAGCGATGGTTGCCTTAGCAAACACTGCTTAATTATAAAGAGAACAGATGACTTGACTGTCAGAGTTAATGGCTGAATCGCAAAGCAAAGAGAGAGAGAGAGAGAGAGAGGCCATCACGAATGAACGGTTCCCACCTCCCTGTCTCTATCTCCCGCTGGATTTATTGGTGAGGATGTAGCAATTACGCACCAGGCAAAACAAGCAACCCAATGTGAATTTTTCAAAAGGAAGGCACTCTTACATTGAGAGAAGAGAGATTGTGCTCAACGGCATCGCATAACGATAAATGTGAATCTAATCCCGTTTTCAGCATGTAAGCCAGGATTACACCAAAACTATACCCTTCAGAACCAACGAAGACCTTCGCATATGGAGATCGCCTCGGGGAACACATTTCCTTGTTAAGGGGGAAAAAATAACCTGGGTATTTACTAGCACAAGATCAACCCTCTGACAGGGAGAAAAAGAGAGACTATAAATCAATCCGTGTTCCTGTCAGCATCCCTTAAAATGGAGCTCGGCGAGCCAGAGAGTGTGGGCTGACGGATCGGTGCCGTGGCACTTCTGCCGACGAGCTTTAAAATAAGTACACAGCACATCACGCTAATGATAACGCATCGAGCGTTTACACCAAAGCTGGTGTGTTTTGATAAGGTTCTAGGAAACAAAAACATCTGCCAAGAGCAGCTCGAAGAAAAGCTTAATGCGTCTCCAGGGATTATGAATGCGCACTCTCGAAAGCTTAAGACCCGGAGGGATGGGACTAAAAAAAAGTGTCACCTTTACAGCAACAATACAGCAAACAATCAGCAAAAAAAGCTCATATGGTTTTACAACATTCCCAAGTTAAAAGCCTTAAATTGATTAAAAGCCGAACTAATCCATCTACTGCCAAAAAAAACCCATAGTGGAGTAATACGATCGTGTGGTTTAACCAGATTACATTTCCTGAAGAGAACCTGGCTGGGCACTTGCACGAAAATCTGAGGTACTGTTATCTCTAAACGAGAATATACTTATGATTAGATTAATTCCATAGAGCAAAACCAAGTCAAGTCATCCTCATTTATATAGCGCTTTTAACAATGTAGATTGCAGTGTTGTAGTCGAGACCACCTCACCCGAGTCCAAGTCGAGACCGAGACCAGAGAGAGTCGAGTCCTAGTCAAGACCGAGCCCATAGAGAGTCGAGTCCGAGTCGAGTCCAAGACCAAAGACGGTCGAGTCCGAGTCGAGACCAGTGAGGGTTGATTACCTAATTTACTTTTATTTACTTAGAAAAATCCTTTTTTTTACTGAATTTACTTAGAGTTTAAAAAATATGATCAGTTTAGGGTAAAAGGCCACATAGTAGGTGGTGTTAAAAGTAATTTTATTACAATTTGTCATGCGCAGTTGCGCACTAGAAAATCACCAATCACTGGGCGTGTCAATCTATTTAAAAAAATTTTTTATTAACATACATTAATAATCATGAAAAATATTTTGAATTGAACTCGAGTGGACTCGGGAAGAAGCCCGAGTCCTAAAAAAAAAAAAAAATGTTCAAGTACGAGTCAATTCCGAGTCCAAATGCACACGAGTCCATGACAAGACCATTAAAATATGGTTTCGAGACCGAGTCTCGAGTACTACAACACTGGTAGATTGTTTCAAAGCAGCTTTACAGAAATAAACATATAATTTAAGGTAACAGAGATTGGTTTGGTTTTATAGCGGTTCTTGAATAATGTTATTTTTGATAGATTCACTTCATTAAAATAGGGAAGGCTAAAACGACACCGTTCTCTCTAAACAGACTTTAAACTGAACCTGTGATAGACGCTGATGCCGTTCACATTAAGAACTGATTCTATAGTTATGTGCGTAGGTTTGTAATCCCCTACAAACCATGCCTAAACAAACTACTTGTCTTGCCTATACATTTAGATACAGAATTTTATTTTATTTAATCACTTCTGGGTTGGTACTGTATGTGACCCCTAATTTCCACAACGCTTTATCTGTAGAGTAGGAGCAATATTGGAGCAAGCTCCTCTTTCAGGTGGCTTTCCTGAACCAATGACACCATCATGTGCAGACATAAGCGTTACATCACACCCAGCTCTATAAATCTGGATTATCTCGAGACGGTTTATTCACTGGCCGTCTAACAAATCCACTGAGCTGTAGTCTACAATGGCAGCTGATTCCCCACTTGAGCCAATAACATTGGGTGTGAACCCACGGTCGGCCTGTTTTCGACTCGAGCGAAGCGCCAGATGTTGGAAAACACAGTTTATGAGCAGCAAAAATCCCAATATTAAAGATTTGCACACACGACATAACCCTCAGAAAGGATTTCCTGGATCGCCATCCGATGGAGCAATAAACTTAGCAAGTCACGTCAGTAAGAGTTACGACGTGCGCTCTGATCTCGCTGTTGGGCCAAATCCACAGTGCGTCTTGTGCCGTCTCATAGCGATCGCCTCTATATTTAGGGTCAGAAATGCAGACTGCTGAATCAACACGGCTATAACGGATGACGGCGAGCATATGGTTTCAGTGTCAACAGTAGTCACATGTTCTTTACACCATGTTCAATGTAAAACGGCATTCACAACTCACTTAACATGAGGCGCTTCTGAATGAAATTTGATATTCAAAGAGAACATCTGCTAACAACGCTGAAACAAGGGCAACTAATAACAGATAAATGTCATTTTACAATTATTTGAGGAAAATCAATGGTTTTTAAATGCTAATTTCTTCTTATTAGCGTTTTAATAATTAAGCAAGTGAGCATTTTCAAGTGAGAAATTATCATTCACAGTTAATTATCCAATATTGGTCGGTAGGCTAGGCTATAATATCAACCAACATTAAAACAATTGAAAAATTATATAAATTAAAAAATAAATGTATATAGCACTGATAGCACTCTCCATAAACGTGACTAATTTTAAAACAGAACTAAAACCAAAAGTCTAAATCAACAAATATGTAACCTTTAGCTTTACAAAAGAGTGCTTCTGATAAGCAGGGTCAGCGTATTGTCAGCACATTATATCAAACGCTGATTTAGTAGTCCATGACTGGAAGTGCCTTATTAAAAAAGGTCGCTCCCCCTCGTCAAATAACCGCAGAGATGGGTTAAATTAGCCTGTGTTATTCTCAGAGTGATTACGGCTGTGAGTGCTATATTAGTGGATATGTTAGCAGCAGGTACTAGCACTCCTGCATTCCTGCACGATCGTGCGCGGTGGGAAAACCAGCCGTCTGCCATCGAACGGCTCGAGCCCACAGCGCCCCGCCCGCATCATGGGACGCGGAAATGTGAAACCACTTTCAAGACGGTTAAAAAGCCGGTCTGGTCCCCCTCCCAGACACTCGATAACATCCCCTCCTCACACCTCGAGATCTGGTTGTTCAGAGGCATGAGGAAGAGGTATTTGGTGTTTTGTTTGAGCTGTTGTCGTTCCTCCCCCCAAGGCCCCAAGTGAACCCCCTGTGCTTGTTTAAGGAATGTACCAGAAGACAATAGTGGCAGTCAGAGGAAGCCATGAATGGAGGCCATTGGTCGCAAATCACTACAGTGCCAACAGAAAGGTTTCTACCAGGGACAAAGCTTCAAATGGCTTCTCTAACCTCCAGGAACAAATCAAGCAAAACAAAAACTACTCTTAAGACTACTTAAAAAAGCGTTTCATTTCAAATTAAGAATTAAACCAGAATTGCAAGCACATTACTTAGCTAATGCAATGCAAGTATACATGTGAAACTCGATAAATTCGAATATCGTGCAAAAGTTTATTTCAGCAATTCAACTTAAAAGGCGAAACTAATATTTTATATAGACTCATTACATGCAAAGTGAGATATTTCAAGACTTTATTTGTTGTAAATTTGATTATTATGGATTACAGCTTATGCAAAGTTAGAATATTGTGAAAAGGTTTTCATAAGCTGTAATGATAATCTATGTAATATATCCGTTTCACCTTTTAAGTTGAATTAATGAAATAAATTAACTTTTGAACGATATTCGCATTTTTTGAGTTTCACCACCTGTACGACACTAATGTTAACTGTTCTTGGACAAAAAAAAAAGCGGGAATAGATTGCCGTAATACTTCAGGAGTTATTGCTTTCTTTAGTCGATAGCATGTTTACTGTAAATTTGATAAATAATTCAACTAACATTCTCAAGGTAGATTCACTTTTCTTTTGTACCGCCAAAACAGTAGCTGATCTGAAAGAGTAAAATTATAAGAGAATGATTCACACTAATGACCACCATAAACCATGTTTTCTGAGAAAGCCAAGCGTCTGAAGCGTTTCGGAAAACAGCAGCATGGGAAATAAAGATAGTGTATTGTCTGCATTAATTTTACAGAGTATGTGAATGTTTTAAATGTTTTATAGCAAATCACCTTACTAAAACACTACATACACTAATGAGACAGGCTTGGAAAAACAACAACGTAAAAACAAAGACTGTTTAAAAAGCCTTTCACCTTCATCAAGTCAAAAACCTAAACTCGTTCAAGGACATTACAATCAGATCTCCAAAGAAAACCCCTTGTTGCTCTTTCCAGTAGCCTATATTTGGCTGCCCGTCACAATTGAGAGCAAGCAAGGGGTCCAAGTGTTACATTTCAATGGCTCCCCCGAGACCCACTAGGTAGGGAACACAATGCTGTGAGAATGAACAACTACTGACTGAGTCACTCGCAAAGAATTTCTCATATCTGTAGTAAGCAGATCCGCTAGTCAATCCTCTCACAGTTTGTAATGCACAGGGCCAGGCTTAGTAGTTAAAAGCAATGCAATGCATTTCCAGAATTGAATGACAACGAAGACTTCTTATTTAAGATAAACACCATCTCATTTATGCATTAGTCTGCAATGATCTTTGAAGGGTTTGCAAAAGAAAAAGTGTACCGTACCGTTCATGTGGGGATTAAGCCAAACTCTACATTCTTCTAAAGAACATAATGTGGAGGCATGGATTCGTGTTTTAACATGAGAGATCAAGCTACAAACTAGCTGCCAAAACTCCTTATGAACTTGGAGGCTGATAATTGAGTGCAATGAATAATTGAGAAAACCCCTACAATCAGCCAAGAACTCAAACAAGAATGAGCAACAAGAACTTTGATCCGCCAACTTTGAAGATATCTGAGTTTCTACATTTGTTCCCCAACAAGAGAAAGGCTTAACACGTTCACAATATGGTTATTTGGTTAACAACAATTGGTAAGATCAACTTATTAGCATTAAAGAGGTTAAATTCTTCTATACAAGGTGGATGTTCGGGGAGTTCATATTCTTGTACCTCTGGTTATCTGGCCGCTGTCCTAAATCTCTTTTGGCAGGTCTATGCATTACTAATTGGAGATCGAGACCACTGAGCCAAGCATGTCAGTTTTCCCCTTTTTAAAATGGACTAGTGCCAAAAGGAAACAGGTTATCACACCAGAGTATGTCAGTTACCACTAACTCTCTGAAGAGGTTAAAGGCCAATGCTGTTCCAACTGTGTTACACAATCACCAATACTCAACCAAATGCTTAATAAATGGAAACAAACCATTCAAGCTAACACCAGACAATGGTTTCCCAATGATAGAGAAATGAAAACACCAGTGGACTCACCTTCTCACTTTTTACTTTCTTCATGCTCCTGCAGTCATTATTTTCCACTTCTTCTGGTTCGCTCTTGATAGCCAAAGGTGTGACTATTCCACTGGTATCAAGGGTAATATTCCCTAGTTGATCAGCACCACCAAGGTCCGAATTTTGCGTCCCCTCGAATGGGGTATTGCGTGCCTGGCCTAAAGGCATAACCTGGGCCGATGGGTCCTTATCCATGGGCACGTTCCCAACTTGTACCCCTTCATTTTTCTCCTTCTTGCTTTTCCCAGAACCGTCCTTGTCCTTTTTTCCACTCTGAACATTACGGGAGGCCTTGTTACTTTTATCAGAGCCTTTCCCAGAAGGTAAGGTCGTGGAACCGCTTCCTGCGGTTGCCCCAGTGCCCTCATTTTGAGTCCGTCCCTGGGCGTCCTTCTTGCCCCCATCAGGGGTCGAGGACTTGCTACTGTCCTTGGAATTCTTGCTACGCTTAGCTTTGGATTTGCTGTCCTTGATCGGAGGAGGAGGCACCGGGTTAATGAACTTAATGTTGTCAGGCAATGCCGCTACGGCGCTCGAGGCAGTAGCCATCCCGTCCCCGTCCTTGGTGCCAGACATCTCAAGCTTGTCTTTCTCTAAGTCGGCGTCGAGGTCAATAATCAGGTTTCCTACACCGATATCCCACTCATCCCCGCTGTCGTAAGTGTCCACCGCATTCGAGTCCACACCTTTCCCGCCTGCAGTGCCACTACTGAGGGACATCTTAGTGCCAGCGGCCCAAGCGTGCCACAGGGAGGTCTGACCTTCTCAGACGACTGAGGCGGTCGGGAAGCACATCTACAAATGCTTCAGGGTCCTGTTGGTTTCCCCTTCCCAGTAACCCACATTGTTGCCCTGGGGGAAGAAATAAACAATGAGAAAATATGTAAGTAAGTAGTAAAATACGATGTTTTAATGCCATTTGACATGACACTGCTCTCATAAAACAGGTTTAGTTATGTCGACTTTACGTTTTCCATATATAAAAAGGCTTAGCAAGCTGTACCACTTCATATTAATTATGTAAGAATTAGTAAGTCGCTTTGGATACAAATGTCTGCTAAATGATTAAATGTACTTCCAAATACATGCAAGTAATCGTTTCAAACTCAGGGCCAAAAAAAAGATACAGCTCAATCATAGTCATGCTCACCATTAGTGCACAGAAAACAGACGTTGCATTCACGACACATGGATCATTGACAGGTTTACATCAAAGAACTGACTGCTGGACTCAAACATGCCACTGGTTTGGAGACTACATTGCATTGCTATTAATTTCCTGACAAGTGAACCTCAAATATATTAAGGGTGTGCAAAACTACATATTTTTAAAACTAACTATCCATGGGATGTCTAAATGACTAGTTGGTCTTAAGGCAGCCCACTATAATTAGGCTGTTGTAGAGTAACAGTGATATATTTCTACACCAATTAAGTTATTCAAAAAACAGCTGGACGGTCTTTGGAAAGCAAGTTGAACTCATTTTTACTTGATGGGTCATCAATATAGCTTGAATGCAAAACAATGTCATGCTCATGGCACAAGTTGAAAACTGACGCTGAAATACATGCTAACATGATTTTAGGAAGTTGACGGTGCATTGTTAACAGCATACTAAGCCCACCACATCTCAGTTTAAAAAGAATTGAAAGCTAAAGAAAAATTAAAGATACTCAGCTTGTAGACTTAACCCTAAAGGTGTCAAAATATTACGTTTAAATATTCAAAACAAGGCAAGCATCAGATGTCCATGCCAGCTGGACTAGGCACAACAGATTGGACCAGAACTTAAAAGGTCTTAAATCCTTTTTTTTTATATTCAAAAACATGTCATGATGTTGCAAAAAGTCTTGCTAAAAACAAACAAACATCCAAATTGTGTGGGATTTTTTTTTAATAACAAAATCCGTGTTTTTCTACTTTGAAAATATTTTGGTGGCTGCCAAAATGAATCTTTGTCCCGCCAAAGATTTGATCATTTAATGTGACCATGTACCTGCCGTTCTGCAGTACAGGTTCCCGCTGATGCCCATCTGCTGGGAAGAAACGCTCCCGTGAGTGTTTGTGCTCTATGAAGAGCATCATTTACAACATGTTTTTGCAGCATTAATCTTTGTAGCCAATCACAGACATAGGCCTATATGTTGAGCGTGTGAACGGAATGGCCAATCAGATTAGGCAAATTAGGCAAAATGGAAGAGTTTTTGTTCAGCACGAGTTTTTCACGCTCATGAATCCTTTCATTATCATCATAGTATAAACACGATGTCAATTAGAGATTCCTTGCACAGCTTAGAGAGCTTCATTGATTATAACTCCTTTTCGCAAGACAGCAGCTTTGCGTACCTCGACAGCTTCAGTGATTATAACGGCAGCGATCTTTGCTCTCTTTCTGTAAGCAATTATATATTTTTCATGCTGCTAATTATCCTTACTGGATTTTAACCGTATTTAAATGTGCAATTGAACGTGATTGACAGTGAAAACAAGGCTATATGGACGGAAACAAAACAAATTGAAAATTTTATGTCAAATTATCTGTACATTAAGTCTTGGAGTGTAAAAGCAAAATAACAGACCTGCCACTTTTTCTATGTATTGTGTCAATACTTAATTGTTCATTTTATTAGAAACTTTTCAAATCAGTCAACCTTTTTTACAACTATTTTATATTTAAAAAATCTGTAAATTTATAAGAACATGTTGAAAGTATGTCTTGACAGTGATTTATTTAATTTTTATCATGAATAAAATTGATAAGTTAATATTACGAAACATTTTCTGCATTTATTTGGATATATTGTCAGTACTGGGCTCGATAAAGCTGAACAGTATCAAGATATTACAGTCAAAACAACATAGTAAACGTCAAACATTCATAAATATGCAGTTTACAACTGATTCACTACTATAATCTTTTTTTCTGTGGACATAAATCACACAATTAACACTTTGCAAATGTCACTGATCTTTCGGACCTTTAAATAGAAACGGAAAACCTTTTTAAAATGTCAAAGATGCCCATGATCTATTTTCCATTAGAGATTCTCAAGAATACCAATCAAGCACAACCCGAGATCTAGCTCTGCATTCATTCAGTCTTCTTGAACAGCACTAGAACAGAATGGCAGTGATTAAAGGTCAAAGTCATTGCCCATAATACTCTAAACTATTCATATAAAAGACTGTTCGAACCACAAACTGGTTTAACTGCAGTACTGGCGGCCGTCTAATAAAACTAAGCGCTGCTTAAGTTGAAAAGGATGAGTCCAGCTTTGAGCTGCATCTTAAATAGCCGAGGAGACAGATGGTTGAACGCGAGGACGGTAATCAGTGGTTTGCTGTAATCCGTCGGTCCACCAGGGAACATGGAGTGTGTCCTGCAGGAAGCTTTCCAAACGTCTGCTGTTGGAACCCAAGATAAGAGCAACTTCCACGACCACACTCATTCATCAGTCTGTGCTCCTCATGACACTTTCAAGAGCTTTGAGAGTTATTTTAAATTATTTCTAAACAGCACTTTAGCTTATTAAAGGTGATCCCACTGGATTAGAGCCCGACCGATAAAGGATTTTGAAGGCCGATACCGATACAAATATATTTTTTGTTTTAAAATCCGATATTCCGATATATCGGCCGATATATTTTTTTTTTCAGAAACCCGCAACAAAACATTAACAGATTTCCCTAACATAGTTATTTGTAGTTATTTAACTAAAATAACTAAAATAATATGATAAAGCATTTTAAAAAGAAACTTGTTTCTTTTATTCTCACAACATAACATAGGAACTTTAAAATATATTCTGATAAATAAAATAATAATTAGTCCCTACATTGCCTTATAAGCAACCTTATAATTACAATGTCAGGTTAGCTAGTTTATGATGAGCCATAATTTAGCAATAGATAATGTCATACTGCAAATTGTAAAACATACATTTTCAATTTATCAGGCCAAGGAGAGATGATTGAAGCGTGTTTTGTCCGTTTTTTATTTCTGAAATATTCATTTATCGGCCATTATAACTGCCGATACCGATAGTTTGGAAAATGTCTAATATCAGCCGATAATATCTGTATTGGAAATTCATTTATCGGCCATTATAACTGCCGATACGATAGTTTGGAAAATGTCTAATATCGGTCGATAATATCTGTATTGGAAATTCATTTATCGGCCATTATAACTGCCGATACCGATAGTTTGGAAAATGTCTAATATCGGTCGATAATATCTGTATTGGAAATTCATTTATCGGCCATTATAACTGCCGATACGATAGTTTGGAAAATGTCTAATATCGGTCGATAATATCTGTATTGGAAATTCATTTATCGGCCATTATAACTGCCGATACGATAGTTTGGAAAATGTCTAATATCAGCCGATATATCGGTCTGTCTCTACACTGGATGTTTAAATGTTTTCTACAACTCGAGTATGATTTATAGATTCAACTAAAAAGTAAATGTAGTTTGATTTCCATAAGAGTGTTACTGATGCTTTTGAAAATTAGGGATGCATCGATATGAACATTTTGGCCGATAACGATAATTCTTTAGATTTCAAAAGCCGATAACGAATATTAGCCAATAAATTTTTATGAGAGCCTCACTATAAGCCATGTCCCAACCACACAATTCTAATGTTCTCATTATAATTTTACATATTCGATAAGACAGAAGTGTGCTGCACGTTGCACTCAGCCTAACTATATTTTCCTTTATTGAAGTGATTTCAATCATATTTCAAGCAATTCAAAACCAGCACGTCAAACAGTGCACATCTGAAGCATCTCAGCTGAAGGAAATAATACACTATATATCGGCTTTAATATATCGGCCATTTTCTTATCGGGCCGATAACAAAAACACCAAAAACGTTCATATTTCAGCCGATACCGATATGGTGGCCGATATATCGTGCATCCATTTTTTAAAACATTGATCTGCTTGTTTGAGAGGCCAAACATGTCAACTTCTAACTGAATGACATGAGTTTCAGCCGTGACTTTGGGGAAATGGGTGATTATTTTTGCAAGAACGTTGAATTCTTCTCAGGTAACTGAATAAAAACATCTCCTTAAAAAAGTCCTTATGGAATTGTCAAACATTTATAATCTTAAACCTGAAAGTAGAAGTATCCATCATATAAAATGGAATAAAACCAGGAGGTGTACAATCCACTTCCTGCAGTCAAAATGTGTAATTAGTTACTAGTTAATGGCAGTGAGCCGTGAGTGTAACTTGCCTAGGGTTCTTGATGTTGCCAATAAAAAGCTTTACAAAACTCATTCATATCCCAACATGGCTGATGATGCAAGCCACTGTCACGGTTCTCTCACACAACCTAATTAGGAACCGAATGATGAAACCGCATAAAGGGGGTGAAAAGAAACCATTTGTCTGTTCTCGGTTCAAACACTGAAGCCAAAAAGACAAAGCCTTTGATTCGAGCCAGACAAGGACGTGCCGCACATGCACAAGCCTTGCTTTTTGATGTCGTTTTGATGGATAATCAATCAATATGCCTCAAGAGAAGCTGTTTATTGAGATGTATAATTCAATTGTGCTTCTCTTCATCTTTGGCAAGTACCGCTAAAGGTAAAGCAAACACCTGTGTTGGAGCGACTCTGGAACAGGTTGTCCTTTTCATTACCCCCCAAACGCAGGTACTGGTGCCCTTCCAGGGGCCGTAAATAACGGCGCTAAACTAATTTAGCTTTCCCTGCCACATGCCAGCGAGCAGCGGGAGCGCTCAGGGGAGGAGAGCCGTCTTTTCCATGCTCCCAACCCCACCCGACACGACACGGGCCTAATTAACACAGGCATCCACTGCGGACGCCTCGGCTTGATGGAAAAACGTGAGCTGAAACTCAAACGGGCACTTGTGCAAACGCCTCGCCGGGATGACAGAACTGAGGATCAATACCTGTCTCGCCCGTGTTTGATGATGAAAAACAAGACAGAAAGAGCGAATACAATCGGGGATGGGATGAAGAAAAACAACAACAAGACAACAAAGATGAAACATAAAATCAAGAGTCGTTACTCAGGAGAACCCTCTGACCTGATTGAAAAGCACTCTGAGTTTTTAATTCCCTCTCGGCAATTGAGTAATTGAGATTCTGTAATAAAAAAGCCGTTTCAAAGGCTGCTGAAACTGACAGGCTCTCCGTCAGTGTAAATCACAGCTCTTTCTGAAGAGCACCGGCTCAGAGAAAGGGAGGGAAGCACTTCCCGTGGTTAGATTACACGCTGCATCAGATGAAAGCACCGCCAATTGCGTTTTCATCTTCCCCTCTTGGAGTTCTCCCTCGGCTTCTTGTCTTCCTTCAAATCGAAAAGATCTGGAAGACGACAAGTGTGGGATTTGATCTTAGAGATGACGGCAAGATGGCCGTCCTTTCTAGTCCCGATCGCTAGTTTCCCCAAACGGCCAACAAGCTAGTCCTGCCAACCTCATAACTCCACCATTAGCCAAATCAGACACAGGCCAACCGTGTTAGCGCCAGCGAAGGGAACATTTGATCCAACCCAGAGGAGAAGAGAACAGCTGTCCAGGACCGGTCTGGTGGAGTTGGGTTGCTTCATTCAAACACACGGTAAAGAGGGTGAAATACTATCTGCTTTTGATCTACTGCACCGCCCTCGATGCTAACACACAGCGAGCGAGTTCAGCCCCCGGTGTGGCAATCCAACTGATCCCACCGCCAAGCACAAAGCCAAGGCTTGCAACAAATTAATCAGGGATAATCTGTTGTAAGAAAAATTGAAGATCTCAAAAAATTAAGTTTATTACGAAGTACACAAAGCATCTTCACTGGCGTCAGAATGAACGCACAATAATCTCTGCTTCAACATTTTATACTGCATTACATTCGGTTTCTCTTTCAGCATGTAAATGAAGCTTTGTCTTAAATGTAAATTGAGGATAACAATGAAAGTGATAAGTAAATCCACTCAGATTTGGCTTACACGAACTTTCACAGCAAAGAAAGTGAGTAAACATAGAAACACATCAGATTGGCTCATGATTTGACAACTTTTCCCGCCAAAGTTCATTTGTACCCGCATTTGGCGAGTCGAGGGTGTTAATCTCAATCCCTGAATGTTGCACTCCTGTTTGCCATTGTGCATGAAACTTCACCCCAATAAATCATCAGAAATATTGCTGACTTGTGCGTCTCAAGCGCCCTCTTTACGCTCGTCCTAATGCCTGTTAGGTGTCCGTGGATTTGCCAATATCTGGTGTTGGAACTAGATATGGAAAATCGATTTTGCAATCGATTCAATGAACACTTATGTCTCAAGTCGAACAGGATTTATTCACAAAAGTGACAGCCCTAGCTATAAGTGATAAAACATAACTCTGGTGATACTATTACATATTCCTGAAATCAGAAGGAATTGTCTCTATGATAAATGAGCTCTTTTTGGGGAAGGACCATATTGGAGTGGAAGTTGGACTATAATTCCTTACACTGTGGTTAATGCACACGAGCCTCACAAGAACATATAACTGCAAAAAAAGCAAATGACAAAGCTGTGGCCAAACATATATTTTATATATTTTGATCGTTTTTCAAAACTGTATGTTTTTAGTATAAAGAAATAACTAAGCTCTGCTGCATTATCAAAATACGACTCATAACTAAGACACATGTAGCATTTAATGTCTTTATGCCACCAGATGTTAGAGTCGTTAAGCACCACCTCAACCTATAAATATTTTTCCAGCTCTGCCAAATACAGCCAAGCCAAATACTCAATTACAGGGGCAGGAAAGGGGGCTTCTTAACGAGCTATTTCTAAGAGTCTGCCCGAGGGCCGGTGCACTCATTCCACGCTGGCTGCCACACCGAGGGTCCACCGTGTAATTGGATTGTGTGCTTGAACTGCTGACTGAAATAGAAAAGTGCAGGAAGCTTCAGGTGATGGGAATCAAGCATCCTGCGGGGTCAGCCAGACTCCATCTCAGCGAAATGTCAGGAGCAGCGTCCGGTCTGAAAGCACAGCAGGACTTCAATTTGTGGCTGTACGTGATGTACCGTTCTGCATTGCCTGTTTGGGTGCAACCGTCTGCCAGGTCGTCGATGACGGTAAGTCAAGTGTACATAGACGTGCCCTGCAAGCAACAGACCTTTTGCTTGGGCTGCAACTGTGCGGTTCTCCAATTCTCCAATCAGAAGCGCTTTTTGAAGCTTTATCCACACTAGGAATGTGACTGTGAGGATATCTTCCCACCGGTTAATCGAGGTGTGATAATACCAGGATCATCGGGGGGAATTACCTCTTTTGCACCTTGCATTTAAATCCCTAATTCCAAAGGGAACGTAAAAAGCGTACAGGTATTCATAGCGGTGTGCGAGCAAAGCAAGCGTTTTTAATTAATTCCCATGAAAACTTTCATAGACTCTTAGAAGAAATGGTTCTATTTAGAACCAGAAATGGTTCCATCCCCCGCTTCATATATGGAACTCCAAAATGGTTCTATATAGAACCATTTTTTTTTTTGGTAATAGGTTCTATTGGCCAAGTACGGAACCCCAGGGTTCTATATAGAACCCAGAGGAACCCTTTTTTAAGAGTGCATAGAACCTTTTAGGGGTTCCAAATACGTAGCGCTGATAGAACCTTTTAAGGTTCTATATAGAACCTTTTCTTCTAAGAGTGTAGGAATGAGCTGTGCACATTTAACTTTCACACCAACTCGTGTGCGGCGATTCCTTGAATGGTGGGTTCATTATTAATCTTAATGAAAAACAACAACAACAAAACAGTACAATGACAAACTTGCTTAAATAGGCACTTTTATATTTGGTTCGAAACCAAATCTTACCCCTTCGTCTTGTCAGTCAAGACAGACACGCTTGGTTTTTAATTGTAGTGTCTATTCTCTAATTGAACTAAATGATTTTTATTACTTTAAAAAAGCATAATGACGGTAACAGCGTCTATCGGAGCAAGTCTAATCTACACCAATATGGACATTTGAAAAAAGACTCAAGAGAAAATCTTATTCTCTACATTTTGGCCTTCAATCGACATCACTCACGTTTAGTCACTCTGAATCCACTCAATTAGCTTTAATTACGTTTAACGCATGATTTTAGCTATCTCCAACCTTAGCCTAAGCGTGAACAAGAGTGCGTTTTGAAAAGAAAATGCCGTTTTAAAATCGAATTAATGTAGACGTAGCCTAAGAAGCCAGTCAGAGAGCAAACTTTGAAGATGATGCTCAAAGATAAGAACGGCGAAAGTGGAAAAAGAAATATTTCTGCCTCCTTTCATCTCAATTCCCCTGTGTGTCAATAAAGCATGCCAGACGTTTCACTCCAAACGCTCCAGTGTGAACAGTAACTGATTTGGCACCCCGGATGACAGGTCTCGCTGTACATGAAATCTCTGGGAGAGAGCGCGAGGGCTTCGGGAGGGGTTACAGCCTTCAAGTCACAGATAATTTCCAGCCTATTCACAGAGAGGACAGAAATACTGTTCGTAGTGCACACAGAGTACCCGAGCTGAGAAGGCTGACAAGATCCCAGATGGATTGAACAGGCTTGCTGGCGGAGGACGATCATGGTGCTACTATTCACAAGGATGGCTTCCTGGCAAATTAAACAAAATCATTCTCATCCAAGTCAAAATCAAGTACAGTGCACTAGGGCTGTCACTTTACGTTTCGAAAATCCATTGCATAATCTGTCGGACCAACCAACACAAGTTTCGAAAACGAAAATAGGGAATCGATTTGAACGCCTTTTTTCTTTTTACCAAAAATGTGTTTTAGATGGACAGATCATTACAGTACACGAAGGATGCTAGAAAATAACAATGTCTTTTCTGTTACCAAATGCTTTTTAATATTCACTATTACTTAAATGCTAGTCAACAAGTGCGCCATGATTTGTTGTGCAGTGATGTGTGTGTTCATGTGAGCCAGAAATGAGCCGATTCTGCAATACGCGGTATTTAACATATCATGAAGATCACGAGTTGCGTATTTGCGCTAAATCCATGGAGGTTTAGCTTGCACGAATGAACACTTGTCTCAAAAATCAAACAGGATTTTTTCACAAAAAAAATTTTTCACCCAAACTTTGAGCTAGGGGTTGTCCATGGTTAACTAATTAACCAATTAACCGTTAAAAATTGCGTAACCGAGTGAAACATTTTGCTCGGTCAATGGCGTGCATTGAATTTAGTTGTAATACATTTTTGCACCACCAGAGACCGCCTCTCTTAATCAATCCGATTGATCTCGATACAAATGACATTTCGATCGGATTGAAAGGGTGTTTATTCCTTATCTAATCCGATCGAGAGAACATGTAAACACTCGATCGGATTGAAAACCGTCACTGAACAGACTGCGCAAGTGGAATGACGTAGAAATAGTGTAATAACAACGTATGTTCTTCCAGTTAAATAAAGTGTCGTACAAACGAGTGTCATGCACAACGGTCCATGTTCATTGTCTCCAATTTATGACAAGAAATGGATAAATATTAAGTCTAAGTGTGGGAAGTTAAAGTGTGCAATAGAGGCGTGACAACAGTCTATTGAAATTGGAAACATAAAACAATGACTCTTTACGCCAAAGACGCCTCTCCTTTGGGATGGTTTACTGCCAAGTGCTTACTGTAGGCGTCACTTTTTTATTTCAGAGACAAACTGATTCAGGCCGTAGGTTAAAACCTAAAAAAATCAAATCCATTTCAACCTGATAATGTCAAAAAAAAAACACCATTGCTGGCTAAAAACATATAAGCTACGGAATGAAAAGTGCTGCCAATAAACTAACAACACTTGTCACAACTTTGTTGTGAAAGCCGTAAACACGTTTAACATGTTCATCTTTCATTGCGTGCAAACAGTGACAACACAGAGTTAATCTGAAGTCATGTGTAAGACTTAATTTGAAGCAATTTGAGAATGGTGTAAAGTGCCACAGTTGATACAAAGGTAATTGCTGCAAAACAACCTTAAGTGAAGAGAAGCCATTGGTTGCCAAGATGACAATATAAGAGGCCTAGACACAACACACAGACAGAGAGCTACACCAAACACTGCAGGAGAAGACAAACCTCATCCGACTCGCTTGCCTTTGGTTTCTGAACACACATCATCAATCAATTAAGAGCTTAAATAAGATGAGCTCAGCTCTTCAGGTTCAGACATTTTGCTCTCAGCTCATTTCTAAGGATAATTCACTGTAAAATCTCACGGTAATTTACATAAATACAGTCAGGATGGTGGACTGGTGAGGACGACTTGTTTATCAAGTGCTTTAAAAGTATTTGTATACAGTATTTTATAACAGTCTGTATATTACATTACGTTTTTTTATTCAATTTGACTCATCTAATTCTTTCTCTCTATTCCGTTGTGTACTTGGTAGTACTTGGAGCTTCAGGAAACCATATCAAATTCCTTGCACTGAGTTGTAAATGGATTGAAGGTAGAAATGCAACATTTTCGAGAGATTTTCATATTCAATTGTGTTTCAAATGCAATTCTTTAAAGGAGCACAATCGCTAATATCAAAAACGCTGACCCATTTCGCCAACTTTTAAAGCCAATTACTCTAAACTAGACCGACGAGTTGTTTAGGCAATCCACCAACTTGTAGATTTGAAAAATATGCCGTTTTGCATATGCCTCGCAGTTACTATAAGGAAGCAATTGGGATTTGCCATGTGGGTCACGCCCAGTGTGGGGGCTGGGATATGGAGTCGGGTTCAGATGTGGTTTCCAGAAGAATCTTAGGCACACAAAATCAGCACAAAACCAAAACCACAACAGACTGCCATCTGTTTTGATTAGGAGAATGTGTTATTTATGCAGGCTTTTCAGTCACGCATGTTCGAGTGCTGAAATACAGCATGGGATACGATGGGCATTTGAGCAAAGAATGAAGAAACAACCTGAAAAAAAAGACAATCTTCTGTTTGTAATACTAGGTTAAAAATAACCACTTTCATCATGCAACTACTAAAAAAGGGCAACAAGTTTTTTTAACACCTCTAGCTCCTCAACAAATTTGCTTTCAAAACGCGCCTATGCAAAGCCACAATATGGGCGGCAGCTGTGTGTTCAATTGTGTTTGTCCAACCCAATAAATTTATGACAAACACATGCTACAACTGAGGCCAAGGTTCCCCCAAGCAATTTCAAGCCCTCCAACACAACAATCATAAGCCGAAACCCATTCCAAGCACCTCTCGTCATGCTTTCAAAAATAAAACTCTCCAAAATCACTGGGGAACCTCCGAAAAGTGAGTTCTGAGGAACATGAGCACGAGCTCCACGGGTTTCAGCGCTGGGGGTGCTCCGCTACCTTTACAAGGACATGTTTCATTCATGCGCTGGCTAAAACGAGCACTTGAAGGAAAAGCACATGGTTGGATAAGAATTGGTGAGAGTTGTCCTGTACATTTCATAGGAAGCGAATGGCTGATTTCAAATCTAGCTAAATGTAAATTACAAACCGCAAAACAAACTTCTGCAATGCATGTTTTTGGTCAAATTGGAGGCATAATTTGGATGAATCTCAGTAAGAAATATACAAGTCATTTTTCGCCCATAAATTGATAGAAAAAAAAGATATTGCGTAAAGAAAATTATGTTTATATTTAAGACTAATCAAGTTTTTGACATTATTTTGATGGCGATGCAGATTTTTCCAGATTCTGATTTTCTTTGAAAAAATTATAATTGACATAGCCTAAATCTACCTTTCTTCAATGCAAAATTTTAGTTTCATAAAAAATGATATACAGTATTGTATACAATATAGAGTATATACATGCAAATATTTCTTATATATATATATGAAAAGTTCAGATGCAAAAGCCTCTAAATGCCATTTGAAATTTTCTTCTATGATCATTTTTATCAAACTTGTATATTTAAGTTCAGTAATTTCACTTAAATGGCAATGAAGATTACCTATTAATTGTCATTTAAGTGAAATTACTGAACTTAAATATACAAGTTTGATAAAAATGATCATAGAAGAAAATTTCAAATGGCATTTAGAGGCTTTTGCATCTGAACTCTTCATATATATATATATATATATATATATATACTGTGTGCCAAAATTAAATACAGTACACACACATATATTATGCAAAAACAAACTTTTATTTTGGATGTGATTAATCGCGATTAATCGTTGCCACAACTTCTCTGACAAAGTTTTAGTACCAGTTGGTAAAATCCAAAAGTTGCATAATGAATTCGTTTAAAATTATGACAATGTCACAACACACAAACTACACACAAATTCACCATCTTCCACAATACAATAAGTGCACTTAAAAAAATACACATAAAAGCATCAGAAATACTGATGATCAATATTGGCTTTGACAGCTTTCAACACGGTCTTGAATTTTATTAAAGTAGGACTACATGTTGTAAGGGTGGCTTTAGTATGGTGGTTTCCATAAAAGCGAACGCCAACCACATTACCAGTGCTTATACTATATATTAATATTCTGAAGCTCTGATATTTTTAAAAACACTTTCCCAGTAACACGAGGCCCGCGCTGCAGTAAATGGATGGAGTTATCACCACAATCTTGCGAACTGTGCAATTCTTTCTGCCAGTCGCCCACCCAAGGTCTCTCGGCTGAACAAAAGAAAAGACACATTCTAGCTGACGGTTTATTAACTGGTTGGCACAGAAAGAGAAAACTGTTTTTCTGCAGTCGAACGAGGAGATGTGAAAGGCTGGCAAACTAAATCCCAGCTGGATGGTGACAGGGGGCAATGAACCCAACAAAACAATGACTGCAGCTGCGCTGTGACGGATGTCTACCACCATCCCACTGACACCAGGATGGAAATATTATAAAAATGGTACCAAATAAACATCTCTTTTCTACTATCCATCCAGGCGAGAGAATGAATCATCAGAGCGGCATTTAAATGCATCATCTAGTAAGAAAGGAAAAGTTCAACCACAGACTAAACTTTGTGGAAGTCGTTACGAACCTGTACGTTGTTGAACTAACAGCATAAAGAAAAGCTTATCTTTAAGACTTTTACCCTGTATTTTTTTCAAAAATGTTCCCCTAAATTGTCATGAAACTTTATCGTGAAACAAAAGTCTCAGCATCAGGACTATTAAATTAGCATTCAGCAGAAATATTATTACGACAAACTTATAAGTATCTGTTCTACTGAACGACAGAAAAATGTAATAATAATAATTGAGGACCATTAAGCCAAATATCACATTTCTTTTGATTTTATGGTCAAATATGAGCCAGGCGTGTCATTGGATCAATAAGGATTGCCACTATCATGAAACATCCGGAATAATGAACAACCATTAAACAAACAGTTCCCCAAAACTAAAGTTGTTCCAAACATATGTATATTGTTGTTTAAGCTGTGGAAATCAAAAGATAATTTAAAGGGATAGTTCACCCAAAAATTAAAATTTATCCAATAATTGACTCACTCTCAAGCCATCCTAGGTTTATATGATTTTCTTTCATATGAACAAAATTCAGAGTTTATTATAATATCCTGGGGCTCTTCCAAGCTTTATAATGGGAGCGAATAGTTTTTGAAGCCCAAAAAAGTGCATCCATCCATCATAAAAGTAATCAATACAGCTCCAGGGGGTTAAAAAAAAGTCTTTCTGAAGCAAAGCGATGCGTTTCTGTAAGAAAAATATCCATATGTTTAACTTTTAAACTAAATCACTGGCTACTGATAATGGCTGAACACGAGTCGGGTTCTGGCCCGACGCATTTGACTATCTTTCTTTACACAAGCCAATTTTCATATACAGCTCATTCAATTGCATAAACGAAAACAACAACATAAAAACATACTAAAAGTGGTCCATATTACTTTTTTCAACTTTTCTCAAGTGATATTAGCAACCTTAGTGTAAATAACTTAGTAAATAATGTAACATTATTGGGTGAACCATCTCTTTGCACAAAAGATTATGCACAATTTGAAATGCAACTTCCAAAATTTGTCTAAAAGAAATCAAGCACCACCACTTAACCACAAACATGAAACATTATGTTACCGGAAGCTAAAATAGAGTAAAAATAGAAGATCTGCTTGGCAATGGGGCATTTGGACCCTGTTGAAAAACTAATTTGTCTTTATGCTACACAAGATCATTTCAAAGCCTGCTGGCACACACTGAACGGCATTTTAGAAGAAATTGACTGATTTCCATTCCAGCCTATATCACGCGTACGTCAGAGCCACTGCGGACACGACACTCAACGCAAGCTTCCCGTCAAGAGCAACTGTTTAACTTTCACATCTGCTAATGATTCCACTTTTATACACTCACTTTGTCGTTTGCTGTTGATAAAAGACAAGAACTAGACAAGACATGAACTAATCTGAGTGAATCAGCTAACCAGAAGGGCAGGGTCTGAACAAATCCATTCACAAAAACAACAGCACGCTTTACTTCCCGTCCATTCCAGCAGAAATATGGCACAACATCTGAGAAATACGGCGAAAGGAAAAGCAGGATTAGAGGCATTGAGCTGTTGGATGTCATCAAAGCTTTAAGAAATGTCTTTTTAGAGACTTCTCTCAAGAAGGACTGCTGTTGATTATCTCCCTCTAGGCAAGAACGTCTCTGACCTTCTGCGGTTTCTCATCTGTTTGTGTTTTATCCAGCCAAGTACAAAGAGACCTGCTCCTTAAAGCTGCTCTGTCAAGATACTTAGACAAACCGACAACACATGACACATCGACTGTGAAACGCCACAAAGACAAATCAACAAGAAAAGCATAATGCACGTTTCATTCTGTAACCTTACGGCTTCTTTACACCAGGAATTTCAATCAATTCAAACCATTCTGGGAAATGAAGTGTTCTTACACCATGTTGCACATAATTCAATTATTAAGTAGGCGATGCACTAAATATCGGCAACCAAATGGGTATCGGTATAATGCTAGCTATTGTTATCGGCCTGAAAAGATTTGGCAGATATACTAAATACTAAAGAAGATGCATTATTTGCTAAAAATATGATATTTGAATATAAAATATGATATTTTATTTTATTAAAATATGAATTTTCCTTCAAAAAGGAAAATACAGTAAAGTGCAACATGTGCAGCGAGTCTGTTATAATCGACTATATGAAATTATAATGAGAACTTTATAATTGTGTGTTTGAGATGTGGCTTTAATGGTTACACTTTTGTTTTTTGTAATCAGGCTCTCAAAAATGATATACAAATTTGGATTTAGATTTATCTGCCAATATATCGGTTATCGGCTCTCAAATATAAAGAATTATCGGTTATCGGTATCGGCCAAAATGTTCATATCGGTGCATCCCTATTGAATACGATGAAATTCATAATGTAAATTATAGGCTATAGGTGGAATTTCAAATCTGTCCAACATCTGGTTTGGACCCTCGGGAATTTTAAAAACATTGCGATGTAAATTCTGAATGGCGCACAACCCTTTCGTAAAACCTCTGATTTTTCATATAAAGTCAAGTGGTGAAGGAATGACGTCAAAACTCAGAAGACTAATTCCCCACAAGATTTTCCAATGGATTTTTTAATGTTGTTTTTTTTTTTTAATTTATGAGTGAAAAAGGTCTGTGGTAAACATGAGTTGACGACACTGACGTTTTGTTGTACAACACAAATTTTTACAAGTTTTCTTCTCAGTGACAGGCTTTCTTAAGTCAAATCGTAGATATGCTTTATACATTTAGCAGACGATTTTATCCAAAGCGATTTCCCAGAAATTCAAGTACATTCCCCAAGAACAGAGTGATACAAAGCAGCCATACTGGTCAATTATTTAGAATGCTTTTGAATTTTGGAACTTTGGAATGTTAGCCAGTTATTTACAAGAATAGAACACTGGCACATTCTTCAGAACGTTTCTGAAACTCCTGAAGGCAACTCGACTAAAGAGGTTTCCCACCAGCCAGCCAGCTGTCTTCTGGATCTACTGAAGTCATCCCTTCAGAGACGACAGACACAAACAGGAAGATTCCTGTGTTCAACCAGCAACCTCCCAGCAGGCTTTGTTCAGTCGCCTCCACCCTCGCCTCTGCATGACCCAGCTCAGAGGAAGCGTATAATTGTCTTCCCCCCACAGGGAATGTGCCAGGAGCTCATAACAATGACTGAGAGGGCATTTCACTCACACATCTGATCTAACGCTAAAGCTGCTTCAACTTCACAATGGAGATTTGAAGAGGGAAGCAGAACTGAGAGGCTTTAATGATCTCAGAAAGGAAATTTAGCATATTAAAAACATCCTCAACAAGAAACAATCCTAACTTTAATAGTTTTAGGTCCTGTAGTAAACAGTAGGGACGCACCGGTGAACATTTTGGCCGATACCGATAACTTTACATTTCAAAGCCGATAACCGATATATTGGCCGATAAATCTAAATCCACATTTTTATATAATTTTTGAGAGCCTGATTGCAAAAACAAAAGTCTAATCATTTAAAGCCACATCTCAAACACAATTTTATATAGCCGATATGACAGACTTGCTCCACATGTTGCACTGAACTGCATTTTACTTTTTTAAAGTGATTCCAATCATATTTCAAGAAATACGAAACCACGTTTAACAGTGCACATCTGAAGCATCTCATCTGAAGCATCCCATATTGGTATCTGCCGATACCAATATGGTGGCCGATATGTCGGGCATCTCTAGTAATTTGTTGCCAAATCAGGAATAAATGCAATAACAATAATCAATGCAAAGACTTCTGGGAAATCTGGTCCCATTATAGCGTGGAAGGATTCTTCGATCTCCACAAGACGCGTATGTGCATATAGGTCACATCTAGATCAAATATTCCTGATATACTGTATATTTATAATCATTGTGCTTGTGATTTAAAGTTAGGCAACAAATTTTATTAATATTTTATATTGACTTTTAGTAGCAATTGGTTTAGATCACAATCAAGTCTGAAACTTTTAACGTTTAGTCCCTGCGGCATTAAAAACTTAAAGCATTTCAGTAAAGTATTTGAAGATAAATATTGTATCGATAATGTAAAAATTGTTGATTTCCACTATTTCAACTCACCCAACTCTTAGTAAAATACAAACCGGTAAGTATGTCCAACATTATCTGCATTCAGTTTATTCATATAGGCTACTACATAGCAAATCACAATTGCTTGATTGTTTATAGCAAATTGTACCCAGCTCTAATCAGCTAAATGCATCTATAAGGCATGAAGATATGAAGATATTATAAACCTTAGCTGTATTTTGAAAATCACTATATACAAATAAATCTGACTTGACTTTGAATATTTTGAACTACTTTATATTTTGAGGCATATAATATTGCCAAAGGCTAAAAAACATAGAGATATAAGCCATAGCTGCCACAACACTGCGAAAGAGAAAATCTCACATGTTGTTTGTCTTTTTTTGTCAGCAAACCGCCTCTGAGTCAGGCAGGACTTTGAGGCCGTGGGGGAGGAGACGGATAAAAGGATCTTTATGGCGGGTTTGAGAGAAACAGAGAGGGAGGCTGGGAGCCAAACACAGATCCGCGGTAGTGGAGCACAATCACTCGTAACGACAAATGGCACAATGGTCACAACATTTCAGTCAAAAATCCTCACCAAACGTGTTTACATTCGAAGCTGATTTTGATTGGGAAATAAGTAGATGACACATTAGGCGTCGACAGCAGTGTGACATGATAACCGTTTTCAAAATCTTGGATCAAATTCGATCCGTTCCACCGCTCGGAGAAGCCGCCAACAGAAGCATTACAAAACCCATGATTTACAGGCATAATTTAAACTTGTTGGCCATTTTTAATAACAGTGCTTGACAGATAAATCAACCAAGTACTCAAGCAGTCAAAGAAGAGAAATCTGGGTATTTGGGTCAAGCATCGAGCGACGGGGCCAAAGAACTGCAAACGTCCTTTCAAGCCTCATAAAACGAGGTTGAATGAGCTGCCATTCCACAAGTGAAAAATCACAGCTACTGCAATCTAGACTCAACCTAAAACCTAGTGAGCAGACTACCTAGACAGCAGCTAAAGCATAATGGGCTGTTCATGACTACCTTAGAAGTCAGCTGCCTATGTAGTCAATCACAAAATGGATTGCAACAAATGTCAGTGCAAAAGTCCAAGATGGAGGATGTGGCAAAAGAAAAATTGGATTATTATTTTTTTATCTGTCTCCATTACAGATTTGCGCAAAACGTTTGCGATATTTTCTAAATATCGATAAAAAGCTATTGTGAAATTACGGCATTTCTATTAACCAATGTTATGAGACTAAAGTTCCTTGAGTCCGAGATTCACGTCCGAAATTTTCGCACTTTAAAAAATAAATACGACCTCACGTTGTGTTAATCACACGTGCACACTGCCTCCAAAACTTTCGTCTGTCATAAAAATTTAAAAAAATCGGATCGTGTTCGATTTTCTGCATTTTTTCGCATCCGTAGAAAGCAGTTTGAATGGTGTTTGGACAATTCAAAGCCACCGAATCACAATTAGAAAATACGTTACATGCGACTAAAAGCCCTTGAGTCCAAATCCGAAATTCACGTCCGAAATTTTCGCACTTTAAAAAATAAATACGACCTCACGTTGTGTTAATCACACGTGCACACACCCTCCAAAACTTTCGTCTGTCATAAAATTAAAAAAAAAAAAATCGGATCGTGTTCGATTTTCTGCATTTTTTCGCATTCGTACGAAGCAGTTTGAATGGTGTTTGGACAGTTCAAAGCCACCGAATCACAAATAGAAAATACGTTACATGAGACTAAAAGCCCTCGAGTCCGAGTCTGAAATTCACGTCTGAAATTTTCATACTTTAAAAAATATACGACCTCACGTTGTGTTAATCACGCGTGCACACTGCCTCCAAAACTTTCGTCTGTCATAAAAATCTCAAATCGTGTTCGATTTTCTGCATTTTTCGCATCCGTAGGAAGCAGTTTGAATGGTGTTTGGACAATTCAAAGCCACGAATCTCAAATAGAAAATATGTTACATTGCATCAATATTTTAATATCGAATCAACAAAGAAACTAAATTTGTGCGAAATAAGATACTAGTAACACTTTTGCAGTTATTCCGTTAAATAACAAGCAAGCGTGACTAAAAACACTTTGGTGGACACATGGCCTTAGTGTGGACAAGGCCTAACATATCATCAGAGTTCACAAGGCACTGCAGATGAAGTCCACTTAAACGGTGAAGTCCAGTCCAGGTGAAAAGTCATACGAAATGTTTCTTCCAATCTCTCACTTCCCCTTTCTTTTCCACTCCCTCTCCCTCGCTGTCACTTTCCTGTCAGTCATCGGGTTCAGTTGGCGGTCAGTAGATGCGAAACCCTCTCAATCTAATTCCCTCTCTCCGCTTCACCTAAATGAGTCTCCGCCGAGAGCCGAGCGAGTCTGAAGAGGGACATCACCTGGGTCCTCGCACCGCACAAACATCCCCCCTTTCCATCTCATTTACATGCATTGAATTTCCTAAACGCTACAGTTGGTATCTGCGCCTGATTGTTGTGGAAAGTCTTCAAGACGCAGAGGGAGTTCAGAAAACGTTCGCTCCGGAGAACATATGCCAGATCACAACCGGTTTATTTACACTCTAATTAGAACAATCCCTCGAGGACAGAAGTAAGAAAACTGAGGAACGGCATTAGTTTGTACGTTTTCAGATAGATTCCTCGAGCTAATCTAATAGATCAGGTTTCTGTTAAGAAAGAAAAGTTGAAAACACAGAGACACCAACCGGACTGAAGTGCAAACACATCTTGCCCACTCTTGATGAACCGAAATAACACAAAAAAACAAGAGATTATCAAATCGTGTGGGATGCAAGTTAAATAAATGAAAATATATGCGCTGCATGTTTCAGAGTAAAGCGTGGCACTGTGTCAAAATAAAAGTTTGGAGGTTTAACGTTCGAAAATTAACAAAGCCATAATTATTACTATTGTAAGTAACTATGCAGTTATGTACAATTATACTATTATATTAATTTTATCAAATACTACAGATTTTTTTTACTGTAAAATATTACAATAGTGTTCTTTCTTATTTTGTTTTTATTTACAAATAATAATAATAATAAATAAATAGTAGAGCCCGACCGATAAAGGATTCTGAAGGCCGATACGATATAATATTTGTTGGTTTTAAAATCCGATATTCCGATATATCGGCCGATATTTTTTATTTTATTTTTTTCAGGAACGCACAACAAAACATTAACAGATTTCCTTAACATTAGTTATTTGTAGTTATGTATGAGTTTTAATTAAAATAATATGATAATGCATTTTAAAAAGAAATTAGTTTCTTTTATTGTCGCAACAGAACAGAGGAGGAACCAAAGCTCATTAATTAATTAACAAAGCTCATTAAATTCCACTGATGATAGTGGCATTAGCTAGCTTTGTGGTTAGCTAGAATGTGTTGCGCGTTATAAACGAGTGTTGCCAACAGGCCAGGGACGGTGTAGAGTGCCCTCTGGTGGACAAACTTATACAACTCCAATATGACATGGTTGAAGCGCGTTTCATTTATTTTTATTTTATTTTTGAAATATTCATTTATCGGCCATTATAACTGCCGATACCGATAGTTTGTAAAATGTCTAATATCGGCCGATAATATCGGCCTGCCGATATATCGGTCTGGCTCTAATAAATATTCTAAATTATATTAATATTATTGTAATATAGTTATATGGATTTAAAAATACAAAAGTCCTAAAAACAAGAATAGCATTTTTTACTCCGGGGAAAAATAAATAAATTAAAAAACATGCTTGCATTGGAAATATTGATACACATTAATAATGAAAGTCTGAGACAAAACCTAGGGACAACTTTAAAAACATCTTTATGTAATTGATGAATTGCATTCATAGCCACTGACCCGTTAACGCCTAAGTTATTAGTTATGGACTGTAATCTGCATTCATTGATAGATTCACTCAAATATTCAGTTGTTTTGTCATAGCTTTTTTATTTTCATCATTGTCATTGTTCTGATTGTTAAAGGAAAAAGCAAAAACGCTAGAAATCTGTTAACTTTTTTCTCCCATATCACACAGCCCTTGTTGAGTTAAACATCTGATTCTTTAAGGTCCTGATCCCGTAAAGATAAGATCCAGAGCAGACATATCTCAGCATCAGTGCGGGAAGGAAAATAAACTCATTAGCTGAGCTGGCCTGATGACAGCCTGTGCATGACGGCTCGAGTTAACCATTACATTCAGTGACAGCTCGAGTCCTGCACACAAACATGGCCGCCGTGAGCGCAACTATACATCACCGCAAATAAATGCTCACGTTAACAACACAAGCGCTTCTCCTGGGACACTCCTGATCTGCAGTGCAACCAATTAACTTCTACAAAATGAATATGCTTTGCACAGAATATGCTAGGAATGTTTTGGAATTTAAAGGGATACTTCAACTCTAGAAAGATGTATTTAAAATGGGTCATTTATGAAGAAGAAATTTGTGAAATTATTAGGGGTGCTCCGATCACTTACGTGCAAACGGAGTTTGAATGTTTACATTGGAAATTAAAAATGCAGAATGCTGCTCTACCAGCTTCTGCAAGTTGTAAATTTCATCTATAAATAAATTGTCAATAAAGATTAACACCATCAGTTGCTTGGAGAAAGAAAACAGCCCGTGCAAAAATAACGGTGTAATTAAATAAAGATGAAGCCAGGCATGCCTCAAATCATTCTCCTGATGTTTGTACTTCCTCGCTCTCCATGTCTCACGACGACGTCCCCCACATTCACAGCAGTTTAGCACATTAACAAGAGGAGATCTCAGCACATCTGCCAGCGTCTCCATATCTGCAACTGACGGAGGTACAATGACAACAAACAGGCAAGGAAACACAAATCAGCGGCATCTGCAACTGACAAGGAGCTCTGCGTGAAGACGAAACGTTTCCGGGTGCAAATTAAACACTCGTCAAGTGCCAAATGAGCATAAAATTAGCCATATCCAATGCAGATACCAATGTCTAGAATATTCCCATGTTAAAAAGGCCTAGCTAGTTGCATTTTATTACTATATTAATTAGAGCCAGACCGATATATCGGATTCGCCAGACCGATATTATCGGCCGATATTAGGCATTTTCCAAACAATCGGTATCGGCGGTTACAATGGCCGATAAATTAATATTTCAAAAATAAAATAAAAATGGACGAAACACGCTTGAACCATGTCATGAGTGTTGGAGTTGTATAGTTTGTCCACCAGAGGGCGCTCTACACAGTCCCTGTTGGCAACACTCGTTGAGTTGGTCACGATACATACATTGCTTGAATAACAATTAAAAGAACATCCCCATCAGTTCTCTTAACTCAAATAAGCATGACAAAATTTGTGACTATGATGTTCGGTTTAAAAAATAAATAAATAAAATATCGGCTGATATATCGGAATATCGGATTTTAAAACCCGAAAATATTTGTATCGGTATCGGCCTTCAAAATCCTTTATCGGTCGGGCTCTAATATTAATAGCAATAAACCATTTTTCAAAGTGACCGTAAAAGTTCTGTCCAAAAGTTTGGCTATTTCAAACAATACAAGTGACGCAACAAAGAAAATGTATTAAATTCAACTTCGAAGTATATACAGAACGCTGTCTGGTCAATCATATCTACAACCAGGGCCTAAAACCTGCCAATGACCGTGGCGGTGACTTCAGAAAATGTACCGACCATGAGAGCGTTTTTGCCATAATGACAAAGCGTTTTTGCCGTAACGTCGGCCATCAGCCACTCTGCTCTCTAAGAAATCGTCATCGGCCATAAAAAAAAAACAATATCGGTCGATCAATACCACTAATTGTCAGAATTCAAAAAAATATTAGCGGCCAAGTGGCGAGTGACACTGTTTATTAGAGCCAGACCGATATATCGGCAGGCCGATATTAACGGCCGATATTAGGCATTTTCCAAACTATCGGTATCGGCAGTTATAATGGCCGATAAATGAATATTTCAAAAATAAAATAAAAACGGACGAAACACGTTTGAACCATGTCATGAGTGTAGGAGTTGTGTAGTTTGTCCACCAGAGGGCACTCTACACCGTTCCTGTTGGCAACACTCATTGAGTTGGTCACGATAGATAAATTGCTTGAATAACAATTAAAAAAACATCCCCATCAGTTCTCTTAACTCAAATAAGCATGACAAAATTAGTGACTATCATGTTCAGTTTAAAAACAAATAAATAAATAAAATATCGGTCGATATATCGGATTTTAAAACGCAAAAATATTTGTATCGTATCGACCGTCAAATAGCAAAAAATTAATAGCAAAAAAAAAAAAAAAACATTTTTCAAAGTGACCGACTGAAAAGTTCTGCCCGAAAGTTTGGCTATTTCAAACAACACAAGTGACGCAACAAAGAAAATGTATTATTAAAATTCAACTACGAAGTATACAGAACGCTGTCTGGTCAATCATATCTACAACCGGGGCCAATGACCGGTGACTTCAGAAAATGTACCGGCCATGAAAGCGTTTCTGTCGTAATGACAAAGCAATTTTGCTGTAACGTCGGCCATCAGCCACCCTGCTCTCTAAGAAATCGGCAATCAAAAAAAAACAATATAGGTTGACCACTAATTGTCAGAATTCAAAAAAATATTAGCGGCCAAGTGGCGAGTGACACTGTTCATACACTTGAAGAGTTCATATTTATACCCGGTCTACAACTGGTCATTTAAAGCCCATGTGGAGCCTTTTTGGGAGGTTAAGGCAAGAACACAAAAGTATCAAAAGTACATTGATGCATTGAAAAGAAAACTAATGGCAAACAATAAAAACTCATGACTGTTACTTAAAAATATGAAACTTCCGTCAATCATGGTGTAATCTTCCAGTAAAAGTCAATGAATAATGTACAACGTAACCACAGATCGCCAGATATGGACTGTGGAATCGGTTACCAAATGAAACTGACATGTAAATCGTCCCCCAACAGCGAGTCGTAACTCACTGCGGTTCAAGACACTTACATGGCTCTTATGAGGGGTGTAAAATAAAATCCTGAATGGCATCTCGCTCCAGAGTGTGTGCAAGGACTCGCACCCGTCATTCACAACACTCCTGCAAAGCCTTCGTCCTTCACTCTGCTAGAATCCACTTGGGCTCCAGCCAAATGGCAGCACGATAACAAAATGTCAGAGCGAGAGAGAGTGACTTTGCAGACGTTATCCTGAGCTCACCTCACCGCAGGAATAGAAATCCCCAGCAAGCCATTTATCTCCAGGAGGCTTTGTTGTGGATCAGGACAACTCCGACCGCAACTGCACCTGGTGCCAACCAAGACTTCTGCTGGATACAAACTACACTGAACACAAGTTACCCAGAAAACCACAGAACGCATGATCCGTAAAGGGTTTCAGTCCAAAGTCTAGTTCAAAATTGGGTTAAATCGCTGTGATGGTGCTTTGATAAAACAGAAACGAGAGCATCGTTCAATAACTAACTGGTTTTTATTAATAATAAAAATACTTAAAACAAAGTTCATTAGTAAACTACCTTAGTTAACATAAACTTAGAAAAACAACACTTATACAGCATTTGTTAATCTTAGTTAATATTAATTTCAACATTTACTATTACATTAGTAAAATCAAAGGTTGTATTTGTTACAACAGTTAGTTAAAGCACTGTGAACTAACATGAACAGCTGGATTTTTAATAGCTAACATTAATAAAGATTAATAAATATACTGTAACATATTAGGGCTGTCAAACGAATAATTACAATTAATCGCATCCAAAATAAAAGTTTGAGATTGGTGGGTGCACTGTGTATAGTTATTTTACACACACATGCATGTATATTTAAGAAAAAAATATTATTTACATATAAAATATTTATTTATATATAATAAAAATTATATATAAATTGATATACAGTTTATACATGAAAATATTTCTTAAATATATACAAGCATGTGTGTGTATTTATTTATAAATATATATATATATATATATATATATATATATACACACACACTGTAAAAATGAATATGCTTTATCTAATCAATAAAATTGAGGCAACAGATTACAAGCAATATTATTTATTAAATTGAACAAATTAGAATTGAGTAATAGTTAATCAAATTAATATTCTAATTTTTTACAATTTAATTAATAATATTGCTTGTAATATGTTGCCACAATTTTATTGATTAGACAAAGCATATTATTTTTTTCAGTGTATATATATATGCGATTAATCGCGATTAATCGTTTGACAGCCCTGTAACATATCTATTGCTCATTGTTAGTTCAACTTAATGGTAGTTAATTAACTAAATGTACCTTATTGTAAAGTGTTAACATAATAATCATAATAATCTCAAAATAACCAAACTTTAATGGCATAATTAAGTTAATGCTTGTAAAGCAAAACTAACACAGACTAAATAAAAATGCTGTGCAAATCTTAAATAAAGGCCAGTTATAAAGCTCAGATTTCAGGTGCTTTTCCGCACAAAGCCAGAAGCAATCCTGGGAAACTAGATGACATAAGATCCAGAGTCGAACAACAGAGTTTCGGTCTCTCTATATAATAATGCACACAAATCAGAGAAAGCACACACTGATCAGTGCTCGAGAACAATTCAAAACGCAACTCCTATACCCTAAAAGAGTGCAGTAAAGTCAGGTACTTTCCAAACGTGTTCATTTCATTTCTGGAACTGAATGATCATATCCAGAACTATGAGTTTTTCAATAGCAATAAGAGAACGAACAGTGTCTTCAGTTGCACCCACAGTGTTTCCCACAGAATTAGATTCTATTTGTGGTGGTGGGGTGTTTTGGTACGGGGGGGGGGGGGGGGGGGTTCTTATATGTGCCACAGGGGCCTATACGTATTGTAAGCATGTTATCAATAACCTTCATTGGAATATAGATGTACATAAGCTTAACTGCGAATCTGTGAGGGCACTGACAAGAAAATTGGAGTACCCAGGCCTAGTAACAAAAACCCTTGTATGGTTCTTGTCTATACTATACTCTAAATATTAGTGCTGTCAAATTGAATGCTTCGATCAAAGTGATTTATCTAAAAATAAAAGTAACTCATAATCCTGATTGATACCTTCCAGATTGATACCTTCACTATGCTGAATTATATAGCAGGGCTCAAGTTTTGAAGAAAGGCAGCAGAGGAGTGAGAGAATTACGTGAACAATTTCAGGATATAATTTTTTTTTGGTTGTTGCATTAAATCTTACCCGGATACAATAATACTATTTTCTGATTGGCTATTTTATAGCAATTTTCTTCTTTTTTGATAGGCTGATAAATGGCAGGCTTGACGGCAGAACTTCAGGAAAGACGCGCTTGATTCCGGCCGGCCGGTTTCCATAGTGAGAGCGGCGTGGCCAGAGACATTTTGGGTGCTGCGACTATGGTGCTGCGCATATTAAACATATTATAAACAGTTTTTACTCGAGATAAATAGATAAATACAAAAGACCGAAACGAGTGACTGTGACGATCAATGCGTGACACTTCTTGCAGGTGTGATGCACCGTATAGGCTACAAACCGGAATAATATGTTTATACTTCTCATCCAAACACAATCAAATGCATTCTATCTGGATGGCGCGATTTATCTGGATAGTTTTTTTTATGTCAAGCAGAAATGAAAACAAGCCGAAATGCCATAACAGCAGGCTATTTATTAAAATGTATGGAGTAGAGAGTAGCCGACAGATAGCCTATGTGAGTAGAAGTAAAAAGTCGGCTGAAAAATAAATAGCCTAATTACTCCGGTAAAGTATAGGCTACGTTTGATACCCAAAATGTGTATTTGGACAGAATACGAGAGAGAATTATTTATTAAATTCATAAAAGACGAAATACAGGAATACTGGCTTCTAAACCTCAAAGAAATGCCATAATCAAGACCTCGGAGGCACGGAGCAGAAAGAAAACACCTCATGCACCATGAGAAAACACCGCTCACAGCATAAGAGTCTTTCCTTGCCATTAATGCTTGGACAACACGCTTAGGCCGTCTCTTTATCAGTAGGCTAATAATATAATAATGTCTAGTGTGGTGACTCTGTGATATATTTATACCTAACGTTACCAACTTCCGTCTCAATGATTTTTGAATGACTGATCGCGAGAGGAAAAAATGACGTTTTAGTAAATTGCGCGAATCTGTGGTGGAAACGCGACAGCATTTAACATAGACTAACTTTTTAGAGTCATAGTGTTCATTATACTGACCATTCAACTCCGGATTGATTCTGGAGGAATAAGCACTGGCAACAATCCGTCCTCCAACGCATGCCCATGTTTTGATTCATATTATATCGCGCTCGAGGGGCCGCTATTCGCGTCTTCATTGTCAGTTTGTGAGAGTGGGGGGGACTGAGGGAGGGAAGGAGCGCGCAGCGCGCAGCTCTACAATAAAATAAAAAATCTTGAAAATCAATGCGTGGCGGTCAGTGTTGATATTGTGGCGGGCCGCCACAAATTAATGAATGTATGGGAAACCCTGACCCATTACTCAAACATTAGCACTTCCAGCTAGCACACATGAGTTTGTTTTATGCTTGATAATAGCACTTAGAGAATAAAACCACACTCTCACTGAACAAGAAACCATTTCACCGACAGAAGCATTTTCTGCATATTGAAAGTAGGGCTGTCACAATTACAACTGTGAAATCACAAAGTCTGCAGTTCAATTTCATAGTTAATTCAGTGCCGTTTGTTTGGGTTTGTAATAAAGTGCATTTGGGAAATGCATATGAATTCAGACGTGCTTTGTGTTAAATGAAAAGTAAATCATTTATAAACCTACGCCAAATCGCCAACACAGGAAAATACATCAATGTGTCTCTAAATATGCAAACTGCTGTATTAGCGCAAGAAACTGTATCCGATTAATCATCAAAATAATTGTTAGTGAGAGTCCTAATTGAAAGATGAATATACTAAATTGTATGCTATACTTTTGAATATAAAAGCGGCATAATTTCACTAGACAATATAAATGTTGCATTTGTACTTTAATACATCTGGATTGCTTTATCAATCATTCAGCCATCGCAGTCTGCAAAGAATATATGGAGCCTCATCAAAACATCGTCTTTGGCATTATTTCAGTGTGATATTTTGGCAGAAACTGTCGTTTTGGACTTAATGGAAACAGACGCTGCCAAATGTCAAGAGACAGCAATTTGAGTGAATTGAACTTGATGATGTTACATTAGTCGTAACGACTCGGAGTCTTTGAACCTGCGGAAAAGCACCTCGGTCCACTCCATCGACGCCAAGAGCTGGCAGACCTTGAATAATTAATGCAATTATTAATTATTAAAGTGTAAATGCTTTGTGTGGTGTGTAAAGCTGTCCTGTAGCTCAAACATTAGAGCGATGGCACTTGCAACGCCAAGGTCACGGGTTCGATTCCCAGGGAAAGCAAGAACTGATAAGAATGTAAATGTGTACCATGCAATCCCCTTTCACACAGAAATTCTACGGATAAAGTGACCCGTGTTTGATTTTGGTTCATTCACACTGCTATTGATTTTGCGGAATTGGAGAGTGTGTTAACACACAACCTGTAAAAATACATGGCATCGATATGACAATGTCTCAGCAGCGTCTTAGGTTTGCTTATCTCTCTCGATAAACCACGCTTTCGCATTTTTTCCCGGCTTCAGCGTCATCATTATGACACGGCATTGATTGCGGCTTTTGTTCACACAGGCAATCTTACTAGATCCCCAATCCGGCGTCAATCCCGGGTCGTGTTTGCGCTCGCACTAGGGCTGTCAAACGATTAATCGCATTCAAAATAAAAGTTTGTGTTTACATAATATATGTGGGCGTAGTGTGTATAATTATTTTGTATATATAAATACACACACATGCATGTATATATTTAAGAAAAATGTGTTCTTAATATATCAAATATTTATATTTATGAATAATTTTAATTATGTATAAATATATATAAAGTATATACTTTCAAATTTTTCTTAAATATATACATGCATGTGTGTGTATTTATATATACAAAATAATTATACACACTACACCCACATATATTACGTAAACACAAACTTTTATTTTGAATGCGATTAATCGCGATTAATCGTTTGACAGCCCTAGCTCGCACAGAAGACGTTCTGGCAATTTCCCGGGATCAACGCGCTGTGTGAAAGGGGTTTAAGTCGCTTTGGATAAAGGCGTCTACCAAATGCATAAATGTAAATGTCTCTGATTATTAATGGGCAAAATGTCAACGCTGGCTCCCTTTCACAAAGATTTTGTGCGGTTTTAGGGCAGGAATGAGGAAAGACACTTGCGGGATATTTCTGTCCTTCAGCAAACTAAACAGGACACAATAATTACTGCAGTAGGAAGATAAACTGACACCAACACACATCAAGCTGCCGTTTCTCCTGATAAATGACCCTCGTTCCACCAAACTGCTTTATAAATGCACAGCTGAAACATGAGAGTTTTCAATCTCTCTGTGTGTGTGTGTGTGTGTGTGTTCTCTATTCACCCAACAAAGACAATTCTGCCATCAGTTACTCAAAAAACATGCACGACTTTTCTGAGAAACGTCCAATAACGTACAATTTGTGCTCAATAGTAGTCATAAGGTTTGTAACAATATTAAGGTGATTAAATTAGGAAATATTATGACTGCTTATGTTATCAGAGTGTGTGCGAACTGTTGTTTCATCGCAATGTCAAATCTGTTATTAAACATTTTCGTGAACTGAGCAAATATTGCAGGAAACGTTTTAAATATTGCATTTGCTATCACTGAATTACCAGAAGTCATAAAGTCATATCAGTCACTAATGATTATACCATGGTACTCTACTCTCTAATGTATTGTACCCTATGATGTCACTATGATATTTTGATTGGTGTGATACTAAAACTATGTATTATTGAATTTAAATCGTACATTCAAGAATACTACAGCATTATCGTGGTACACACCCAAAACTTGGTAATACCACGTAACTATCATAGTACACGACACGTCCAAAACATGGTAATACCACAATTCTATTATAGTACATGTCCAAATGCATGGTAATACCACAGTACTATAATGTGTCCAAAAGCATGGTAATACCACAATACTATCATAATACATATCCAAAACACCACAATAATATCATTATACACGTCCAAAACATGGTAATACAACAATACTATCATAGTACATGTTCAAAAACATGGTGAGACCACAGTACTATCATAATAAGTGTCCAAAAAAACATGGTAACACCATGGAACATGTATAATAGTTTTAACAAGCTTTTGGACAAGTCGAAACACATGGTAATCCCGAGTAACTTTCATTATACGAGTCCAAAAACACGATAATATCATGGTACATTAAAAAAAAACATGGTACTTTTCAATAAGTGATGATGTCCTACATGTCCTACCATTGTTCATAATATACATATTCATTGGTTATGCCAGTTAAGATATTAGAGGACACTTCAAGAATACAATAATACTGCTATATGACTTTGTGAGAAATACAGTGAGTGAATCTTGTGTCTTTCTATTCAACACACACGTTGTTTAGCCGCTTTAGCTTATGTAGGCACGAGTTTATCTCTCTCTCACACAGACACACACACACACACACGAGAATAACTGATCTAACCGTCACACAAATCAAACCCAACAGATCAATCACAAACCTCTCATCAATAAAAACACAAACGTCTCCTCTGTCGCTGTCAAATGATCATTATACCGTTTAAAGACACTCGAGGTTTGCTAGCAGAGCTAACGGCGGATATGACAAAGAGCAGTTAGCATTAGCATTCAGACTGATTTAATTGTAAAGAAATTTAAACAAACAAAACATAACAAACTCACACAATAATATTTATATTTGTGACATGAAACAACCAAAACACACCTGAGATAAAACGTAAAAAAGCGCCAAAATCAACCAAAACACACGTAAACCATTTTTTAAAAGAAATCTAAAACAACACGTGTAATTTACATATTGATGTTTCATTTTAAATAACCATAATTAAATAAATCACACTCTTGCACCATTACAATGACATTTCAGGTGTGCAAACATGGAATAAAGCCATGAGGTCAATGCAGTGCTAATCCTGACGGCTAAAGCTAAAGACACAAGATAAGTGGCAGCACAAATATCCTTCACAAAATACATAAAACATAATAAAAATGAGCACTTACCCCCCAGAGGATCCAGCCCGATCTAGATGCATGCCATATATCCAAAACACACGAAAAATAGCCCTCCAAGAAAATGTGCAGGGGTTACACACACACATACGGACTCATCATGCACACTCACATTCATACACATACACACACACATTCACACACACATTCATACACACACACACTCGCTGTAGATCCAAAGACAGGCCGGTTTCATTGGACTGCAGCCATCAGAACAGTCCAGATCTACTCCAAATCCAGTACAACCAGCACAAACACCAGCTGGAAAAACGACATTTCTCCTTCGGTTTCAGAACAGCAAGTCTCCTTAATTCTCAACGCGATACAATCCCAATGATCAGAGTATGTCCCGAATATCTGCAGTCACTCACACACACAGTTCCTCTGCTTGAGCTCTAATGGCTCTTTACGCTTGTTTGCTTCTCTCACCGTGAGACATTGAAGCAATGCAACCCGACATGAGCTCGTTGGCGGCCCGGAGACGCGGATCCACTGGAGCGGAGTGATGGAGCCGGAAAACCCGGAGCTGGAGTTCAGTGGATCTGGGTTTGAGATGCGGGGAGGGAAAGAAAGAAAGAAAGAAAGAAAGAAAGAAAGAAAGAAAGAAAGAAAGAAAGAAAGAAAGAAAGAAAGAAAGAAAGAAAGAAAGAAAGAAAGAAAGAAAGAAAGAAAGAAAGAAAGAAAGAAAGAAAGAAAGAAAGAAAGAAAGAAAGAAAGAAAGAAAGAAAGAAAGAATAGTTGTTAAATAAATAAATCAGGTTTATTCCTCAAACACATAAATACCCCATGCAGGAATGATTTCTGTGAAATGTGTTTTTTATTTAATAAAATAAAAAAACTAATTTAAAAATACAGGTAGGGTAATTCAAATATTGAACTTGACTGAATAATTACTTCAACTTTTTAAATTATACACATTTTAAATCTGCACTCTAAAAAATGCTGGGTTGTTTCAACCCTACTTAAAGTAAAATATGGACAAACCTAGCCATTGGGTTACATTTTTTATTAAATTTTTAATCCAACGTTTGTGTTTCTCCATATTTGACCCAAAATTGGGTTAAAAACAACCCAGCATTTTTAGAGTGGGTTAATTTTTTTTATTAAATTTTTAACCCAACATTTGGGTTTCTCCATATTTGACCCAAAGTTGGGTTAAAACAACACAGCATTTTTAGAGTCTGTCTATCTGTCTGTCTATCTATCTATCTATCTATCTATCTATCTATCTATCTATCTATCTATCTATCTATCTATCTATCTATCTATCTATCTATCTATCTATCTATCTATCTATCTATCTATCTGTCTATCTACTCTCTAAAAAATGCTGGGTTGTTTTAACCCAATTTTGGGTCAAATATGGACAAACTCAAACATTGGGTTAAAATTTTAAATAAAAAATTTAACCCAATGGCTGGGTTTGTCCATATTTTAGCCAAAATTGTGTTAAAACAACCCAGAATTGTTTTAGAGTGTATCTATTTCTTGTATGTTTTATATAATGATTTTTATATTTCTTCATATTATCAGTCACTTTTATCAGAATTTTTCACAGCAAAGATTGCTGACCAGTTTTGTGGAACACAGAGCTTATATAGTTTAAACCAAATCAAATAGAACGGCTCATATCAAACGCCGTGTTTTATTACTCTTATCATCAGACACTGTGATTTAAAATCCCTTTCAGTGATAACCTCACACTGCATAACTGTGAGGATCGATGTCACATCTGATGTTTGTCACACAGCGGCAGGAACCCAGAGAGCAAGAGCACAAGCGTTACTACAAGCAGACGTGACACTGTGTCTGTCACAGAACAAGAAATGATAATCTCCACTGTTTACTCAGGGCTCCGGGTGACGGGGAAATAGAGGCATTCCAAGCCAGTTGCCTCGGCAACTAGGATATGATAGAGAGAGAGAGAGAGAGAGAGAGAGAGAGAGAGAGAGAGAGAGAGAGAGAGAAGCCGGGGGAAGTGAATTAATGGGATAATTTTCACACTGTGAGGGAGGCAATCGTTCCTGCTATATTCATCTTCCCATGGCCACTACATCCAATCCTTCACACACGACACAACCGCCTCCATCTCAGACTCATGGAGAAGGGAAATATTACATCATGAAATGTGAATGATCAGAATTGCATGATGTCAATAAGGCATACGGCTGGTGTTAAGCAAGTTAGAAAGTCACTACAGCTCTAAATCTTATAGCAACATCTTACATACAGATATCACAATTCTAACTAATAGCCATAACTTTTACATATAGATGCATTTAGCAGATTTAGCGAGTTGCATTGTGCTCAAACTACATTTGTCAAGCTTTCACGCAATATAAGATGAAGGAATCAAAACAGTCTTTTAATTGTGAATTCAAACAAGGAAAACAGATTTGTAATCACAACATTTTTTCTTTTGTCAAATCAACTTAGATAATGTACAACCTACACAGATATGTAGTTAAGATAACATAATATTTTGAGTTTCTAGTGATTAAATTAATCTCCTTCATTGTATTAACTCAATTTTTCCATTTTGATGAACTTAAAATTTGAAGGCAACCAGGAAACTTATTGTTTTAAGTAGGGCTGTCAAACGATTAATCACGATTAATCGCATCCAAAATAAAAGTTTGTGTTTACATAATATATGTGGGGGCACTGTGTATAATTATTTTATATATATAAACACACACACATGCTTGTATATGTTTAAGAAATATTTTCATGTATATTCTGTATATAGATTTATATAGAATTTATATTATAAATGAATATAAATATTTTATATATAAATAATATTTTTTTCTTAAATATACATGCATTTGTGTGTATTTATATATATATGCAAAATAATTATACACTGTGCACCCACATATATTATGTAAACACAAACTTTTATTTTGGATGCGATTAATCGCGATTAATCGTTTGACATCCCTATTTTTAAGTTAAACCAACAATATGTTTTTACAGATGTTAAACACTATAAGGAACAGACTGAAACTGGCTAACAGAAAACAAAACATAACCCTGACATCACAGAAAAATTAATATTTAAGGATTCTGGCGCTTTAAATGCCAGACACCATGTAGCAACAAACAGTAAGATCAATAAGTGTATGCCTTAAAACTCATCTTTGATCACCAAAATTACATACTTAAAAGTTATTTCATTGTAAAATCATTTCCTTATGTCTTAAATAGCTTGAATGTAACTCAACACCCTACACGCGCTTCTATGAATATGCAAATGAGCCCCGCCTCCACTCACTCCCTCAGCACAGAAATCCACGCTTTGATCTGATTGATTGGTTACAAGGTCGTTTGTGAAGTCAGAAGCACCAGCGATTTCAAATGAGGCAAGGTGTCGGGTTACATTCAAGATATTTTATAGCGGTGTCGGGTTACATTGAAGATATTTTAAGGTGTCGGGTTACATTGAAGATATTTTAAGGTGTCGGGTTACATTGAAGATATTTTAAGGCAGTGTCGGGTTACATTGAAGATATTTTATAGCGGTGTTGGGTTACATTGAAGATATTTTAAGGCCGTGTCGGGTTACATTGAAGATATTTTAAGGTGCCGGGTTACATTGAAGATATTTTAAGGCGGTGTCAGGTTACATTCAAGATATTTTAAGGCGGTGTCGGGTTACATTGAAGATATTTAAAGGCATTTCAAGGAAAAAAACATGAAGTTTTGCAATTTTGGTGATCAAATAAAATTATTGACTGCTCTGGCCTTCTCTCATTCTCAATCCGTAATTGTCACGAGAAAATACATTTCCACTCTCACGTGTGTTTTCCGTGGTCAGCGCGGCGTTTGCTATGCTAATTAATGAGTAATTGCGGTGAGATGTGTGAGGTTGGAGGAGGGGAAGCTAATGAGGTAAAACATAAGCTTGAATCCTTCCTGTGTTCAGTGCCATCTGTGGAGCATTATGATGGTAACGCGCTGGATCTCGTGCAGATGTGGCATTGTTTCGCTCCTCGGCGAACAGCAACAAAAGGATGCATCCGCCGGTTGTTTTTTTGTTGCGTGCTGTACGTGAAAAATCAAAGGCATGTTTTGACAGACCTCAAATTACCTCCGCATTATACAGCGATGTGCATGAAAGCAGCACTCAACCCCAGAGCCAGAGCTGTGCCGACAGGTGCACGAGCACAACACCTCACACTCAATGGACCAATCTGATGATGCACACGTGCTCGGAAATGGCCTTTGTGTGGGGGAAATAACGCTTGAAGAAATGCATTTTAATTAAACTGGAAAAACGAATGGAAAGGAGTGAACATGCAAGTTATATGGCAAGCCGTTCAGGAAATAATTCATGTGTGTTGTGTGATTATGGAGTGGTCTAGTGGTTGAATCTATGGTTTAATGACAAATGCATTGGTTTATAATATAATGGTTTCCTCAACTATATATTGGTTTAGATACATTGGTTTACTCAACTATACATTGGTTTTCTCAATTATACATGGGTTTACTCAATTATACATGGGTTTACTCAACTATACAGTGGTTTTCTCAACTATACATTGGTTTTCTCAACTATACATTGGTTTTCTCAATTATACATGGGTTTACTCAGCTATACAGTGGTTTACTCAACTATATATTGGTTTTCTCAACTATACATTGGTTTTCTTAACTATAAATTGGTTTACTCAACGATACATTGATACAACGATACATACTCGATGATACATTGGTTTTCTCAACTATGTATTGATTTAGGTACATTGGTTTCCTCAACTATACATTGGTTTTCTCAACTATATATTGGTTTACTCAACAATACATTGGTTTAGATACATTGATTTTCAATTTCAGTTTTAATTGGCCAACAACATGTATTTTGACAAACCAATGTAAAAATTGACTTTAATGTATCCAAACCAATATATAGTTGAGAAAACCAATATATAGTTGAGAAAACCAATATTTAATTGAGAAAACCAATGTATAGTTGAGTAAACCAATGTATAATTGAGAAAACCAATGTATCCAAACCAATATATAGTTGAGGAAACCAATGTATAATTGAGAAAACCAATGTATCTAAACCAATATATAGTTGTTGTAGACGTCAGTTGAGTGTTTTTCTCTGTGTGTGTGTGTGTGTGTGTGGCAGGGGTTAGTTAAGTGTTTGTGTGTGTGTGTGTGTGTGTGTGGCAGAGGCTAGTTGATTGTGTGCTTAATTAAATGTGTTAGCCTACTTGCCGTTTCTTTGTAACTGTTTTTGAAATGAACAATATCGGAGTGAAACCTGTTTCTATTTCATTTTTCACTGTAGTGATTACACATTTGCTTGGTTTCGACTGAAGCTCATCTGAATTAGTACTACATCATTAAGATTCTTTAGGAGGAACGAGTTATTGACTAACTGGGCAGCAATGCAGCTGTCTGTGGTTTTGGACAGAGTTTGAGTCTTTAAACGTGTGTAGAGAGATGAGTCTCACACACACACACACACACTGAGAGCTCCAGCTGTGTTCTCTCCTCAGAGTAAAAAGCTTGTCAGATATCACAGAAAACTCAGAGCCCAGAGGCCCCAGACAGTCAAAAGTTCACACACTAACCTTGAATATCAATCTCACACACACACACACACACACACTAATCTGATAAAAACAAGAATACTGAACGTTCTGTCAAGGTTTTCTCAAAGTTAAGAACTTTATCTGGTCTTTAATAACATCATCAAAACGTTAAAAACATCTATAGGCTACATCGTGCGTGGAATGTTATTTTTCAAAAATGTTTTAGTTGGACGCTTTATAAATGTTTACCGGTTTCGGAATGTTCAGAGAACATTCAAAAGTAACATCCCATAACGATTGAAGAATTCCAATGGAATGTTCCTTTAACGTTCTAAAGTAACATTAAAGTTTAAAAGTTTAAAGCATTTTAAGTTTTCAGAACTTAATTGGAACATTAGCAATTTGCAGCCGTTATAGTGTGTGTGTGTGTGTGTGTGTATATATATACAGTATATATACACACACACATGTATATATATATATATTATTTTATATATTTTTTTTATTATTTTTATTATATTATTTATTTATTATTGATTTTATTTATATATACACTCTAAAAAATGCTGGGTTGTTTTAAACCAATTTTGGGTCAAATATGGACAAACTCAAACATTGAGTTAAAAATGTAATTTAAAAATGTAACCCAATGGCTGGGTTTGTCCATAATTTACCCAAAATTGGGTTAAAACAACCCAGCATTTTTTAGAGTGTATATATAAATAAAATCAATAATAAATAAATAATACATTTTCATGTTTTTATACCATATATATATGTAAACTTTTTTTATTTATTGCATTTTTATTAATAAAATAAGGAATAATAAACAAATTATGATTTGCTTGAAGAACATATATTTGTAAAGAAAGTTTGAAAAGAAAGTCTGTTTTATTCTAGCATGAGACACATATTCATGTTGCTCAGTGAATACTCGAAAAAAGTAAGGTTGTTTTAACCCAAATTTGGGTCAAGTATGGACAAACCCAACCATTGGATTAAAAATTTATAAAAAAAAATGAACACAACGGCTGGGTTCATCCATATCTGACCCAAATTTGGGTTGAAACAGCCCAGCATTTTTTCCAGTGCAGTTTTTGGCCCTGTTGAAGAGCTCCCTGTGGCCTCGAGTCTTCATTCTCCTCACGACACATGGACGTGACTGAGGTATAACCGAAGCCTGACGAAGAGCAGAGAGATAAGAGACAGAGCAAGTGAGACTTTCCCTTTGAAGCGGTTGATATTAACACATCAAACAGAAATGCTTTCTCACAATCCGAATATAAAAAACCCTTCAAACCCAAACACTCCAGATAGCCAGCGACAAATCCCCGAGTCCCTGCTCGTCTTTATCTCTCTCTCTCTCTCGCTGGATTTCCACATCTTTAATGTTCTCAGCGGGAGGTGAAAATACCTCGGTCTAATCCTGGAGTATGAGGCGTTTCCTGTGACACAAGCTGACCGTGTGTGTTGTTGAGCAGAGCTGCAATGGCCGTCTCTCTGACCGACAGGATCTGCGGAGGAAGAAGCGTCTCAGAGCCTCTCAGCAAAACCATTCTCAGAGGGAGGCATTTTGAGGCAATGCATCATTCGAAAAGTCCTCTGAGAAACGTCTTAAAAGGTTACGTTACTGGGAAACATAAGTAAGCAAGTACATCTTCAAAGCTTCAATACTGACATGCCTTTAAAAACGCCCTGAGACGGGTGTCAAAACACACCATCACTTTTTCCACAAGGTTTTCTGAGGGGTTTTTAGCATTGGTTATGTGGTTGCTAGGTCATTGCCACCCAGTTGCTAGTGTATTCTGAAAAGTTGCTATGCAGTTGCTAGGGTGTTATGGGTGGTTACTATGCAATTGCTAGGGTGTTCTAGGTTGTTGTGCAATAGCGAAGGCGTTCTGAGTGGTTATTGCATTGCTATGCAGTTGCTAGGGTTATCTAGGTTGTTGCTATGCGGTTGCTGAGGCGTTCTAGGTTGTTGCTATGTAGTTGCTAAAGTGTTCTGAATGGTTATTACATTGCTAAGTAGTTGCTAGGGTGTTCAGGGTGGTTGCTAAGGCATTATGAGTGCTTAGTACAGTACATTGCTAAGCATTTGCTAGGATGTTCCAGGTGGTTACTATGTAGTTGCTAGGGTGTTCTAGGTTGTTGCTATGTTGTTCCTAAGGTGTTTTGAGTGGTTGCTGCATCACTAAGCAATTGCTATGGTGTTCTGGGTGGTTGCTGTGCAGTTGCTAAGGTTTTCTAGGGTTGTTGCTATGCAGTTGCTTGGGTGTTTGAGAGGTTATTGCATTGCTAAGCAGTTGTTATGTTCTTGGTTGTTGATATGCAGTTGCTAGGGTGTTCTGGGTGGTTGCTATGCAGTTGCTAGATTAATTTGAGTGCAGTTTCTAGGGTGCAGTTTCAACTGAGTGGTTGCTAGGCAATTGATAGGGTGTACTGGGTGGTTGCTATGCAGTTGCTAGGGTGATCTGAGCGCAGTTTCTAGGGTGTACTGAGTGGTTGCTAGGGTGTTCTAGGTGGTTGCTGTGTAGTTCCTAGGGTGATCTGAGTGCAGTTTATAGGGTGTACTGAGTGGTTGCTATGCAGTTGCTAGGGTGTTCTAGGTGGTTGCTGTGTAGTTGCTAGGGTGATCTAAGTGCAGTTTCAAGGGTGTTCTAAGTGGTTGCTGTGTAGTTACTAGGGTGTACTAAGTGGTTGCTAGGCAGTTGATAAGGTGTACTGGGTGGTTGCTATGCAGTTGCTAGGGTGTTATTACTGATTGTTTGACCTGTTTTCTGGTAGTAACAGCTCCTCTCCCTTGAGCAATCACTAGTTTCTGGAACTCTATGAGCAATAGTGAGACTCTTCTGATTAATACACACAGTTCTCACAACAACAGTTAGTGCAAACGGACTGTAAAGCTGCAATAAGGACATAAAAAGTGAGGCTAAACTACCCTATGTTGACATCTTTAGAACAGTAAGTAAATGATGACCGTTGATGTTTGTTCGTTCAATAGGAAGAGAAAGAGAGAATATTTTCTCTGGAAATATTCCCAGCTAACAGATTTCACAGGCTCGTGGATTATCATATTCGTCACGTTGTTTTGATCGTCACGGAGGAGGGATTTTCAAGGCCTTTGTAATGGACTTTAATGAGAGAATTAACCGCAGGTCAAAGCAGTCGAGACAATCCCTGAGAGATTCATTCCTACAGCCGAACTCTTCTTCAGGCACAGCCATCGAGAGCTTACAATGACCCTCTGGAAATCAAAATGAGTATATATCCTGTAATGTGATGCATCCAGCCGTTTTATTTACTTTACTCATCCTTCCCTCGCGGGTCAAAATGACCCGAAGCCTCTATTTTCTAATGCACTTTTTCTTTTTGGTTTTTGATTTTATTTCTCTTTAAATGACTAGATTAAGCACATTCCTCACATTCTTTCAACTTAAGGCAACGGGTTACCTACATTTTTTTAGGTTAAGTCAACTGATCACACAAACACCACCTTCAAAACACCCCAAACTAACGATCCTCCTGCTCTCTGATTGGATGATGCCTGGGTTCAGGTCAAGAACATGTGTGTGTGTGGGGGAAAGAGAGCTGTCAATCAACACCCACGCTGAGTATCTACGAGAGAGCAATGGTGACACTCGAGGATTTGTACCGCGGTACTAATAACCTCACAGTAAATGCACATCAACAGCAATTACTCAGATACGCACACCTACACGCAATAATTACCCATAATACCCTGATCCTGCTTTATAATACAGTCTCTGGCATTTCAACACAGCCCCTCATCGCTGTTCTGCTACTCATTACCATAAACTGCAATCTAAATTATATTTTTAATATCATATAATATTATTAGTTTTAATATTTATAGCAAACTAATGCACTAATGCTAATGTACTTTTTGGACAATCTCATATAGCCTATACAGCACATACATAAAACCCACTGAACCCTAATATACTTTCTATCAAAAATCGAATACGGAAAACCTTCAACGTGTGTATAGATCATATTCATAAGCATAGATCCACACAAGTGAGGGATAAAAATGGCATCAGAAGTCAATCAAATTGAGAAAAAAAGTCTCATCTGGGTTGAACATTAAACATAGCTAGCAAACACACACACACACACACACACACACACACACACACACATAGAGGTAGAAGAATTACTGGATTTCTATGCCGACAGAGGCATGATTTATAGCATTATTTCATATGTTATAAATTATTCACTGCACTAATGAAAGTATTACATTCATATCCCGAGTAAAAATAGCAGATATGAGGAAGAGAAGGAATCACTCCTGTCCTGATCCACAGGCTCCTCCAGCTGATGCTGTTTATAGCAGTGTGTGTTAGTCATCTATCTATCTATCTATCTATCTATCTATCTATCTATCTATCTATCTATCTATCTATCTATCTATCTATCTATCTATCTATCTATCTATCTATCTATCTATCTATCTATGCATCTATGCATCTATCTATGCATCTATCTATCTATCTATCTATCTATCTATCTATCTATCTATCTATCTATCTATCTATCTATCTATCTATCTATCTATCTATCTATCTATCTATCTATCTATCTATGCATCTATCTATCTATCTATCTATCTATCTATCTATCTATCTATCTATCTATCTATCTATCTATCTATCTATCTATGCATCTATCTATCTATCTATCTATCTATCTATCTATCTATCTATCTATCTATCTATCTATCTATCTATCATCTATCTATCTATCTATCTATCTATCTATCTATCTATCTATCTATCTATCTATCTATCTATCTATGCATCTATCTATCTATCTATCTATCTATCTATCTATCTATCTATCTATCTATCTATCTATCTATCTATCTATCTATCTATCTATCTATCTATGCATCTATCTATCTATCTATCTATCTATCTATCTATCTATCTATCTATCTATCTATCTATCTATCTATCTATCTATCGTTCTATCTATCTATCTATCTATCTATCTATCTATCTATCTATCTATCTATCTATCTATCTATCTATCTATCTATCTATCTATCTATCCATCTATCTATCTTTTGCATTGACAGTGATATTGCAGCTCTCATATTTCCTAAAACATGCTTACAAAAACAAAAATAGAGAAAAGATCCTGTTCACTAGACAGAAAGAAAAAGAAAAGAGGCCTAGATCAGCACACTGGACAGAAACACACACACACACAGATCACGAACAACAGCCAGAGGGAGCGATGCGGTCAGTGAGTCCAGGTCTGGCCGAACAGAGAAAAGAAACTCGAAATATTGTCAGTCGCCTGGCACGGCCTCATGAATAAACCATTTCCTCTTGTAGAACTGATTTTGTGCTTCGTACAGGGTTTCCAGACACCTGTTCCCGAAACAGCGCATTCAGCGGTTCCTGAGGCATCATTTCAGGCTAAAGCGCGCGATCTGAGCACGTTCACAGTGTGTCTGAAAGGTTCCCGTTGTGTTCAGCAGAACCAGATGATGTCCAGCTCCACCTCTCGGGACGTCCTGATGATGTCAATCAATGAAAAATGATTTAGAGAGATGAAATAAAATAAATAAGTTAATAATAATAATAATTAATAAATAAATAAATAAATAAAATGCATGACCATAAAGGGCAAGCAGTTTGGAAAATGGATTCAAATAAATAAATAACTAAATAAATAAAGCATATATTTAAAAGATTTTTTAAAATTATATATATATAAACTGTAACCTGTCAATTATATCCTGTCAATCAAAGTGCGTTGTGCTCGGTTACTTCTAAAAAGAAACGAAGTGTACTCCACTACACGCCATTATATGCCACTAAACTATACACACTATTACTCCACTATACATCACTCTAAGCCATTTAGTGGCTCCACTATACATCACTACAACCACTCTTATCTAACCAAATCTATCAAAATCTGAAAAGTGTTTGAGAAGAGCATGATTCTCAGTGCAGCGATGAAAAACATCAAATTCAGTCTGTACAAAAGCAGAGCGAGATGTTCCCTAACAGAAAACACACTTCATTCTCCTCCAGAGACGTCAGGTGATTAAACCGGCTCTCGGACTGAAAACACTCTCAGTCTCTCGCCTCATCCCTGTGGAAAAACACCAGCCTGGAAAAACCAAGACAGAGGAAGAGGCTCATCGCTGCTTCCCGGGAAAATCAATCCGAGAGCGAGCGAGGGAGAGCAGCTGGTTTTTGTTTTTTTTATCATAAAACACAAAAGACGAGAACAGACAGTCATCATCCCTGAGGAACCTGAAGCCGAGCCAAATACGATCCTTCAATCATGGATGGAGGAAGATCAGTGTGTGCACTGCAAAAAAATGCTGTACTTACTAAGGATTTTTGTCTTGTTTCCAGTCTAAATATCCAAACATTCTTAAATCAAGAATCATTTATTGGAGAATTAAATGGCAAGAAATGATATCTTGTTTTCTGATGAAAAAAATAAATATTTTTTTTTTGCTTAAAACAAGCATAATGAGGTAAGAAAAAGAATCGTTTTACATTTCAATTAAGATTATTTTTCGAAAAATATAGATATTATTTTTCATATCCCATTGGCAGTTCATTTAGCTTGTTTTAAGCAAACTTAACTCGATTTTTTTTACATAAAGAAAACAAGATAGAATTTTTTATGTAATAATTAGGGCTGTCAAAACGATTAATCGCAATTAATCGCATTCAAAATAAAAGTTTGTGTTTACATAATATATGTGGGTGCACTGTGTATAATTATATATATATATAAATACACACACATGCTTGTATATATTTAAGAAATATTTTCATGTATATTCTGTATTATAGATTTATATATAATTTATATTATATATAAATATTTTATATATAAATAAAATTTTTTTCTTAAATATACATGCATGTGTGTTATATTTATATATATATACAAAATAATTATACACAGTGCCCCCACATATATTATTTAAACAGAAACTTTTATTTTGGATGCGATTAATCGTGATTAATCGTTTTGACAGCCCTACAAGAATCATTTACTGGAGAATTAAAATGGCAAAAAATGATATCTTGTTTTCTAATGATTTTTTTTTTTAATTTTTGCTTAAAACAAGCATAATTATCTCCCAATGGAGTAAGAAAAATAGTCCTGTTTTACATTTGAATTAAGATTATTTTTCGAAAAATATAGAGTATTTTTATAGTATTATGGGGTAAGAAAAATTATAGTATTTTTCTTACCCCATTGGCAGGTCATTTAGCTTGTTTTAAGCAAACTTTTTTAAATAAAAACAACAAGATAGAATTTCTTATGTAATAATATAATGTCACAAATCGTTTTAATATGCAGATGAGCTTCAGAAACACTTCTGATTGACCGACTCCCATGGGATCTCCTGCAAACAGACGGAGAATCAGCGGTTCCTGACCCGGACAAATTGGCACGAGGGCGGCTGCGATTGTTTTTCAATATGTGTTGTGACCTTTGACCCCTGGCTCTGCGGTGTGAGAGGTCAGCATGAGGACGGAGATTAAACGCAGCGAGTTGCTGTCAGTTATTACTTTTATCCAATCAATAAAGAGCAGGACGCTTGTGTCCAACACGATCAATGATACGATTCCTGTGAATATAACACACTCCACCTCTGTGTGTGTGTGTTTGGACTCACAACAATCACATGACATGACACACAGCAGAAAGCAAATGATACCGATCTGTAACCACAAAAACGCTGAGATCAAACAACGGGATGTGACTGTCTCCTCAAAAGATATAAAACAATACAGATCCTGATCTCGAGAGAATCTGCATCCAACATCTCGCAAACTTCAGTATCTTGGCAAATTGGAGCAGAGACATCAAACTCAATGTATAAAGTACTTTTTTTGGCATTACTATTTCACAAAGCAGAAAGCACCGATGAACTTGGATGTGATTACGGAGAAACATCTGAGAAACAGCAGAATCTACATTTGTTCATCTTTAAATCTAGTAAAATCAATTAAAAAAGTGTGAAAAAGTGTAAAAAACAAAACAAAATTACGGTAAAGCAAATGTAAAGTTTTAAATTGACACAAAATATGTAGTTTACAAAATAATTTTAATCAAAGCCACATGTCTAACCAAGTTATGTTCCAAATTTAAAGTTGATATCACAAAAATGTACAAGTTTCAATGAGATTTTGGTAACACCATTCCAATGATTTTTTCTAATGCGTTCTCCTCTAACAAATAGATTTCTATCACAATGTCACTTCTTTTACAAAACAGTCGCCAAATATGAAACCTTCAGTCTGAGACCTTTCCGACGACATTTGTGTTGTTCTGGTTCTGATTATAAAATTGTTCAAATACATTTTGTATTATGGAAATCAAATGACACCGCCCATTAGGGGGAGGAGCCTGCCAAATGGTTTTAACGCTACTTTTTAGCAGGCTCCTCCCCCTAATGGGCGGTGTCATTTCCATAATACAAAATGTATTCCCCTAACTCAATGTCCAATATCAAAATGGATTCACAGGATGAATTTCGAGCGTTTAAACTTTCAATTTTAGATACCTAATTTATGATTATTACCAAATTTGTTACGAAAAAAAAACAGTGCTAGCGTGATGCGACAGTTTAGAAGACCTGCACTTATTAGAGCGCAATATTTCTGTCAATAATAATTAAACCATACACTTCTTTCTTTATAAACATAACACTGTGAAGCTATCTTACATCGACAACGACAATACTGATATTAAACTGAGTTGAATCAAAAACACAGTTGTGCTACATAATGTCACGGGATGGGCAACGATTAATCACGAGTAATCGTTAGCAAAATAAAAGTTTGTGTTTACATAATATATGTGTATGTAGTGTGTATAATTAATTTGTATATATAAACACACACACATGCATGTATATATTTAAGAAATATTTGCATGTATATACTTTATATATATTTATACATAATTAATATTATATATAAATATAAATATTTGACATATTAATAACACATTTTTCTTAAATATATACATGCATGTGTGTGTATTTATATATACAAATTAATTATACACACTACACACACATATATTATGTAAACACAAACTTTTATTTTGCTAACGATTAATCGTGATTAATCGTTGCCCATCCCGTCTTCAGTGGAGATGAATTAATAATTAATAATTTTATAATTAATTACTTTTAACACTTTTATTTTCCTAAGCTGCTTTGAAAACAGTTAATAAACGCCATATAAATAACTGTGAATTAAATGCGTTTCCCTGCAACCGATTCAACAAACAACGTGGCAGAAATAGCCTACCTGAGATTCTTTGCTTTCGATGCTGTTTTCATGCAGTCTGTCGAGCAGATGTTTATGATACAGCGAAGCGGCACGTTTAGTCGTTTACATGAAAACGCCGTGAAATTCAGCACTGTAATCGTGAAAGTCTGGTGACTTTTCCCTGAGTCTCTGCAAACTTCACAGGACTGCTTCCCCTGCTTCCCAGTGGAGCAGACCAGATCAGATGATGGGGGGATTGCGTCACCTCGTGGCCAAAAGAGAAACTGCAGCAGTCTACCTGCATCGGAAAACTTTAGTCTTCGGAGCTGTATCTCCTGTATAAAAAACATAGACTGTAAAAAAAAAAAAAAAAAAAAAAAAAAAAAAAAAAACGATAAAAAAAAAACGAGACCAAGCGACGACAGTGTAAACTGAAGGAGGGGCGTGGCCTCACAATCAATGGAATGATTGACATATTACGCTATTAGGATCAGTGGTCACATTATACTCTATAATTAATTAATACACCATTATTTTTGCTGAAATATTATTTAACCGTTTGACGGTGTATTTAAATATGCAAAAAACAACAACAACACTTAGTTTATTTTTATTTATAAAAAACGGCCACCACTCCTATATTAAATATCCAGCACATGTTTTTTTTTTTTATCAGAAGGATCTCCAAATTATTACTCAAATCACTCATCGACTATCATACTGCTCCAAACATCAAAGTTTACTTTTAAACATTCTGTTAGTTTCACCAAAAACACATGTTTATGTTGCTACGGCCGTTGCTAAGGAAGGATGATACACAGATCTTTATATGACCCCGCTATTGACCAATCAGCAAGAAGGGCCAGTGTACTCAATATAAAGTAGCAGCTCAGGACTCGGAGCATCTGTGAAGCAGAAGTGATGCACAAGTCCTACCAGCCTCTGAAACCCGCTGCTAACCTGTTCCTGACGCAGAGATGGGACCAGGCGAGATACGAGGACCACAGAGACAAAGTCTGGCTTATGCTTGATTTATTCGCATGTTTAACGAGGGTTTGCATATGTTTGATTTATTGCTGGGACCAGTCGAGCTATGTCTATGTATGAGGACCACCGAGACGAGGTCTGCCGGGTTAAACTTGCTTAAAATTGCGTGAAATTTAATTAATTTTGTCTGCTCTGTCGAAGTTATCAAGTCACTATAACTAAGTGAAAATGTTGAGCTGAAATGGAATACGTTTGTATTATTTTATTTCAGTTTATGCTTATAAATTTATGTGGTTGTTGTTGTTAATTATAATAATCCTGCTTTGTGTGTCTGTGAGAGAGATAGTATGTGTAGGCCTATGTGTGTGTGTGAGAGATAAAGTGAGTCTGAGTGTGTGTGTATATTTATGTATGTCTCAGGTAAAACATGCCAAACCTGTGGTTGACACTAAGGGCATCGAAACACCGGCGCATATTCAAAAGAATCTGAAGAAAGTCCAGGTGTGTGATTCATTCATATGTAAACAATAATGTATTTTCATAACTGACTTGCCCTCATGTTGTTCCAAACCTGTATCGTGGAGTAGCCTAATAATGAAATGCATGATAACAGTTGTTGTCTTCAGTTGCAGAAAGAAAGGATGTCCATCATAGAGAGAGACAATCATCTTCTGGCCAGCAAACTTTCTGCCATCGCTCGCTCTAACGGACTGGTGGACAACTGGAACCATTACCAACAGCACAGGTGTGTGTGTGTGTGTGTGTTAGCTGGTTAACATAGTAACTCAGTGAGATGTTTATTTGAGCTGGGTTTCAGTTGTCGGATCTCCCGCTGCGTCTGGTCATCTCTCAAACTGACAGTCTGAATCATTAATGCTCGGCTGTTGACAAAGCCTTTATGAATTATTGAGAGACACATAACCTATTCCCATCATTCCCGAGGGATCCAGCGTATCGGATCACGGCAGGATTGGTGGTTTGCTTAAAGAAGGTTTGAATCGGGCTTGATTTTATGCACAATTTCCACAAATTATGCACAATTTCTTCAGAAAAATGTAAACTATAACTATAGTTTCATTATGTGCTCTTTAATCGTATTATAATTATCTGTTATAATTTTCACTTTAGATTAAGTTTTAGTTGTCGTTTACATGACTGAAAACTTTTCATGTGTTCTGGCCGTTCATTTACACGACAACTGCTTTGTGTCGAGCTGAGATAAAACTTGGGATTCAAAGAGCAAGCTTTGAAATGATTGTCACCTTCTCTGTGTAAAACTGCACGAACACAAATTTGCATATTACGCGTGTTTAATCTATAGACGTGCGTGTTTCATTATAAAGTGACATCGCCATCTACTGTCCTGACAGCAGAATACAGCGCTTAACAGGGATTGTTTAACAATGTTGTCGTCTGTACGCTTTTTTCGTTTTAAAAGTACGTAAAAAGTACTCGTTGTAAAAGTACACTTAGTGCTTTTTTTGCTGTTTTTGTAATTTTTATTATAAGTATATAGTTTTTATACACTTTTATTTCAATTTTAGTTTTAGTTATTTTAATACATTAATGTTTGCTAAATTAAAGGGATAAATGTTCAGAAACAATCTAAAATAAAATAAGTTTATGTTATTTATGTTTTATTTTATTTCATTTAGCGTTTATATGCATATTATGAAAGCTTGTTTTCCGCCACAGAATAAAACAATTTAAAAGATAATTGCAACTTTTTATCTCACAATTCTGACTTTATATCACGCTACTCCGAGAGAAAAAGTCAAAATTGTGAGATAAAAAGTTGTATCTTTTTATTCTGTGGCAGAAACAAGCTTATATATGAAGAGTCCAGATGCAAAAGCCTCTAAGTGCCATCTGAAATTTTCTTCTAAAATGATAATTTTTATCAAGCTTGTATATTTAAGTTCAGTAATTTCACTTAAATGGCAATGAAAATTAACCATTAATTGTCATTTAAGTGAAATTACTGAACTTAAATATACAAGCTTGATAAAAAAGGTCATTTTAGAAGAAAATTTCAAATGGCATTTAGAGGCTTTTGCATCTGAACTCTTCATATATATATATATTTATATTATGTTATTTATGTTATGTTATGATAATGTTATATATGTGTGTTTACAGTCTAAATGCACAGGAAAGGAAGGAGAAGCTTCTACAAGTGACTCGTGAAAACCAGGACATCTACCAGAGAATCATGACGCAGAGATCCGACTACAGGAGGGAACTCTGGGAGAGCGACTGGGAAAAGATCAAGAAAAGGAGAGACGAAATAGCACGCTACCCACGAGAAGAGACCAACAGACAGGTGTGATGCAAAGTGTGCATTACTTGAAAATTCACACTATTTTCTACGTATTTACTATTGTGATTCATCCATGCATGTTTCTTTTCATAATTTTTCATTGAAACTAGTGCTGGGCGACGATTAATTTTTACGAGTTTACATAATATATGTGTGTACTGTGTTTAATTATTTTGTAATATAAATACATACATATGCATGAATATATTTTAGAAAAAATTGTTATATATAACATTTTTTTAAATGATGTATAAATATATATACAGTATGTACATGCAAATATTTATTAAATATATACATGCATGTGTGTGGATTTATATATATACATTATAATTAAACACACATATATTATGTAAACACAATCTTTTATTTTGGATGCGATTAATCGTTGCCCAGCACTAATTATAACATCTATAAAAACTAGGGCTGTCAAACGATTAATCGCATCCAAAATAAAAGTTTGTGTTTACATAATATATGTGGGTGCACTGTGTATAATTATTTTATATATATATACATATATATATAAATACACATACATGTATGCATATTTAAGAAAAAATATTATTTATATAAAATATTCATATTTATATATAATATAAATTATATATAAATCTATATATATAGTATATATACATGAAAATATTTCTTAAATATATACAAGAATGTGTGTAAAATAATATAAAATAATTATACACAGTGCCCCCACATATATTATGTAAACACAAACTTTTATTTTGGATGCGATTAATCGTTTGACAGCCCTAATAAAAACTCAATCTTCCAGTGAAACTTGATAATTTAAGCTCCGCCCCTTTCTTATCTCGATTTAGTCCCGCCTCCTTATCAGAACCACGCCCACACCTCAACATTCAACCAACCAACAATTAGCGGATATAAACAAGTCCCCATCCTACCTTTCCCAGATAATCTGCATCACTCAGATTATCCGATTAATCGCGACTTTAAAGCTTTTTTCTTCAGTCACAGAAACCTTTAAAAGTGGTGAAGTTTTCTGGCCGGAGTCAGCAGTCGTCCAGCGGCGTTGAAGAAGACAGCGGGGAAACCACAGAAGAAGAAGAGCCCTAGCCAGCGACATCAACTCCACCCCCGAACACGGTCAACATCATCGTCTATAAACCCTGTGGGTTCAGTTCACTGGAACAGAGACTGGAGAATAGAAATCATCTCAAAACCAGTTAACACACTGACTGAACAATAAATTATTGAGAATGAACCAGACTTTACTTGTGTGTGTGTGTGTGTGGGAAGAGGTATTTACTAGTTGCAATGTCAACACTATAGTTAAAAAATGCAACAAAATTCAGCAACATTTGGAAGAAATTACTGAACATTTATTTATTTTAACATTATTGTGTTCATTTTAATCTTATAACAGTTTATTTAATGCTGATCTAACCAGCAGAAGACGCTCGCAGGGTTAAACCCCAGATGCACAGGCGGGGCATGTTGTCACACTGCGTTAACTCTATTAGAATATTCTATTCTATACTTTTATGAACTCTATTGAGAAACCATTTGAAAAAGGCTAATAAAGACTGAGAGTTAATGTTTAGAAATTATTATTATATTTTGAAGAATGCTGTGTAGCTGTGTTTTGAGGTGTGTGTGTTGTCAAAATCAAAAATTACTTTATTTTTAATTATTAAAAATGCCATTAGTTTATATGAAAAGGTTAATTATGTTTTATCGACAAAATATTTGAGTTTTTCTTGTCTTTTGGATTAGATCAGTTAACATGTTAATCTGTCATGTTTTACTCATGTTGTCTCGGTCACTTACACTCTTTCAGGCTAAATCAAGAAAAAAGTACACAAAACAACATAATTGTTCTAGATGTGTGAAGTTAATTTCTCACTAACTGAGACGGTCAAAAAGGTTGTGCTCCTTCACTTTTACAGCCCTGTAATCTTACTGGATGACGACTAGTGACTCAATTGTATCTGTTTGTATTTCTCATAAAGGATTTATTGGCCCTAAACACATAACAGAGCTTTATCAACCTGTGAAAATGATCTTCCACCATCTCACTAATGCAGAACATCTATCCTCCACTGGATGGCAACACAAGCATGCTGGATGAATGTGCTGAAAACATACGAGAGGAAACAGAAATCATGTATGGTTATTAATCATAGATACTAATGCGTTTCGGAGATGATGACGGAACGATCTTTATCAAGTATAAGTTCGGCACTGCAGCATGGGATTATTTAAATCATTTATTAAAAGTGTTTTTCATCACAGAAGTCTCTGTCACAGCCAAAAGATCAGGTTTTGCTTTTCATGCATACCATAAAACAGAAGAACGAAATTAATATAATTAATAATTAGGGCTGTCAAAACGATTAATCGCGATTAATCGCATCCAAAATAAAAGTTTGTGTTTACATAATATATGTGGGTGCACTGTGTATTATTATTTTGTATATATATAAAAAACACACATGCATGTATATTTAAGAAAAAAATATTATTTATATACAAAATATTTATATATAATATAAATTATATATAAATCTATATACAGAATATACATGAAAATATTTCTTAAATATATACAAGCATATGTGTGTGTTTATATACACAAAATAATTATACACAGTGCACCCACATATATTATGTAAACACAAACTTTTATTTTGGATGCGATTAATCGCGATTACTCGTTTTGACAGCCTTATTAATAATATAATTTAGCAAATTTTTATCGAGTGGAGAACAGACCCAGATCCAGCTCGGGAGAAAATCACAAATATTTTTTAAGCGCACATAAACATTTTGATTAATAGACACAAAGCACATCTTATGATAAAAAAACTGCAGTATTGTTGTGCATTTGACAAACTTTGACTTGGTTTGAAATGCAAAAGCATTCTTCTGAAATGCTTTCCGCCAAAACTCTCTGAGACACATAAAACAGAATACTTTAATAGAAAAATACATTTATTTATGCAGGGTTCACAAACCAGGAGACCTGAAAGAAAAATGTGATGCTGGGAAAGGTCTATAAAAGGTTCAAGAAGGAAAACGGATTTTCCAGAAGACAAAATGACTCTTAAATAGTTGTGTAGTGTAATTCACATAAGAGTGCATTTATGTGCTGCGTATTAGTCAAAGGACGAAGTGTTTTCATGTAAAACAGAGCATTTGTGAATCTATCAGAAAAACAAGCCAACAACACAATATGATGATGTGACAGGTCCCAAAACTGGTTTGACTTGAACACACAACTTAATTGTTATGATGATAATATAATTTAGTAATTAAAAATGCTGGATTAATTTAGAATGTATTAAAAAATAAGCAATTTCACTAGTGGACTCAGACTTTTGGACCCCGCTGTACAACAAAAACACCAAACTTTAACACTCACATGAAATCTCACCTACAGATACACAGAGAACCGACATACAAATATCACAATTAAAAGCTGTATTGCTGTTTGTAAGTCATTAATATTAATAACCTTAAGCTCAAACCAACATCTTTATCTTTTAATGAATCAGTAGTCATAGAGTCCTGTCAGTTCATTTATGCATTAACAACATCCCAGCAATTAAGGGTTAACAAATTTAGTGTTAGGGCTGAGCAGTATAATTAACAAAATTGATTATTTTACAACCTTTCAATATATATATATATATATATATATATATATATATTTAAAGTCAGTACTTGCTCTAAAATTGGAAGAACCATAATTTCAGTCAATGCAGAAAAACAGGTTCAAAATGTTTAATGTGTATGTTTAATATAATTAATTTTCATATACTGTATATATATATATATATATATATATATGCGCACAAGCGTAATACATCTACAGCAATATTTACCTACACATATTTTACTAAAACGTTTAAATAAGTGTACAATGCCACACGGACTTTTGAAGTGATGCAAATAAATCAATAAATCCGTGTTCAAACTGATTCTTTGAGAATAAATCATTAATGGAAATAAATGAATCTTACTAACAGTAAAGGCCCGTTCATACCATGAATGATAACTATAACGATCAGTATATTGGTGTCCACACCAGCAGGCGATATCGTTCTGTTTATTATAAGTGTGCGCTGCAGTTTTGGCATCTGCCTCTCTTTAAATGCGTGGACTCTTTAAAGCAGGATGCGTTCTGATTGGCTGTCAATGTTTTAATCATTCATCAGCTAGAAAAAAAAATCACTCAAAAAAGCAATTCCAACAATATCGTTCCTCTGTGCCATTATCAATATGCTTATGTGTAGATGATATCTTTATCATTATAGTTATGCTGTGGACAAAATCTTTATGGTTATAGTTATGCTGTGGACAAAATCTTTATCGTTATAGTTTTGCTGTGGACGATATCGATTATGCTGTGGACGATATCTTTATTATTATAGTCATGCTGGGCAGATTTCTTTATTGTTATAGTTATGGACGAAACTATACACTACACTCCTCTGTGCCATTATCAATATGCTTATGTGTAGATGATATCTTTATCATTATAGTTATGCTGTGGACGAAATATTTATCGTTAAAGTTATGCTGTGGACGAAATATTTATCATTAAAGTTATGCCGTGGACGAAATATTTATCGTTAAAGTTATGCTGTGGACGAAATATTTATCGTTAAAGTTATGCCGTGGACGAAATATTTATCGTTAAAGTTATGCCGTGGACGAAATATTTATCGTTAAAGTTATGCAGTGGACGAAATATTTATCATTAAAGTTATGCCGTGGACGAAATATTTATCGTTAAAGTTATGCCGTGGACGAAATATTTATCGTTAAAGTTATGCCGTGGACGAAATATTTATCGTTAAAGTTATGCCGTGGACGAAATATTTATCGTTAAAGTTATGCAGTGGACGAAATATTTATCGTTAAAGTTATGCCGTGGACGAAATATTTATCGTTAAAGTTATGCAGTGGACGAAATATTTATCGTTAAAGTTATGCAGTGGACGAAATATTTATCATTAAAGTTATGCCGTGGACGAAATATTTATCGTTAAAGTTATGCCGTGGACGAAATATTTATCGTTAAAGTTATGCCGTGGACGAAATATTTATCGTTAAAGTTATGCTGTGGACGAAATATTTATCGTTAAAGTTATGCAGTGGACGAAATATTTATCGTTAAAGTTATGCCGTGGACGAAATATTTATCGTTAAAGTTATGCCGTGGACGAAATATTTATCGTTAAAGTTATGCCGTGGACGAAATATTTATCGTTAAAGTTATGCTGTGGATGATATCTTTATTTTTATAGTTATGCTGTGGACAATATATTTACTGTTACAGTTATGCTGTGAACGATATCTTTATCGTCATAGTCATGCTGGGCAGATATCTTTATTGTTATAGTTATGCTGTGGATGATATCTTTATAGTTATAGTCATGCTGTTGATAATATCCTAATCGTTATAGTTATGCTATGGATGATATCTTTATCGTTATAGTCATGCTATGGACGATATCTTTAGCTTTATCGTTATAGTTATCGTCCTTGGTTTGAACAGGCCTTAACGCTGCTCGTTTAAATAAGAAATGGAATAAAACATCTCGTTAATAAGACGAGGACAATTAAAAAGTGCATAAATGTGATTTCGCTCAGCCCCAGTTAGCATGTCATCTGCACTCCCGTTACACAAGAATCTCGTCGTTTCTGAGCGATGCACCAAAAACGTAAAATGACTCAGTTCTAGCGGCAAGAGCCTCAGGCATCAGGTGAAGAAATCTTTCGAGATGGCTTCCACGAAATTAGGCGCCGACATCATGATCCCGATCGTGCAGAGGATTGTAAAAATAGAGAACGCCATGAGGCACAAGCGATCGATCACCGCCGCCGCGAACTTCCATTCGTTACACACGTTCTCGTCCTCATCCTGGTCGCGAAATCGTTTGGCGATATACCTCACCTCCTCCAGAATTTTGGCCAGTTCCAATTCCAAAGCCCCACCCACGATACCTCCACTGACTCCGCCTCTGATCCCAGCTCCGCCCCCTAGCGACGGCACCGCCGACCCCGGCAACAGCACGTCATCCTCAGTGGATGCCACGAGACGCCCGCAGAGCACGCCGTGAGAGTCGTGAGCATAATGGCCGCCCTCCATCCCTCTGAAGCCGATGTAAAGCATGTTCCCGCTGGCGGGCTGCAGCGCCCCCTGGCTGACTGACAGATCTACGCTCGATACACTCCCACGCCGGGGATGTTTGTTGTGACACGCCAGACGGATCCGCTCCTCGCCAGGCCGGCGCATGCGGAGAAACCAGGCGCACCAGTTCAGGAGGAGAACGCGGGTCTAGACAACAAAACACAAGCATGAATAGCCGCGTTTACACCGAAATAACACAGTCTCATCCCAAGAAGTCATATAACTGACTTCTTGGGACGTCTTTTGACCATACGTCAACATCCGCCTTTTTAGGGTACCGTTAAACGTCGGTTGCATGACGATCCCGGGCCGTCATACAACTAACGCTTTACCTTTAACGTCGGTTAGGTGACGGGGTAGGTTTAGGTCTGGGGTAGCGTTAGGATCCGATAACGTAATCTAACCGACGTTTAAGGGTACCCTAAAAAGGCGGATGTTGACGTATGGTCAAAAGACGTCCCAAGACGTCAGTTATATGATGTCTTGGGATGTGATTGCGCTTTTCATTGGCCACGTTTCTACCGCAGGAACTTTGGGAGCGTTTCGACTAGGGATGGGCAACGATTAATCACGATTAATCATTAGCAAAATAAAAGTTTGTGTTCACATAATATATGTGTATGTAGTGTGGATAATTAATTTGTATATATAAATACACACACATGCATGTATATATTTAAGAAATATTTGCATGTATATACTTTATATATATTTATACATAATTAATATTATATATAAATTAGGGCTGTCAAAACGATTAATCGCGATTAATCGCATCCAAAATAAAAGTATAATATATGTGGGTGCACTGTGTATAATTATTTTGTATATATATAAACACACACATGCATGTATAATTAAGAAAAAAATATTATTTATATATAAAATATTTATATTTATATATGATATAAATTAGATATAAATCCATATACAGAATATACATGAAAATATTTCTTAAATATATACAAGCATGTGTGTGTATTTATATATCTAAAATAATTATACACAGTGCCCCCATATATATTATATAAACACAAACTTTTATTTTGGATGCAATTAATCGCGATTAATCGTTTTGACAGCCCTAATATAAATATAAATATTTGACATATTAATAACACATTTTTTCTTAAATATATACATGCATGTGTGTGTATTTATATATACAAATTAATTATACACACTACACACATATATTATGTAAACACAAACTTTTATTTTGCTAGCGATTAATCGTTGCACGTCCCTAGTTTCGACCACACGAACCAGGGTCTAGAAGAAGCTCCCCAAGAAGCAAACACTACTGTGTCTCGTGATTAGTTTGTTTGAGCACTATTTGCATAACTCACAAAGATTCGCTGAGTCAATATGACCGAATCAATGCAGGTGACTCATCATAACGCTGTAGGGATTTCTGGAGGCGTACGCGGCTTCCTCCTAATTGGCGCTTGAATATTCATTGTCATTCTACACAACGAAGGCCTGACATATATTATTCAAGCAAAAATGGAAATTAATATTTTATCTTGGCTAGGTTAAGAGTGTGCCTGGAAAACAAATTTGCACACAGTTTGTTTTCTAGTGTCCAGTCTCATGCATTTGGTGTGAATCGATTCTGATTCATGTCACACGTCCTCTGTAGAACGAGGCAACTCGGAAAGACACTTTAACCTTCAACACTTTTAGTACAGAGTGAGAGAGACTGTAGCAACTTTACTTTTATTATAATATATATATATATATATATATATATATATATATATATTAGGGCTGGGAAAAGATTAATCACGATTAATCGCATCCAAAATAAAAGTTTGAGTTTACATAATGTATGTGTGTAGTGTGTATAATTATTTTGTATATATAAATACACACACATGCATGTAAACATTTAAGATATTTGCATGTATATACTTTATATATATTTATACAAAATTATACATAAATATAAATATTTGATATATTAATAACACATTTTTCTTAAATATATACATGCATATGTGTGTATTTATATATATATATAACAATTATACACACTACACACACATATATTATGTAAACACAAACTTTTATTTTGGATGCGATTAATCGTGATTAATCTTTTCCCAGCCCTAATATATATATATATATATATATATATATATATTAATATTTTATCAATATAAATAAATAAAAAAATAAATTAAAAAATATCAATAATAATTTATATTTATATATTTTATATATATATATATATATTTTACAGAATATACAGTAGCAAAATTAAAAATTAAGTTTTAAAAAAAGGTAAACTTAACAAACAAATAAATAAACGTAGCAAAAAGTAAAAAAATACATATGCACAGTTGAAAATATATTAATAATGAAATAAAAACAAAATACAAAAATAATAGTCATCTGCTTGAGACAGTGACGGAGAGCGTTTCTCTTACCCATCGTGGCATCTTGGCTCCGTCGGGATCGTGATAGTGATACTGCAACACCAGGACTGTAGCGATGACTGACAGACCCACAATCACCATGGTGGTCGCAAAATATTGAGCTGAAACACACACACACACACACACTGAATCCACAACAATCCCTGCATGTAGATGAAGCATTCATGAGATCTTCAGCGATGTGTGTCTGAGCTGTGAGAAACACACTGTGCCATTACAGAACGTCAAGCTTCAGCAAACCCAATCTACTCTAATCCCGACCCCTCGAGATCTCTCAGTCCTGCACAATGAAGGAGTCACGCTAAAATCACTCATTATTTAAACCGATTTATCACAGGAGGAGGAGGTAGAATTATTCCGTTAATAATAGTAACTTCAATTTGCATCTGTTCCTCACACAATTCCCTCATGTGACGCTGTTTTTGGTCCTACAAGGGTCAAATATCTCATTCTAATTGTATTTACTATTTACTTTTTATAGTTTGCAAGTTTTGCAATCCAGTTATCACTTACATTTATGCATTTAGCAGTAAGTAAATAAGGGTAACATTTGATGCATTTAAAATTAGGTTATTTTTATGTGATGTTAATTTCATGTTTATGGCTGTTATTGCTTTTAAAATAAACTCAAGTGACAGCAGTTTATACTCTAATTTATGTAAAGGGACAACAGCATGATAATCATGAAAGTCAAACAGATTCCAGACAAACTTGGTTATTATAAAAACATGTAACATGGTCTTTTGTTTGAGGTTATTGGATGCGTTTTCCCTCTGTAACGATGTGTGAACAGACAGATAACATGTCATGTTTCAGGGCGAATGATTGCACTGGTTTCTAACAGGCCTGTTCGTAAATGATGCACAGCCATGAATGTGCGGCATCTCGATTTTCAGGGTCTCTAAAGACGTGTCTCATTTCTCTCAATCTGAGCCACTCGTTACTGTCAAGCCCCGCCCCCTTATTGTGATTGACAGCTCCACTCACCAATCAGAGGCACAGAATCTGACGTGGCGGGCATGATCTCAGCCACCAGGAGCATGAAGACGGTGAGCGACAGCAACACTGTGATTCCTGTCATAAAACAACAAGAACAGGACAGAAAAACACGTTAATATCGGTGTTATTTGCATGCTACTGCAAAACATATATATTAGGGCTGTCAAAACGATTAATCGCGATTATTCGCATCCAAAATAAAAGTTTGTGTTTACATAATATATGTGTGTGCACTGTGTATTATTATTTTGTATATATATAAAAACACACATGCATGTATATTTAAGAAAAAAAATATTATTTATATATAAAATATTTATATTTATATATAATATAAATTATATATAAATATATATACAGAATATACATGAAAATATTTCTTAAATATATACAAGCATGTGTGTGTGTTTATATATATAAAATAATTATACACAGTGCACCCACATATATTATGTAAACACAAACTTTTATTTTGGATACGATTAATCGCGATTAATCGTTTTGACAGCCCTAATATATATATATATATATATATATATATATATATATATATATATATACACACACACAATATAATGGTTTGTATATATTGTAATGTATATGAATAAATCCCATTATTTTAAATATCTCACTCACTCACTCACAGAACTAAGACACCATGAAATTAAGGACACACACTGAGCATTAGATGCTCTTGTATAGTAAAATCAGCAGCTCTTGTTTGCTGAACTCAAGCCCATTAATCAGCAAGAGCAGACTCTCCTCAGGAGAGACATCTGAGAAGCAGAACACTTCATTCAATCTCACTACTCATATTAAAGAGGTGTGTGTTTTGCATGCGTCTGACCCAGCGATATCTTCTCCCCGGAGTCGGCGGGCAGCAGAAACACCAGCAGGGCGAGAGTGGAGATGAGCACGCACGGGATCAGGAGGTTCAGCCCGTAGTAAAGCGTCCTCCTCCTCATGACCACGGTGAAGGTGATGTCAGGGTACGGCTCCTTACAGCAGTCATAGAACTTCTCATTCCTCCTGCCTGGAACCTCTACAACACACACACACACACACACACACAGATCAGAACACCCTAGCAACTGCATAGCAACACCCTGTCAACACCCTCCCAATAACAGCCTAGTAACTGGATAGCAACACCCTAGCAACCACCCATAAAACCATAGCAAACCGACAACAACACCCTATCAACCCCCATGACACTCTAGCAGCCACATAGCAACAACCTGTCAACCCCCATAGCAACACTCTGGCAACCACTCATATAATCCTAGCAACTCCAAAGCAACACTCTGGCAACCCCCAGAACAAGCAGCCACATAGCAACATCCTGTCAAGCCCCATAACACCTTAGCAACACCATAGCAACCCCCTGCCAACCTCTGATAACACATTAGCAACTCCATAGCAACACCCAGTCTACCCCCTAACTGGATAGCAACGCCCTAGCAACCACCCATAAAACCATAGCAAACCAACAACAACACCCTATCAACCCCCATGACACTCTAGCAGCCACATGGCAACAACCTGTCAACCCCCATAGCAACACTCTAGCAACCACTAATATAATCCTAGCAACTCCATAGCAACACTCTGGCAACCCCCAGAACAAGCAGCCACATAGCAACATCCTGTCAAGCCCCATGACACCTTAGCAACACCATAGCAACCCCCTGCCAACCTCTGATAACACATTAGCAACTCCATAGCAACACCCAGTCTACCCCCTCCCAATAACAGCCTAGTAACTGGATAGCAACGCCCTAGCAACCACCCATAAAACCATAGCAAACAGACAACAACACCCTATCAACCCCCATGACACTCTAGCAGCCACATAGCAACAACCTGTCAACCCCAGCAACACTCTAGCAACCAATCATATAATCCTAGCAACTCCATAGCAACCCCCAGAACACTCTTGCAGCCACATAGCAACATCCTGTCAAGCCCCATGACACCTTAGCAACATCATAGCAACCCCCTGCCAACCTCCCATAACACATTAGCAACTCCATAGCAACACCCAGTCTACCCCCTCCCAATAACAGCCTAGTAACTGGATAGCAACTCCCTAGCAACCCATTTAACCCTAGCAAACCAACAACAAAACCCTGTCAACCTCCCATAACACCCTATCAGCTGCATAGCAACAACCTGTCGACCCCCATAGCAACTTAAAAAAATGCCTAGCAACACCCTAGCCAGAGTTCCATCCAATCAGCAGCCTCGATCAGACCATCAGGAGCCAGCAATCAAACCAGAACGAGCAGCAACAGAGAAACATCATACCAAGATATTTCAAAATTTATATTATATCCTAACATTCCTGATCCAAGCCTGAGGATTAGAATAATTATGTCCCCGAGTCTCATCTTCACGCGTAGGCCGGATAATTATTTTTCTGATCATTTATTTTATGCAACACTGACACTATGTACTCTCTCCAGCTTCTGGCGCTCATATTGTTCTGGAAGACAGAAATGTCATATACATATCAGGGCATCTTATGAAATACTGACTTTATTCACAGATGAATGATTTCACATGCACTTATGAAGGAAATCTCTGCTTCATCTTTGTGTGCGTGTATGAAATTATGGATGACAGATGCTATTATGTAAAACTTCTGTTTGTTTCCATCCAGTGTGTCTGAACATCTGCCTTAAATCACACGTCTCACCTAAAACCAAATAATACAAAAACATAAATGTGAACAAAATTATTTACATGAATTGGAATGAAGATATGTATAAAATTAGACATGTTGAAGTTGTAATAAAGTTACTCAAACTGAAATAATGTAATAAAAAAATAAACATTAGACATTTAGAAACTAATAAAAAGTACAAAATACAACAAAATTATTAAAATTAAAATATAATTTTTGTTTAGTTGAAGAACTAAAAGTACTGAAGAACTAAAACTGAAATGAAAGTGAATAAAAATGAATTGCACATTTAGACAAAAAATAATATAAATAAAACATTAAATTATTAAAACCGTATAATTAAAATCCAAATAAATTGTTTAATTTAATCTGAAGTGCTAAAATTAAAACTGAAAAAACAAAAAAACAATTATACTTTTAAAAACGAATACAACTGACAAAAAACCAACATTATCAAAACTAGAACAAAAATAATTGTTTTGTTTGGTTTAAGTTGAAGCACTAAAATGACTAAAACTGAAATAAAAATTAATTATACGTACATTTAGAAAAACTCAAAACACAAAATTATTAAAACTATAATTAAAATATAATTTTGTGTTGTTTAAGCTGAAGTAATAAAATTACTAAAACTAAATTTAAAAAACTAGTAAAAAAGTGTAACTTTGAAAGTGGAAAATATACTAAATTAAAACTATTAAAAAAAAAAAAAAAATATATATATATATATATATATATACATATATAATAAATACTATAATACTACTACAAATATATTAACAATAACTGTTCTGGACACTGTCCAATAGTAATATAATGTGTTTTAGTGCATTTACCATGGTTTCTTAACATTTTCTATGTTATATTCCCACATAAATAACATGGTTTATGATTACGTTAATGATCCAGGATGACTGTGTGAAACTCACCGACCAGATCCCATTCCCCGTTGGCGATGTAGCCCGTGATGTCGGCCTCCATCATCTGCAGGTCCAAAGCCCATCCGCCATACGTCCACGAGCCGAACTTCAGGTCGCAGCGCTGGACGTCGAACGGGAACCAGCGCACGTCGATGTAGCACGTGCTCTTGAAGATCCCTGAACAAGTCACGTTTATTTCAACACATAGCAATGCCACTGAACCACCCTTCAGTGAACTTATAATTGTTCACTGAATATCTGAAGATATCTAGATATCTGAAGCATCTTGTGTGGAATTGAAAGGTTCTATGGATGTTCAAGGTTCATCAATGCCAATAAAGAACTTTTAATTTTAAGAACATATGTGAATCCAAAGCATAGCCAAAAATAATATCGGAAGAAGACAAAAGACATCCTTCCCTCTGAAGTCAAACTCCTGTGAATCTAGTTTGTTCCTCATTACTCGGAGTCTGAAGGCCTTCCACACCCATTCTGCTCTTCAGGCTGAGACTCGTGTGTGTGTGTAGGTGTGTATTGATTTCTGTCAGTGGACAGGTGGCTGCTTCCTCCCAGTAATCGAGACAACACACTCTGAGGTGAAAGTGTGTGTTTTCCAGGTGACAGGAAGTTAAGGTCACCCTGAACCCTGTTAACTCCACTAGGGATAAATGTTCCCGCCGCTGTCTTCGAGTCACGTCTCGTGGATCGTGTTTAGGAGACGAGCGCACGTGAGCAGCGCAACAATGATGTGGCAATGACCTGTGGGAAACTCAGGATTTACTTCGAGCCTTGGCTAAGATGATGAGAATAAATCTGGAGACGCGGCGCTGCGGATAGAAGCGGTTTAGCAGATGGACAGAAGTGAGGAAGTACATTTTTATTACCCATCAGACAGGTTAAATGACTTTTCTTTGTCAGATGGAACTTTAGGTATTTTGGAACTTTACATATTTTGGAACTATGTATTTTGGAACTTTTTGTATTTTGGAACTTTTTGTATTTTGGAACTATGTATTTTTGAACTTTACATATTTTGGAACTATGTATTTTGGAATTTTCTGTATTTTGAGACTAGATAGGAACTTTAACTATTTTGGAACTTTCTGTATTTTGAAACTATATATTTTGGAACTTTAGGTATTTTGGAACTTCACACATTTTGGAACTTTTTGTATTTTGGAATTTTACATATTATGGAACTTTTGGTATTTTGGAACATTCTCTATTTTGAAACTATATATTTTGGAACTTTAGGTATTTTGGAACTTAACATAATTTGGAACTTTCTGTATTTTGGAACTTTACATATTTTGGAACTATGTAATTTGGAACTTTCTGTATTTTGAGACAAGATATTTTAAAACTATGTATTTTGGAACTTTCTGTATTTTGAAACTATATATTTTGGAGCTTCACATATTTTGGAACTTTACGCATTTTGGAACTTTTTGTATTTTGTAATTTTATATATTATGGAACTTTTGGTATTTTGGAACATTCTCTATTTTGAAACTATATATTTTGGAACTTTAGGTATTTTGGAACTTAACATAATTTGGAACTTTCTGTATTTTGGAACTTTACATATTTTGGAACTATGTAATTTGGAACTTTCTGTATTTTGAAACAAGATATTTTAAAACTATGTATTTTGGAACTTTCTGTATTTTGAAACTATATATTTTGGAGCTTCACATATTTTGGAACTTTACGCATTTTGGAACTTTTTGTATTTTGTAATTTTATATATTATGGAACTTTTGGTATTTTGGAACATTCTCTATTTTGAAACTATATATTTTGGAACTTTAGGTATTTTGGAACTATGTATTAAGGAACTTTTTGTATTTTGGAACCTTCTGTATTTTGGGACTTAACATAATTTGGAACTTTCTGTATTTTGGACCTTTCGGTATTTTGGAACTTTACATATTTTGGAACTATGTATTTTGGAACTTTCTGTATTTTGCAACTTTAGGTATTTTGGAACTATGTATTTTGGAACTTATTTTAAATAGATTTTTTAAATGTACATTCCCAGGAGGACGTGGAAAGCACAATAACTTAACACACCCACATGAAGACTTCATCCCATCATCATAACAGGCAGAAATGGAGAGTTTTATGAGTATTTTACCTGGCGGCAGGTACTGGCAGTATCCAGAAGAGTTGATCAGCACGTTGGTGTGAAATGCGGCGTCAAATCTCTCATCAGCACTGTTAGAAACCACAGACAAAGAAGAGTTTTCTTTTGTGTCACACTTTGTTCACAACATTGTTCCAGGGTTATTGTTGTTTAGTAAAACTAAAACTAATTAAAATAACGCTGGAATAAAACTAAATATAGTTAAACAACTTAAACTAAATGAAAGTTGAAAAGAGAGTAAGAAAATGAAACTAAAAGAGAGTTGAAGCTGTAAAATTAATAACAGGAACTAAATATCTAAAACTGAATCAACATAAATTACTCCCAGGATTTAAGAAAAAACATAAAACTGACAAAAGCATATAACAAAATGACTAAAAATTCAACAAAAATTAACATGAAAACTGAAAATATGTTGAAACTCTAAAATTATTCAATAAAAACTAAAACTGAATTAAAAATAAATTAACCTTTTAAATACCAAAAACCATGTTTAAATACCAAAAAAGAAAGAAATTACCAAAAAATAAAACTAAAAATAAACATTAAAAATATACAAAATAAAAGTCAATTCGAAATATTTATGATAAAACTAAAATAAATTATGATACAATTAAAATAAATAAATAACAAGTCCCAGATATTCATAATCATAACCATAATAAATAAGCAGTGCACGTGTCCAAACTTTTGACGGGTCATGCGGAGGTTTGGAAGTGCATCAGCGTGCAACTTTAGCAGGACAAACAGAACTATAAACCAGGAGCGGCTGGAGTCGGGAGTCAGCGGCGTAAATCACAGTTATTTAAGAAGCCACAAAACTGCCAAAGATGAGAGAGAGAGAGAGAGATTCAGCCATGACAGCAATCAAAGGCCAAACCCTCATTCACTGAACTTCCTCGCTCTTTTCCGAGAGAGATGAAGGGAACGTGAGCAAGAAGAGACGAAAGCTGAGATAACATCTTCTACAGTGACATAAATCTCTAATCAGTGCGGTCTGATCATAAACACTGTTTGTACAGGAGTTAACAAACCAGCACTGACCAGCATTCCTCATATCTTCTCTTGTGTTCACGTTAAGTTTCTTAGCTTGTGTTTAAATCGCTGTAATCAATGCATTCGGATACAGTCGGAGTGGCTATCGCTCCTGGATGGGACGGGAATTGACAGAAATAAAAAAAAAAAATACACACTTTCCGATTTTTAAGCTATTTTAAAATAATATTTCAAAAATTCAATAGAACCGATCATAGAGAAGAACATTTTCATGCTCAAACAGCAACATTACACACTAAAGAAAAATAAACATGGGAAAAAGCATGAAACAGGTTCTTAGATTTCTTACAACTGCGATCAGGGTTTGGGATCTGGCTTTGGGGTCGGGATCACAAAAGGGGGTTTGGATCGTGATCGGGGTTTGGGATCGTGATAGGGTTTGGGGTCCGGCTTGGGGAACCAGCTTTTGGATCTGGGTTTGGGATTCGGCTTTGGGATCAGGGTTTGGATCGTGATCGGGGTTTGGGATTCAGCTTTGGGATCAGAGTTCGGTATCAGGCTTTGGGATCGGGCTTTGGGATCGGGGTTTAGATCGTGATCAGGGTTTGGGATCCGCCTTTGGGATCGGGGATTGGGATCCGGCTTTGGAGTCTGGGTTTGGATCGTAATCGGGGTTTGGGATTCGGCTTTGGGATCAGAGTTTGGGATCAGGGTTTGGGATTGGAGTTTGGGATTGGGGTTTGGGATTGGGCTTTGGGATCAGAGTTCGGTATCGGGCTTTGGGATCGGGGTTTAGATCGTGATCAGGGTTTGGGATCCGGCTTTGGGATCGGGGTTTGGGATCCGGCTTTGGAGTCTGGGTTTGGATCGTGATCGGGGTTTGGGATTCGGCTTTGGGATCAGAGTTTGGGATTGGGGTTTGGGATTGGGGTTTGGGATCAGGCTTTGGGATCCGGATTTGGGATCGGGGTTTGGATCGTGATCAGGGTTTGGGATCCGGCTTTGGGATCGGGGTTTGGGATCCGGCTTTGGAGTCTGGGTTTGGATCGTGATCGGGGTTTGGGATTCGGCTTTGGGATCAGAGTTTGGGATTGGGGTTGGGGATTGGGGTTTGGGATCAGGCTTTGGGATCCGGATTTGGGATCGGGGTTTGGATCGTGATCAGGGTTTGGGATCCGGCTTTGGGATCGGGGTTTGGGATCCGGCTTTGGGATTTGATCAGATTGGGTTTGGGATCCGGCTTCAGGATCCGGGTTTGGGTTCCGTCTCCCGTACCTGTTATACAGCAGGATATCCGGCCTCCAGATGAGGGAGTCTGGGAATCGAACCGTGCTGACGCCGGGATAATCGCTGGTGTTCCACTGCAGATAATAGTCGGTCCAATACTGCGAGACACACACATGAAGTCAGACACATTTAAAAATTAAAAATTAAAAAGGTTATTTGATAGTTCTTCAGATTCAGTAGAATGACCCTGCTCTAATCAGTGTTGCTATATTTTATAAAACACACTAAAAAAAAAACATGTTAAATCGAAATACGGACTTAACTTAAAAAATTTAGCTGCAGATAATTAACTTACATTTAAAATGATGCATTTTTTTTATTATTCTTGATAGATTTACAAAAAGATCTTTGGTGGCTTTTAGTGACGAGACAAAAATTGCACACAGTCCTTCATTATAGGGGCGACACATCTTACCCCACTCTCTCCGTTTAATATAAAAGTCGTGAACTTCTCGGTAAAGATCTACTGCATTGGATTCCTGACCGGTGGGTCATGTGACGTCTGACCTGAGAAATAATGTGATTTCTGCTTTAATATCACATCTAATGAAATAACCCAGGTCTGCGGTGTGTTTATTAAAGAGTCTCGCACGCGCAGTGGCTTTTGTCTCAAGGCATGCTGGGAAAAACGCAGTTATTTTGAGTAAATGCAGAAGAAAGCACATGAATCTGGCTTTCTTGGAGACCGTAGGGGTGTTTAATCCCATTTCCTCAGCGTAACCTCAGCTACGGCTTCAGTGTGTGTGTGTGTGTGTGTGTTGCTCATTCAGACGTGAATCCGTCCTCCTACACTCTTAGATCTGCTCAGCTGGGACACACACACTGCGTTCTTACATCTACTGATGAAATGAAGAGTGGAGTTTGCATGAAAACACTAAAGTTAAACTTGTAGAGACTGAACCAATCAGACACAATTATTTATTATATTTGGAAAGACAGGACTTCTTTGCATAAATTCATAAGCAAACCATCTATGAATGAATATGCATATCTCCAGAACATTGTGTGCATGATTATTACTCTCTCTTTCACACACACACACACACACACACGTATAAACTGAGGAGTTTTTTGTCGGGCAAACGTTGATTAAAGAGTATTCGAGGCCGAGGATGAATGTGTAAAAGGCGTCTCGTGTGTGTGTCGTCGCTCCGGATAGGAAATAACCTGCGCCGCATGAATGGAAAGCGACAGAGAGCGATTACAGAAACTTTGCTGTGTTAGCGGCTTCCAATCTTCATGAAGACTGAGGGCATCCTGCTGTTCTTCTGCGCAGAGCGACGATAACCGGCTAATTAAACGAGTGCGGGTGTTTAGAGCAGAAACCGCTGACGGGAGAAACCACACGCCTCAGGGAACGTCCTTCTGAAGTCCTCATTGAATGTCATCTGAAGAGTTTTAAGACTGGAAATGCATTTTTCTCCCCCCTTAAACATATGTACTACATATGAGAGGAAGAAGTAAAAAATAAATAAACGAGAGTAAATGTTAGTAAATGTCGTGATGCCTAGAGCTGCGAGTGAACTATCAAATCCTCTCGCTCATAAACTGTAAAACATTGATCGTCTCGTTTGCGGTGTTTAACACTGCCGAATTATAGTAGGACATTAAAGTAGTAGTTCACTTTTCAAAAAGCTTTTGCTGATAATTTACTCACCCCCATGTCATCCAAGATGTCCATGTCTTTCTTTCTTCAGTCGAAAAGAAATGAAGGTTTTTGATGAAAACATTCCAGGATATTTCTCCATATAATGGACTTCAATGGGAACCAAACGGTTCAAGGTCCAAAAGACAGTTTCAGTGCAAAATGTAAACTGTTCAAGGGGCTTTAAATGATTCCAGACGATGAATAAGGGTCTTATCAAGCAAAACGAGCGCTCATTTATATATAAAAAAACAAGGTTTAAGTTTTATAAGCTCAAATGGTCGCCTTGCATTCTGTGATGCGCGTTTTACACTTTGAAAAGTTTGACTCTTAACTTGTTTATCAAAATGAACGAATCTCTTTTCGTCTCATTTGGTTCATTCAACGAACGGAATGAATGAGTTGACTCTGGAAAAGATTCGTTCGTTTTGATGAACGAGTTTGAACAGGAGAGTCACACAGAACAGAGCAAGGCGAGCATTTGAGTTTATAAAACTTAAACTTTTTATTTATTTTTTTCAATGGCCGATCGTTTCACTTGATAAGACCCTTATTCATCGTTTGGAATCGTTTTGAACAGTTGAACAGCACTGAAACTGTCTTTTGGACCTTGAACCGTTTGGTTCCCATTGAAGTCCATTATATGGAGAAAAATCCTGGAATGTCTTTAAATTTCTTTTCGACTGAAGGAAGAAAGACATGGACATTTTGGATGACATGGGCGTGAGTAAATTATCAGAAAAGTGAACTACTCCTTTAAGACTCCTATGTTTGATTTTGGTTTTTATTGTGTTCCTCCATCCATCTTCATCTTTTCAGTATAATCTCTTTCATTTTCCTAATGCAGCCGAACGCAGACTGGGCTGTATTTTAATCCAATATGGGTCGAGATATGATCAAAAATGTATAAAGTGGCACGAGTCCAACACTTCAATAACTACTCACACTAGATGGCTGATCTTTAATATACACTCTTAGAAGAAAAGGTTCTATCAGCGCTACATATTTGGAACCCGAAAAGGTTCTATAATAAGAACCAGGAAACCAGGAAAAAGGTTCTATTTGGAACCTTTTGGATTCATTCATTATCATTTGTTTTGTCCTTTCTGGATTAAATATTTCATATTAGTGACAAACATCAAGACCCTAAAATTAATTTATGAACTGTACCACGACCAGTTACAGTTTTCCTTTACATCTGAAATAAATGTAATGTAAATGACGTCAGTATGTGGTGGTCACATGATTTACCAGTTGAAGCCAGATGTTGGTTGTCAGGACCTGGTTCTTCTCATCCTGGGAATAAAACACAAGAGAGAACAGCCGTCATCTTCAGACTCCATAAAGCGCTTGAGATCGACTCTAAATGTCAGGGAGATTGCGTCGTAATATACAGCTTATTTAAGGAGCGGATGTAAATCATGGCTTTCCCTCTGCTTGAGCTCAAGAGGCGTCTGACATCATTGGTTTATTACGTGTACTTCTTGAGTGTTTGATGGGATGTTTGATTAGAAAAGCTGGGTTTCTCTGCTGTGATGTGAGCAGGTGTCGTGGCGTCAGGTGTATTTCCAGGACAGCCTTTCAGAAATAGCAAAAAATAATCACTGCGAATCACGCAACCGGATCAGTGGCTGTGAAATCTGCATGAAATAGGTTGCAGATCTCACATTATAAAAGGTTGCAGGACTTAGACATAGAAATACTGCATGGCGTCTGGATGTCAGAGAGATGGGTTCAGTAGATCTCGATTGGAAACTGACATGGCTCTTTCTCTAACGCCCGTTTCACACATACTCCGTTTGCAGTGCGTATGCGGTCCGTATTTTTTTCCGTACCCATGTTAACAGGTCAGAGCTTTCACACTGCACGCGGATGCAGTCCGTCGATCCGTTCCAGTTGCGGTGCGTATACAGCAGTGCAGAGATCGTTTCCGTACCGAGTCTATTTCTGCTGTGCTGCAAACGCAGAAATAAAGTGACAGCGCACGATTCGTGGTCAAAATGAACTCAGATTGCCCTCGAAATGTAGTAGTTTCACCATAAATGCATTTAATTCAATAAAATGTAGTAATCTCTCCATAAATTGTTTCATATTTTTACTTTAAGACATCTTAGTATATAAGTAATGCATGGAATTTTATGCATTCGTTGTTTAAAGTGTTTAAACGAGCATGCGTCCATTCAAGTTTATAAAAGAGAATCGCAAAACTTTTATTTTATTAAAAGTTGCTGCATATGGTGAACATATTTTGATTACCAAAAACCAGGACGCATGGCCCAGAAAACAAATGATACTCGAAGTTTACTCAAAGATGCCTTATTAATTTCAATAGGCCCTACAATTATAGGCTATGCCCCCTCTGTGGATAGAAAATTGTTATATTAAGACACAAATTCAGATAGCCCAGGCTTCTCAGAGGATACTCAACATGTTTTATTATGACAGGTTTAAAAAATAATGAATGAAATAATGATTAAAAAAATAATGTCTCTTCTGTATTAGAAAAAATAAATATATAGCTAAATATTAACTAACTAAAATAAATACATTCAAATTGAACAAAAATACCTCTCACAAATGTACAAAAACGAACTAGCTTTCTTCCCCTTTATCCTGTTTTTCTTCCTCATCCTCCTTGTTTTCTTATCTCCTATATTTTGCTCTAAAGCTGATCTTTCCCAGCGTTTTTTTTTTTTTTTTTTTTTTGAAAACCAGGACATCACTTTATAAAAAACGGCCAGGACATGACGTCAAAACAGGACATGGATAACAGGATTGTTGGTTACTGGTCACTGTATTGCTACATAACTTCTGATTTTGAAATAATAATTGCGAGTGTTTGTGGTACAGCTCACGCACTGCAAACGCAGCATATGTGAAAGCACTTTAGCGCGTGCGGCTCCTGTACCGGATACGCACCGCAACACTCACCGCATACGCACTGCAAACGGAGTATGTGTGAAACGGGCGTTACTCTAAATGGATTTTCATTTCCATCAAATGCTCCATCAGAGAGCGGAAACACTCTTAATCAAAGTGTGTATTTCACAAATAGATGCGAACATCAGTATCTGACAACACATCATCAGCACTCTCATCGTTCATTGCTATTATTTACACACACACAAAAAAAATTAATAAATAAATAACAACAAAAAAAATATATTAAATAAATGAATTAATAAATTCAGGTCAATATGCATAATTTAAATAAATTAATAAATAAATAATTTTGGCGAAATAAATAAACATAAAATAAAAAAATAAGCAAAAATAAGCAATCATACAACTAGGTTATATTAGGAAATATTGCAACAAAATTACAAACAAGTAAATTAAAAAATATTAGAATTATTTTGAATATACATTAATATAAAATAAATTTGGTAAAAACATTATTTAACAAAAAATATAATAAAAAATGTAATATACATATTGAATATAAATGTTGAAATAAAATAAATATAACTTTTAATAAATAAAATAAATATAAAAGGTATATATAAAAATATCGAATCAATAAAAATAAGCATGCATGCATGAATCATTAAATAAATAAATTCAGGTAAATGCATATAAAATAATTTCTAGTAAATAAATAAATTCAGGTAACGGCATACAATTATTTTGAATAACATAATAATTTTGGGGAAAAAAATAATATATAAAATTTTATACAAAAATCAAGTTAAAATTAGATATATATGTAACTAGAAGTAAAAAAACAGAGAGAGTGAAGTAATGGTAGTCTGTTTGTGAGGTGGTTAAACACAGCTGTTGAATCGCATCAGATCAGCTGAAAACATCAGCCATAACACAGCTGAGATCTCCAGCACACACACACACGCTCATCCGAATACACACATGCATCACGCTTATAGCCTGCAAACATCAAAGCACACACATACACACACACACACACACACACTCTCCTCCAGACTCAACTGAGTGTATCCCAATGTTTGCCAGCAATTCAAACCTGAGCAAATGTGAGTTATCATTTTCATATTAGCGTGAGCTCCTTAAACACAGGCTAGCAGCCAGCATTAATGAGTTCATCATACGCTCATTATATAGTCCATCGATGGAGTGAGACAACAGTGAGCAATAGAGAGAGAGACCTTCTCCTCCATGAGCTCCGTCAACAGATCCACTTCATTTATCTCATTAATATTCAAATTCACTCACACACACGCGCTTTCCTCAGCCACCAAATATATATTGTATTGCAACCAAAAGACTACTAAAAAGAGATTTTTATATTGGATTCCTCAATTTTAGGTTGCTTTGAATAAAAAACTCTGAATATAAATAACAGAAGTCTTAGCTGAAATGATCTATACAATATAAACATTTTTGTTCGGTCTGACAACACATGCCAAACTGCTCATTTCCAATTATCTATTCATATCTGATATTTTTGAGAGGTTTTTAACTCACCACAGATACCTCCTGAATAAAAAGTGCCCAAACCCCTTCTGAAACCATTAAAAGGACCGGCCAGACCAGGGGTGCGTTTCCCGAAAGCATCGTTAGCCGACTATTGTCGCAATTTCCATTGAACTCTATTGGTAACGACAGAACTTGCGACCAAGACCAGCAAACCAGCTTAGGCTGGTTTAAGATGTTCAGACAGAACTGAATATTCATCTTAATATCATAAAACAATTCAATAATATATTTTTGGTTAGGAACCAGCGAACTGGTGTGCTCAAGGGGAGTATCAGGATCTTAGACAAACTGTTCAAAAGTTATTAGCAAAAAAATACATTTTCAGATCTCATGACCTGTAGGTGGCGCTGTTCCCAAATTTGGCACGGACCCTCGATTCATGGTTCAGGTGAAACCTACCAACTTTCGTTTTGATTGATCAAATTTTGGCCAAGATACAGCGTCTGAACCAATTTCGGGTCAACCTAGTTAAGTTTGCAACATCGTAAATTGAACAAAAATGAATAAAAAAATCACGTATACATGTGCAGATTGGTCCAAAGATCATCTGACACAATCTGGAATGTGATCAGCATGAAGAGAGGAATCAGATGTACTAAGTTTCATTTTTCTTGATCAAAGGGTTCAAAAGTTAGAAAAGTGGATTTTTGAACTGGTGGTGGCGCTATAGAGTCCAAAATTGGTCAGATTACTATTCATGACTATCACTACAAGTGTGCCAAATTTCACCATTTTCCTATATTCATAGGCGAGTCGGCTGCGTATATACATGTTGGCCTCCTCTCATGCGGATTGGATAGATCATTTGAATAAGTTCCACCCGAACTTTGTTTATAAAACATGATTTAATATGATAATCACATTCTTTTTTTATTTTAAATCAGGACTTTCTGTCTGAAATGCATTAGGATTAAATAAAATCCAAGTAGGCGGTGCAAAATACTATCAACCAGTGTAACATCATAGCTCAGTTTCCACCTTCCAATCGAACCCTAATGTGTAAAATCAAGTCCTGTCTAAAGTTAAATGTGTTCTGATTGAAGTGTGTGTGTGTGTGTGTTTCCTCACCACGTCCATGATCTGCATCAAACTGAAGCTGAAGTGCACAGTGAGCGAGTGTGAGTCGTTATAAACGGGTCGTTCCAGAGGCGTGTAGTTTCTCATTAAGTCTTTGTAAAGACGTCGCTGGTGCTCGCCCTGCAGAGAGACTGACACACACACACACATTGGGTTTACATGTTTTATGGGGACTTTCCATTGACATATTGTTTTTTATACTGACCACACACACACACACAATTCTTGACCTATTTTCAGTTTTAAACTACCAAATCCATATCCTCCAACCGGCTCTTATCTGGACGAATTCAACTTTCCTGTCAGAAGCATTTAACAAACACATTAAAATAATCAAATTCATCTGAATTTGATTTGAATCTGAGTTCTCAGCTTTGGACTGTTTAGTTAAGTCTTCTCAGGACTGATGGTGAAGCTCTCGCTAGATTGGGCGGCTTTTAAATGAAGAAGCTTTAATTGACTGAGAAGGTTCAATTACACTGAGTGTTCCCCAAGAGACTGTCTTGACCCGCACATGACACACGACACAACACACAACACATAACCATCAGCTTTCAAACTGCAAAATCAATCAATCATTTCCTGCAGGGTAAATATGAATATTCAATCGAGAAGTTAAGGTCACAAGAACAAATCACAGAACAATGACTGGAATCAGAACAGACGGTTTGAGACATAATAGACTGTAAAAAAGGTTTGAGAGCAAAAGAAAGTCAAAGGACAGTGACACTATTTGCGGAGGCTTTCTGAAGAGCTTTAAGTTCAATGGAAATCAATTGAGATCTAGTAGAATCAGGTTATTAAAAACATGATGATCACAGTCATTTTGGAGTGGATCTGTGGGTGGAAACAACCCTGCTTCAGTTCCAAGATCTTCAGAAAACACACACACACACACACACACACACACACTCAAATTCACAAATTCAGGGTGATAAAACATCTGCGTACTTTAGTTCAAACTCCACAGAAACAAAACTCAGAGGAGATTTAAATAAATAGGTAACACTTTACAATAAGGCTCATTAGTTAACATTAATGTATTTACTAACATGCACTAACCATGAGCAATACATTTGTTACTGCATTTGTTCATCTTTGTTAAAGTTAGTTCATGAAAAGCTGTTCATTGTTTGTTAATGTTGGTTCACGGTGCATTAACTAATGTTAAAAAGATTTTAATCAAGTATTAGTAAATGTTGAAAATAATAACAAAGATTAACAAATGCTGTATATGTGCTATTCATTATTAGTTCATATTAACTAATGTTAACTAACGAACCTTATAGTAAAGTGTTACCAATAAATACATAAATAAACAAATGTAGATAGATGGATAGATATTTCACGTTTTTTGATTAAGTAATTATACTTTGATAGCAGTAACATGGTATTCTTGGAAGTATCATGTACAGCAGTAGCCTATATAGGATTAATTAATAACGCTACCAATGTATCACAGTACTAACGTTAGTGCCCTTACACTAACATAACATAACATAACATAACCAACAGTGAATGTAAATGTCCCGGTACCGTGTATGATGAGGACAGCGGTCAGCAGAGTCAGTGTCCGGTCGCGGGAGCTCATGACTGACGAGAGAACACCGACCGAGACTCAACGCGAACGCGAGGCTACAACGACGCGGACCGCATGGAGACACGAGCGCGCGTTAAAAAACCAAGAAGCGGACAGATAAAGCCGCGGGTGCGCGCGTGATGAGACTAAAAGCAGCGTGTGATCTGCGCGTCCCCGACTGCGACTGATCTCTAATCGCTTCAGACGCGACGCTTAAACAGCACGCGTGCATCAGTCAATCTGGAGAACTGGAACAAAACTACTTAACTGTGAAATTAACAAGACAAAAATACCAAACGAGGACACTTCAGTCACGTTACAGTGAACGGCACTGCATTACAACAACCGAGGGTTCCAAACGCTCGAACTTCAGATGACGTGTCAACGGCAATAGAACGTTTGTTCGAAGTTATCTGGTACATTCAAAAGTAACTTCCACAATGATTGCCGAATTCTAAAATGGAATGTTCATGTTCCCTTATTCGCATCACTAAACCAACAAACATTGAAAGCAAAATAGAGTTCAGAGAACATTCAGAAATAACGTTCTGATTACTTAATTGGCATGTTAGCAAAATGTGAACATATTTTTGTTAGCTGAGTTTAATGTATAGCAATTTAAAGATTGTTACTAGAGTAATAAAAGAAAATCAATAAACACTTACGGAGCATTAGATGCTGTTGTTGGAGGAGTTTTATTCCGCTGTAACTCAGTGTTCGGCCCATTAGAGATAACAGTCTGTGTCATGAGGTTAAACTATCATATAATCTCATCACACACAATTAAAGTGGAGACTCATAACTTAATGTCTCCTATATCATATTACTGGCAAACGCAAAGGTTTAATAAACAGCATCAGCTACTTTCACAAACTTTTAGAGATGATTCAGTTCTCTGTAAATCATAGAAATATAATGCTTATCCATTCAGTCAGTGATCACTATTAAACATGCTCTTACTTTGGTTTTAAATTAGTTGAAATATTTTTTCAACATCTAACTTTTTTAAAAATGTTTTAAAAGAACATTTAGAAATTTTAAAAATAATAAAAAGATATTTAATTTGCATTAATGGATGTTTTACTTATAGTTTCAGATGCACAACAAATGCTTTTAACTTTACAGTATAAATTATAAAATGCATGGCAATAAACTATTACTTGATATTGTGTGCATGTTGAACTGTACCTGTGAATGTGGTCTGGAGCGGTCGCCTATTTTTAGGGTGATGGACATAAATGGTTTAATCATTGATTTGTCTCTGTGTATTCCCATCAGTCTCAGTTTCCCTCACAGCAGCTGTGATTAAACTCATTCAGACTGACACACACTCATATAAAGTGCTGAAGTGAGAGTCAGGAGAGACATCTGGTGCTGACGCTCCTCAACTGCAGATCAGCAGCACACACACACACACACACACACACACAGATCTTCATCAGTGTCATCGTGATTACTGTAGTTTTCTAACGAGAATCATTACATTGAAAAACTAAAATGTTTTCCACAGAGTTTCCAGAACAAATATCAAAACACTCTCCAATCGAAATACATTTACTGGAGATGCTAAATTACACGGACTATTGTTTTATTACTAGTAATATTTATTTCATTTACAAAAACGTTACTCCAAAATGACTACCGGCATATTAATAAATTATATTTTATGTTTTATTGTAATGACACTACTGACTGATTATAATCAAGTAGTAATAAAAATTACAATATTAATAAAATATTATATTTCATTATAATAACACCACTGACCACTTATAGTCAAGCATTAATATAAATCACTATATTAATAAAATATATTTTATTGTTTTATTATGACACCACTGACCAATTACAGTCAAGTAGTAATAAAAAATACTACATTAATAACATATTATATTTTATTATAATGACTCGACTGACCAATTACAATCAAGCATTCAAGACAGAATATTAAGTCGGATTTTCAAAAAATTTTTTTTAAATATTTTTGTTGTTTGTTCACAAATATCTGCAAACTGAGTAAAAAAATAACCTTGTTTTCTCTTTGTATGAAGTAAATCTTTCTGTCTTCATTGGGAATATGTGTTCTTGTTTTAAGGACGAACTCACTTCATCAGCTGCAATAACAGCAGTGTTTACAGTGTTAATGAGGAGAAAACTTTACGACACGAATATAGACGTCTGAAAATTGTAAAAAAAAAATTAAATGTATTTTTACTGGAAATGAATCGCAGGAAATTTTGTTTTGATTTCTGTTCATATTTTGTCATATTGAAAGATCAGGAGGTGAGTCGGAAGCTGTTGCTCTGGGAGTCCTGCAGACAGAAGTTGATTATTATTAATATTATTATTATTATTCTGATTATTGTTGCGTCAGGTGCCGAGGCGGTCGTTGAGGAAGCTGTTGCTCCGGGAGTCCTGCAGAAGCATGTTGGCCACGTCCAGGAACTGGTGCTCGTACGCCAGTTTATAATGTGTGTAAACGTCCTCGCAGTGAGACAGAAGCTTCTTCAGATTCTGACTGGAGCTCGCCGGACACTTCTGATGACTCATTCTGCTCAACACATTAAACATATCACAAATGATCAACTCTGAGCAACTCTAAACGGCCATGTGAAATAGAAGCATGACAGAAAAACATGTCTGTGATTGCACACGGGGAAATAACTCTTCAGGTACATGTGTAGACTGAATATTACAACAACTAAGGAATAAAAAGACATAACACAAAGCAACTTTGGCAACTTAAAAAAAAATAATAATGCATTCATTAAACTATATTATAAAATATTTTTTGTGATATATATATATGTATAATTATTTACTATTATAATCTAATGTATCGTATTATAGTATATTATATTCATGAGTTTGAGTTTCTTTAATTATTATTTTTATTGCATCTTATTTATTTCATTTACAAATATTAGACCTTATATATGACATAATAATATTGTTTTTTAAAAATATAAAAATATGTTATATAAAAATAATAATAATATATCAAATGATTATTACTTTATATTGTTCTGTCATATAAATACTTATCTAAATATATTGTTACTTTTAGTTTTATTTAATTTACAAATGTTAATAAAACTAATTAAAAAACAATATATTTAGATAGGTATTTATATGATAGAATAATATAAAATAAAAATCAACCCCATTGACCAATTACAACCAAGTAGTAATACAAATTACTATAAAATAAAATAAAATATATTTATATTCTACAATAATCTAAAATATTTTTTGAGTTGAAATAGTGTATTATTATTATTTTCATTATTAATCATTATTATATGACATAAATCAAGTTAAAATAATTTTATCATGTGTATTATTTGATTTAATTTACAAATATTTGATTTCATAATGACACCAGTGACCGATAACAACCAAGTATTCCAGAAAGCGAATAAATAGTTTAGAATCTCCTCACAGAAACAGTTCTGCCTACTTTTTGGAAATGTCGTGGAACAGGCCGGCGCTCAGCGGCCGGTGGCGCTTAAACTCCTCCAGATAGAGGAACTCTCCGTTGAGGATGACCTTCTGATAGAGGAGATCGGCCCAGTCCGGACTGAAGTCGTACGCCTCGGCCAACACGAACGCCTGCCACACACACACACACACACACACACACACACACACACACACACACACAGACACATTTACCAATAAATTTTTATTTTTTGTTTGTGTGTTAATGATTAAATGTCATTCCAGCGACCATGTACTGTCAAGGTGTGAAAAATGCAGCAAAAGATAAACAAATAAACATGAAGAGAAAATAAATAAAAAAATATGAGGGGAAATAAATAAACAAGATATTAATCCATAAATAAATGAAAAATAAATAAATCATAAAATGAATAAAACTATCAAGAGAATTAAATACAAAAAAATGCAGAGAAATAAATAAATATGAGGAAACATAAATAAAACAAAACAAAAAAACAAGAGAAATTTCTAAAAAAATAATTTATGAAGAGAAATAAATAAATATGAAGAGAAATAAATTAACATGAAGAGACATAAATAATATATGAAGAGAAATAAATAAAGAAAAAATAATCAAATATTGAAAGAAAATAATAAATCAAATTTGAAAATAAACAAATTAAATATGAGGAGAAATATATAAAAATAAAATTTGTTGTTTTGAAACTATAACCAACAAATAAAAAAAACACTTAAAGTTTATATTTAATAAAAGAAAAAAAAAGAAAATGTGTCTCTCTTTATATTTTTATTTATTAATTTCTCTTCATATTTAATTTATTCATTTATCTTTGTTTATTCATTTCTCTAGTGAGCGTGAACAATCCTCCTAAACATTTTATCCACAACATCTGCTAGTGTTTGACAGGAGAATCATCATGTTGTCATGAATAAGTGTGGAGTGTGTGAGACCTGGTAACAGCGGGGTAAAGACACGATGGTGTTCTGGATGTCTGACGGAGGCAGATTCACCACGCGCTGGTCCAGTCCCTGATTCAGAAAGTGCAACTGGAGCGTCACCAGTTTGGCCAGTTTCACACACTTCACCGCCTGACGCACACACGAGTCCTGAAACCAGACACACACATTAGAGAAAACTGCACTAATGAATGTGAGGAGAGTTCCCTCTAGTGGAAGCGTTCGGTACTGCAGCCACACACACTCTCACTGAAAGACCATTTACTGAAAGATCAACCTTTAATTTGAAGCACAACTTGTTTAGATTTATGGCTTTGATTGTCTCACAGTTCTAGAGTAAAACATGTTTTTGAAAATATATATTTCATATAAAAATTGAAAATAGTATTTTGCATTTAAAATTCAGTAACTTTTTTTGTTCACTTTTCAAAACTTTTTTACACTTCAGCAATAATCTGCCAAGTGTCGTCTTTGAAAAGAGACAGTCTTTGCTTTAAAGCATTCAAGATTTCAAGATCAAGTTGGAAATGTAATGCTCAAAAAGTGAATAAATGGATTATAAATAAAGCGTAAATGTAATTTAGTACCACAAAATCCCTTAAAATGACTAAATATGAAATAAAAAAATATAGAAATATAGAGTACATTCATTTATTTTGATATTTTATAATTTATTCACCTTTGAGTAACTCTCAGCAGCGTCTTTCAGGAGCGTCAGGACCTTCAGCAGAGCGTTCTTCAGATCCACAGTGATCACTGCACACACACACACACACACACACGACTTCAAACAAAGCAAACGATCATCGTAACATGACAATTAGCAATAAACACAACCAGTTAACGCTTTATTCTACAGTGTACTAGTTACATGTACTTAGCATAGTAATAACAGTAAATCATCCAACTAACCCTCAACCAAACCCTAATCCTACAGTAAGTACATGTTGTTTATTAAAATTACTCAGTACTTAAATGTATAAGTACATTGTAACCCACAACCCTTCTCAGTGTGTTGGCGATGGTCTTGTCGTGTGTTTGCTCTGCGTGTGTGTGTGTGTGTGTGTGTCTGACCCCAGGGCTGCGACTCGATGATCTTGAGTTGTGTTCTCGCGGCCGCCTCGTGGTTTTCCCCGATCTCTCGACACATGCTGAAACACAGAGCCACCATGTTGTGTTTCTCACTGTCGCCCGGCAGACAGCGCTTGATGTATTCCAGCAGAGCCGTCTTCAGGCGCACGTTCTGGAACACACACATCCTTACATTTACTACATTACAGAATAAAAATAATAAAACAAAAGAATTATAGATAGACAATTAATTAATTAATTAAGATTGGGATCAACTATACTGAAGAATAATATTAAATAAAAAATAGAAAATAATATAAAAACAACCAAACAAACAATAAAAGAAACATGAATCTGAAATACAAAAAAAAAAATAAAAAAATTAAATAGTGTATATAAATAAATAAAATTCTAAACTATAGTCAAGTAAATTAAAAGAAAGTAAACTAATGAATACAATAAAATAAGCAATAGAATAAAAAATGTTATAATTAAATATATATAGGGCTGTCAAACGATTAATCGCGATTAATCGCATCCAAAATAAAAGTTTGTGTTTACATAATATATTTGGGTGCACTGTGTATAATTATTTTATATATATATAAATACACACACATGCTTGTATGTATTTAAGAAATATTTTCATGTATTTACTGTATATAGATTTAGGTAGAATTTATATTATGTATAAATGTAAATATTTTATATAGAAATAATATTTTTTTCCTAAATATACATGCATGTGTGTGTATTTATTTATATACAAAATAATGTATACACACTACACCCACATATATTATGTAAACACAAACTTTTATTTTGGATGCGATTACTCGCGATTAATCGTTTGACAGCCCTAATATAATATATAAAAAAATATAAAACATATACACACATAGAAAAAAATATTTTAATTTGTAATAATATTTAACAGTGTTAATGTTTTTGATCAAATAAATCCCTAATAAAAGTAAAAGAGACTCTTTCAGAGACAGGAGAGTGTACGAGTGTGTGTGTACTCACCGACTCGACCTTCTTCCTCAGGAGCATCTCGAAGCGATGGTTCTGGTGCAGGAGGTCGAAGATGTACGTCATGTCGTTATACCTGCCGATGCCTGTGAGGAGACGCACCTGTGGACACACACACACACACACACACACAGTGTGAGTGTGAGAGTGAGTGTGTGACTCACCAGGAGCTTGTAGCCTTCGCTGTGTAACTCAGGTGTGTCAGTTTGTGTGTGTGTGTGTGTGACTCACCAGGAGCCCGTAGCCTTCGCCGTGAGCCAGGTGTGTGTGACTCAGATGACGCGCCGCCTGAAGGACCCTCACGATGCCCTCCATGTTACAGGTCACACTGAAGCAGTCGTGAGCCAAGATCAACATCTCCACAGCTACACCACAGAGACAGAGAGTGTGTGTGTGTGAGAGAGAGGGAGTGTATGTGCGTGAGAGTAAATGAGTGAGAGTGAGAAAGTGTGTGTGTGCGTGAGATTGAGTGAGTGAGTTAGAGAGAGAGAGTGAGTGTGTGTGTGTGTTTGTGTGTGTGTGTGTGTGTATGTGTGATTGAGTGAGTGAGTTAGAGAGTGAGTGTGTGTGTGTGTGTGTGTGAGAGAGGGAGTGTATGTGCGTGAGTGAGAGAGAGAGTGTGTGTTTGTGTGTAGGTGTGTGTGTGATTGAGTTAGAGAGTGTGTGTGTGTGTGTGTGAGAGAGAGAGACAGTGGGAGAGTGAGTGAGTGTGTTATTTTATTTTATATTTTAACTAGGGCTGTGCAAAAATTAATTGCGATTAATCGCGTCCAAAATAAAAGTATTTGTTTACATAATATATTTGTGTGTGCTGTATATAATTATTTTGTATATATAAATACCTATGCATGCATGTATATATTTAAGAATTATTTGCACTTGAATTCTGTATATATATTAATACACAATCTATATTATAGAAATATAAATATTTTACATATGAATAACACATTTTCTTAAATATATACATGCATGTGTGTGTATTTATATATACAAAATAATTATATACAGCACACACAAATATATTATGTAAACACAGACTTTTATTTTGGATGCGATTAATCGCGATTAATTTTTGCACAGCCCTAATTTTAACCTGTAATACTATGTTACGTTTTTTTCTCTCTCTCTCAAAATATATATATTTTTTATTAAACAAACAAATGAATAAATCAAATGACATGACAGTACATGAATAAAACAAAAAAATTAAGCAAAAAAAAAAAAAGAAAGAAATTTAACCTGTCAAAATAAAGCAGGGTTTTATTATCCCTGTCGATGTGGCACTAAAGCATTGTGGGTAACAGTAGTCAGCACTAGAGCATTGTGGGTATCAGCGGTCAGCACTAGAGCATTGTGGGTAACTCACTGACGCTGAGCTCGGACAGCGGGACCGTCGGGATGCTGTCCAGGAGTTTGACGCCCACCAGGTTTGGATCTCCACACAGTTTAGCCAGTTGCAGGAACGCCTCTTTCCCGTCAGACGGGCCGAACATCAGCCGTTGTCCTGAACACACACACACACATCACATGACTGCGATACACACTCAGAAGAGGGATCTGATTGGACCAAACATCAGACGCTGTCCTGAACACTCAGACGCATCACACCGGGTTCTCACCGGGTTCTCCGTCCTGAGCCGACGCGAGTAACCCCTCCAGCACCGCGGACGAGACGAGCCGGGCCACGGCGTCGGGCTGCAGGCCCTGGACACTGATGAACGCCTGCGCTCTCTTATAGCGATCCGACTGATGCGACAGCAGGACCTTCTTCAGAACCGCCTCGGGCTCCTCAGACGAGATCTCAGCGAACGAGCACTGCAGCTCCTGCACACACACACACACACCGTCAGCATGATACAGACACACACACACACACACCTGTGTGTTTCGGCCTCACCTTGGAGAGCTCGTACAGGCTCAGCACTTGTTTGCAGTAACTCTTGCCGTTGCAGCACTGATCCACCAGTTGCTTGAGCTGAACCAGAACCGGATCGTCGGGAGACGGCACCACCACAAACGACGACAGACTGTTCATGCTGGGCGCTTCACACAGAGGAGACCGTAGATTACAGACGCACAGAGAGAAATTCAACTTCAGACTCACAGTTCACTCCAATAGAGTACAACAATACTCTAATAAGCATAGAATACATCAAAACAAAGAATTACTGAGTGAAATGTTTGCTTTGTACTATTACAGAACAATTTTCTATAGATTATTTTCAGTATTGAATAAAAAATGTAGTTAGCATTTTGCTAAGCTAATGACTCAATACTCTAATAAGCATAAAAATACATAAAAAACAAAGAATTAGTGGGTGAAATGTTTGCTTTATAATAATAGGGAGCAATTTTCTATAGATTCTTTTTAGTATTGATCAAAAAATGTGATAAAAAATAATAGTTAGCCATTAGCATTTTGCTAAGCTAATAACGCAATACTCTAATAAGCATAAAAATACATAAAAACAAAGAATTACTGGGTGAAATGTTCGCTTTGTACTATTACAGAACAAATTTCAATAGATTATTTTCCGTATTGAACAAAAAATAATAGTTAGCCATTAGCATTTTGTTAAGCGAATAACTCAATACTCTAATAAGCATTAAAAAATACATGAAAACATAGAATTACTGGGTGAAATGTTTGCTTTATAATATTAGGGAACAATTTTCTATAGATTATTTTCAGTATTGAATAAAAAATGTGATGAAAATAATTGTTAACCATTAGCATTTTGCTAAGCTAATGACTCAATACTCCAATAAACATAAAAATACATGAAACAAAGAATTACTGGGTGAAATGTTTGCTTTGTACTATTAGAGAACAATTTTCAACAGATTATTTTCCGTATTGAATAAAAAAAGTGATAAAAATAATAGTTAGCATTAGCATTTTGCTAAGCTATTAACACAATACTCTAATAAGCATAAAACTACTGTAAATGAAAACAGAATTACTGGGTGAAATGTTTGCTTTGGAATATTAAGGAACAATTTTCTAGATTCTTTTCAGTATAAAAAATGTGATTAAAAAAATAATTAGTCATTATTATGTTGCTAAGCTAACAAACCAATACTATAATAAGCATAAAACTGTGTCAAATAAATGAAATTACTGAGTGAAATGTGTGCTTTGTAATGCTTTGCAGTGGATTAATTTTAGGACTGAATAAAATGTGATTAACATAACAGTCATACATTAGCATGTGGCTAAGCTAACGACGCAATACAGTAAACAAAAATACATGAAATTCAAAACTGTGACACTTCAAAAACATAAAAAAAATCATAATAACTCCAAACATTTTAAAAGTAGTGTATGTTTACGGACATTTATTTTGGCTAACAAAGCATTTTTGTTAGGGATGCACGATATATCGGCCACCATTTCAGTATCGGTTGTTCATTTATAGTTATCGGGCCGATAAAAAAAATGACGGTTTATTTCCATCAGCTGAGACACTTCAGATGGCTCTCAAAAATTATATAAATTTACATTTATCGGCCAATATCTAGGTTATCGGTTTTGAAATATAAAGTATTATCGGTATCGGCCAAAATTTAATCATAAAATAATCATAATCAAAGGTAATCATAAAATTATATTATCTGTTCCTTTAATCCGCCCTTGTTTGGCTTACGCTACTCTAAGCAATGCCTGAACTGTGTATTTTCAGCACTTCTTGCTTTGTTTTTGCCTCTTCGTTTCTGCTAAATGACTAACTGTAGATGTAAAAACAGCTGAAAATGACTCACATGATGGTAAACTGCGTCTAGTTTCTCCATCAGGACTGTGAAGGTCAGGCATCATCTCGCCGGACGCTAAACCCCGACACCTCAGAACGAGCCACAGGTCTCTGTGAAACCAGCCGAAGTAGCGGCACACGCGACTAGCCTCGTTCACGCCGCCCTCGTTCAGCATCTGCGCGATCAGAGCGTCCAGCGCCTTACGCTCGTCCTCCGACAACACGCACTCGTCACCCGACGCCGGGAGCCCGTCCAGGCTCAGGTGCACCGGGTCGCTCAGAGCCCACATTCTGGAGAAGGAGAACTCTTTGAGGAGGCTTTCGAAGGAGTCTTCGGAGAGAGCCGAGGGAGCGAACAAACTCTGGCGCTCCAGAGCCGTGAGGAGAACCAGTCGCCGGATCCGACACTCCCACTGACGCTTCTCCAGCTGGCCGAGACGCAGGACTGGTGGAGGAACGTCACAGCGGGACAACCAGTGACCCGCCAGACCCAGCAGGAGACAGCGCTCCTCGAGCTGGACCAGCTCAGAATCACACCGGATCGGCTCCTGAACGGGACAAACGCAGATTCATGGGAGGAACTAAGAGATTCGACACTGGAAATACTGTATAAGAGGCTTTCGGACCGGATGGTAATAGGAACTTGATTATAGGAACTAGCCACCTGGTTGCATTCGCACCGCAAGAAGAAAATCTGTATTGCATTTATTTAAATTTATAAAAATATTAATAAATAATAGTATATAAACAATATCACTGAACACATGTATGCCTGCAAAAACAAAAAAGTGACCTGCAAAAATATTTAACATAACAAAATATAGCTATTTTATTTAAATATAAAAATATTATATAACCTAAAATGACATAACATAACCAAACATAACATAAAAACCTAACCTAAGATAACCTAACCTAAGATAAATTAACCTAACCTAACATAAAAACCTAACCTAACATAAGATAACATAACCTAACATAACATAGATAACATAACCTAACTTAACATAAGATAACATAACCTAACTTAACATAAGATAACATAACCTAACCTAACATAAGATAACATAACATAACCTAACATAAGATAACATAACCTAACATAACATAACATAACCTAACATAAGATAACATAACCTAACCTAACATAACATAAGATAACCTAACCTAACATAACCTAACCTAACATAAGATAACATAACCTAACCTAACATAAGATAAGATAACATAACATAACCTAACATAAGATAACCTAACCTAACATAACATAAAAACCTAACCTAACATAACATAGCCTAACCTAACATAACATAAGATAACATAACCTAACCTAACATAAAAACCTAACCTAACCTAACATAAGATAACATAACCTAACCTAACATAACATAAGATAACATAACCTAACATAAGATAACATAACCTAACCTAACATAACATAAGATAACATAACATAACCTAACATAAGATAACCTAACCTAACCTAACATAACATAAAAACCTAACCTAACCTAACATAAGATAACATAACCTAACATAAGATAACATAACCTAACCTAACATAACATAAGATAACATAACCTAACACAATATTATATAGAGTTAGGAACACTTTAGTACACTTTGGTGTTCTTAAGGTGGACAGTCAATATGAAATGGAAAAGAGTGAGAGAGTGTGAGAGAGAGATGCAGGTAAAGGTTCACCTCAGCCTGAGACAGGAAGAACTGACAGGCCGCCTCTGGTTGGACACGATCTGTCAGGATCTGCTGATGACACCGTCTCCAGAAGCCCATCCGGGTCTCCTGACGTTCCCACTGCCGCTTGAGCTTATGAGCGCTCAGATCTCGCCGCAGCTTCAGGAGTTACAGAGGAGAGATGCTTCAGTCAGGTCATCTACACTTCTACCAAACTCTAGCAAATCCCTCTAAATACAATTTTTCAGATGAAAAATTTGATAATAAAATGTGATTTAATAATTTAAAAAAAATCTCCAGGTTTGCAGTGCTTGCTTTATGGCCAAAATGGTTTTGGAATAATAACATAACAATCAGCAATCATAATATTAAATATTTTCACTATTACTACAAAAAAAAACAAAACAAAGAAAAACAAACAAACAATAACCACAACTGTAATACTTAACAGTGAAATAAAAAGTCTAATATTTAATAATAATGACAATAATAATTATTATTATTACTAAAAACACAAACAAAATATTACTAAATAAATATTTATAATAATAACTTTATTATTTAATAGTAGAGATTTTTTTGTGCTGATGCTGCAAAATGAAAAGCAAGTGATGCATATTATGCGTATGATTGACGTTTTATCTGTGTATTTCATTATTCTGGTCTAGTGCAGAGAATTATGGGAAATGTAGTTTATTTGCACAATCATAGAGTTAAAAAGTAAGCATTTTATTTCCAGATTTATCGTTATAAAATGTGTATAACATGAATTTAATTATGATGAATCTGCTCACAGACTCCAAAAACACGGGTCACAGGTGATTTCTGATTCTCTCACCTCGTTTATAATCAGGCAGTCGATGGGCAGCTCTGCTAACTGTGCAACCCTGCGTGCCTGTGTGAAGAGCCCCAGCTCCTGGAGCTCGTCCATCATCCTCCGGCTCTCTCTCTGCAGACCAGCGCTGGAGTAATCCTCCAGGAGACACGCAGACAGCGGCACGGGAGTGTCCGACAACACCTGACTCAACTGGCTGAGCTTCTTAAAGTCCAGACCTGTCAATGACATGACATCAATGACATCAACACTCATCTCATGAGTGTCAAAGACTCTCTTCTGCTCAGCAAAGCTGCATTTATTTGATCAAAAATACAGTACAAATTCTAAAATATTATTAGAAATGTAAAACAGCTGTTTTCTATGTGAATTTATAGTGAAGTGTAATTTATTCCTGTGATCAAAGCTGAATTTTCAGCATCATTACTCCAGTCTTCAGTCACATGATCCTTCACAAATCACTCTAATATGATGATTTTTTTTATATAATATTTCACAATATTACTGATTTTACTGTATTTTTACTCGTAGCGTTGGTGAAGAAAAGAATGGAAGCTGGCTTCTGCCAGTTAGAATTGCGAGTAAAAAGTCAGAATTGCAAAAAAAAAGTCAGAAATGTGAGAAAAAGTAAGAATTGCAAGAAAAAAAACTTTAGAATTGTGAGAAAAAAGTCCAAATTGCGAGAAAAAACGTTATAATTGTGAGAAAAAAGTCCAAATTGCGAGAAAAAAAGTCAAAATTGCGAGAAAAAAATGTTATAATTGCGAGAAAAAAGTCAGAATTGCGAGAAAAAAAATCTAAATTGCAAGAAAAGTCAGAATTGTGAGAAAAAACTTTAGAATTGTGAGAAAAAGTCAGAATTACAAGAAAAAGTCAGAATTGTGAGAAAAGTCAAAATTGCGAGAAAAAACTTTAGAATTACAATAAAAAAGTCAGAGTTGCGAGAAATTAGAATTGTGAGAAAAAAAACGTTAGAATGGCGAGAAAAAAGTCAGAATTGCGTTTTTAAAAACTTGAACTTTGAAACCAGTTTTCAAAACCTTACATTTTTATGCCGAAAAAACACTGTTGTTGTGAAAACCAACGACCAAAACATCAAAAATGTTCAGTTTTTAGTAGAAAGTGTAAACGGTTACTTAAATGTGCTTATATAAACGCTTGTAACTGTGTTTCAGTGGTAAACCCCTCTGACCGTTGGATTTGAGCAGACGCTCCATGTCCACCAGCAGCTGAAGCAGACGGCGCAGCTCATACTGAGTCCGGCTCTGCTTCAGGAGCGTCAGCAACAGAACCGACGCCTGAGACTCGACCCACTGGACCGGCAGCACGTCTGAGCTCGATACGACACTGCTGCTCCGCAGCTACACACACACACAGACACAGCGTTAGCAAAAAAATTGTGTTGTCTAAAGTACCAACTTAGATACCAAGTCGGTACTTACATTTTATAAATGTGACGCTTTGAGCGCAGTTGCATTACAGAAATCTTATCTATATGGTAACCATAGCAACTTCAGTTATTAGTGCATTTAGGACAAAAGCTATTAAAAATGACATTTCTTACGTGTATTATCTTAACTATGGATAACTTTGTTGTTTTTCAAGACTTCAATCAGAGATCTCACTTCGCACTTCTCACCTTATTCAAACTTTAAAAATAGAATATTACATGAAATCAATAAAAAACTGTTTTAAATACAGAAATGTCGGCCCTCTGAAAAGTATAATTGTGCATATGTACTCAGGACTCCAGGTTAATGGATGCTATCTGCTAAATATTCTAATTTTCCGAGTTTCAGCTGCATATTTGCAACAATATTTTTGAAGCACTGATCAACAGCGCTCAAAGCCTCACATTTCTAAAATTTCAGTATCGACATGATGCCAAAGTCAGTGCCGAACTTACACTGAGCAGACACTTCTGGAACTCCAGCAGTTTGTCTTTGGCTCGCTGATAGTCTTTGTAGTCGGAGCAGAACTCGTACATATTCAGCATGTAAATGAGCGGAGACTCCTGGGACACACACACACAGAGAATGCATGTCAAATAACATTTAATTAATCAAAAGTGACAGTATGGACATTGAAAATGTTACAAAGATTCTATTTCAAATAAATGTTTTAATCAAAGAATCCTGAAAAATAAAATTAAAAGCTAATTATAAATATTTAAAAAAAAAGATAAAAAACGACAAAAGCATGTTACAAAATAACTTTGAGATTAAAAAGAAAACTCTAAATATAAACGTAAAAGACGATTAAAAATATTAATAAATACCATATGAGCTAATTAAACATATCAATTAATATTATAATAGTATGCAAATATTTCTAAAATAACACTGAACAACATACTGATGCAAAAACATGTCCTGCCTGGAAAACAAAAAAAGTGATTTAAAATATAATATAATTTAATATTATATTAGTGTTGTAAAATCGATTGTGATTAGTAGCAAAAGCTTGAGCAAAGCCTTCATCATGATCTGAGATCTGTTCAGCACTTCAGTTTAAGACGGTGGCTCGTCCAATCAGAGCGTCTCTTACCCTCTGAAACAGTTGGAAGCCACGAATGAGAGGCCTGATCTTTCTCCGGCACAGGAGGATCTTCCACAAGATGGACAGATCATGAAGGTTCCACACGTGATGGGCGGGGCTCTCGTTGATGTGGGCGGTGGCTTCGTGAGTGACATCATCATCGACAGACGTTAAGATCCACACGCAGAGGCACTGCAGCAGCTCTGCGCCCTGTCAATCAAATCACACTAATTGTTTTAATAAAAATAAAAAAATTAAATAAAAAACAGGGGAAAAATGAAAAAAATAAAAATAAAAACAATTAAAAAAAGGACAAAAACATTTTATTCCTATTAATGTTTTCCTTAGTTTAATAAAAAAAAACTAAAAGTGGACAAACTATTTATACCATTCAATGACTAAGTTTTAAATCATTTTAATAAAAAAAATATTCCCATTAAAATGTGTTTTATCTTTTCCTCAGTTTAATAAAAAAACAAATAGGAAAAACTATTTAATATTTAATAAACTATATAAAAAAGATTTAATACACCAAAAAAACAAAAATAAGACAAAACATTTCATTCCTATTAAAAATATTTTCCTGTTTAATAAAAAATAACATAAAAAAACAAGCAGGGGAAAAACTATTAAATATTATCAAATTGTTTTAATCGTTTTAAATTATTTTAACAAAAAAACACAAAAGGACAAAAAAAAATTCTCATTAATATATATATATATATATATATATATATATTTTTTTTTAATAAAATAAAAAAAACAAATAGCTAAAAAACTATTTAATACCATAAATTATTTGAATAGATTTAAATTATATAAAAAATACCATTAAAATATTTTTATAAAATATTATAATATATTTTATAGATATTAAAATATTAATATCTTTCCTCAGTTTAATTAAAAACAAATAGGGAAAAACTATGTAATTCCATTAAATGATTTGAAAAGGTTTAAATTATTTTAATCAAATAAAACAAAAAAAGGACAAAAACATTAGCACAGGCTTCAGCAGGAGTGTGTGTTCTTGTACACACACCGGGTGGCAGGCGGCGAGCACAGCCAGAGGAGGACAGCGCTGATGCACCGCTTCACACAGCAGGGTCCTCCAGGGCCGGGGCTTCTCCTGGCTCTGCAGCAGCACCTGGAACAGCTCTCGAGGGGGGCCTGGCTCATCTCGTGGGGGGCCCGGGGCCTCGTCCGCAGGCTGATGGGAGCTTGTCGAATCAATATCCTGGAACGCCAGGGAAATGTGGGACTGCAGAGCCGGATTGAAGTCGGCAGCCAGAGACTTCACCTGGACAAACCCCACAACCCACAAAAGCATAAGCTTGTGTTATCAGAAATATTATATATATATACGTATAATATTACAGTGCAACAGTCAGGTCGTGAATGAAATGTACGTAAATGTAAATAGAAATATCATTAAAACATTTTTCCTCTTTTCCTCAGTTAAATAAATAATAATGATAATAATAATAAATAAAAAACAGGGGAAAAACAATTTATACCATTAAAATTTCTCCATATTTAATCCCATTAAAATGTTTTTAATATTTTGTCCATATTAAAAAAAACAGGGAAAATTATTTTTATCCTTCTCATTTTCAATAAAATAAATAAACAAATAAATAAATAAATACATAAATGTAAATAGAAATATCTTTATAAAAACATTTTTCATATTTTCCTCATTTTAATAAATAATAATAATAATAATAAAAAATAAAAAAACAGGGGGAAAACAATTTATCCCATTAAAATTTCTCCATATTTGAAAAAAAAAAATGGGACAAAAACATTTTAATCCCATTAAAATGTTTTTAATATTTTGTCCATATTAAAAAAAACAGGGAAAAATATTTTAATCCTACTCATTTTTAATAAAATAAATAAACAAATAAATAAATACATAAATGTAAATAGAAATATCATTAAAACATTTTTCATCTTTTCCTCAGTTTAATAAATAATAATAATAATAAAAAAATAAAAAAACAGGGGGAAAACAATTTATCCCATTAAAATTTCTCCATATTTGAAAAAAAAAACAAAAAAAAAAACAAAAAAAAAAAAACGGGACAAAAACATTTTAATCCCATTAAAATGTTTTTAATATTTTGTCCATATTAAAAAAAAAAACAGGGAAACAAATTTTAATCCTACTCATTTTCAATAAACTAAATAAACAAATATATAAATACATAAATAAAACAGGACAAAAACATTTTAATCCCATTAAAATTTTTATTCTTTTTTCCCATATTTTAATAAAATAAAATAAAACAAACAACAAACAAACAGGTAAAAATCTGTGATCAAAAAAGCCGCACCTGCTGGGGAGGGTAACGGTGCACCTGCACGAACAGCAGGAAGTGGAGCCACTGTGCGTCGCGAGCGCAGGCCTGAGGGAAGGCGGAGCTCAGAGGAAGAGCGTGGAGCCGGCAGAACTGAACCGGAAGAGCCCACTCCTGCGCCGCCTCGAACGACGAGCTGACACACCACACACACACACAGAAAAATCACCAGGTCATCAAAATCACTTATTGTTCACTAAAACTACAACTATTAAAAATGTTCTCGTTAAAGGTACAGTGTGTAAGTTTTAGCGCATCTAGTGGTGAGGTTGTGAACTGCACCAAACAGAAGTTACGGTGGCTTACAGGAAGTGATGTCATCGTCTGAGACAGCAGAGAGTAGCCAGACACACATTACATAAACACAAACTTTTATTTTGGATCACGATTAATCATTGCCCAACACTACTATAATTCTAAGTTCTAAAATGACTAAAATGTAAATAAAAATAAATTAACCCTATTAGTTTAACCCTAAAGGTGCCGGTCTGCAATGTTTTCCCACAGTATGTGAACGTTGAAACACTGACCGACTGATTCCTCTCCTCTCCAGCCCGTCTCTGACTGCAGTTTCCAGATCCACCAGCAGCTCCTGAGCCGTCGCCCTCTCAGACGTACACAACTTACTCGCCTTTTCCCCTGAGCACAGAGAGAGCGGGAGCTAATCACTTTAAAACCCCTACATATAATACTAATGCGCTTTACCACATTGCTAATGTGTTTTAACATGTTAGTAACATGCTAACAACATGCTAAAGCATATGAACAACATGTTTTAATACATTGCTAGTTTCTTTTAACATGTTGTTTATATGCTTTAGCATTTTGCTAGCATGTTTTAGTACATTGCTAACATGAATTACCATGTTACAAGATTTTTGGCATGTTAGAATGCATTCACATTGCTTACTAAATTACGAACATGTTGCTAACATGTTTTAGCAGACTGCTAGTGTGTTTTAGTACATTGCTGACATGAATTACCATGTTGCAAACATTTTTGACATTGCAAAAATGAATTAGCGTGACTTACCAAATTACTAACACGTTGCTAGCATGTTTTAACACATTGCTAATATTTTTTAACATGTTGTTTATATGCTTTAACATGTTGCTAGCATGTTTTAGTACATTGCTACCATGAATTACAATGTTGCAAACATTTTTGATGTTGCTTACCAAATTACTAACATGTTGCTAGCACGTGCTAATTGCTAACATAAATTAACATATTGCAAACATTTTTAACATGTTGCTAGCATGAATGAACATCGCTTACCAAATGACTAACATGTTGCTAACATGTTTTAACATTGCTAGTGTGTGTTAACAGGCTGTTAGCAATGTGAAAATCAGCTAATACACACATCGCTTCAAAAGGACAGGTGATTGAGTTTAAATGCAGGAAGAGACGTGTTCTGACTCACCGAGGGTCAGTGTTAACGAGGCTACGGCTCCGTCCTCGCGGGTCTGAGTCCAGAGTTTGAAGATGAGGTTGAGCGCTCGCAGATCCACCCTCAGTTTGTGGCTACACACTCCTATGAGCTCACAGAAACACACACATGCCGCCGACACACACGCATTGCTGAAACTCGACAGGCCGAGAGAGTACGCTTGATCCGCAGCCAGAGACAACCTGAGCACAGAAATATCACGGTATTAGCTAGATATTTCTAAATATTTAGTCATACCTGTTTAGCTATTATCATACTGATCCACTGTTTAAGCTTTTGTTGGCTTGAAATGCTAGCCATGTGCTAACAAAATGCTAAAACATGTTAGCAAAATGCTAATTAATGCCAGCAGTGTACAAGTATCATGTTAGCAATGAGCTGAATGATGATAGTAACACCCTAAAACATGCTAGCAATATGCTAAATAATGCTAGAAATAGGTTTACGTAGTAAATCATGTTAGCAAACATGCTAAACATGCCAGCAACGCGCTAGAACATGCTAAAAAATGCTAGCAATGTTGTAATTTAAGCTAGAAACATGCTAATAATGTGCCAAATAATGCCAGGAACAAGTTAAATCATGCTAGCAAAGTGTTAAACAAAATACTGACAAGAGTTGTATTTTTATTAACGATTAATTAAAAAGATAACAAATGTATTCCTCACTGTTGGTTAATATTAGTCAGTGCAACTAATAGAGCCTAGTTGTAAAGTATTATTTAGGTTTAATTTCCACATGATTTCTGTGTTTAGATGTTTTGCTCACTGTAGCTTCACATTACTGCAGTTGATAAGATGTTGCATGAGAAAAACCCCGAAGGCAAACGAAGGCCGGCCGTGACGCAGGTAATACAGGAAATCCAGATTCTCAACCACCGCAAATTTATTGACCAGGTGAGGGCTGGAGAAATGAGGCGGCTCACTCAATGTTTCTGGAAGATTTCAGAAATACATCATTTAGTGAATAAAATCTCTCAGTCCCAGGAAATAGTGAACTTTTCTGTGGCACGATAACGTGTATCCATACCGGTGCTGCCCACGGCGTTGGCCGACTGCCATCCGAAGAGTTTGGAGGGATCCAATGGATCCAAAGACTGCAGTAAGAAAACACACACACAGAGGTTTGTTTTGCTATACTTGTGAGGATATTCCATAGGCGTAATTGTTTTTATACTGGACAAACTGTATTTTCTATGCCCTACACTAATTCTACCCATCACACACACTAACCCGAACCATCACACATACACCCACACACGCTCACACACTGACGCTCACACTATCACACACACTGATGCTTTCACACTCACTCACTCACTCACTGACTCACTCACTGACTCCCTCACTGACTCACTCACTCACTGACTCACTCACTGACTCCCTCACTGACTCACTCACTCACTGACTCACTCACTGACTCACTGACTCACTCACTGACTCACTCACTCACTCACTGACTCCGTCACTGACTCACTCACTCATTTACTCACTGACTCACTCACTCACTGACTCATTCACTCACTCACTGACTCCCTCACTGACCCACTCAAACATTCACTCACTCACTCACTCACTGGCTCACTCACTCACTCACTCACTCACTCACTGACTCACTCACTCATTGACTCACTGACTCACTCACTGACTCACTCACTGACTCACTCAATCACTGACTCACTCAATCACTGACTCACTCACTGACTGACTCACTGACTGACTCACTGACTCACTCACTGACTCACTCACTGACTGACTCACTGACTCACTCACTGACTCACTCACTGACTGACTCACTGACTCACTCACTGACTCACACACTGACTCACACACTGACTCACTCACTGACTCACTCACTGACTCACTCACTGACTCACTCACTGACTCACTCACTGACTGACTCACTGACTCACTCACTCACTGACTCACTCACTGACTCACTCACTGACTCACTCACTGACTGACTCACTGACTCACTCAAACACTCACAAGAGAGTCACAATTGAGTCAGTGGTGTGTGCGCACCTGCATGAGGCTGTAGAGGGATGTGTCTCTCGAGACGCTCTGGGGGAACAGGGCCGTTCTAAGTTTGGGATACGCACTCAGAGCCATTCTCAGAAGCTGCGGGTCGACTCTGCTCAGCGGGTCCTGCCCTCGCTCGCCCTCACGCACCGCCTGCGCACAGAGGACACACGATCACACATATATACACACTCACTCACACAAACACACACCTGGTCAACGCCGCCGGCTCTGAACATGATAGCGGACAGGGCGAAGAGACTGTGACCATCCAGTAACACACTCTCTCACACACTCACACACACCTGGTCGATGCCGCCGGCTCTGAACATGATAGTGGCAAGGGCGAGGAGACTGTGACCCTCCAGCAACATGCTGCTGATGCTGGCCTGACTGCCGGGCAGAAGCACCTGAGCGCACGTCACACTGGCCTCAAACACACGCTCGGGGTCTGAAACACAAAACACGAACACTTTTCCCATTGAGAAATGAAAAGCCGTACTTCATGAACCTATAAGAAACCATAGACTGACAGATTAGAACACTATTAGTACATGACGTTGAATGAAAACACTCGCACCTTTAAGGTCTCTGGTAATATTCTGGAGTTTCAGCATCATCTCAAACCAGGGGAAACTCTCAAACAGGTTCCTGTCGCTCAGAACTGGGCAATTCTCCGGAGTTAACCTGAAGCACAGAGAGAAACACACGCACATCAGATGACTTCTATTAAAATACAAATCAGACACAATTCATACATTTTTTTAAATACATTATTTAATTCATAATATATTTTTTATAGTGTGGATATATGCATTATAATTTTTTATATTTTCTATTATATTTTATTTTTTAATTTTTATTATTTATACATTTTTGGGCAATAAATTCGATCCATTTTTTATATTTATAAAATTATAATATTTATTTTTATTTGTAAAATTATGCACAGACACCCACCCACCCAACACTGTATATATTTCTTAGCATTTTATATATTTTAAATATAAATTGCTATATACACATTTTATATATTTTGGGTAATTTTGGAATTTGGAATTAATATTCATATTGTGCATATCAAAATGTGCATATACAAGTTATACTTTTTTCTATTTAATACGCAATTTATTAATTTTAGTCAATTATTTTATATACATTTTTATTTTTTAAAGAATATTTCCATTTATATATATATATATAGAGAGAGTGTGTGTGTGTGTGTGTGTGTGTATATATATATATATATTATCTTTCTTTCTTTATATATATATATATATATACACACACACATTCACATGCAATTTATTAATTTTAGGCAATTATATTATATAAATAAAAAAAAAAATACTTTTTCCATTTTTTTATATTTATAATTACACACACATATATGTATATATATATGCATTTACACATTCACTTTCGCACACACTTAAAAAAAACGGCTTTTGTGTTTTCTAAAAAGTTGCATCTACTAATAATGTAAACAGCGTAAATGAGAGTTTTCACTTGGCTGTATAAGCGCAGTCCCAGGCCTCACCTGTAGTGCTCCAGGTAGCAGTAGAGCAGGTACTGAAGGCTGTTCTCCAGGCAGTGCAGGACGAAGCGCTGGTGAAACTCCTGACCCTGTGACCCCTGGAACTGTGAGACGGGAGGGCCATTCCCATGATGCATCACTCCTCCAGCTTGACCCAGTCGCCACAGCAACTGGTCGAAGTCCTCCATCTCCGACTGCACAAACAGCCCCTGTCTAAACACACACAGCAACACTAACATTAGGGACCCTATCACACACCAGTGCAATGCTAGTGTTTCTTGCTAGAATTTAAGCCTGGCGCAGTTTAGTCTAAATACTAGTCAGTGAACGAGGCGTGTTTGGGCGCATCGTTGCTATTTTGAGGAACTGAAATAGACTAATACATTTTTTTCTTTTTGATGATTATGGCTTATGAAATTCAAACCCCAAATTCAAAAGTAGAATATCGTGAAAAGGTTTTCATTTCTGTAAACCATAATCATCAAAATTATAACAAATAAAGGCTTGAAATATCTCACTTTGCATGTAATGAGTCTATTAATTTCACCTTTTAAGTTAACTTTTGCACAATATTCAAATTATTCCGAGTTTCACCAGTTGATCGTTAAAATAGGGCCCTAGTTCTTGAGGTGTATGTGGCGCAGTTTAGTCTAAACACTAGTCTGTGAACGAGCCGCATTGTTGCTATTTTGAGGAACTGAAATAGACTAATACATTTTTTTTTTGATGATTATGGCTTACAGCTTATGAAAACCCAAAATTCAAAAGTAGAATATTGTGAAAAGGTCTTTATAAGTCATAATCACCAAAAATATAACAAATAAAGGCTTGAAATCTCTCACTTTGCATGTAATGAGTCTATTAGTTTCAAATGAAACTTCAAATTGTTTTGAGTTTCACCAGTTGATCGTTAAAATAGGGCCCAAATTCTTGAGGTGTATGTGGCGAAGTTTAGTCTAAATACTAGTCAGTGAACTAGGCATGTTTGGGTGCATCGTTGCTATTTTGAGGAACTGAAATAGACTAATACATTTTTTTTTGATGATTATGGCTTACAGCTTATGAAAACCCAAAATTCAAAAGTAGAATATTGCGAAAAGGTTTTTATAAGCCATAATCACCAAAATTATAACAAATAAAGGCTTGAAATATCTCACTTTGCATGTAATGAGTCTATTAGTTTCAAATGAAACTTCAAATTGTTCCGAGTTTCACGAACAATAGGGCCCTAGTTCTTGAGGTGTATGTGTGTGTGTTTGCTGGTGAGCAGCTCTGACCGGGCAAGCAGGTCCAGGACTCGGTGGCGCAGGTATTCCCCACACCGGCTGCTGCTGTTGATGACGTCCGCCGTGAGCGCTGGCCTCTCTCCAGCAGAACCGCAGACCCATGAGCACACTCGCACAGAATCGTGCAGAGAGGTGAGATACGACCACAAAACAGCGGCGTCCCACGAACCCCGAGCTGCAACAACAATAACAACGACGACTTAAAGCTGCGAGCAACATTTAGCGGGTGTATCCTACCGGTACACTTGATCTCTACTAAGAATGTAATACTTCATTTGAATGATTTGTGAACTCACTGGACGGCTGCAGTCGGGACAGAAGGATGGCGTTCTGAGCGTCTCTGTCCCAGTGTCTGACCCAGTCCAGACGCACGGGGTCCAGTACCGCCCCGGAGGACGACGCCTCTGGTTCCTGCAGGATCTCCTCCAGAACTCTTCTGCTGTCGGGATCGGATCGGGTTATCTGCAGAACCCTGCACAGAAGACCCACACAACTCACTTTCAGTTAAAAAAGCTTAATTTGCTATATTTTTTTAGGTGAAATATTTTTTTAATATATAATAATTTAAAAAATAATAATTTAAAATACATAATACATTTTTTTTTTAATATATCGACATATTTTTGGACTGGCTTGTGAATAAAAGCCTGGGAAATTAATGACCTAAATCTAGCCTTTATATTTGTTGCGAATTAATTTCAACTTGCCTTTTAAATTATTCTCTAATTCTTTCTCGCTTTTTCCTTTTACGGTGTTAAAAATAAGCAACTGAGGGTTAAATAGATGTAGGAAAGATAAACAAATCACAACTGAGAATGCAAACACACGCACGAAAGAGGACCAATCGCAATCCAGTATGTAATATCAGGATGATGTCATCGCTGTCAGATTTTAAATGCAGAACATTTTAACAAACTGGAGTCAAGTTTATGCAAAATAAAACAAAAAGTATTTTAGAGGCTTAAAAAATAATCTAATTTCCAAATCCGCAAAAAAAAATTATAATTTCTTGATTATTTCAAAAGTTTACGATCTTACCAGAATAAAACTTGACAAATGAATGACATAAAAACTTTGTTGGAAATATATTTTAACCTGCCTGATTTTTAATTATATTTTCTTTACAAAATTCTCTCTTTTTTTCGGTTTAACAAATGCAAGAAAGAAGAGCAAATCACAACTGAGTTTGCAAGTACACACATGAAAGAGGACCAATCGCAATCCAGTACTCAATATGATGATGTCATAGCTTCAGATTTTAAATGTAGAACATTTAAACAAAATGCAAAGACCTGAAATGTTTTTTGTGTAGCGCCCACATCATTTTCTGTGTCAATTAAAGTGTCAAATGTGCCAGAAACAACATCTGAAAGAGAAACCCAGAGAGCAACACTCGCCTGCTGCTGTCCAGACGGTCTGAGCATCTCGTCGCAGGAGTCGAACACAAGCTCTCGATCGTCTGAATGAACTCCACCTGCTCAAACTCCTCACGCGAGACGTAACTCTGCTTCTGCAGCTCCTCAACCTGGGACCACCAGCAAACAAAGCAATATGACTAAAACAGCAACAAATAATCCCTAAAATTACACTGACGTTAAAAAAAAAAGTTTTATTTTAGGGATTAGATTGCCCATATATTGTTTATTCTCACCATGAAGGCCCTTAGATCCCGATCGGCAGTGAAAACACAGATGCGGTGAAGCTGCTCCTTCACATTAAAGCCCTGAAACACACACAGCTTTAATGTCAGTCCTGCATTATATTACACAGTCAGTAAGATATTAAAGAAATCAATACTTTTATTTAGCAAGGGCACATTAAATTGATCAAAAGTGGCAGTAAATTCAGCAAAGAATCCTTAAAAATAAAATGCGTCTTGGTTTCCATATACATTATAATTGATGATAATCATAAATGTTTCTTGAGCAGCAAATCATCATATTAGAGTGATTTCTGGAAGACTGAAAATTCAGCTTTGATCGAGTGAATAAATTACATTTTAACATATATTCAGATAGAATTAAATAGTATTTTACTGTATTTTTAATCAAATAAATCCAGAATTTAATAATATTTCACACATTTTACTGTTTTTTTAATCAAATAAATCCAGAATTTAATAATATTTCACACATTTTACTGTAGTTTTAATCAAATAAATCCAGAGTTTAATAATATTTCACACATTTTATTGTTTTTTAATCAAATAAATCCAGAATTTAATAATATTTTACACATTTTACTGTATTTTTAATCAAATAAATCCAGAATTTAATCATGTTTCACACATTTTACTGTTTTTTTTAATCAAATAAATCCAGAATTTAATCATGTTTCACACATTTTACTGTATTTTTAATCAAATAAATCCAGAATTTAATAATATTTCACACATTTTACTGTATTTTTAATCAAATAAATCCAGAATTTAATAATATTTCACACATTTTACTGTATTTTTAATCAAATAAATCCAGTCTTGTTGAGCAGAAGAGACTCTTTAAACATTAAACAGTCTTTCCAGACCCAAAGCTTTTGAACAGTACAGTATTCCAGCTGTGTGTGTGTGTGTGTGTGTGTGTACCATGTTTGTCAGCAGTGTTTTAGCCTGCTCCAGGTCTCTGTGAGTGAGACAGGTAAAGGTGTGTCTCAATCCGGTCTTCCTGATGTCCTCCAGACTGCATTCAACAGAGCCGCGTCTGCGCAGAAACGCCTGAGCATGTGGGATCCTTCTGCTCAATACAGCGCGCTGCACAACACCCTGAAATACACAACAAAACTAGTTCTGGGGTCGGTTGCATAAACTATGCATAAACTGCATAGTCTTACAAGTTAGTCATACATTGTTATCTTTTAAGACTGTAATATCTTTTCAAGCGAGTTTCATAAAAACGTAGATTGGTCTAATTTGATACCCAAAAGCAAGTCTTCACACAATGGCTATGTTTATGCATCAAATCTGATTGGCTGAGAGCCTTTTCCACTCGGCTTGTTTTTGCCGCATCTAAATACAGAAAGAGTCAATGGTGGAGGAGCAAACCTACTATAATTGAACAAAAACTACTATTTTTTGAGTTATTATTCAAACTAATAACTGTTATTGAGTTAATGAATGGCTTTTGTACTTTTGATTAAAATTGTTTGAAATTTGTATCCCTTAAACTCATTTTTAATCACCAAAATGACATATTTAAATGTTTTTTTTCTTTGAAATCCAATAGCTTGAAAGTAACTCGACACCCTCGCCTCATTTAGTAATGTGGGTTCTATGAATATACAAATGAGCCCCGCCTCCACTCACTCACTCAGCTTAGAGATCCAACAATTACACGTTGATCTGATTGGTTACAAGGTCGTTTGTGACGTCAGTAACACCAGCGATTTCACACCGTGTTTTTGAGACTGTCTTTGGTTCACTGCAGTTTTAAAGGGAACCCCAAATAGTGAGGCATTTTTTATATTACTTTTTTTTTTTTAATTTTTATTATTTATACATTTTAGGGCAATAAAATGCCCTAAAATGTATAAATAATAATAAATTTAATTTATATTATTTTTTTTTCTTTTTAATTTTTTTTATTATTTTCTACATTTTTGGGCAATAAAAACAAATTTTCGACTTTTTTTTATTAAAATCAAAAACATTTGGAGTGTTTTTGTATCACCTTTTTATAGCTGACGCCCACGTTAATCTTATAAGGCCAACATGCCTCACTAGTCGGGGTACCCTTTAAGAAGGAAATACTCAGCAATGCTGTCCACTTATGAATTTACACCTGGTTTGTCTTAAAGCATTTTAAAACACCACATAGACATATAAACAACATTAAAAACTGGATTTTCACCACAGGATGACTTCAAATATTATAGTTATATAATTAATATGCTGTATTTGGTATTGAGAACAGGTCTGTTAGTGATTGTGATTCTGACTTCAGTGAAAGTTACATTGTTACACCAATAGATGGCGGCAAACACAGTCGGACCTACATCAGAATATCAATACAGTGCTCTGTATAACTCCTGAAAGCACACAAAGCACAAAATATATATCAGGCCTGATGTCATGTTTCGTGGAAAAGGACGCAAGCCTCTTTTTTTAGGCATGGCTCATGTCTCGAGTGTTTCGTAAGCTGACCTCATCAGAGAGCAACTGCCACTCCGGGTCGGTGTCGGCGCCGGACGCAGGAGCTCGTGGACTCACACACACCGGTGTTTCACCTCCGTCTGCCCACGGGAACTTCTTCATGAACCCGCGCAGATCAGAGATGTAGCCGTCTAAAATCTGCACACACTCCTGCCGGTTCACGTCCAGCTCTACACAACACACAGTGTTCGCACATATACGGTCAAATCAGTCTGCTGTTTTTGGTTTTCAAGGAATACAATCAGAGATCTCATTTATCAAAAAATATATTTATTATATTTCAAATTCTAAAATAGATAATCCAGAAATGCAATTTTATTTTAATAGGATTTCAAAATCCTATTCAAGGCCGTCATATGAAATCCTCTTAACCATTATAAGGGTATAAATGATGTCCTCATTCAAACAGATGAATATGTGATTGACCTGAAGAATGAAAGTTATCATGTACTAGGGACAGTGTTGGGTGAGTTACTCTAAAAAAGTAATTCATTACTAGTTACTAATTACCTCTTCAACAGTGTAATTAGATTACTGTACTAATTACTCTCTCTTAAAAGTATTTAATTACTTTTAATGACTAATTACTTTCAAAATCCCATATCAATCTCAACCAGCTGAATAATACAAGGATAGACATGAATCTGTTTTAATTCTTTCAAATAAATACTATAAAATTGCATGAATTATCCTTAAACTGACCGAGGTGGAGAAGGTTACATTATAAAAACATACTTTTTAACTTCAGACAATATATTTTGATGTTAAACCCACTATTGTTTTATGTCTGATCTCATGACACTTTTTTTCAAACATATTTTACAATAATTCATAAAAATTTGTACGAGTGCGATCATATGATTTAGACACCTCATAAAATGCATACGAGTCGCTGTGAGATCGGATTGATCTATACACAGTATTTACCTCAATTACATCAGAAGTAACTGTAATTAAATTACAGATAAATGAAGAGTAATCCCTTACTTTACATTTTCAAGGGGAAATTAATTAAATTACAGTAACTAATGACTTAGTTAGTAATTAGTTACGCCCAACACTGACTAGGGAATATATGAGCAACATCACGCTAATAGCCATTTCGGGTCAAAATCTGCAGCATTCATTTTGCATGAAAAGATTGTATGTGTTTTTTTTTTCTGAAAAATGAAACACTAATTTCATATGTATATATTGTATTTCAATAATTCAAGCACTTTTCAAGTACTTATTCATAAAAATGTCTGTTTTCAAGGGTTTTCCAGGATTTAAACTCTAATTCAAGTACTTTAAGCACCTTGTACGAACCCTGAACACGTGTGCATGTGTGTTTACCGTGTGCGCTGGTGAGGAGGACTTTGGTTTGTGTGTTGAGGAAGGTCAGCGTGATGCTCAGCAGTTGTTCACAGAACTGATGACTCTGGGCTTCTGTGTGTGTGTCCCGTATAGCAGAACGCAGCAGATCCAGTGCCGGACACAGAGCCTGAACATCTGAAACACACACACAGACATATTTACTTAGCTATCTAAGCAGGGACATTCAATAGACATAATGGGTTTTATAATGAACAAACTGTATATTCTATTCCTTTACATTAACCATACCCATCACACACACACACACACACACACACACTTAACCCTACCCCTAAACCTACCCATCAAAGAAAACTTTCTGCATTTTTACATGTAAAAAAAATCCACCTATAATTACTTTATTTTTTCATGTTTTGGTCTCTTATGGGTACAAATTTGTCCCCAAAATATATTTAAGTAGGTACACACACACACAGTCAGAAGTGTGCAATAATTACGACTGTTTAATGTTTGTAAAAAAAGTGTCTCTTCTGCTCACCAAGGCTGCATTCATTGATAAAAAAATACAGTAAAACACTGAAATATTATTGTAATTTAAAAATATTTTTTTTCTATGTGAATATATTTTAGAATGTAATTTACTTTTGTGATCAAAGCTGAATTTTCAGCATCATTACTGTATTCTTCAGTGTCACATAATCCTTCAGAAATCACTCTAATATTATTAAGTATAATTAGAGATAAAGTGATATGAAAATTTTGGCCGATACGATAACCGATAATTCTTTATATCTGAAAGCCGATAACTGATATATCGGCCGATAAATCTAAATCCACATTTTTATATAATTCCTCAGAGCCTGATTACAAAAACAAAAGTCTCATCATTAAAAGCCAAAAGTCTCATCATTAAAAGAATCATATTTCAAGCATCTGAAGTGTCTAAAATTATTTATCAGCTTTAATATTTCAGCCAAGGGTTCTTATATGACTAAAAAAGCTTGAATGAATGCAAAAAAAAGAAAAGAAAAATGAAAGAATTATTATGGATAAATAAATGCTTAAATAAATAGCTAATAAATTACTGTATTACTAAACAACTACATAAATGTTTAATATTACAAATGTTTAAATAAACGCTTAAATAAAAACGCTTGAATAAATGGTTGAATAAATGCTAAAATAAATAATAATTTATTTATTTTTTAATTAATAAAAATGTGTATAATATACATATAAAATGCTTTAATAAATAAATTCTTAAATACAGAAATGTTTAAATAAATAGTTACTGTGAACGCTTCAATAAACGATGTTACGTCATTGCTGTGTATTTTTGTGTATTGTCTCTTCTGCTCACCAAGGCTGCATTCATTGATAAAAAATACAGTAAAACACTGAAATATTATTGTAATTTAAAAAAAAAAATTCTATGTGAATATATTTTAGAATGTAATTTATTTTTGTGATCAAAGCTAAATTTTCAGCATCATTACTGTATTCTTCAGTGTCACATGATCCTTCAGAAATCACTCTAATATTATTTAGCATAATTAGAGATAAAGCGATATGAAAATTTTGGCCGATACGATAACCAATAATTCTTTATATCTGAAAGCCGATAACCGATATATCGGCCGATAAATCCACATTTTTATATAATTCTTCAGAGCCTCATTACAAAAACAAAAGTCTCATCATTAAAAGCCAAAAGTCTCATCATTAAAAGAATCATATTTCAAGCATCTGAAGTGTCTGAAATTATTTATCAGCTTTAATATTTCAGCCAAGGGTTCTTATATGACTAAAAAAAGCTTGAATGAATGCAAAAAAAAAAAAGAAAAATGAAAGAATTATTATGGATAAATAAATGCTTAAATAAATAGCTAATAAATTACTGTATTACTAAACAACTACATAAATGTTTAATATTACAAATGTTAATAAACGCTTAAATAAAAACGCTTGAATAAACGGTTGAATAAATACTAAAATAAACAATAATTATTTTTTTTAATTAATAAAAATGTGCATAATATACATAAAAATGCTTTAATAAATAAATTCTTAAATACAGAAATGTTTAAATAAATAGTTACTGTGAACGCTTCAATAAACGATGTTACGTCATTGATGTGTATTTTTGTGTATTGTCTCTTCTGCTCACCAAGGCTGCATTCATTGATAAAAAAATACAGTAAAACACTGAAATATTATTGTAATTTAAAAATATTTTTTTCTATGTGAATATATTTTAGAATGTAATTTATTTTTGTGATCAAAGCTGAATTTTCAGCATCATTACTGTATTCTTCAGTCAGTGTCACATGATCCTTCAGAAATCACTCTAATATTATTTAATATAATTAGAGATAAAGCGATATGAAAATTTTGGCTGATACGATAACCGATAATTCTTTATATCTGAAAGCCGATAACCGATATATCGGCCGATAAATCTAAATCCACATTTTTATATAATTCTTCAGAGCCTGATTACAAAAACAAAAGTCTCATCATTAAAAGCCACGTTTTAAACACACAATTATATAAGTCCTCATTATAATTTTACCGCACTGAACTGTATTTTCCTTTTTAAAGTGATTCCAATCATATTTCAAGCATCTGAAGTGTCTGAAATTATTTATCAGCTTTAATATTTCAGCCAAGGGTTCTTATATGACCGATAACTGAAATAAGAAAGACCTATTTCCTCTTTCATGAGATCCAGTCGCTGAGGTCATGAGCTAAAACCGAGGCCCATTAAACGCCGTTGCTCCTGACCTTCAATGACCTGCAGATCTGAGAGAAGACGTCTTCAGATCGTTTAATTGAGCAGTGGGTGGTGAAGGGGGTTAGGATCAGAAGATCTCATTAAAGCGGGTGTCTTACTCCTCAGCTGCGTCTGGGTCGAGGCGACCGGCGTTTGATCGGGCAGAACAAACCCAGACGCGGGGCTCAGGATGTTCTCCTTACTCTTCAGAAAGAAATCAACCGTGTCCAGCTGATGGTTCTTGAGGCCGGCCTGAAACGAACACAATATTCACATGGACTTACTGACATTTCAGACACGATGCAGTCAAGTTTGAGGTTGTGTGAACCATGATTAAAAGGGTTTTAGGCACTTTAAACACCACAGCAAACAGCTTTGAGTTTCTTAAAGACCTATTATGCCCCTTTTATACTCTTGATGTGTTTCAGGCTCTACTAGAGCAGGTTTTCCTGCTTGAATGTTGATTATTCTCCTTATATTCTCCATTGTTGCGGCTCCTCTCTTCCCAGTCTGTCGGTAACGCTCTGTTTACTTCCTGTTTCTATGAAGCCCCTCCTTCTGGAAAGCACACTGTGCTCTGATTGGTCGGCTGGATCAGTGTGTCGTGATTGGTTGAGTGTGTTTGGGAAATGTCCCGCCCCTTACCATAACCGCCAGTTTAACACACTACTAAGTAACTCAACCAGGCCCCGCCCCTTTATTCTGCGAATGAATTATTATAATGAGGAATATAGTGATGTGTTCGTTCCCGGAAGAAACTACTAAAGAAAGGTAACGATAGCAGAATAGGTCCTCTTTAACGCCTTATTCTCTGAGTTTTATTAATACTATATGGATGAAATGCCATAGTGTGTGTGTGTGTACCTGTAGGGCATGTATGGGTATTGAACAGCGTCCCCATGCGTTCAGATGGCAGAGCGAGTCGACCGTACCAGCGGTGCCAAACACCATCAGCCGGTTCAACAGTTCCTCCTGCGTCACACAGAACAGAACCACCGACAGACCCGACGCTAAAACACACACACAGATTATCATTCATTAACATGATACACACTCAATGTGACATGGTAATACAGTCAGTGTATCATCGCACCATCACAGTATTGTTTGTAAGCACACACTCAAATCTTATTTATAAACCAGCTGAATGACCAGAATTTATTTTGCATAAAGAAAATTAAGCCATATTAGTAATTTCCATGAATATTTAGATTTTTTAAAATTTATTTTGTATTACAGCCAGCACAAAAATATGTCAGAACCAATAACACTACAATGCTTAAATAAATAAATGCATAAACTAATGCTAAAATAAATTAATGTTAAAATTATTTAAATAAATTCTTAAATTAACAAAAATGATTTAATGGTTAAAGAAATGCCTTAATAAATATTTACATAAACACTTATTTTTAAATAAATGCCTAAATAAATTAATGAATTCTTAAATACATAAATGTGTAATACTGTAAATGTTTAAATAAACGCTTAAATAAAAAAAAATTCTTAAATAAATGTTTAAACAAATGCTTGAAGAAAAAAGCTTGAATAAATGCAAAAAAAGAAAAATTATTATGGATAAATAAATGCTTAAACAAATAGCTAATGAATCACTGAATTACTAAACAACTACATAAATGTTTAATACTGCAAATGTTTAAATAAAAACGCTTGAATAAATGGTTAAATAAATGCTAAAATAAATAATTATTTATTTATTTTTAATTAATAAAAATGTGTATAATATACATATAAAATGCTTTAATAAATAAATTCTTAAATACAGAAATGTTTAAATAAATAGTTACTGTGAACGCTTAAATAAACGACGTTACGTCATTGCTGTGTATTTTTGTGTATTGCTGCTTTTTGCGTCTCTAATAAAAATGTTTAAAAAAATAAATGCTTAAATAAACATATGCTTATAGCATTAAAGAAATATGATTTTTTTTTTTAAATCTGATTTTTTGTGAGAAAATGTTTTGTTTTAAATTGATGGTCCTAAAAAAGGGGCATACTTTTCTTGATTTTTTTCTTGCGCTGATTCAACATGATAGGCAGTGCATTTAAAATAAAAACAGGTCATATTTAGATGCGTGGCATAAGGTCAGAGGTCAGATGAGCAGATGTCTCACCCTTCAGTAACAGACACAGGTGTTCGTCGTCAGACCTCTGGACGGGAACGGCAGGAGCGTCCGACCGCTGGTACGTGACGCTTTGACCCTCCAGATCCCAGTAGGCCAGAACCGTGTTTGCGTTCCCAGGAGAAACGAACGTAACCAGCGTGGAAAACTCGGACACGTTCAGGCCCGTCGGCCTGGCTCTCTCCGGCACGGTGAAACACGTCACAGCGCCCCCTGGCTTCACGGAGGACTGAGAGAGTTTTGCAGTGGCGGCAGCCCGACGGCACTCTATGTGTGTGAAGTCTCTGAACCAGGGGAACCTGCGACCCGGGCGATCCGGGCCTTTACATCGACTGTACAGCAGCGACAGACGCGACTCCCACGACCTGGACACATTTAAAAGGCCCGGGAAATAAAGCACTAAAAGCAGAGTGAGAGTGATGCATTATAAAGACAGATTAAGTCAAAAAGTTATAAATATAAAGACAAAAAGTCAGATTTATATGTGACCTTGGACCACAAACCTTCAAACCTATCTTCAAATGAAATTTAATGCCTATTTAATGCCATTTTAAATGTTTTAATGCCATTCATGAAATATTTCAAGCCTTTATTTATTATTATTTTGATGATTATGGGTTACAGATATCATATCTGTAAGCCATAATCATCACAATTATAACAAATAAAGGCTTGAAATATCTCACTTTGCATGTAATGAGTCTATATAATACAGTAGTTTCACCTTATAAGTTGAATTACTGAAATAAATGAACTTTTGAACCATATTCACCTTTTCTCCTTTTAAAGGCGATTTTTTTCAATGTTTAGATTTTTTTGCACCTTCAGATTTCTAGATTTGTAATAATTGTATCTCGGGAAAATATTGTCCTATCCTAACAAACCACACATCAATGGAAAGCGTATGTATTCAGCTTTCAGATGAACTCAATTTAAAACATACCTGTCTGTTTGGAAGGGTTTCTCCAGTATGGTCAGGCTGTGGGCGGAGCTTGCGAGGCTGTCCTGATCCCATGATTCAGTGGGCCTGGGAAACGGCGGATTAGCGGCGGTGCGACAATATAAGTGATCCGGATACATCCTGAAATCCACACAGAAAACAATAGAGAATAGATCTGGAAATTGCGGATTACTTCATGATATGACAACAAAATAACAACAATAATATAAATTATACAGCTGCAATGTGATATATAATGGACACACATATCCAAGATGCTTGTCTTTACATTGAAATTATTACCTTTATACATTTTAATATTAAAAGCAGTATTTAATATTATATATAATATATTTTTATATTATTTATTTTATCTAATATATTTTATATTATATTTAATATAATATATATGCAAATAGTATTTACCTATTAAATACTGTTCTTAATATTATATATTATTACATATGTGATTATGTATAAGACGCACCGGAAGTAGTGGTTGAGGTCGAGGGCGAGGGCCTGGTTCTGCCGGGTCACGGTCACCGCTGTGCTGAGATCACGCGAGATCTGGATCAGACAGAACGAGGCGGACGGAGGAAGGTCAGCTGACCCGCAGTATGAGGGAAAGTCCACCGTCGCCAGGAGCTTCCCATCAGTGCCGTCCAACACGTCTGACACTCAGCGTCAAAGAAAATATGGCTAAAACTATCAGACACACTTAGAAAGAGACATTCATTCAAAAATTACTAAATACATAAATAAAAAGGATTTACATTATGGTAGTATTTTTTTGTACTGCATTTAAAACCAATGAAAAAAGTTTTTTTGTGCAAATATATATATATATATATATATTTAAATATAATGAAATTTTTGAATTATACTATGCATGTGAGCACAATATACAAAAACATAAAAAAATGTAATTACTTTCACCAGTAGTTTGTGTATTTAATAATATTATATTAATTGTTTAATATAATTTAAAAGTTTGAAATACTTAGGATTTAAAAAAAATCTTAAAATGAAATTAATTAATTAATATTATTAATATCTTATAAAAATATTATATTAATTTAAATTAAATGTTGAATATAATTAAAAAGCTTGCCATACTTAAGATTTAAAAATTATGTTTTTTTTTAATTGAAGAATTGTTTTTATAATTTTACAACTTCAGAAAAATTATGTATTTCTATATATTATATTATATATTCACGTTTCACTTCAAAATCAAAAAAAAAAAAAAAAATCTAAAAAAATATTTTGAATCTGGTGTTTCAAAAGCCTTTTTAAAATGATCTTCTAGATTTATTCATGTATGTACAATTACAATAAAATATGTCCTAAAGTCCATAAATAAACCTCAAACATGCCAAAGGTGAACTGCAGCATGTCTGGCTCAGAGAAGGACCGTCATTTCTCTCTCATGATAATATATTTTATAATATAATAATAATAAGTATATAATAGGGATGCAGCGATCTGAACATTTTGGCCGATACCGATAACTCTTTATATCTTAAAGCCGATAACTGATATACCGAACAACAAATATAAATCCAAATATGTATATAATTTTTGAGAGCCTGATTACAAAAACAGAAGTGTATATGATGGACTTCATATGATATGATAGACTTATCGCACTAAACTGTATTTTTTGTACAATTGCAATTAATATGTTATATAGTCCATAAATAAAGCTCAACGATGTCAAAGTCCTGTAGTGTGCGTCAGACTGAAGGATACACACGAGTCCAGTGCTGAGCAGGAGGAACAGCGTTCCCCGGCAGAGCTGCTGATCCACAAAAGTTCCCCCCGTCGGGGTCGGGGTGTCGAGGCGACAGGAGGAGTGTGTGTCGAGGCTCGAGGTCTCGCCCGTCCAGCGCAGCGTCAGAAGGACACACGTGTTGACCAGCAGAACACACAGGCCATCGGTGAAGCTCAGCGGAGAGAGAGAGAGCAGCTCACACACATCTGAGGAGGAGAGTGTGTGATCACATACATCATCAGCAGAATTTAAAGTGGTGGTGTGAGTCTCTTTAAATGCAAATGAACGGCTGCTTCCGCAAAGAGGGCGGAGCTTCAAGAGAGTGAGTGAGTGAGAGTGTGGTTTAGTAGAAAATGTGGTTAACACCCAGTCATGCTTAAAAAAATAAAAGAAATATACTGTGAAACCGGTGTAATTTTGAAAAATACCGCGATTCTCTCACCAGGGTGTTTGTCCTGAACGCAGCGCAGCAGTGAGTCAGAAGGCGTCACACACACGAGCAGAACCTGATCCTGAGGGGTCAGCTCATACAGTCTCAGATCCCACTGAGAGTCCAGCAGAAGCAGCTTCGGCTTCACATCACGACCACTGGGGTCTGACAGGTCTTCCCACAGGAAACTAAACAGCAAAACAACAGAGTGAGTGAGAGAGAGAGAGAGTGAGTGAATATATATATATATGTGTTTGCGAGAGTGAGTGTGTGTCTGTGTGCACATGTACATTTATTATATAAAATATAGTTATATTGATATATATATATATATATATATATATATATATATATTAGGGCTGGGAAAAGATTAATCGCAATTAATCGCATCCAAAATAAAAGTTTGTGTTTATATATTATATGTGTGTGTATAATTAATTTGTATATATAAATACACACACATGCATGTAAACATTTAAGAAATATTTGCATGTATATACTTTATATATATTTATACAAAATTAATATTATACATAAATATTTAATATATTAATAAAACATTTTTCTTAAATATATACATGCATATGTGTGTATTTATATATATATATAAAATAATTATACACACCACACACACATATATTATGTAAACACAAACTTTTATTTTGAATGCGATTAATCTTTTCCCAGCCCTAATATATATATATATATATATATATATATATATATATAATTGCAGTTTTTGCGATTTAACAATAACAGAAGTGGTAAAAAATTAAAATATGACACAGGGTTTGTACAGAGCCGCTGTAAAATGAAATTCCAGGACTTTTCAAGCACTACTTTGTTGTTTTCAAGGACTTCAATCAGAGATCTCATTTATCAAACATTATTTTTATTATCTTTCAAATTCTAAAAAGGTAAATAGATAATAGATAACAAAATGGTACGGATAAAATTCAGCAGATGCAATGACTGTGGTAACTATAAACATTAAAAGGATCCTATGATAAATATATCGCTGATAAAGATATGATAAATATATACATTTTAAGCAATATCACACTCACAGCCATGCGAAATGTCTTTGTATCTATAACAGACAGGCTGCAGCGTTCATTTTGTTGTAAAATATTGTTTTATCGATAAAATTAAGCATTAATTTCACATTTAATGTCTTTCAATAATTCAAGCTTTTCATAAATATGTCTGTTTTCAAGGGTTTTACAGGATTTAGAATTCAAACAGTCAAATACTTTAACACCTTGTATGAAATCTGATGACACATACAGCTGCAATTACCTGCAATGTTACAAACACTTAATGCATAAATATTTTATTTAAAGAGTAATTTCGGTGACAGACTCACTCAGTGCAGGAGTGCTGAAGTGTGTGCGAGGATCTGATGCTCTCAGAGATGTTCCTCACGGTCACTTCACCTCCAGCATTCAGACAGCACAGCACTGACGGGCCTTTACTGAGCCTGACCCTCACTGTGTCCTCAACACCCGCACACACACCCGTGTCCGGCAGCAGGTCCACCTCCAGCGCCTCTGCCCCGCTTAACCCCTGCAGCATCTCGAACCGCTGTCAGTCACTCAGGAATAACACACATCCTTCACCAGGAAACACAAACCAAGAGACAATCGAGATGAAAATAACAAAGTCCTAAAAATAAAAAATAATAATAATAAACTAACTAAAGCGCTCGTTCAAAAGTCAAAATATCAGCCTCCATGATCCAAACAAACCCCAGCTGATTATCACATGCTCGTCACGTGACGTGACCGGCAGGAAAACCAATCAAACTCAGCACCCATTTCCGTCTACATAATTTTTATTTTGCAAATAATATTTAATGACATGAAAAGTCACAATATGTGGTATTAAGTTGTATTTATGAGATAAAAAGTTGAAATTATCGACATATTAAATCGGAATTATGACATATAAAGTTAAAATGACATATTGATTCATTTATCAGATTGACCGAAATTATGATATAATTATGAGATTTAAAAGACGAAATGACTTTTGTATGACATATGTCATACAAAAGTCATAATTTCGACTTTTAAATCTCATAATTATGACTTGTACATAATATTAATCATTCATTATCTCAATGTGAATGAGCGCCTAGCAAAAGGAAAACTCCACAATAGTGTTTTCACTACTTTCGAGAATGGTGATGTCACTAGACCACAGAGTTAACTAGTTTCTTCTATTTTGATTTAAAAAAGTAATATAATTCATAGTGTAATAAATGAAGATAAAAAATATTGTTTTTTTGTTTTGCTTTGATGTTTTAATGCTTTATCTGAACACTCAGTTTACATTGTGAATGAACAAAACTAGAACACGACAATAATTACTAAGAATAACAAAACTATAAAGAACAGTAAAAGAAAACACGTCAAAAACACGTTTGATAGTAAATGAAAACGCGTCATCACGAACGGTTCTCTGCTCGGCTGTTGATCGCTCTGGTCTGACTCTGTGTGAACGCGGAAGAGCAGAGGCGCGTGACCGTTGATAGAAGCTATGGCGATGAACCGGACCGGGTTATGGATGTCGTGTTCGGACTACTGAACCGAGCCTGGATCCTCACGGGACTTTCTGACTTGACGAATGACAAGAGAAGCAAGAAGATGGAGGAAAAAGCGCTGGAGGTCTATGGTGTGTAACGATGACCTTAGCAACAGCGATGTTGTCACTTGACAGTAGGAAATAAATACCACGGAACATTAACGTTATAAACGTAACGTCGTAACGTTAACCATTGGACGGAATAATTGCCATATTCACCTGTTACTTCAAAGAATCCCAAGATATATTACTATTACTATATATAATATGTAAAGTTACCATAGTATGGTAACTTTACATATCCATAATACAAAACAAGGTAATACCATGGTAACGTTACAGTGATGATGTCAGATGTAGCATAATATTGTATTTGTATACAGTGGTAAACATCACCATAATCATACTATTATATTTTCCTGGCTAGTACTTTAAAGAATGCTATAATATTACCATAGTGCATAACCATAACAACAAGGTATTACCATGGTACATTGATGGTGTCAGAGATGGAAATACTATGATATGTTATATACCAATGTTCTGCATCATTACCATAGTCATTTACCGGGTACTTCAAATAATACCATCATATTATCAGATTCTCTCTGTTTTCACAGACGTGATCCGGACGATTCGTGATCCGGAGAAGCCCAACACTCTGGAGGAGCTCGACGTTGTGACGGAGAAGTGTGTGAGTGTGCAGGAGCTCGGAGACGAGGAATACCTCATCATCATTAAGTTCTCTCCCACCGTCCCACACTGCTCTCTGGCCACGCTGATAGGTGTGTATGAGTTTAAGATGGGTAGGGTTAGGGGTCAGGTTAGTGTAAAGGGACAGAATACAGGTTTGTACAATATAAAAAACATTACGTTGATGGAGAGTCCCCACAAAGATTGTGTGTGAGTGTGTGTGAAATGATAAGACCAAACAGTCATGTGACCTCTATAGTTCATCACTGCACCTCACAGATAGCAGACAATGCAGGAAACACACACCGTATCTTTTATTGACAACGACACAATCACACCGTCCAGCAACAAAAAACAAGAACAGAACTATTAGGCCTTACATAATCATTAAATAATTGTTAATCCATTAAGTGATCCATTTAATAATCAAATTATCAAATGATTATTAAATGATCCATTAAATGATTGTTAATCCAATGCATAATGGTGTCAATGCAGGAGATGAGTAATATTGTGGAACATTAAATTAAACGTCCCAAAAATAAACAAAAGCCAATGGTGGCAAAAGTCGCCATTCAGACAGCATAATATGTGTGACAGCTGATTAACCCTGTGTCTCCCGTTATTCCCTGTTCCTGCAGGTTTGTGTTTACAAGTCAAACTTCAGCGCTGCCTGCCGTTCAAACACAAGGTACGTCTCACCGTTAAAGAGTTAGGTCACCCAAACATGAAAACCCTCCCTCGCCCTCACGTAGGCTCGCTATTGGCCGACGCTGGTCATGTGTGTGATGATGCGTGTGATGCTGGCCAATAGTGAGCCTGCGTTTTGTTACTCTACATGAACTCACTCTATAAACACGGGGGAGGACGGTGTTTAATCGTCCATTTGTATTAAGGATTTTCTCCATATAATGGACTTCAATGGGAACCAAATGGTTCAAGGTCCAAAAGACAGTTTCAGTGCAAACTGCAAACTGTTGAAAGGGCTTTAAATGATTCCAAACGATGAGTAAGGGCCTTATCAAGCGAAACGATTACTCATTTAATAAATAAATAACAAAGTTTAAGTTTTATAAGCTCAAATGCTCGCCTTGCTTTGTTCTGTGCGTTCGTGACTCTCAAAATGAATGAATCTTTTCCCGAGTCAGTTCATTTCGTTCGTTGAATGAACTATGTTATTTATTTTTTAAATGAATTGATAAGACTGTTATTCATCGTCTGGAATCGTTTAAAGCCTTTTGAACAGTTTGCAGTTTGCAGTGAAACTGTCTTTTTGACCTTGAACCGTTTGGTTCCCATTGAAGTCCATTATATGGAGAAAAATCCTGGAATGTTTTCACCAAAAACCTTAATTTCTTTTCGATTGAAGAAAGAAAGACGTGAACATCTTGGATGACATGGGGGTGAGTAAATTATCAGCAAACGTTTTTTTTTTTAAGGTTGAGCCACTGTAGTCACTTGGACTATTTTAACGATGCGTTTACTAACTTTCTGAACCAGCAAGTTTCAATTACAGAGAAGCCTATGGAGGAGTGATCCAGCTCTCAGATTTAATCAGAAATATCTTAATTTGAATGTCTTACGTGGTTGAACAACATGAGGGCGAGAGTTTTCATGTTTGGGTGAATAGCCTATTCAGAGATTTCCTGGGATGTTTGGATGCTCTATTATTAGCCGTGTGGAAATGGGAAAGAATGGGAAGAGTAAACACTCTCCTCCTGGCATGGAGGCTTTTAACGAGGTGTCGCATTGATGAAAGGCCGTTAAATGAAAGCGAACGCGACGGCTATTGTCGGACTCGTCTTGTTTCTGATGTCCTTTGCTTTCTGGTGTCTCTTTTTTCCGGCCTCTGATCACATTTTTCTTTCTGGCTTTCTTCCCTTCCAGCTGGAGATTTACATAACCGAGGGAACGCACTCGACCGAGGAGGATAGTGAGTGTTCAGCTTCATCACAACAGTTTCACACGACCCTCGGGCCCACATTCTCTAACACACGCTCGTTAGAAGCGCTTTACACTTCATTAACAAAGCTCGCCCGAACCTTTTTATATGTTTTAGCTTCTGGAAAAATGTATTTTTTAATATATTTTGTATTTAATTATTTTTAATTAAATGCTATCATTAAATAGAATTTATTAAATTATCATTAAATGATAAGATTTTATTTTATCATTTTAATTAAAAAAAATTAAATAATCATAATAAAAACATATATATATGATTTTATTTTTCATTAATTTTCATCAAATTTATAAAGAAATGTAAAAGTACATAATATATTGTTTTGTTCATAAATAGACAGATACAATGGAATTAGTGAAAAAATAAATAATTATAAGATTAATCATTGTTTAATTCATTTAAATTGTCAATGTGTGTGTGCATATATATATATATATATATATATACACACACATATATATATAAATATATACACACACACATGTATATGACTTGTTTTAAAAATGCATGAATGTATTTTATATATTTAAATGTATATAATATTTACAAATAATTTATATTATATATAACATTTAATTTTTATTTTTTAATATATAATATTTAATAAATATACACATGTATATGACTTGTTTTAAGAAAAACATAAATGTATTTCATATATTTAAATGTATATAATATTAAAAAATAATTTATATATTTTAATAATATATAACATTTAATTTTTATTTAATTTTTTTTAATATATAACATTTAATTTTTTAATTAATCAAATATAATGATGGCAAATGAGACATCCATCAATAAATAAATTTAACAAATGATTATATTACAGAATATTTAGCCAAAATTCCCCAAAATGATCATCCATTGATAAAACTTTTGCATTTTAGAAAGTGTGAAACGGACTATTATTGTACAGCTGTGTTTGATCACTGACCTTCGATGATAATCTGGAAATATCCTGGAGTGTGTCCTGATTAAATCAGTGTGAGATGATACGAGTGTAAGAGTTGTTCAATCTATTAAGTGGATCTCCTGTGTCGCTCTCTCTCAGTTAACAAACAGATCAACGATAAGGAGCGCGTGGCGGCCGCCATGGAGAACCCGAACCTGCGGGAGATCGTGGAGCAGTGTGTTACTGAACCAGACGACTGACACACACACACACACACACACAGATCATGTCTGATGAAACTAGAAAACTAAGCCCAGCAGGACTTTTGCCGGACGAGAAGTTGCCTGGATGAAGCAAGAAGGTCTTTCCCGTTTGTTTGTTTGTTTCATTCCTCAAGCTGAGAGACAACACACACACACACTTCCTGAGTAAACGATCAAAACGTTGCATCAACTCATAAAAGAACACCTTTAAAGGTTTGTTCCCCTAAACAGACGAACCCTCATGTCCCCAAACATCAGACTTTCTGAATCATTCAACATGAATGAGCTTCTGTTTCCATACATTCAGAGGGGATTTGACTATGAACTGCTCAAAAAAGGCACCAAAATCACATTAAAATGATCATTTATGAGCAAAAAAAGACACCGACTAGAATATTTTAAGAAAACAAAAGCAAATTTTAGACTTAAGTTGCCGGGGACATTCTGATCCTGCAGATTATGTGAGATGAACTAGTTTTTAAAGTTTTTTGTTTTTTTGTGATGGACAATGATGGGTTTGTAAATAACTTGATTTTATAAGGGAAAAGTCTATATTTGTAGAACTCCGGATGTTATGAATAAAACCTTTCTCGGAGAAGTGATGCGAGAAGCGTATGTTTATGCAGATATGGTTCCCAGGCTCATGGAAAACATGGAAATATTAACCATGGGGTTTTATATATTTTTATAGGCCTGGGGAAGTCATTAACTTAATAAAATCATTTTTTAAAAAGCATAATTGTATAGTAAATATAATTTTTATTGTCTAAGTAGCTGGAAATTAATTTTTGTGAGTGAAATCTACATAAATTATTTTTTTGTACAAATTATGTCAAAACAGAAGTGGAAATTCATTAGTTAAAATGTAAGTTAACTGTTTTTGAACAAGTAATTATTTAATACTAAATAATAATTCATTAAATAATTCATAAATGTATTATTATTCAATCGAATTATTTTTACATTTAAATATTATTAATACTAATAATATAATTCACACTAAATAAATAGATTTTAATTAATGTCATTTGTTTATATTCAATATCATCTCATTCCTAATTTATAAAATGTATATTCAAATAAAAAAAAACATTTTATATTCATAAAAAATAATAATTTATAAACGTATAATTAAATTGATAAAATGTAACATTTAAATAATTTACCTAATTCATACTAAATTTACAAAAATGTCTATTTAAATTAAACGTAAAACATTGGGACTATTAAATAATTTAATTCATCCTGTATAATAAATGTATATTTAAATTAAAGAATGTAAAATATTTAAATATAGAATAATTTAGTTTATATGAAATACTTTATAAATGCTAATAAATAAACTAATTCAAACAAAAATAATAAATGCATATTTAAATTAAAGAATGCAAATGTAAAATATTAAATGATTACAATAATAATAAAATTCATACTAAATGTTTAAAAAAAATTTAAAATGTTCAATAATAATACGATTCATTATCTTTTATAACAAAAATAAATATTTGATGGTTATTTTAACCATAAGGTCTTTAAATTTCCCAGCAGTGGATGCTGTAATGCCAGACGATGGCAGACGGTGGCGCTCAACATCTTCACATCGATTCACACTGTACATTACAGGCTGAAAACTTCTCCTTTTACACTATTTTGAAGGGTCACTTCAGAACAAAGTCTTCTTTAAGGTGATGATGAAATATTAAACGTTAGTTAAATTCCTCTGGACTGCAGATTTAACATCTCAAGTCAAGCATCAAGTATTTAACAGGCTTCCGCTGCCGGACATTCAAGGCCTCGCTTTCTGCAGTCAGATGAACATAATCACAGACGATGAAGACTGGCAGAGGCACAATCCATCTCGTCACATTAGCCTTTTTATTTAAAAACGTCTCGCTAAACAACTTTAATCGCTTTACTGTGTGAATACTAATGAGGTTTATTGATTGTTGGCAGTCGTCTGTTATTAGCTGGATCGTGCTAATTGGTTCAAGTTTACAAAAGCCTTTTACGTTTACAGAAAAATAAGCAATGAAAGCAGCAGGCTAAATAATTATATATAAATTATCTGTGCACAAGTCAAACAACATTGTGTTTTGGTGCTTCTTAGCCACATGTCATTCTGCAAGAGGACCATTGTTCCCCTTTTACAGTCTTGATGTGTTTTAGGCTCAACTAGAACAGGTTTTCCAGCTTGAATGTTGATTATTTTCCTCATATTCTCCGTTGTTGCGGCTCCTCTCGTCCCAGTCTGTCAGTAACGCTCTGTTTCACTAAAATAGTACGATGCAATATTGAAGAAATCAACTAGCGAGTCTCGACTGTTTCCCGAAACCGTACACTGTAACAGATTTTTGTAATTTGAACGGCATTTTACTGTAATAAGTACAGTATAATACTGTTAAATGTGCCAGCAGTCTAATACTGTAACTATCCAAGGATTATGGAAAAAATATGTTGACTACTGTAATTATTTTCTACTGTAAATCGGAAAAAAATCTAATTATGTAAAAGGAATAATTCTAATACTGTAAATAAAAATACAGTAGTTGAATGAATACAATATACAGTATTATTCCTGTAAATTAATATATGGTTCTTGTACTGTAAATGAAAAATACAGTACTCATACTGTCAATATTAAAACAGTATACAATTGAATTACTGTAAAAGAAATTACAGTACAGATACTGCAAACACTTTTACAGTAACTTACTAGTTTTAATGAGTCTGTTTGAGATCGAATTAATGCGAGATGTTTTGCTATACATTACGCACATGGCATCTAAGGAATATTTCTCAGTTATTTTGCTTTCTTTACAGATTCACTCATCGGCTCGTTCACACACACACTCTTCAAAAACTACACTTTAAATCTCGACAACTAAAAGACATAAATTACATTTGTATGTATTCTAAATATAAGACAGGTTGTACCGAATGTCAGCTTATTTTGCTCAAGATTTATTAAATTCACATTAAACTGCTTCTAACCACAAGTCGAGATCTGTTTAGAGAAACACACCCTGTCTCTATGAAGCCCCTCCTTCTGAAAAGCACACTGTGCTCTGATTGGTCGGCTGGAGCAGTGTTTTGTGATTGGTCGAGCGCTTTGAGTGCGTTTGCGAAATGCCCCGCCCCTTTTTAACCATCAGTTTAACACACTACCACTAACTCAACCAGGCCCCGCCCCTTTATTCTGCGCATTAATTATTATAATGAGGAATGTTGTGACATGTCCGTTCCCGGAAGAAACTCAAGACTACGATGAGTTCAGAAACACTGACACAAGAACGTTTGTTGATTGTTTCAAAGCAGGTTCATATTAAATTAATAAAAAATAAGTGTGTTAATGTTGTAATTCATAAAAACAAAAAGGTCCCTTAGTCAAGACTAACTAGTGAATACTGAAACATTTGACATAATGAACATTTTCAAACAATCAAAACGTGTCTCTGGAACACTTGATTGTGATTGGTCGATACAGTCATTATGCAATCAGATATATTTGCATAAGTGATTTCCTTCACAGCTACTACTTTTGTGCGTCTCATAAGCCTCGGCTTTCAGTCACGAGCTCTGTGCATAATTTGTGAGAGTGTTTCTTGACAATGCTCCCATTCCCGGTTCTGGGTAATCAGTCTCCCTTCCTCAAGGAAAAAGTCTTGGCTTGAAACACGGAGACACGTTATCTCGTAAGACACACTATGAATGACAAATGAAGGCAGGTTTAGAGTCCTAAAACCTTGAAGAGTATCAGCCTGCCAGCCAGAGATTCCCTTGGCAGACGTGCTCTTCAGTTTATGAGTATATTTAAGATGACAATGTCTTCTCTATATCAGTGTTTCTGAACTCATTGTAGTCTTCAGTTTCTCCCGGGAACGAATACGTCACAATATTCCTCATTATAATAATTAATGCGCAGAATAAAGGGGCGGGGCCTGGTTGAGTCAGGCACACTGCTCCAGCCGACCAATCAGAGCACAGTGTGCTTTTTAGAAGGAGGGGCTTCATAGAGATGGGAACAATGGGAGCCGCAACAATGGAGAATATGGTTACGTTAAGGTTAAGGCATTTAGGATTAGCTTGTATTACGTGACCTTATAATAAAATATTACCCGTTGTGTTTGGTTGGTAGTATGAATCTTTCACGATATGACCAGCATCCTGAATCGAGAGACAGTTTTGAATGTCCACATGAACACTAATAACAGTAGTGGATTCAGTCGCGCTTTAGGTTTCATCGTGTTAGTATGCAGACAGTGCTCTGTTCTCTAATCTACACTCAGAAACATCCCTCATCCGTCAGGTTCATGAACCAAAGACACAACAACGCCTGCGGGGACAGACAACACAAACCGACAGCATTCATTCATAATCAAAAACTCAAATCAGGAGGATGTTTCATTTCACATCACGCTCATGTTACACCGGGACGCAGTTGTTTGCGGCGGATTTGGGCTTATGAATATATAATGTGCATTAGAATATATATTAGAATCGTGTTCCCTACAGGTATTTCGATTTGTTTTATTTACCGTGTCCTTGTCGTACACATTCTGTATGATTCAAATCTATGTAAAAGATTTATTTTTTTATTTTAAATTCTTGTTTAAGTCATGTAAAGCACTTGATTATTTTTAACTTTATCGCATGTTACATTTAGAGTTGTACTAAATTGTATTTACAGATAAATGCACATTAAAAAAAGTGTGAAGATATTACATTCAGTCTGCATTTTGCAGCAATTCTTTTTAACTTTAGTATTTCCATAATATGTACACTTTTCCTTTTCACTTGGTAAATAAGGTGTTTTTATTTTAAAGAGGTTATCTTGATCGATGTTTCTGTTTTTTATTTGCACACCGGACATTTTATTTTTTGATTAATCAGAAAATTAATTTATTTAATTAATTAATTTACTATTGATTAATTTATCTATGTAAAATATTCTTATTTTACCTTTGAATGAAGATTATTTATACAGATATTTCTTCTTCTTTAAGCATAAACTCACTTCCTTTTGATGCATTTTTTTTTTTTTTTTTTTTTAGAAAATACCTTCATATCTTCAGTCGTTCTTCTCCAGTAAATGTGTCTTGATGCACGAATGTTTAGATATTTGTGCTGGAAAACAAGACAGAAACACTGAGGATGAGCATCATTTTGCAGTGTGGCACATTCAAACAAATCAACCTGAGTTTTTAACCAGAATAAGCTGCAATGCGGACTTTATGCCAGGTAGACAGAAGAAAAATGAAACAAAACTTTTCTGAGAAGTGGTTTCAATCATAGTTTTCTGAACCGTAGCGATAAATGGAGCTGCTTTTGTCCACGATCAGGGAATCGATACAAAAAGCACCGAGGCGTACTAATGCCAGGCTTGATTTTTCATCCGGGCTGATTCTTTGAGAAGTGCGAGTAGTGCTATTTTCAGATCCACACTTCACATGTAATGTATAATGCAGAGAGCGAGCCGGCCGTGCAGTAAATCCGCTCTAATGACACACACATGCGTGCATGCTTCTCCACAGGATACGGGTCTCAACACAACCAGCGTTTGGATGCATTCGGTACAATCTACAGGTCATCAAAGGCACAGAGGAAACTTGTGGCATTTACGCCAAATAATCCCTCAAAAAATCCACAAATGTCATCGGAAATACCATCTGTGAAATTAACCTTAACCGGTTCCTCATTAGACTGTTTAGTTTTAGGCATTTGGAATCATAGCATACTTCCCTACTATATACACAGATGAAACTCCAAAAATGAATATGGTGCGAATGTTCAATTATTTCGGCAATTCAACTTAAAAGGTGAAACTATATAGACTCATTACATGCAAAGTGAGATAGCCTATTTCAAGCCTCGATTTGTTATAATTTTGATGATTAACAATTCGCAATTCTGACTATATATCTCGCAATTCTGAGTTTATATCTCACAATTCTGACTATATCACGCAATTCTGACTATATCTCACAATTCTGACTTAATATTGCAATTCTGACCTTATATCACGCAACTCTGATCTTATATCACGCAATTCTGAATTTATATCTTGCAATTCTGACTATATCTCGCAATTCTGACAATTTCTCGAAATTCTGACTTTATATTGCAATTCTGACCTTATATCACACAACTCTGATCTTATATCATGCAATTCTGACTATATCTCGCAATTCTGACTTTATATCTCGCAATTCTGACTTTATATCTCGCAATTCTGACAATTTCTCGAAATTCTGACAAAATCACGCAATTCTGACTTTATATTGCAATTCTGACCTTATATCACACAACTCTGATCTTATATCATGCAATTCTGACTTTATATCTCACAAATCTGACTTTATAACACAATTCTGACTTTATATCACGCAATTCTGACTTTATATTGCAATTCTGACTTTATATCTCACAAATCTGACTTTATAACACAATTCTGACTTTATATCACGCAATTCTGACTTTATATTGCAATTCTGACCTTATATCATGCAATTCTGACTTTATATCTCGCAATTCTGACCTTATATCACACAACTCTGATCTTATATCATGCAATTCTGACTTTACAACACAATTCTGACTTTATATCTCGCAATTCTAACTTTACAACACAATTCTGACTCTATATTTCTGAATTAAATCAAATATTTTTTTAAACAAGCTTTCATGCGTCGTGCTGTTAGTATGCGATTTCGAATGCTAGTGTGTAATGATGTTATCTCATCTTTGTCACGAAACCAAATTTTAGAAGTTATCACCCACTCATTAAGGAACATCTCTCATGTGCGTGCCCTGGTTTAGCAGTTCCCATGATGCCTCGGGAGCCTTCAAATCCCTCTAGACTTACAGGTTTTAGGTGTTGAATTCAGCTCTGACTAACAGGCCTCCAGCTGTTTGTTATATATTTGTGAAAAGAACTGAATTAAGGATACGCCGCTCGTCTGCTGGAAATATTAGATATTATGGATTTAGGCATGTTTGTTTGTCTATTTTAGGGCGTTCTTTGTCCTCAAACTGGTGGTTCACGACCCAGAAAGGTCTGATAGTGGGAAATAATGCTGTAAAAGTGGAAAAAAGAGCACAATTTCTCCTCTGAATTTGACAGGATCTATGAACTTTTCGGGCAGATTTTCAAGACAGAAACTGACCATCAGATCTCAGTGAGACTCAGATCTCAGCTCCTTCTGAGGGACATTTTAGCGGAAAAAACACTCAAATCTCACAGTGTGAAAAATACTGAAATGTAAATGTCAGAACATTGTTCTTTCATCTCTTTTCTTACCCATGATGAAGCCTTGACAAGATGGACGCTACTATACAGACTTCACAAGTATTACATGTTGAAACTAGTTACTACTGCTAATCAGAGTCAGGTGGTGTCAGTGGGCGGTGCCTTCTCATTATAGAGAGCATCTGATTGGCCAGTTCATGTGCTTGACTGCATGATGAAGTCATCAATATTTTAAATACATTCACTGAAAGTTTATTTTATTTCATTGTTGTCAAATTTGTTTTCCATGCAATTTTTCCATGCAATTATACGAATTAAACACTGAGAAGAAAAGAAAGAGATGATAAAAACTCAGAAGAGATGATAAAAACTGTTATCAGAGACTTAAAAATTTTAAAATATAATAATGATGAACTCCTGTTGAGTTTAAGTTTAAATAGTAAAAATTGCCTTTTTTCTATGCCTAAGATAAAGACAGGAAAGGAGTCATTAATGTTTTTCTTATTTTGTTTTTGACAAGCTTCAATCACGATTTTATGTTTTTTTAATTCACTTTTGCTGTTGATATTTGGTGAATTGCACGATTTGTACAGCCTTTCCAAAACACATCTATTAAAAGAAAAAAGTACTTGAAAAATCGCAAGTGGATCAAACACAACAAGTGAGTTTAAGCCACCAAAATCCAATTTTGATGACTTTTTCCTTCAGTTTATGTAATGCCATGATGCCAAATCTCACTGTTTCTTCACAAAAGTGCAACTAACTCCACATATAACAGCTTAAATGTTCCTCCTCAAGCATGTTAATAACAAAGTTAATTTCGAAAGTAGAGATGGACATGAACTGTAAACTCTCAGAGATGTGACCGTGGCGTGAACCATAACAGATTCCCACCGGCGCTTGACATGCAGGTGATGAGATCTCTCCTTCTCTCTCAGGCATTTAATGGTATAATTGTCAAATCCTCATTGCGTTTGACTGTCCAGACCTTTGCATTAGTCATCGTCCTCAACCGAAGTGAGTTTTTTTTGCTTTTAATCAGCTTTTATTGCCAAGTACAACATGTACTCCTGATGCACAGGTGCATAAAAATAGCAAGAATACAAGAAATATAAAAATATCATTACGAAAAATTGACATTTTTTCTTAAATGGAACTGTACATTAGTGTAATGTGTGCAAAAAGGTCATAGTTTGGACTTTGAAGAAGATGCAGCACAGCAGATTGAATAGTGTGCGATTTATATGAGACGTAAGCGTGTGTAATTCCAGAAAGCGTGGGAAAACGTGCACATTTCACATGCAGTAATTCTGCAAAAGTGAAGTAAGCAGCTCTTGAACATTGATCATCCGGCAGGGGTTTATGGGATGAAATGACGAGTCGTTGCCCTTCATCTGGGATTCTGTGCTTTCATGAGATCGGGAAACCTTCCCTTTCTGTTCTCAGCTAAATTATTCAACAAACATAGGCGAGTATTTAGAGAAACGAATATTTCCCTGCCTCGGTTTTCAATAATAACATCGTGCACACAACATCGGTTTCAAAAAAAAGTCGTAATTTACATCAACCCACATTAACACGCCGTCGAGCGCAATCATTAAATTACATTAAATTAAAAAAAAAATAGTTGAATCTTGTTCAACATAAAAAAGGTTGAAAATTGCTTAGTTTATTTTGATGAGTCAGAGCAATGTAAAAACTAGGGCTGTCAAACGATTAATCGCATCCAAAATAAAAGTTTGTGTTTACATAATATATGTGTGTGCACTGTGTATAATTATTTTGTATATATAAATACACACATGCATGCATATATTTAAGAAAAATCTGAACGTATATACTTATATAATATATATATATATATATATATATATATATATATATATATATATATTAATATTATGTATAAATATAAATATTTGATAAATTAAGAACACATTTTTCTTAAATATATACATGCATGTGTGGGTATTTATATATACAAAATAATTATACACACTACGCCCACATATATCATGTATATATCATCAATATATTTTAACAAAATCTTACGAACAACCAAGCAAAATCAAATTAAACTCTCCAACCAATCACCATCGTTTTGCATTGTTATCAAAGCCTGCTTGCAGTTCATGCAACAGGTAAAGAACATTTTTTAAATTTAGTTAAAATTATTGACAAAAATTCTAAACAAATATGTAGCCTACTTTAACAAGTAAACTTCATAAACACCTGGTATAGGCTATATATACGTATATAAATAGATATAGATATGTATATGTGTATATTTGCATATATACAGTAAGTTGATGTGTTTCTGTACAGGCCAGTAAGCAGAAGAGGATGCACAAAGTTAAAAATAATGGTTAAATATCAATGAAAAAAACATAAGCTGCGAGTGTGAGTCCCCAAAGATTAATTCATTTGAATGATAGTAATTATTGCACATATCAGACGTGACCAGGTGGATTAAAACGCTTTGTAATCAATCTTTTTCGACTGATCTGTCTGTAAACATGTTTACGCATGACTGAATAATCCTCTATGACACAGAGAGACCCTGTTTGACTCCAGCAATTATTGAGTGCTCGTGGCGAGCCGAGACTCAGACGAGATACGAGAGTTCAAGAGAGCGTCAGTCTCATCCGGTGGATCGGCTCAGGCCACGTCAATCATTACGCCGGTGTGTGTGTGTCTCTGTCTGTCACACAGTTGGAGAGATGGATGAGAGAGACTGGGGTCACATACTGTGTGTATGTGAATAAAGGCTCTGCAAAGTTATTTTCGTTGTTTGCTTAGGGGTGCGAATGCTCCGATATAAAAATTTTGTCCGGTACTGATAACCGGTCATTTTTTATATTAGTGATGCCCTGACTTATATGAACATTTTGGCCAATACCAAAAACCGATAATTCTTTATTTTAGGGATGCACCAATATGAAATGATGGCCGATACCAATAACCGATAATTCTTTATTTTAGGGATGCACCAATATGAAATGATGGCCGATACCAATAACCGATAATAGGCTCTATGCACGATCGCTTCCATATTTGTCTCAGCACGCCCACTCACTTCCGGTGCTGCGTCAGTCTATGGTCATAAGCCGGTTTTGCGATAGGTGGAGATAGTGTCAAATTACACTCGCTGTTTATAAAAACGTCCTCCGGTTAACGTGAATGATGTTAACAACACTGTGAGGCAGTTAGCTGTCACGCAAGAGTAAAAAAGAGAAGTCATTAAATTATATATTTCGAGCCAAATCAACAACTTTGAGTGTTAGTATTCTCTCATATCGTACGAAATTCGACTAGCGAATCAGCGTTTCTAAAATCGTTGTCTCCGTTTCTGAGAAAACGGATTTTATTACAGTTTTGCCGGCTATACACTTGGCCTGCAGAACGCGGTTCCGGAAGTAAAGACGCTGACTGAGATTCGTTCGAACACACGTCAGCAGGGTTCGTGCATAGAGGCTATTATTTATTTTAGGGATGCACCAATATGAAATGATTGCCGATACCAATAACCGATAATTCTTTATTTTAGGGATGCACCAATATGAAATGTTAGCCAATACCAATAACCGATAATTCTTTATATTAGGGATGCACCAATATGAAATGTTAGCCAATACCAATAACCGATAATTCTTTATATTAGGGACGCACCAATATGAAATGTTAGCCGATACCAATAACCGATAATTCTTTATATTAGGGATGCACCAATATGAACATTTTTCATGATACCAATAACCGATAATTCTTTATATTAGGGATGCACCAATATAAAATGTTTGCCGATACCAATAACCGATAATTCTTTATAGTAGGGATGCATCAAAATGTACATTTTTCACGATACCAATAACCGATAATTCTTTATATTAGGGATGCACCAATATAAAATGTTGGCCGATATCAATAACCGATAATTCTTTATTTTAGGGATGCACCAATATAAAATGTTGGCCGATATCAATAACCGATAATTCTTTATTTTAGGGATGCACCAATATAAAACGTTGGCCGATTCAAATAACCGATAATTATTTATTTTAGGGATGAACCAATATGAAATGTTGGCCGATATCAATAACCGATAATTATTTATTTTAGGGATGCACCAATATAAAATGTTGGCCGATATCAATAACCGATAATTATTTATTTTAGGGATGAACCAATATGAAATGTTGGCCGATATCAATAACCGATAATTCTTTATTTTAGGGATGCACCAATATAAAATGTTGGCCGATATCAATAACCGATAATTCTTTATTTTAGGGATGCACCAATATGAAATATATATATATAGAACAATGGCAAGGAAAACTAACTTTACCACGCTCCGAGAGCCCTCTAGTGGTCGGGAGCATTTCCGTTGTGTTATGGTTTTATTTCGTTGTGTAGTAGATTTTTCGTTGTGTCGTTGTGGCTCATTTCCATTGTGTTTGCTTTTTAATTTTTGCTGTGTTGTGCACTACTGGGCCACCGTAGGGTTGGAAGCTGGAGGGTAATTCTATTCATTCCAATAGAGAAATCCTTCTTGACCTCTGACCTCGTTTTCATTTGCCGTCCACTCGACGCAGCAAAGGTCTATGTTACCCTCGAGTTTCCAGACCTGCCAACCTTGAAAAACTTTTTTGAGTAGCAATTTACTGATTTATTGTCGAAGTTCTGGTTCATGAACATGGCGGAACTCACGCGGAAAAAAAAAAGTGCCATTACCACTGTCTGTCATTTTGGCTGGTTAGCATTATATATATAGAGTAATATATTGGCATATATCTTTTGAGAATGCAAGAGACACACACAAACATGTCTTTGTATAAGCATTCGTGTATGCCTATCTTCATAATTCTAGTTTTGACTCCTAAAGTTTTTTTTTAATTCGATCCAAATCAGACAATTTCACTTGCACTGCAATTTACAGTGAAAGTCCAAAGTTTCAATACTGCTCAAAAACATTTTTATTTATGATTAATATTGCATTATATAGTATATAATGTGTGCTGGTCAACTAGTCTAGAATTAAGAAACCCCTAGAAAAAAAAAAGATAAATTGTAATTTATTACCCCAATATCCAAATATGATACTAAATCTCAAAGAAAAAAGAGCTTTTATTTGTGACGTGCTGTCTTTACATTTGAACATTGTACATTTTAAACAGGACACGCATTACTGAATAAACGTCTAATAATAATAGTCAGTGTTTGTGAGAGAGAGCTCGCGCTGCACTGATACAACTGTACTTTTTAACCCGCAAGTAACGAACGTGCTAATTTTCATACAAAATACATAAGGTAGGCTTACTTTAGTTATTATTAACACAAAATGTAACACAAGCAGGCTGCGTTTCTCAATCATGAGAATGAGTAAATAAACGCCTGTTTCTCCAGACTCGCACTTATCAGTCATCCAGAAATCACAGAACTTTCATAATCACTTAACCATAACGATTTATTTCATCAAGATTTATTGCTCAGCATTACTTAAGCATTTTATACCTTTGCATGGCTGAATGTTGTTACCATGAATGCCGGAGTATTTTGAGTGAGATTTATAATCCATGCGATCACTCCCGTGTGATAATCGAATCCAGATCAACCCAATAGCCTACAATATTTCAACTTTCCACATCCACCCCAGCCCGTTTACCTTCAGTAGTCAGAAGTAACTGTACCGTGACTGTAGTAGCCTACTGTTAAATCAAGTCAGACGGCGGGCCGCGGGAGTGGAAGCGGGATCGAGCGGGATTCTTTATTGCCTTACGCATCTGTCAATCATCCCCGCTTGCTATTTTGGGAAATAATCCCAGCATTAGTTGATTGGCAAAACTCTTCTTAATTTGCTGTTGATTGATTTGAGGACTGCGCGCGAAAAGAGGCGGGTCAGCAGGTTTTTGCGTAGTTTAGAGTGACAGATCGTATCAGCGTACTTTGAGTTCAAAATGCGTAACCGACACGCAAAATGCCTACAGGTTGGCAGGTCTGGGGTTCACTTATCAATTTAGATAGATCAGGTAAGGTATTTGAGAATCTATCTCTAGTGGTTGGAAGGATTGTTCTGCCTGGTCTATAATGTGGCGCGACATGACATATTTCAGCAGTATGTATTATGCAAGTCACCATGTAATGATCAGTGACGTCATTGTTTTTACGGTATAATATCTATATTAGTTGGATCGGTTCCATACGATATAATTAAATCTAGTGTATGATTTAGACGATGAGTGGGACCACTGATGTTTTGTTTGACCCCAAAGGAGTTTAATAAGTCTGTAAACGCAGCACCTAACGCATCATTTGTATTATCTACGTGAATGTTAAAATCTCCAACAATTATTGATTTATCGACATTCACCAATAGATCCGAGAGAAAGTCTGCAAACTCTTTTAGGAATTCAGCATATGGCCCTGGAGGTCTATATACAGTAGCCAAGGCTAGAGATAATATGGATTTCCTTCTTACATCTAAGAGCGTAACATTTAGCACAAGTACTTCAAATGAATTAAACCTGCGATAGTATCAAGTATCATTAAAAATATCTTTATAGATTGTTGCAACACCGCCGCCACGACCGATCAGACGGGGCTCATGTTTATAACAGTATCCTGGCGGAGTAGATTCATTTAGACCGAAATATTCATTTGGTTTAAGCCAGATTTCAGTAAGGCACAGAACATCGAAATTATTATCTGTGACCATTTCATTTACAATAACCGCCTTAGGTGTGAGCGATCTAATGTTTAGAAGACCTAGCTTTAGAGATTGTTTTTGTTCACTGATATTTAGATTTTCTAGTTTAATTACAATAAGATTTTTGCTAGATCCTACACTACATTTATTGTTTGGCTTCACTAAACGAGGAATAGACAGAGTTTATATATAATGTTCCACACTATGCATATTAGTTAAGTTTGTAACAAAGGGTGTGATTTGGACTTTGACTTACTAGTCATCTGGTCTGTAACGTCTTGGAGATGTTGTCCGACAGAACAGCCGCTCCGATTCTGCTGGAGTCCATCTGCACGGTACAGCCTGGGTCTCTCCCAAAACAGATTCCAATTATTTACAAAGAGCAGTTTCTGTTCATTACACAGTGACATTAACCATTCATTTAATGCAAATAGTCTACTGAACCTTTCCTGTCCTTGTCGGTACGTGGGGAGCGGTCCAGACACGATGATCGTTGCTTCAGGCGCTGTGCTGCGTACCGTCTCGGTCAGGCTCCTGTAGTCCTTCTTCAGTACCTCAGTCTGCCGCAGCCTGATGTCGTTCGCTCCCGCATGCAGCACAACAGCTCCGACGCGCTCGTCCCCGTTCAGGATCTCGGGAACCTGTGCAGCGACATCAAGAACACGAGCACCAGGAAAGCAGTGAGTGCGCACCTTACCTTTACCCGAGGTAGCGCGGACATGACGGACCATGGACGGGCCGATGATCACGGCGTCGTCGCGTTCCAGCTCGCGAAGAGGGGAGAAGCGGTTCCGAGTGGAGATCTCGAAGACCGGGAGGGGCGGAGAGGCAGCTCTGGTCCTGTCTCGTGTCTTCCGCTGTGTGATCCATGGTCCATGGTGTCGGTGCCGGAGTGAATGAAGCCTGAGATGATCGCGTCCTCCTGGGCAGAGGAACACGCGGAGTAGAGGAAGTCGGGGTCAAAGAGTTAATGTTACTAACCACTGATTTGTGAGCGTCGGCGCGTGATGCTTCAAGCGTTGAGCGCCGATCCAATAGCTCGGCTTTCTTCACCAGCAGATCACGGATCTGTGTCTTGACGTATTCCAGCTCCTGCTTCACCGAGAAGAGCTCGAATGTGTCTTCACCTGCACTCAAAGATAAAGTTAGACACGCATCTGATACGTTCGCCATTATAACAGATGAACAGTAAATTAGTAGTGATACTACAAATATCACCACTAATTTAGGACAGAAATGCCGGATATAACCCGTATCCTTTCAGTGAAACGGGTGTAAAAGGAGACGGCCGATAGGCGAGAGGCCACGCGTGAAATGCTAGCGGGCTACTGAGTTTACTATACTTTAAAAGCAATTCAGTTTACTTGTTAAAACCATGCAAACTGGTTGCCTTGAAAATAACAAGTAAGCTTTACTCCAATAACTTAAGGCCTATATAACAAGTGCAAAAATTGGCTAAATTCATTAAACAATGAAATAGAAATGTATCTGACACACATGCACTTTAAAAATTAATACATTGGCAGCCTCTTAACTTGCTTAAAAACCTTGCTTGCTTATAAATGGGCTGACAATTTTAAACAAGTGCCTTAGTTTTTATTATTAATTAATCTATTTCCACTTTCATAAACAAATCAAATGCCAAACATCATTCATTTGATTATGATTACATTCTACAAATACTGCATTCTTACAATCCTGCATACTAACAAATTCACAAAAAACGACCATCTCGGAGAAGAGGAAATAAAGGATGAAGTGGAAGAGAAAGTAGATAAATAAAACAACCTTTCCATTCACTTCTTACCTTGTATTGTGAAGAATAAAGCTAGCTGGCACAACTAAGCAAGTCACAGCAAACACTGGCTCCGGCTCTGGAACAGAAAACACTGCCTCGGCTCTGGAACAGCAACACTGGCTCCGGCTCTGGAACAGAAGACACTGGCTCCGGCATACTAACAAATTCCTGCATACTAACAATCCTGTAACAGCAAACACTGGCTCTGGAACAGCAAACACTGGCTCTGGAACAGCAAACACTGGCTCTGGAACAGAAGACACTGGCTCTGGAACAGCAAACACTGGCTCTGGAACAGCAAACACTGGCTCTGGAACAGAAGACACTGGCTCCGGCTCTAGAACAGAAAACACTGACTCCGGCTCTGGAACAGCAAACACTGGCTCCGGCTCTAGAACAGAAAACACTGGCTCCGGCTCTGGAACAGCAAACACTGGCTCCGGCATACTTACAAATTCCTGCATACTAACAATCCTGTAACAGCAAACACTGGCTCTGGAACAGAAGACACTGGCTCCGGCTCTAGAACAGAAGACACCGGCTCCGGCATACTTACAAATTCCTGCATACTAACAATCCTCTAACAGCAAACACTGGCTCTGGAACAGCAAACACTGGCTCCGGCTCTAGAACAGAAGACACCGGCTCCGGCATACTTACAAATTCCTGCATACTAACAATCCTGTAACAGCAAACACTGGCTCTGAACAGCAAACACTGGCTCCAGCTCTGGAACAGAAGACACTGGCTCCAGCTCTAGAACAGAAGACACTGGCTCCTGCATACTTACAAATTCCTGCATACTAACAATCCTGTAACAGCAAACACTGGCTCTGGAACAGAAAACACTGGCTCCAGCTCTAGAACAGAAGACACTGGCTCCGGCATACTTACAAATTCCTGCATACTAACAATCCTGTAACAGCAAACACTGGCTCTGGAACAGAAGACACTGGCTCCGGCTCCGTAACAGCATACACTGGCTCCGGCATACTTAAAAATTCCTGCATACTAACAATCCTGTAACAGCAAACACTGCCTCTGGAACAGCAAACACTGGTTCCAGCTCTAGAACAGAAGACACTGGCTCCGGCATACTTACAAATTCCTGCATACTAACAATCCTGTAACAGCAAACACTGGCTCTGGAACAGAAGACACTGGCTCCGGCTCTAGAACAGCAGACACTGGCTCCGGCATACTTACAAATTCCTGCATACTAACAATCCTGTAACAGCAAACACTGGCTATGGAACAGCAAACACTGGCTCCGGCTCTGGAACAGAAGACACTGGCTCCGGCTCTGGAACAGCAGACACTGGCTCCGGCATACTTACAAATTCCTGCATACTAACAATCCTGTAACAGCAAACACTGGCTCTGGAACAGCAAACACTGGTTCCAGCTCTAGAACAGAAGACACTGGCTCCAGCTCTAGAACAGAAGACACTGGCTCCGGCATACTTACAAATTCCTGCATACTAACAATCCTGTAACAGCAAACACTGGCTCTGGAACAGCAAACACTGGCTCCAGCTCTGGAACAGAAGACACTGGCTCCGGCTCTAGAACAGAAGACACTGGCTCCGGCATACTTACAAATTCCTGCATACTAACAATCCTGTAACAGCAAACACAGCTCTGGAACAGAAGACACTGGCTCCGGCTCTAGAACAGCAGACACTGGCTCCGGCTCCGTAACAGCAGACACTGGCTCCGGCATACTTACAAATTCCTGCATACTAACAATCCTGTAACAGCAAACACTGGCTCTGGAACAGCAAACACTGGCTCCAGCTCTAGAACAGAAGACACTGGCTCCGGCATACTTACAAATTCCTGCATACTAACAATCCTGTAACAGCAAACACTGGCTCTGGAACAGCAAACACTGGCTCCGGCTCTGGAACAGAAGACACTGGCTCCGGCTCTAGAACAGAAGACACTGGCTCCGGCATACTTACAAATTCCTGCATACTAACAATCCTGTAACAGCAAACACTGGCTCTGGAACAGAAGACACTGGCTCCGGCTCTAGAACAGCAGACACTGGCTCCGGCTCCGTAACAGCAGACACTGGCTCCGGCATACTTACAAATTCCTGCATACTAACAATCCTGTAACAGCAAACACTGGCTCTGGAACAGCAAACACTGGCTCCGGCTCTGGAACAGAAGACACTGGCTCCGGCTCTGGAACAGCAGACACTGGCTCCGGCATACTTACAAATTCCTTAATACTAACAATCCTGTAACAGCAAACACTGGCTCCGGCTCTAGAACAGAAAACACTGGCTCCGGCTCCGTAACAGCAGACACTGGCTCCGGCATACTTACAAATTCCTGCATACTAACAATCCTGTAACAGCAAACACTGGCTCTGGAACAGCAAACACTGTCTCCAGCTCTGGAACAGAAGACACTGGCTCCGGCATACTTACAAAATCCTGGATACTAACAATCCTGTAACAGCAAACACTGGCTCTGGAACAGAAGACACTGGCTCCGGCTCTAGAACAGAAAACACTGACTCCGGCTCTGGAACAGCAAACACTGGCTCCGGTTTTGGAACAGCAAACACTGGCTCCGGCTCTGGAACAGCAAACACTGGCTCCGGCTCTGGAACAGCAAACACTGGCTCCGGCATACTTACAAATTCCTGCATACTAACAATCCTGTAACAGCAAACACTGGCTCTGGAACATAAGACACTGGCTCCGGCTCTAGAACAGAAGACACCGGCTCCGGCATACTTACAAATTCCCGCATACTAACAATCCTGTAACAGCAAACACTGGCTCTGAACAGCAAACACTGGCCCCAGCTCTGGAACAGAAGACACTGGCTCCAGCTCTAGAACAGAAGACACTGGCTCCTGCATACTTACAAATTCCTGCATACTAACAATCCTGTAACAGCAAACACTGGCTCTGGAACAGAAAACACTGGCTCCAGCTCTAGAACAGAAGACACTGGCTCCGGCATACTTACAAATTCCTGCATACTAACAATCCTGTAACAGCAAACACTGGCTCTGGAACAGAAGACACTGGCTCCGGCTCTAGAACAGCAGACACTGGCTCCAGCTCTAGAACAGAAGACACTGGCTCCGGCATACTTACAAATTCCTGCATACTAACAATCCTGTAACAGCAAACACTGGCTCTGGAACAGAAGACACTGGCTCCGGCTCCGTAACAGCATACACTGGCTCCGGCATACTTAAAAATTCCTGCATACTAACAATCCTGTAACAGCAAACACTGCCTCTGGAACAGCAAACACTGGCTCCAGCTCTGGAACAGAAGACACTGGCTCCGGCATACTTACAAATTCCTGCATACTAACAATCCTGTAACAGCAAACACTGGCTCTGGAACAGCAAACACTGGCTCCAGCTCTAGAACAGAAGACACTGGCTCCGGCATACTTACAAATTCCTGCATACTAACAATCCTGTAACAGCAAACACTGGCTCTGGAACAGAAGACACTGGCTCCGGCTCTAGAACAGCAGACACTGGCTCCGGCATACTTACAAATTCCTGCATACTAACAATCCTGTAACAGCAAACACTGGCTCTGGAACAGCAAACACTGGCTCCGGCTCTGGAACAGAAGACACTGGCTCCGGCTCTGGAACAGCAGACACTGGCTCCGGCATACTTACAAATTCCTGCATACTAACAATCCTGTAACAGCAAACACTGGCTCTGGAACAGCAAACACTGGCTCCAGCTCTAGAACAGAAGACACTGGCTCCGGCATACTTACAAATTCCTGCATACTAACAATCCTGTAACAGCAAACACTGGCTCTGGAACAGCAAACACTGGCTCCAGCTCTAGAACAGAAGACACTGGCTCCGGCATACTTACAAATTCCTGCATACTAACAATCCTGTAACAGCAAACACTGGTTCTGGAACAGCAAACACTGGCTCCAGCTCTAGAACAGAAGACACTGGCTCCGGCATACTTACAAATTCCTGCATACTAACAATCCTGTAACAGCAAACACAGCTCTGGAACAGAAGACACTGGCTCCGGCTCTAGAACAGCAGACACTGGCTCCGGCTCCGTAACAGCAGACACTGGCTCCGGCATACTTACAAATTCCTGCATACTAACAATCCTGTAACAGCAAACACTGGCTCTGGAACAGCAAACACTGGCTCCAGCTCTGGAACAGAAGACACTGGCTCCGGCATACTTACAAATTCCTGCATACTAACAATCCTGTAACAGCAAACACTGGCTCTGGAACAGCAAACACTGGCTCCAGCTCTAGAACAGAAGACACTGGCTCCGGCATACTTACAAATTCCTGCATACTAACAATCCTGTAACAGCAAACACTGGCTCCAGCTCTGGAACAGAAGACACTGGCTCCAGCTCTAGAACAGAAGACACTGGCTCCGGCATACTTACAAATTCCTGCATACTAACAATCCTGTAACAGCAAACACTGGCTCCAGCTCTGGAACAGAAGACACTGGCTCCGGCTCTAGAACAGAAGACACTGGCTCCGGCATACTTACAAATTCCTGCATACTAACAATCCTGTAACAGCAAACACTGGCTCTGGAACAGAAGACACTGGCTCCGGCTCTAGAACAGCAGACACTGGCTCCGGCTCCGTAACAGCAGACACTGGCTCCGGCATACTTACAAATTCCTGCATACTAACAATCCTGTAACAGCAAACACTGGCTCTGGAACAGCAAACACTGGCTCCGGCTCTGGAACAGAAGACACTGGCTCCGGCTCTGGAACAGCAGACACTGGCTCCGGCATACTTACAAATTCCTGAATACTAACAATCCAGTAACAGCAAACACTGGCTCCGGCTCTAGAACAGAAAACACTGGCTCCGGCTCCGTAACAGCAGACACTGGCTCCGGCATACTTACAAATTCCTGCATACTAACAATCCTGTAACAGCAAACACTGGCTCTGGAACAGCAAACACTGGCTCCAGCTCTGGAACAGAAGACACTGGCTCCGGCATACTTACAAAATCCTGGATACTAACAATCCTGTAACAGCAAACACTGGCTCTGGAACAGAAAACACTGGCTCCAGCTCTAGAACAGAAGACACTGGCTCCGGCATACTTACAAATTCCTGCATACTAACAATCCTGTAACAGCAAACACTGGCTCTGGAACAGAAGACACTGGCTCCGGCTCTAGAACAGCAGACACTGGCTCCAGCTCTAGAACAGAAGACACTGGCTCCGGCATACTTACAAATTCCTGCATACTTACAATCCTGTAACAGCAAACACTGGCTCTGGAACAGAAGACACTGGCTCCGGCTCCGTAACAGCATACACTGGCTCCGGCATACTTAAAAATTCCTGCATACTAACAATCCTGTAACAGCAAACACTGCCTCTGGAACAGCAAACACTGGCTCCAGCTCTGGAACAGAAGACACTGGCTCCGGCATACTTACAAATTCCTGCATACTAACAATCCTGTAACAGCAAACACTGGCTCTGGAACAGCAAACACTGGCTCCAGCTCTAGAACAGAAGACACTGGCTCCGGCATACTTACAAATTCCTGCATACTAACAATCCTGTAACAGCAAACACTGGCTCTGGAACAGCAAACACTGGCTCCGGCTCTGGAACAGAAGACACTGGCTCCGGCTCTGGAACAGCAGACACTGGCTCCGGCATACTTACAAATTCCTGCATACTAACAATCCTGTAACAGCAAACACTGGCTCTGGAACAGCAAACACTGGCTCCAGCTCTAGAACAGAAGACACTGGCTCCAGCTCTAGAACAGAAGACACTGGCTCCGGCATACTTACAAATTCCTGCATACTAACAATCCTGTAACAGCAAACACTGGCTCTGGAACAGCAAACACTGGCTCCAGCTCTAGAACAGAAGACACTGGCTCCGGCATACTTACAAATTCCTGCATACTAACAATCCTGTAACAGCAAACACTGGTTCTGGAACAGCAAACACTGGCTCCAGCTCTAGAACAGAAGACACTGGCTCCGGCATACTTACAAATTCCTGCATACTAACAATCCTGTAACAGCAAACACAGCTCTGGAACAGAAGACACTGGCTCCGGCTCTAGAACAGCAGACACTGGCTCCGGCATACTTACAAATTCCTGCATACTAACAATCCTGTAACAGCAAACACTGGCTCTGGAACAGCAAACACTGGCTCCAGCTCTGGAACAGAAGACACTGGCTCCGGCATACTTACAAATTCCTGCATACTAACAATCCTGTAACAGCAAACACTGGCTCTGGAACAGCAAACACTGGCTCCAGCTCTAGAACAGAAGACACTGGCTCCGGCATACTTACAAATTCCTGCATACTAACAATCCTGTAACAGCAAACACTGGCTCCAGCTCTGGAACAGAAGACACTGGCTCCAGCTCTAGAACAGAAGACACTGGCTCCGGCATACTTACAAATTCCTGCATACTAACAATCCTGTAACAGCAAACACTGGCTCCAGCTCTGGAACAGAAGACACTGGCTCCGGCTCTAGAACAGAAGACACTGGCTCCGGCATACTTACAAATTCCTGCATACTAACAATCCTGTAACAGCAAACACTGGCTCTGGAACAGAAGACACTGGCTCCGGCTCCGTAACAGCAGGCACTGGCTCCGGCATACTTACAAATTCCTGCATACTAACAATCCTGTAACAGCAAACACTGGCTCTGGAACAGCAAACACTGGCTCCGGCTCTGGAACAGAAGACACTGGCTCCGGCTCTGGAACAGCAGACACTGGCTCCGGCATACTTACAAATTCCTGAATACTAACAATCCAGTAACAGCAAACACTGGCTCCGGCTCTAGAACAGAAAACACTGGCTCTGGCTCCGTAACAGCAGACACTGGCTCCGGCATACTTACAAATTCCTGCATACTAACAATCCTGTAACAGCAAACACTGGCTCTGGAACAGCAAACACTGGCTCCAGCTCTGGAACAGAAGACACTGGCTCCGGCATACTTACAAAATCCTGGATACTAACAATCCTGTAACAGCAAACACTGGCTCTGGAACAGAAAACACTGGCTCCAGCTCTAGAACAGAAGACACTGGCTCCGGCATACTTACAAATTCCTGCATACTAACAATCCTGTAACAGCAAACACTGGCTCTGGAACAGAAGACACTGGCTCCGGCTCTAGAACAGCAGACACTGGCTCCAGCTCTAGAACAGAAGACACTGGCTCCGGCATACTTACAAATTCCTGCATACTTACAATCCTGTAACAGCAAACACTGGCTCTGGAACAGAAGACACTGGCTCCAGCTCCGTAACAGCATACACTGGCTCCGGCATACTTAAAAATTCCTGCATACTAACAATCCTGTAACAGCAAACACTGCCTCTGGAACAGCAAACACTGGCTCCAGCTCTGGAACAGAAGACACTGGCTCCGGCATACTTACAAATTCCTGCATACTAACAATCCTGTAACAGCAAACACTGGCTCTGGAACAGCAAACACTGGCTCCAGCTCTAGAACAGAAGACACTGGCTCCGGCATACTTACAAATTCCTGCATACTAACAATCCTGTAACAGCAAACACTGGCTCTGGAACAGCAAACACTGGCTCCGGCTCTGGAACAGAAGACACTGGCTCCGGCTCTGGAACAGCAGACACTGGCTCCGGCATACTTACAAATTCCTGCATACTAACAATCCTGTAACAGCAAACACTGGCTCTGGAACAGCAAACACTGGCTCCAGCTCTAGAACAGAAGACACTGGCTCCAGCTCTAGAACAGAAGACACTGGCTCCGGCATACTTACAAATTCCTGCATACTAACAATCCTGTAACAGCAAACACTGGCTCTGGAACAGCAAACACTGGCTCCAGCTCTAGAACAGAAGACACTGGCTCCGGCATACTTACAAATTCCTGCATACTAACAATCCTGTAACAGCAAACACTGGTTCTGGAACAGCAAACACTGGCTCCAGCTCTAGAACAGAAGACACTGGCTCCGGCATACTTACAAATTCCTGCATACTAACAATCCTGTAACAGCAAACACAGCTCTGGAACAGAAGACACTGGCTCCGGCTCTAGAACAGCAGACACTGGCTCCGGCTCCGTAACAGCAGACACTGGCTCCGGCATACTTACAAATTCCTGCATACTAACAATCCTGTAACAGCAAACACTGGCTCTGGAACAGCAAACACTGGCTCCAGCTCTGGAACAGAAGACACTGGCTCCGGCATACTTACAAATTCCTGCATACTAACAATCCTGTAACAGCAAACACTGGCTCTGGAACAGCAAACACTGGCTCCAGCTCTAGAACAGAAGACACTGGCTCCGGCATACTTACAAATTCCTGCATACTAACAATCCTGTAACAGCAAACACTGGCTCCAGCTCTGGAACAGAAGACACTGGCTCCGGCATACTTACAAATTCCTGCATACTAACAATCCTGTAACAGCAAACACTGGCTCCAGCTCTGGAACAGAAGACACTGGCTCCGGCTCTAGAACAGAAGACACTGGCTCCGGCATACTTACAAATTCCTGCATACTAACAATCCTGTAACAGCAAACACTGGCTCTGGAACAGAAGACACTGGCTCCGGCTCTAGAACAGCAGACACTGGCTCCGGCTCCGTAACAGCAGACACTGGCTCCGGCATACTTACAAATTCCTGCATACTAACAATCCTGTAACAGCAAACACTGGCTCTGGAACAGCAAACACTGGCTCCGGCTCTGGAACAGAAGACACTGGCTCCGGCTCTGGAACAGCAGACACTGGCTCCGGCATACTTACAAATTCCTGAATACTAACAATCCGGTAACAGCAAACACTGGCTCCGGCTCTAGAACAGAAAACACTGGCTCCGGCTCCGTAACAGCAGACACTGGCTCCGGCATACTTACAAATTCCTGCATACTAACAATCCTGTAACAGCAAACACTGGCTCTGGAACAGCAAACACTGGCTCCAGCTCTGGAACAGAAGACACTGGCTCCGGCATACTTACAAAATCCTGGATACTAACAATCCTGTAACAGCAAACACTGGCTCTGGAACAGAAGACACTGGCTCCGGCTCTAGAACAGCAGACACTGGCTCCGGCTCCGCAACAGCAGACACTGGCTCCGGCATACTTACAAATTCCTGCATACTAACAATCCTCTAACAGCAAACACTGGCTCTGGAACAGCAAACACTGGCTCCGGCTCTAGAACAGAAAACACTGGCTCCGGCTCTGGAACAGCAAACACTGGCTCCGGCATACTTACAAATTCCTGCATACTAACAATCCTGTAACAGCAAACACTGGCTCTGGAACAGAAGACACTGGCTCCGGCTCTAGAACAGAAGACACTGGCTCCGGCTCTAGAACAGAAGACACTGGCTCCGGCTCTAGAACAGAAGACACTGGCTCCGGCATACTTACAATCCTGTAACAGCAAACACTGGCTCTGGAACAGCAAACACTGGCTCCAGCTCTGGAACAGAAGACACTGGCTCCAGCTCTAGAACAGAAGACACTGGCTCCGCCATACTTACAAATTCCTGCATACTAACAATCCTGTAACAGCAAACACTGGCTCTGGAACAGAAAACACTGGCTCCAGCTCTAGAACAGAAGACACTGGCTCCGGCATACTTACAAATTCCTGCATACTAACAATCCTGTAACAGCAAACACTGGCTCTGGAACAGAAGACACTGGCTCCGGCTCTAGAACAGCAGACACTGGCTCCGGCTCCGTAACAGCAGACACTGGCTCCGGCATACTTACAAATTCCTGCATACTAACAATCCTGTAACAGCAAACACTGGCTCTGGAACAGCAAACACTGGCTCCGGCTCTAGAACAGAAAACACTGACTCCGGCTCTGGAACAGAAAACACTGGCTCCGGTTTTGGAACAGCAAACACTGGCTCCGGCTCTGGAACAGCAAACACTGGCTCCGGCTCTGGAACAGCAAACACTGGCTCCGGCACTAGAACAGAAAACACTGGCTCCGGCATACTTACAAATTCCTGCATACTAACAATCCTGTAACGGCAAACACTGGCTCTGGAACAGAAGACACTGGCTCCGGCTCTGGAACAGCAAACACTGGCTCCGGCACACTTACAAATTCCTGCATACTAACAATCCTGTAACAGCAAACACTGGCTCCGGCTCTGGAACAGAAGACACTGGCTCCGGGTCTGGAACAGAAGACACTGGCTCCGGCTCTGAAACAGAAGACACTGGCTCCGGCTCTGAAACAGAAGACACTGGCTCCGGCTCTGGAACAGAAGACACTGGCTCCGGCTCTGGAACAGCAAACACTGGCTCCGGCACACTTACAGTAGGTGGACAACCAGAATGTCGTTTACCGTCGCGACAAGTGCCGTGGTAAATCTACCGCGGCTAAAATAAACCAGCCGTATTTCAAAGTTGGTGGCGAAATGACCACCAGGTGGCGCAAAGGGACATTTAGCGAAAGCAAAACGTAATTATGTAAAAGTAGTCTACATTTTAAATAGAATATAGCTTTAACTAGAATATAAACTTTTAGGCTATAGGAGAACATTTTATGCATCAAAAGTTAAAATAGGCAGCGAAAATAAAGTGCTGCTTTCATTGACGCTATTGAGGAATGCGAAGACTGAAGAGCGCCTCTCTCGCGTGCGCACACTGACGGCTGAACAACCGAACTTCTGGGCGTTTGTCAGTGTGAAAAGTCGTGGTCGAGTGGTAGAACTTTGGTACAATCATTTTGATGACACTGGTTCAAATCCCGCATAAACGTGTATTAAAATTACCTTGCATTTCTTTTTTACATTAAGGAACAAATCTCTTACAACAGATTGACTGAATTTACATCTTCAAAAGCAGTTGTGTTAAAAAAATCCATGTAGATTAAAAAAAAACAAAAAACAAAACATAGGCCAAGCTAAGCAAGTTGCGATTTGCCGGTGGGGTATTTCCCCCTCCACAGTAATCAATGCTATAATTCGCCTAAGTATATATGTATATATGCAACACGCACGTTTAAACAACAAATGGCCTAATAAAATCATCTTTTAAAACTGTATAAGGGGTAGGCCTGTTTTCATGTAATGTAGGCTTACACTCACAATAGTTTAACGACAAAACGTCCTGCTCATTCTGTAAGTGAACACATGGCCGAGTGGTAGAACTTACGGTTAGAACATGATAATGACATGGGTTCGAAGCTTGATTTAACATGGTTAAATGGTTAAATTTTATATTTCGGTAGGCCTATTTATGAATAACGATTTGTCTAGTTATAAAACTGTTACACCATTTAGTGTTTTTTTTTTGTGCTTAATTTATGAAAAAAATGTATATTTCCATTTTACACTAAGGAAGGAATAAAATAGTAGCCTATCCAACAGAATGACTTCTGTACATCTCCAATCGTAATTTCAAAAGCAGTTCCGTAAATAAATAAATAAATAAATAAAAATTATTTAATAAAAATAAAGAAATAAAGAAATAAAATAAAAAAATATGAGGAGTTCTTTTCCAAAACGCTATAAATCCATTTCAATATCGGAAAATATTTGGAGTGGGTCAGACATGATTTTGACCACCAATTAAGTTTTGTTTTGTAGAAAGCTTGTAAATTTCGTTTCGGATAAATTGTATCTTCATTTTAATAAATATTTCATCAACAAATTGACTGGATTAATACATTATAAGTGACATAGAGGCGCGCGTATTAACTGGAGAGCGTCTCATGAACCGAAACACAGCGCGCGTGTTAACTGGAGCGCGTCTCATATGAACCGAAACACCTCGATGCGCTTGCCTCAGAGACAGCTTTAAATGTCTACTTTTTAAACAAAACAATTAAAACGAAAACAAACTGGTAACTCTCTGCGTATAGGCTAATTCGAAGTAGTCATATGCGTTTAGGCCTATGCGCGTTCACTGCGAAGATGGCGAGTCAGGATCATCAACTTTATCTTTGCTGCTGACACCGACAGAAAACATTAGTTTACTAGAGTTTAGAGCAGCATGTTTGCAACAATAACACAGTCAAACAGAATGTAAGCCCAACATGTGCATGTGCAGTTGTGTGTGTGCGTCACACATTAAATGTTTTAGAATGTAACACAACATTCAAATGCAAATATGCGCCCTCCCCCTCTTGAAAGGCTGTGTGTCCACCAACGCGTTTTTCCACACGCCTGGCGTAATATGTTTTCAATTGTTTTCAATGGGAGCGCCACGGTTTTTTTAAACGCAATGAGCGTAATCAAAGCAGCGCTCCTGCTCCTGAGATCAGGCTGGCGTTTTTATGTCGTTTTTTCTTCGAACAATTCAAGAACAATATAGTCTATAGGCTACAAATTGAACGTGGTTTATTTTTTGTAAAACTTTAAAACTGGTCTTTCTTGACGATTCCTCGGTAGCTTTTGTTTGAAGGCATTCAATTGCTCCAAAACACTAACGTTAGAAACAACTGCACTTTATCACAACGGATTAATAAACCGTACCTAATCCGTACGAGTTCCCCGTTCTCTCAGATTTGTAAACCGTGCCCTCAGTTTTTGCAATCTGTACCCACAAATTCATAAACAGTGCCCACGCTTTCGCAATCCGCATGATTCAGAGTGTGCCGCATGATTCAACCAGGCCTCCTGTTTAGATGCGGGATGCATTGCATTGTTTTTAAAATCCTTTTTTTTTTAAAAAAGATAATTTCTTGCATTTAAAAAAATAAATAATAGGCTACATTTAGGATAGTACTTTTATCTTTAAAGTAAAAATTTTGAGGAAAAAGCTCAGTACTATAATAAGCGAAAAAAAATAAATAAAATAATAATAACAGTTCAAAAACTGTAAAAGGTTTGGTTATAAGTTATAAATTATTTTATGTTATATTACTGTCTTCGGTAAACTCATTCATAGTAATAAACGCAAATAATAATTAGCTATCAAATCATAGGCCTATTTAGAAGACATTTTTATCCACAAAGCAATTCGTCAAATGTCAGTCTTAGACAATAATAATGGGCTAAGATTCTAACAAACAAACACAGGTTTTTAACGCATATCCAACTGTTTGTGTGAAGCGCGCACTGCATGTCACTGCCGCGGCCGCAAACTCTTGCATGTTCCTATCAACAGTGGAACAATTTAAAATAATCTAGCATTTCTGGTCATACGAAAAAAAAATACATAATACATTATACATTATTTGCAACTACTTTTATTTGTGTAAACTCACAATAACAAGAAAACGTCGTTATTTTTCAGACACATTTATGATTAGCCTATAAATCACCTAAATCTCTCTCTATGGTTCCCGAGACATGCTCTTCTCATTTAGCACTGCGGGTAAAATATAGTTTTTAGAAAGTAAAATCTATTTTTTTCATATTAATTTGCGAATATTTTAAATGTTTAATAAAGGCAAAAAGTCAATGTTATTTATTTTTGTGCACAAACTTGGATAGCCTATGAGTCAAAATCTTTTGTTTATTTGTGATAATCTCAGCCCTGTTTTATTATTGTCTAACCTGTATTATTACTGACATTTGACGAATTGCTTTGTTTATTTAATTTTTTTTTTATAAAAGCGTCTAGCTATATGTAGCCTAAATGTAGGCTAATAATAATAGCATATAATATTAGGAAATATAGCATATTATTATTAGGGCTCTAATTTGCATTTATAACTTTAAATGAGTTCACTTAAGACAGGAATATGTTAGTCATAAAACAATTTATGAATGTTTTATTTTTTATAGGCCTATAACTTTGTGTTAGGCTATATTTATTTATTTGTATTTTTTTCTATGTGAAGTCCTTTTAAAAACAATGCATCCCGCATCTAAACAGGAGGCCTGGTTGAATCATGCGGCGCATTCTCGGGGACGAGCCACAAATCCGTGAGTCCGTGAGTTTGATTTGTGATTTCACCGGAACGAATGAAACTTCCACAACGGATTGCAGCTCGCGTCCGATTGAAGACAACACATTTCAGCGCTAGATCGCCTCGAACGAATGAAACGAACGCTGTTAGCTAAGATTTCAAAAATAGTGCGGACAATATCGAACCTGACAAAAAGTGGTGGGGACATGTCCCACCCGTCCCCAAGTAGCTACAGGCTACAGTGTTAACCTAAAATTTATCTGCGACCTCAGCTCTCAATGAGAAGTGGCAAATTATGTCGGACACTTTAAGTAAATAACCAGTTAATAAACTCGCTAATAAACAGCTACCTATTAAAGCTTCAAGAACGGTAAAACATAAAATCTGTCGGCCAACCGCATGTAGTGAGGATCGATCTCATGTCGTTTGGAGGTCTTGGGTTGAGGCTGATACTTTAACCACTCAGCTATCCGTAGACAGGTGTTGAAGTATTGAGGTATTGTGTTAGGCGATCCGATTGCATATCCTCATTGATGTAGCCTAATATGTTTCGACTGCAATGTTTTATGGTTTCATTATTTTTTTCAATTTAATTTCAGTATTGTGATTGATTAATTAATTAATTTAACTACGTTTCACTTGAATTAATCTGCTACCATCTTTCAATCGCGCTGAAAGAGCCGCAGCGCAGCTGAAGATTACACAAAAAACTGACACTTTTCAAAGTCTGTGATTGTAGCGCCTCTTAGCGGCCAAAGGCAGTAAATACACCTCAACTTTTACAGCCGCGGCAAAGCTGCGGTGGTAAAAACCACATTCTGGTTGTCTACCTACTGTACAAATTCCTGCATACTAACAATCCTGTAACAGCAAACACTGGCTCTGGAACAGAAGACACTGGCTCCGGCTCTAGAACAGAAGACACTGGCTCCGGCTCTGGAACAGCAAACACTGGCTCTGGCACACTTACAAATTCCTGCATACTAACAATCCTGTAACAGCAAACACTGGCTCCGGCTCTGGAACAGAAGACACTGGCTCCGGGTCTGGAACAGAAGACACTGGCTCTGGCACTGAAACAGAAGACACTGGCTCCAGCTCTGGAACAGAAGACACTGGCTCCGGGTCTGGAACAGAAGACACTGGCTCCGGCTCACTTACAAATTGAATACTTACAAATTCTTCCATACTTACAAATTCACCAAAGACGACCATCTTGGAGAAGAGGGAATAAAAGTAAATGGATTAAGTGGAAGAGAAAGGAGAAAAATAAAACAACCTTTCCATTCACTTATTACCTTGTATTGTTAAGATTAAAGCTAGCTGGCACAACTAAGCAAGTCACAGCAAACACTGGCTCCGGCTCTGTAACAGCAGACACTTTCACCGGCTCAGGAACAGCAGACACTTTCTCCGGCTCTGGAACAGCAGACACTTTCTCTAGCTCTGGAACAGCAGACACTGGCAGAGACAAAGACAAACGAACAACTTCAAAGTAGACTATTATTAAGAGAAACATTTTAAGGGATAGTAATGTATATAAATTCACTTATTACACCGATTTTTTTTACCACATAATTATGGGGACATATTGAATTTAGATAAATGTGTTAAATCTTACCTTATAAATCTATTTACAGTGTACAAAACAATCTTCCAGACAATATGATTACAACAATATTATCAAACTCTATAAACAACAATAAATCAACAATAAATCAAATTTTATTTCCAATACAATCAAAAACGGAAGACGCAAACGGCAAGTTGTTTTTGAATGAAACAAGAGCGCGCGTACATTGTGATATTGATGTGCGCACTATGTAATAATGCATTGCTATTGAAAACAGGCATTATAAAGAAGGAAATGCGACAGAATATAATCTTCCTTAAAAAAAACTGCATTGAGCTTCCTGTTTATTTGTTGTTTGTTGATTTTCAAATATAAAACTCGTTGAAAGAAATGTTTTCAGTGTGAGCATTAGTTCCTTTACAACACTTACATCTCATTTTAACAAAACCATGATAATATTGATAATCGCGATAATTTTGGTCACTATAATCGTGATAAGAAATTTTCATACCGTTCCCATCTCTAAATATTTCTTCTTTAAAGGAAAAGTCCTTACCAGTGTATCAAGACCTGCGCTTTGAACGCCACTCAGGAGGCAAGCTGCCAGAAGGACATCTAGGGAAAAAAAAATAATAATTAAGTTCTGTTTTTTAAGATTACAGACTATGGAAGCTTGTTTCCACCACAGAATGAAAAATAAAAAAGGTAATTGCGACTTTTAATCTCACAATTCTGACTTTTTTTCTCACAATTGTGAGTTTACATCTCACAATTCTGACTTAATTCCTCAGAATTGCGTGACAAAGTCCCATTTGCGTGTTATAAAGTCAGAAATGCGACATATAAAGTAAGAATTGTGAGATTTAAACTATTCTGAGGGAGAGAAAAAAAAATGGTCTTTTTTCCCCCTTAGAATTGGGCTGATAACTCGCAATTCCGTGTTTATATCTCACAATTCTGAGGAAAGATGTCAAAATTTCGACATATAAACTCGCAATTATGTGTTATAAAGGCTGAATTGCGAGATTTAAACTCGGAATTGTGAGAAAAAGAGTCAGAATTGTGAGGTAAAAGTCGCGCTTCTGTCTTTTACTCAGAATTGCGACGTTATATGACGCAATTCTGACTTTATATCTCGCAATTCTGACTTTATAACACGCAATTGCGACTTTATTTCTCACAATTTTGACTTCATATCTCGCAATTGTGAGAAATAAGTCGCAATTATTGTATTTTTTATTCAGTGGCGGTCCGCGGAAACGCTTCCATAACAGACACATTCCTTGATATGCATGTTCTTCAAGCATTAGCACTACAGAAAATATAGCTAACGTTACCAGTAAATAGTTAAGTTAACGTTACCTCAGTGCAGACAAAAACAGTTTTCCCACCTATGTGTTACCTTTAACTGTAAATGTGCGCCATTTCAGCATATTTGTAACGTTAATAAATAGTAAACCAATGGATCAGGGAAACAGTAAAATAGAAAATCAGAATTCCTAATACTTTTTGGACAATTTACATACAGGAACCGTTGTGGTAAATTAATATTAGCGTTAGCGTTAAGTTACCTCAGAGTAGGTCGAACCACAATATGTAGCTAAGCTCCGAATAATAGCAAAATAATTTGGTACACATAAGAAAATAAGCAAAAATAAGCGACAGAGAGTTAAAAAAACGTTCACACACAAGTTTAACGTTATCTTACCTTATTGTTGTTCCAAAAACAAAACTAAGCTCCAGATAAACGCAGTCTGTCAACTTCTTTCCAGTTACCTCAGCTGCAAAATTGGCGCCGAAATAGGCAGACGCAGAGCCGTCTGGGCAGACTCTATCGCGCACGCGCATGCTCCCACAAAGCCGCTTCTTCTTTGTTTTTTCTCCACATTAGGCACGCTTTAAAGGGACACAAGGCAGTTATTTTAGCTTAATTTAACAGCTTCAGAGTTATTGAAATGGTTATATGACTTCTTTCGGGTTGAATGGTGGGTGTCTCGACCCCCCCTGGTGCCTGTGAGCGGAAAAATCTCACTTGCAGTTTCAGGCCGGCGGCCCGCCGCCCTGAAGTATCGCGTGATATCAGCTCTCGCGATGTAACATATTCCTTTGCGAGTCTTGCGACAACACCGCACATATCCAGGAACAAGGTAAACAAGGATGGAGTTTGTCACACTATCGTCATGGAGGAGCCGGCATATAAGATATAGAAAGCTAGGAAAGCATTGTCGGTGGAACAGAGAAAGAGGAAAAAGCAGACTGACCGAGCGAGGAGTCAGACGCGAGAATAGCCGTAATGCGCATGACTGCGTTTATCTGGAGCTTAGTTTTGTTTTTGGAACAACAATAAGGTAAGATAACGTTAAACTTGTGTGTGAACGTTTTTTTAACTCTCTGTTCGTCTGAGTCTGTTGAGCAGACTCGGTGCGTTCCATTCGACCGTTAGTGAACTGCGAAGTGGACTTCACAGGGTATTTCGCCATCTTAAGTGAGATTCCAATCCGAAGGGAACGAACATGTTGGAAGGGCACTGCAAACGGCGTAGGGAATAAGTGAACATCGATACATCACTTCACAGGAAGAGGAGAGCGGAATCACCCAACTGTCATTGCCCGTCACGTCATCACCAGTCAGAGCGGTCGTAAATAACGATGGAGGAGTTTATGTTTGTGTGTAAGTAAGCATACATTTTGTCATTATTATACTAACTAAGTTTTTTTTTAACGGCTCAACCAAAGCAGAGGATTGGATTAACTGGAAGAGAGAGACAGACTCGAACATTGACCTGTTCCCCTCTGATGAACATTTCCTCTCATTAACAAACCGCTCCGGTTTGTCCATCCAAGCTGTTTTTAAAAGTTTAGAGGGTTTATCTCTTCTCACGCATAGGGTCAGATAAATGTCAGACGCACTCTTTCTCGGGACACCTGGACATTGGTGACCCACTCATGCCCTTATGACTTACTACAAAAATAAATAAACAAACAAACATATAATAATAGTAATTATTATAAAATGTTTATTATTATTTTATATCAACATTTTAATTTGAATATATATATGGAGCAAGAATTGTCTTTATTACATGCGAGATTTCTCATTACATTTTTTTTCTTTCTCAGAAACAATTTTAAAAATTTAAAATTTATATTTTTTTATGTTCTATGAGAAAATACTTTCCCTCAAAACTTTTTTAGTCTCAAATATTATTATTTTTTGGCGATTGGTATGAAAACTTTCTCTCAGATATATATATTTTTTTCTCTCATGAAATGCTTTTTTGCTATCGCGACAACTTTTTCTCTCAAACATTTTTTTCTCTCAGATCATTGATTTTCTCGAGTGTAATAAAGACACAATCCCATAACATATATATATATATATATATATATGTATATATACACACGTATATATATATATATATATATATATATATAGTGAATAAAGCACAGCTATTGACCAATTAGAATCAAGGATTGGGACTAACTGTTTTATATGTGTGTATATATATATATATATATATATATATATATATATATAGGTTAGGTTAGGGTTATGTTAGGGTTAGCGTTAGATACAGCTATTGCTCCCAAGCACTTGCTGTAGTATTCTGCCATACAATATAGTTATCCACTTTACACGCTTAGAAAAACACAACGTTTTATTTTGTGTCACCGTCCTAGGTCGAGTCAAGTAACTGTATTTAAATAGGGAAAACGTGGAGGTGTTTGGTCACTTCTCTGCTTGGCCCATATTGAATGAACTGGGCTAGTTAAGTGCTAACAAAGTGTCTCGCGCGCCAGAGCGATTGAGAGCACGCACTGAGATGAGACACGCCCTTTTGAATCGAAGAACGACTGTAGTCTTTTTCTTTCCAGGTATGTGACAGAGTTTGTGGACCTCGGCAACGTATCAGCATTGCGGACGTTCAGAGTTCTGCGTGCTTTAAAAACAATATCAGTGATCCCAGGTCAGGATCAGCTTTGCTTTTATACAGACATTCAGTGATAGGTTTAAATGTGGAAAATATTGCATTTATTTTAATTTAATAATAACCTTGGTTTTTTTTTACGTCTTTAGGTTTAAAGACCATTGTCGGTGCGCTCATCCAGTCGGTTAAAAAGCTAGCGGACGTGATGATCCTCACTGTTTTCTGTCTCAGTGTCTTCGCTCTGTTTGGTCTACAGCTTTTTATGGGCATCCTACGACAGAAGTGTGTCCGTAGCCACGCCCACTGTGTTAACGCCACCTACCCTGGCAATGGAAGCTTCGTTTGTAACAATAAGACATGGCTGTCCGTCAAGGACTTCTTAACAAATGAAGGTTCAACCCACTTATATTGGATAAAATGCTTTATATTGTAAATGTTAACTATTAATGTCACAGTAGGGGTGTAATGATGATTCCTTTGTTTTCTTGATGCATTGTTTAAAAATGATTTCTTACCTAAAGCTGCACTTTCTCTCATTTGCATAAAGTTGATCTGAAGTTTGCCATGTGATTGTTTATTTCATCACAAAAATGTAAACTGTAGTGTAAACTCTGAATTTACAAAACAAAATCCCTCTTGTATTTAAATGAAAACAAATGAATCATGAATCAAATCGATTGGCTGTCAACCCAAAGATTCAGTTCAAAAGATTCAACATAATATTTAAATGTTGAACAAGGTTCAATGATCAGCGTTGAAAACAAATCAATGAAACTCACCAACATTGTCAGTCAGTACTAGATGACAGCTTCTGATGTACTTAGTACATATAAGTAATGAAGTCTATAATTAAACTGAACTGCAATTCAAAGTGTCAGTGATTCTAAGTCTGACTGTCTTGTAAAATTCAATGAATTTTTCTCACTCTTGTTCCCACAGACAATTTCTACAAAATGGAAGGATCCAAGGATGCCTTAATATGTGGATACAGCAGCGATGCTGGGTGAGTAATCTGACTCACTATATTGAGCAAAACCAACAAGGTTTTAGAATGTGAATTTAGAACTTCTAATTTGGAATTAAGAAGTTCTTTAAAGGGTTTACCACTCTGAGATCTATCTTCAGACATTATGTGCTTCAGCTCAGCCTTATGTAGATAATCACTCGATATGAGCTCATCCAGCCTATTGTCATTACTGTGAAATAAAACAATTTCCATAAATCCTAAAAGGAACCATGGTTTATCTGAGAACACACAGCGTCGCCTTTACGTGTGAGGAGACTGAGCCAGCTTGGTGACATGTGGCATATAATCGGAGGTTCGTGATAGTTAACCACAATCATGATGTGCTTTAAAACCCTTAAAAAAAAAAAAAAAAAAAAAATTTCCTAAAAAAAAATTAAATTGCAAAAAATGATAGTTTTCATATAAGTTTCCCAAACCAGGGTTATTATAAACCATATTTCCGCCACTTGAAACAAAATAAACATGAACTGATATATATATATATATATATATATATATATATATATAATATAAAAGAAACACATTTTTTTCAATAGTTGCCAAGACAACATTTCTCATTTTATTTAGTTTAAGTACAATAAAATAATTAAAACTAAATAATTCAAAACTTTGTAGACACACGCATTATATATATATATATATATATATATATATATATATATATATATAAACATATACAAATGACAACAACCAATAAATTTAACTGAAATGAAAATAAAAACAGACAACATAAAAATAAAGGTACCACTTTAGTTTAACTCGTTGCTTATTAGCATGCATATTATATGGATTGGCTCTTTATAAGTACTTATAAAGCCCATATTAATGCCTTATTCTGCATGATCATATTCTACATCCCTTAATCCACCCAATACCTAAACTTAACAACTACTTTACTAACTATTAATAAGCAATAATTAGGCATTTACTGAGGCAAAAGTCATAGTCAGTAGTTAGTTATTAGTAAGAATTGGACCCTAATCTAAAGTGTGACCAAAATAAAATCTAATTTAATATATTAACAAAAACTATAATAGTATATCAGTGATTCTAAAATAAACTGTACCAAACACACCCCTGAAGATCTGATAGATTACAGTTGTACACTTATCAAGAGAATTGACCTACTAGTTGTGTCTGCATTATAAGAAAAAGTGTATTTACATCCAAAAAATGCATCACTGCTTTTAAGCAACACTAAAAAAAATAAAATATGTATTTTTTTATATATATATATATATAAAAATGTTGCTGTACAGCTATCCCAAATGCTCTATTAATCTAATCCCACTGGTTTAGCCCTCTCACACAGAGCTCAGCTAATAAACCTGCAGGGATTTCCTATGGGAAAGAGGCAAGAGATTATGATGCACTTTCCTAAAAATCTTAGATTGCTTTGATGACTTGCATTGACCCAATGTCATTCCTATTATGTCTTTTTTTTCAGCTTACTTTAGTGTGTAATGTTGCTGTTTGAGCATGAAAAATGTCTGCAAACTTACAAAGCACAGAGTCTCTCCAGCGGGAGCATATCAGTGTCAGTGTTTCTGAACTCCATGAAACGCCTCCATTGTACACTGTAAAAAAAATATTGTTGGTTTAACTTAAAAAGCAAGTAACCTGGTTGCCTTAAAATTTTAAGCTGATTGAACTGGAAAAAGTGAGTTAATACAATGAAGGAGACTGATTTAATCATCAGAAACTCAAAATAATAAGTTATCACAACTAAATAAATTATTTAAGTTGATTGAATGAATTTTTTATGTTTTAGCTTACCTCAAGGACATCCAAGATGTAGCTGTCTTTGTTTCCACAGTATTTTCAATTTTGATATTTTAAGGTCAAACCGTTCTTGACTCTGAACAATGATGTGAGTTCTTGTGGTAATTCTCGATTCAGCAATAATGACCTACAATGGCAACATTTTTTTACAATCACTGGGAAGAAGGAGCTGTAACAATGTCAAATATTTAAAAAATAATTTGTGTTTTGAACATTCCAGCATGAAAACCTATTCTACACTCTTAGAAGAAAAGGTTCTATATAGAACCTTAAAAGTTTCTATCAGCGCTACGTATTTGGAACCCCTAAAGGTTCTATACACTCTTAAAAAAAGGGTTCCTCTGGGTTCTATATAGAACCCTGGGGTTCCATACTAGGCCAATAGAACCTTTTACCAAAAAAAATGTTTCAATATAGAACCATTTTGGAGTTCCATATATGAAGCGGGGGATGGAAGCATTTCTGGTTCTAAATAGAACCATTTCTTCTAAGAGTGTAGTAGAGCCCTAAAACAAAATCAAGACTTTGTAAAAGGGCAAAATAAGGCCTCCTTAAAGTCTAACCACTAGGGTTGGGTATCGAGAATCGAGTTTGATTGGAACCCTAAAAGAAGATTATTTTGTGTTATTTGGGCCTTGTCTACCCTTGACGCTAAAGTGGGTTCATGTTGACTTGAAGTTGATGTTCCTTGTTTTTTTTTTTTTTCCGGGCTGGGTTATGATCATACAAAAGCCTCGACAGAACACAGGCAGAAGAAGAGGAGTCTGGAAACACACGATAGCTGTAGAACAAAAGCATGTCTCCGTTTGCATATTCAGCCTTTTATTCCATATTTAGACGTTTTATTTCGAAACCTGTTGAGGGTCCTGCTTGTTTATCGAGTGCACGGCATGTTGCCACGGTAACCAGTTTTCTCTTTAAGCAACCAATAACAGCACTAGGATGGAAATAACCTCATCCGATCATCAGAGACTTCAGCAGAAGGAGAGACAGATGTTCATTTTATCTGCGGATGAACACCATCTCAATAATAATACGACTATCTGAGTTCCATCAGTTTTGATTAAATACGAACCGTGACTGGACACGAGGTTTTAATTAGTCATTCTAATAACTGTCATCATGTGTTTCACATGGACATGTTTCTGGCAGATCCAATGGACATGTTTCTGGCAGATCCAGCTGAGATGAAGACCGAACGAGTATCTTTAGAGAAAACACACTTTCTGTCAAATATCACATTTAATCTGGCCAGCAAATTCTAAGTGTAAATGGTTTCTTCAGCCATTTTGTTTCCTGTGTCTGTTCCTGGAACAGATTAGTAGCAAAATCCAACTATTAATCAGCAGTAAAATAACTTTCCACACTCTAGAAAGTGTGAAATTGCGAAACAAATTCAAACAAACCAACTAATTCTGCAGAGAGAGCTGGTCGATAGTGTTTCGGTTTGCCATCTCGCACAATTGAACCCAATTTTCTGTCGTGATTAACAATCAGGACGAGTCAGGTAATCACTTTCCCTTCACTTAACCTTGTTAATAAATGACTGATTGTGGGTCTGATCGAGGTCCCGTATAAAGAGAACAAGTCGCTTCGTATTCCTCCTGCAACCCTATAGATCCATTAAGTTCGGTTCAAGAAGTGCATCACGAATGCACCCGTGAATAAAACTTTGCAGATGCTAAAATGCTTGACTTGTACAACAACTGCGTTCAGATGCACATACAGGTGAAACTCAAAATTAGAATATGATGCAAAGTTCATTTATTTCAGTAATTCAACTTAAAGGGTGAAACTAACATATTATACAGACTCATTACATGCAAAGTGAGATATTTCAAGCCTTTATTTGGTATATTTTTGATTGTGGCTTTGAAAAGCTTTTCACAATATTCTAATTTTGAATTTAGGCTTTTCATAAGCTGTATAAATCATATAATTTATTTTAAGATTATTTTACACATTATAAACATCATAAATTTCATATATATATATATATTAGGGCTGTGCAAAAATTAATTGCGATTAATCGCATCCAAAATAAAAGTCTGTGTTTACATAATATATTTGTTTGTGCTGTATATAATTATTTTGTATATAAAAATACCTATGCATGCATGTATATATTTAAGAATTATTTGTGTTTAAATTCTGTATGTATATATATAAATACATAATCTATATTATATAAATATTTTATATATGAATAACACATTTTCTTAAATATATACATGCATGTCTGTGTATTTATATATACAAAATAATTATATACAGCACACACAAATATATTAATTAATTAACTTTTAAAATATAATTAATTAATATATTAATCGCAATTAATTTTTGCACAGCCCTAATATATATATATATATATATATATATATATATATATATATATGAAGAGTTCAGATGCAAAAGCCTCTAAATGCCATTTGAAATTTTCTTCTAAAATGACCATTTTTATCAAGCTTGTATATTTAATTTCAGTAATTTCACTTAAATGGCAATGAAGATTACCTATTAATTGTCATTCAAGTGAAATTACTGAAATTAAATATACAAGCTTGATAAAATTGGTCATTTTTTAAGAAAATTTCAAATGGCATTTAGAGGCTTTTGCATCTGAACTCTTCATATATATATATAATGTTCGACTATGTAAAACTGCAAAATAAATACATATATATTATATATGTGTATTTATTTTGCAGTTTTACATAGTCGAACATGACAAGTTGCACAAAATAGACCATAATAAACTATAATTCCACACTGTCTAAAACAATAGCTGAATTTCAATGTCAGTTTTATCCTGAAGAAGTTACTGTACATTAATGTACATTGAAGGGTCTCGGAAATGTCAGCACTCCAGGCGCTCTAATGGGCTTTTAAAACATCACTTCAGTTCTTCTGTACGTGAGAAAGATTCGACACTGACACTAATGCTGAATAAAACATAATTATATGCTATATATATATATATTTATGCTACATTACAGCAGTTGCCTCAGTGTTTTATTCATATTGTCCAGATAAAACTAGGTAAGATTCAGACTGAGATCATAAATAAATGACATACGAGTGAGTGTCTCAGTTGTTGTCAGTCAGTGGCAGTGTTGTGTTTCCCGTTGCCATGGACACTCATTAGTTTCAGTTGCACTGATCAATCATCATTATCCTCTGACTGTTTCAGTTCAGTTCTGGGTGTGTGTCTTTGCTTCGACTTTGACTCTCTACCATGGTTGTTTTGGACTTAACCGGTGTGCTTTATCAAAGATTACCCATATACTCTCATCTTCATCTTTATGTTTACACAACCTGATCGTGACGGTGTTGAAGTTTACTTCAAATAGAGTGTTTTCAGGCAAAGAAAAGTGTCACTGACAAAAGTGTCTTTATTTTAACCCTGTTTACAGTTTTTGTGCGGCCTCATGGGACGCCCCTCGCAAAACTCTCTCTCTTTTAAAGTCTTTATTTGTTTTAAAGAAGACTTAGTCTTAGTGGAAAAGAAAAGGATTTGTTTGTTCAGAAAGTCTTTCAAAATTTTTAGGAAGCAGTTAAGAGCAAGAAACAATTGAATAAAAGAGTAAACACACACTCTCTCTCTCTCTCTCTCTCTCTCTCTCTCTCTCTCTCTCTCTCACACACACACACACAAATATTGCAAAATTGTGACTGTATGAAATATTTATGGCTGCTACATTTTCTCATTTCACCATTAAAGGGTTAGTTCACCCAAACTGTGAGTAATTACTCGCCCAACTAAGACTTTCATTAATCTTCGGAGCACAAATTATTATTTTTTTTAATAAAAAAAAGCTGTCCAACTCTTCCATAGGCTTCTCTGTAATTGAAACTGGCCGGCCCAGAAAGTTAGTCAAGACATCATTACAGTCAGTCCCTCCAGAAAAACTTATAATAATAATAAACTTTATTTTATATAGCGCCTTTAAAAAGTATCTCAAAGCGCTTCACAAATATAGAAATATAATAAAACAATGGAATAAAATATGAGATAAAAACTTGAGTATGTGAGCGTATGATTTAGTGCATAATCAGCCAAAGTCTGGATATTTACGCCGCACTTTCGTCACATAGTTCATCACGTTTTCGTCACATCACATGCATGATTTCCTCACATTCTCGTTGCAAAAAAGTCATATATCTTAGAAAGTTGAAAACGCATAAAATTGCATAAATATCCCGCATATTCCATCACATTTTTTAGAAAATGGGCCACATAATCAAGGATTTTTCCCGCAACAATCACAAAAAAACTCAAAAAAAAAGAGAAAAAAAGTGTTTTTCTGGGAGGTTTATCAAGCGAAGAAAATACTTTCTGTGTGAAAGAAAAAAAAACTTAATTCAACAATTAATTTCCTTCTGTATGGGCCTTGATTGAGTTCACATTGTGTAACAGCGCAGCGCTTCGGTGTTGTAAATCACATAGGCTCACCATTGGCCAGCATCACACGCATCATCACACACATGACCAGCGTCGGCCAATAGTGAGCCTACGTGAGGGCGAGTAATTACTGACAATGTTTTACATTTTTGGGTGAACTAACCCTTTAATTGTAAACCCTACCAACAATCATCTGGTGCAGTGAACACACACACCCACTAAACAAACTCCCGTTGAGTTTAGAGCCTTCATTAAGCTTGAGAAAAGCCCATTTCACTTAAATTCATATTTCACAACAGGAACAGCTGTTAAATATCCCAGTCCATGCCGGGCCGGTCTTTCCCCCAGAAACCTGCCAATACTCCCTCAGTTTAAAAGATTCGCCTCAGCTGGGACAATCTTTTAATTGCATGAACCGATTGAAATGCATCAGAAAGAGGCGAGAGCATTATCGTGTTTGTGAAGCACTGTGTCTGAATGCTAAGAGAAAAGCTGTCCTCACACACTCCCAGTCGTACACACACACATTACTGTCCTCATTCACTGCGACACAAAAGCAGAAACTGTGATCATTTTGAAACGTTGCAATTGTGACCAGAGACTGACAGGAAAATAGTCCACATGAGCTGTGTGTTATCAGTTCAGTCAGAAGCAGTTATTCAAGAGCGAAAAAGTGGCGTCTATGTGTGTGTGTGTGTGTGTGTGTCTGTGCTGACACAGTCTGAGTCGTGAGGACCGTCTGAAGAATCTCAAGTATGGGGAGCCGTTCAGGAAATTAAACATGTGTTGTGTGAATATGGATTGGTCTAGTAGTTGAATGTATGGTTTAATGACAAACGCATTGGTTTATAATATATTAGTATAGACAGTCTGATCAACTATACATGGGTTTGCTCCTTTATACACTGGTAAGTTCAAGTAAACATGGGGCTCCTCAAATTTGCATTGGTTTCCACAACTATATCGGTTTAGATACATCGTTTCCTCAAGTTTATATTGTTTTCTTCAAGTATATACTGGTTTAGATACACTGGTTTCCTCAACTATACATTGGTTTCGATACACTGGTTTCCTCAACTATACATTGGTTTCGATACATTAGTTTCCTCAACTATACATTGGTTTAGATACATTGGTTTCCTCAACTATACATTGGTTTCGATACACTGGTTTCCTCAACTATACATTGGTTTAGATATATTGGTTTCCTCAACTATATATTGGTTTAGATACATTGGTTGGCTAAACTATACATTGGTTTAGATACATTAGTTTCCTCAACTATACATTGGTTTAGATACGTTGGTTTCCTCAACTTTACATTGGTTTAGATACATTGGTTTCCTCAACTTTATATTGGTTTAGATACATTGGTTTCCTCAACTATACATTGGTTTCCTCAACTATACATTGGTTTCCTCAACTATACATTGGTTTAGATACATTAGTTTCCTCAACTATACATTGGTTTAGATACATTGGTTTCCTCAACTATACATTGGTTTCCTCAACTATATATTGGTTTAGATACATTGGTTTCCTCAACTTTACATTGGTTTAGATACATTGGTTTCCTCAACTATACATTGGTTTCCTCAACTATACATTGGTTTCCTCAACTATACATTGGTTTAGATACATTAGTTTCCTCAACTATACATTGGTTTAGATACATTGGTTTCCTCAACTATACATTGGTTTCCTCAACTATATATTGGTTTAGATACATTGGTTTCCTCAACTTTACATTGGTTTAGATACATTGGTTGGCTAAACTATACATTGGTTTAGATACATTAGTTTCCTCAACTATACATTGGTTTAGATACATTGGTTTCCTCAACTTTACATTGGTTTAGATACATTGGTTGGCTAAACTATACATTGGTTTAGATACATTAGTTTCCTCAACTATACATTGGTTTAGATACATTGGTTTCCTCAACTTTACATTGGTTTAGATACATTGGTTTCCTCAACTTTATATTGGTTTAGATACATTGGTTTCCTCAACTATACATTGGTTTCCTCAACTATACATTGGTTTAGATACATTAGTTTCCTCAACTATACATTGGTTTAGATACATTGGTTTCCTCAACTATACATTGGTTTCCTCAACTATATATTGGTTTAGATACATTGGTTTCCTCAACTTTACATTGGTTTAGATACATTGGTTTCCTCAACTTTATATTGGTTTAGATACATTGGTTTCCTCAACTATACATTGGTTTCCTCAACTATACATTGGTTTCCTCAACTATACATTGGTTTAGATACATTAGTTTCCTCAACTATACATTGGTTTAGATACATTGGTTTCCTCAACTATACATTGGTTTCCTCAACTATACATTGGTTTCGATACATTGGTTTCCTCAACTATACATTGGTTTCGATACATTGGTTTCCTCAACTATACATTGGTTTCCTCAACTATACATTGGTTTCCTCAACTTTACATTGGTTTCCTCAACTATACATTGGTTTAGATACATTGGTTTCCTCAACTATACATTGGTTTCCTCAACTATACATTGGTTTAGATACATTGGTTTACATACATTGGTTTCCTCAACTATACATTGGTTTCGATACATTGGTTTCCTCCATTCCTTTCATTTATCTGCATTTAAGTATATATAAATGCAGATAAATCAAATTAGTTTTGATTTTTGACACAGTTCTTGCTTTCATGCTCGAGTGCTGTATTTAAGTACAATTTTGAGTATCTGTACTTTACTCGAGTATTATTTTTTCTGGAAACTTTTTACTTCAACTTCACTACATTTGAATATCGTACTTTTTACTCCACCACATTTTTGTCAAGGTCCTCGGGTATAAAAATGTACAGTTAAATGTTGGGTTTAAATTCCATTTATAACCCAACATTTGAGTTTGTCCATAATTGACCCAAATGTTGGGTTAAAACAACCCAGCATTGTTTAGAGTGCAGAAGAGTCCCCAGCTGTGACCCTGACATGACCTTCACACTTCAGATTGTTTTGGGGTTGTTTGTTGTGTCGATGTATTCATGTTTCACACTGACGAGTCTGAGCAGCTTCTGTCTGTCTTTCTGCGTAATTATCACGCATGCATTCATTATGGAAAGCCGTTAATGCGCTGTGTGTGTGTGTGTGTGTGTTTGGAAATTTTAATTTCCAAACAACAGCTCCTGCTGTAATGAAGGCCTTCACAAAGAGCTTTTTAATGTTTCTTCGTGGGAGTTTCGCGCCTCTCAGACTCCACTGTGTTCATGACTAATACATGTTTCAGCGTAAATAATAGACTTCATTTTCAAGGATATACCGCAGTGAAACACTGTGTGTGCTTATTATACACTAATCAGAACTTGATTAGCTTTTTAATTTACACTGAGGTTGCAAACAGAGCTGAATTGCACTTGAATTTGAATGTGAGGATGGATTAAACTAAATGGAAATACAAATAACTGTAATTATGAGTCAAACTTTGAATGTTGGTTATAGACAGATAGATGGATGGATCGTTTTTCAACGTCATGCTCTTCAACACAGAGAAGAGAAATAGCTACATTTTAGTGTGAACATGTTTCCAATGTCATATAAAAACTTATGTGAGTGTAATTCTCTGTGTGTGTGTTTCACAGGAATAAATGATAACGAGAAAGGAGAGATAATGAGACAGAGGAAGACCGTAATGAAAGTGTTTGCTAGTGTTTCATCTTCACGCACCTTTTAATATTTAAACGAGCCTCAGTCATAGATGCGTTATTAGCAGTGATAAACGATCCTGTCGCTTGTTGAATTTCAATTCGCCAAAAGCACATCTGAAGTTCAAATCCTGTTCCTGTATCATGAATGTGAGTGATTTATGATTACATATTATAAAGAAAATAAAGAATGTTCTGCCTAAAACTGGTCTTTTTCGCACCATTTTTCAGCTTTAATAAATAATAAACGTGGTGATAAAAATCAATAAACAGTAATTTTACCATTTTGTATACTGTTTTGTTGCTTCTAAAATTTCTAGTTCCAATGCTTGAATCTGATTGGTCAATAGCTGTGCTTTATTCATGATATAAATTTTATTTTATCACTGCGCAACACTGCAGTTCCTGTGTTGTGTTTATTTGAGCTTTCATGCATATTACAGATTGGAGCGTTGTTGCTGTTTACGGTCAGGGACTATTATTTCTAGCGAAAGGAATTAAGGCTTTTAGTGATTTTACTTAATGAAAGTTGCACTAATATTTTTTTTTCCTTCAATATTTTTATTCGTTCCATTGCATTCGCATTCATTCCAATGAACTGCCGTAGCCCGTAGTCATATTCAGCATTTTCGGTTTCATATTTACACATTTAGCAGATGCAATTATCCAGAATGGTTTACGTTCCCACTGGATTGAATCAGTTAATGCTTCTCTCAGGATCTGAACTCATGTTCTATGTTTTATTCACAGGAGTGTTTTCTGGAAACTTTGACAAACAACAACTGGGCGCTTTTCCCTCACAGATTTCCAGAAATGCATATTTCCAATCCTGGAGGGAAACTAAAGAGCCGGAGAATGAAGCTTCCCGGTTTTCCGACGAGGATTACGGAGCTTTAAACCGGTGTTTACTCCTCGCTCGTTAGAAGAGACTCAAGCTCTCACAGCACCACTGATAATTAATTACTGCCAATTCTACACACACATGCACACACACACACACACACACACACATAAGCACACAACCTCTCACTCACACACTCAACCTCACACAAACACACTAAGCAAACACAGTGTGCACAATTGTGCAAAATTAATTTTACTTCTATTGATTTATTATTAGTTTTATGTCTATTGATATATTATTATAATACTAGAAAATAAAATACACATAATTATGAAAACGACTTTCTTGTAAGCATATTAACGCGCAAAAATACAATATTATAAGCAAAAACATAATACACAAAAATGTATAAAGTTAATTATGATATAATTATGAAAACTACTTTCTTGTAAGCATATTAACGTGCAAATATACAATATTATAAGCAAAAACATAATACACAAAAATATATAAAGTTAATTATGATATTATTTAATTGTATGTTATGTATATGCTTTTTAAAATAATTTTTATCTATAATTGAATGTATTAATAGTTACTATATTCCTAGAAAATACACATCTGTCACAATTCACTCATTTAAATAATTTTAAAGAAATTATTATTATTATTATTTTTTGAGTCATATTGTCTGTTTTTATGGTGTGTGTGTGTGTGTGTTTTTACGGATTTTGAGCTTGAAAGCACTTAATAAAATGACTACATGATTATCATTATGCTGAACGACTCTTCTTTTAGTTTTATGTTTCATAAACATCCAAACTTTTGAATGACAGGACTTGATTGCAGTGTATTTGCTTAATTACTTTAAACACACATTTAAAACGACTTGATTACTCACACACACACACACACACACACAAAATGTGTTGATGCTTTTTTATTATTCTGGATTGAAACACTTAAGGATAGAGGCTTTCAAAGAGAACACAAATGAAAGGAGGATATGAAGAGCTCTCCCATTCATATAATAATCACCTTCATCTTCATATTCACCTCTATCCTTCACAAACATCCGCGCTCAATCCCCACATGAGCGACGCTGAGATCTGCAATTAAAGTGACAGTGCGATTCCTCAAGCGCTTCGTATGCATTGAAAGAGGCAAGAGAAACAGCAAAACTAAGAAAAATAGATTTGTGCCCTATCGCTCTTGTGGTTACAGTGAGCAGAAGTGGCGGGTTAAGTGTTTTTCTGGCGCTCAATGCTTCACAATAAGCCTGGGATTGATGTTTGCAGCCCAGCACGAGGAACAGGGTTTCTGTCCTTTCAAACCGTAAACCTCAACGCCAGTCACACAGGAAAGCAATTTCAGGAAAACGCACGCTTTAAAGGGGTGGTTGATTGTGATTTCACTTTTCTAACTTTAGGTAGTGTGTAATGCTGCAAATTTGCAAATAATCTGCAAATTTACGAGGTTTAAAGTTCAAATCAAAGGGAGGTATTTTATTTGACACTACAACAAACGACTGATGGGGACTACATGAGCTTCCTCCCAGGTTAGTGACATCACAAACCTTCAAATTTACATAAACCCCGCCTCGCAACAAAGGGCCCCGTATGCCTTTCCTAAGAACAAGCCATTGTAGCTCCGCCCCCTGTGCCGGGAGCAGCAGCTCATTTGCATTTAAAGAGCCCACACACAAAACAACGAATTACAATTTTAGCATGCTAAAAAATGATCTGAGGTATGTTGAACTAAAATTTCACATACACACAAATCAGAGACCTATTTTACATCTTGTAAAAAGAGGCATTATACCACCCCTTTAAAGGACAATTCCGGCGCAAAATGAACTTTTGGTCTAAATAACACATTGGTACCAAGTAGACCAACAAAAAGTTGCATTTTTGCACATGATGGTTTTGTAAATTGTTTATTTATTTATTATTATATATTATGTACTGGGGCTAATGTGAATTCCGTCCTTCTGTGCTTCTTTGCTGGTTGGTTTTGCTGTTGTATGTTATGTGTTTTTATGTGAACCTTTGCTGCAAATACAATTTCCCCTTGTGGGACAATAAAGGTACTTTGAACAAGTTTGTTTACATGATAATCGAATGTAAAGAGTTTAATCTCTAAAAACTGTTTAGCGTATAACGCTATATAGGGCATAGAGTAATGAAAAAGGAAAATCGCTAGTTAATACCACTAACAAGGCTCAAAACAGCCCCACATTAACACAGTAACATAATGAAGGTCCCTTTTTTTATTTGGGGCGGAGCTATCAAGATAGGGGCGTGGCCTTTTGGTTAAGGGCGTGTTTGTTTTGGTGATTTCAAATATCAAGAGGTGTTTCCCTACACTTTTAATTCTTAAGTTCATGTTTGTTTTTTAAGTTTTCTGGTGTCCTTAATGCCCCCCAAAAACACTCTTTACCAAAGTCCAAAACAAACAAACAAGGAAAGTATCACAGTATTATATTCTCCCAACGCTTTGAGGGCATGTTTCTGGGAAAAAAAACATCTCATCGTTGTGCCGCATATAAAAATATCAGTGACTTTTCCATACAGCACAGGCCAATAGAGCAACTGCAAATCACAACAGGCCATCTTTGATTCTCATATGAATGTGCATAACTCAAGTTATAAAGTTCAGCGCCTGCAAGGCAGAAAAGTTTCAGGCATTGACATTGACAGAGATGATACAAGTCTGAGATGGCATGGCCTTTTTTCTGTGTGAGCATCAATATCTCTCGACGTCAGAACTAGAATAGCAAGACCCTCACAGAAGAGAAGCTTGCTCAAAACAACAGAAATCCTGACACAGCCTATTCTTCATGTTTAAGGCCACAGCATGGTACTTGAGTTATGTTTCCTATACACAGTGGTGTAACTTTGTTTTAAAAAGTGTGTGTGTGTGGGGGAAGTGTTGGAGGTTGCTAATACAATGCGAAATCAGATACATGTACAATAACATTATTTTAGGGAAAATAACATAACGATGTCTAGAAATCTATTTCTTTAGTAACATTACATTGGGTTTAGTTTGTCTTTTAATGAGATCTAATACATATGGAAGCTTGTTTCCGCCATAGAGTGAAAAATATAAAAGGTTATTGCGACTTTTTAATCTCACAATTCTGACTTTTTTTCTTACAATTGCGAGTTTATTTTTTTGCAATTCTGACATTATTTCTCAGAATTGCGAGATGGAAAGTCAGAATTGTGAGATATAAAGTCAGAAATGCGTGATATAAAGTCGCAATTGCAAGATATAAAGTCAGAATTGTGTGATATAAAGTCAGAATTGCGACTTATAAAGTCAGAATTGCGACTTATAAAGTCAGAATTGCGAGTTATAAAGTCAGAATTGCGAGTTATAAAGTCAGAAATATGTGATATAAAGTCGCAATTGCAAGATATAAAGTCAGAATTGTGACTTATAAAGTCAGAATTGAGAGTTATAAAGTCAGAATTGCGAGTTATAAAGTCAGATTTGCAAGTTATAAAGTCAAAATTGCGAGTTATAAAGTCAGAATTGTGTGATATAAAGTCAGAATTGTGTGATATAAAGTCAGACTTATAAAGTCAGAATTGCGAGTTATAAAGTCAGAAATATGTGATATAAAGTCGCAATTGCAAGATATAAAGTCAGAATTGTGACTTATAAAGTCAGAATTGAGAGTTATAAAGTCAGAATTGCGAGTTATAAAGTCAGATTTGCAAGTTATAAAGTCAAAATTGAGAGTTATAAAGTCAGAATTGCTTGATATAAAGTCGCAATTGCGTGATATAAAGTCAGAAATGATATAAAGTCAGAATTGTGAGATTTAAACTAGTTTTGTCCACCGTAGAATTGGCCTGATAAGTCACAATTGCGAGTTTATATCTCACAATTCATGAGAAAAGATGTCAGAATTTCGACATATAAACTCGCAATTATCTGTTATAAAGTCAGAATTGTGAGATAAAAAGTCGCACTTCTGTCTTTTTTTCTCAGAATTGCAACTTTATATCACCCAATTCTGACTTTATAACTCGCAATTGTGACTTTTTATCTCGCAATTGTGAGAAAAAAAGTCAGAATTGTGAGATAAAAAGTCACAATTATTAATTTTATTTTTTTATTCAGTGGAAACAAGCTTCCATAACTACATTTTGTTAGTGAATAAATGCATAAAATAAATAAAGCGATATGAACGCGCGTCCGAGTGAAGAGTGTGCGTGCGTCTGACGCTCAGCTTGGTTTCAAAACAACACATCTTATTTAATAACGATCTAAATAAATGCTCTAGTTACCTGGAGATTTTTAATTTAGCTGTATTAGGTACACCCATGGCTCGAAATATTTAAAAACAAAATGGTGGGGACAATTTTGACACTTGACACTGATTAAAAGTGATGGGGACGTAAATTACGCCCATGCACGTACACGATTAAGTTTGCGGCAACACGCTACAAAAACAACTGATAGATATCCCCATACTTTCCCCAGTTGATTACCAATTAAGCTTCATTAATGAAGACTCACGTAATGTTCAGAGTGATTGTTTTCCCGGGGTGGACGTGCGGTCCCGTCGAGTGCCTGTTCAAAATACCTCAGTTGCTCCATCAGTCCAGTTCGTTTGCGGTGAGCGGCGAGTATTAACGATGTTACTATGATTATTTCCTGTAATTGAGCTGTAATTGAATTGCTCTCCTGCAGATTACTTCAGCGTGTAGATTAATTATAGAACTTTCTCCATCAATCATCTTTAATAGGATAGTTCTTATTTGCATCAGTTATTATTCTGTGTTTGTTTCACACAGATCTTTAAAGTTGCACTAGGTTGCGTCAAGTGACTTTCTTTAAGAGTGAGTGAGTCCAAAATCGTGACCTATATACCTATAAATAGGGCTTTATTTGAGGGCACAGACATTTGTCTGACCATACTCATTCCATCCCATAATGCATTGTGTGCAACCAATGTACAGTCACCGGTTAAATAATACCGATAATGCACTGTGAGGGTCGTGTCGAATGAATTCCCGCGTCTGACCAGAAATTGGCGCCACTGGACAAAGCTACTGAAACATTTATCAGATTCATTCGAAAACAATGATTCATTTAAAACATGAGTGAGTCATTGAATCATCCATTCACCTGATTCATAATTCATTAGAGAATGAGTCAAATGACTGGCTTTTTGAGTCACTGAATGGTTCATTTATCAGATTCGTTAAAAAACAATGATTCATTCAGAAATTAAGCAAGTGAGACAGTGATTCATTCAATGAGTTCGAAAAATTTGCACAAAACACTTAACTAAAGGTGTTTCAACTCTCTGATCGCTCTCACGGTACTTTGATGTCAGTCGTACACCGATCGGCAGCGCCACTTTAAGTCGAACACACCTAATATCTTTATGAGTCACTGAATCATTTAGTCATCCGAATGTGTTGAAAAGAACTAATTCATTAGGGAACGGAATGACTCGGAGTCGTTGGCTTTTTGAGTGAATCGTTGAATCAATGTTTCATCTGATTCTTTCAAGTGACTATTTATGATCAAGTAATTAGTAATTCGCTTGATTCCTTCTAAAGCACTGATTCTTTAGTTTGGGGAACAAACCAAATGACTGGCTTTGTCAGTTTTACAATCATTAATCTGATTAGTTCAAACACACTGATTCGTTTAGAAACAAAAACGAGTCAAACGAAGAGTCATTTAGTTCTCAACTACAGATGAATGTAGTCTTTGAATCGTTTTAAATGCATTTAAACCTCCGCCTTGAATGAGTTCAGTGTTCACCACGGGTTATCATCTCAGCGCTGCCTTAATGAATGATGATGATGATGATTTTAAAGAATTAACACAACAGGAAGTAGCAGCGGGAGGCAGGAAATGGAGCGCAGAAGGTCAATGACTGTGTGGAAGAATCATCAGGGTGTTTGTTTGCTGTCAGGGAAGACGGCTCTCATATGGAAACACAATGAAATTAGCACTGCACTTTATTTCCTTCACTCCATCATCACAGATGAAAGATTTACAGCTTAAACTCATGGAGACTGAGACCACAGTGGCATACGGGACATGGAAAGCAATTATAACTAGGGCTGTCAAACGATTAATCGCGATTAATCGCATCCAAAATAAAAGTTCGTGTTTACATAATATATGTGGCTGCACTGTGTATAATTATTTTGTATATATATTTATATATATATATATATATATATATAAATACACACATATGCATGTAGATTTAAGAAAAAAATATTATTTATATATATAAAAAAATTATATTTATAATATAAATTATATATAAATTTATATACAGTATGCACATGAAAATATTTCTTAAATATAAACAAGCACGTGTGTTTATTTATATTTATAAAATAATTATTCACAGTGCACTCACATATATTACGTAAACAAAAACTTTTATTTTGGATGCGATTAATCGTTTGACAGCCCTAATTATAACATTAACAATTTAATAAATTTAAAAAAATACGATTGAATAATAACAATAAGCTTTTTACATGGTAATAATTATTTTTATTTCTAAATATTATTCTTTTTCATTTGTATTTTTATTTTATTTTACATTTTTATTGTTCAAATAATAATTAACTATTATTACTGATATTAATCTTGATATTGAAATTATTTAAAGGTGTTTTAAAAAATTTTAATCGTAATAATTTATGTTATATGCAAGCAATAAGTTACTCGAGACTGTGCTGTATGGAGAATAATTAACGGTTGAAGGGCGTTGTTAGGCTCGACGCGAAGAGGAGTAACCCCTTCTTTCAGCCGTTACTCATTTACGAAACAGAACTTGCCTTGAGTACCTTTTTTGCTTTTATAAAAAGGTTACCACACAATAAAAATATTAAAGTTAAAAAATTTATTAGTGCAACTTACATGAAGTAAAATCACTAAAAGCCTTCCTTCCGCTAGAAAATAATAGTCCCTGCCCGTGAACAGCAAAAGCGCTCCAATGTGTAATATGCATGAAAGCTCAAATAAACACAGAACCTGCAGTGTTGCGCAGTGATACATATCCGTTGGGTGAAGCGCTCATAGCCATGTTTATCATGAATAAAGCATTCAGACCATTCAGTATCAAGCGTTTTATAATAGTGTATTAAATATATATTTTTGCAATTCTGTTTGTTGACACTATAGTGGCTCTGAAATCAATGTTGTGCTTATTACAGTAATATATATTTTTCTTCTCTTTTTAATCTCCGGTTCTGTCATGCATTGCTTGCCATTTTCCAAATAAACAAAGATAAGCGATGCTCTGCAGTTGACACTAGTTGATGAGCAGATATGGGGTGTCAGCGCAGTGTGTGTGTGTGTGTGTGGGTGTAAGTGCCTCTGTAATTCAGCACAGAGATAAGAAACAGACTCACACACACACACACACACTAACCACAGCAGTGCCACCATGAACTGAGACTCCAGCTCTGAAACAAGCGGATGATCCTTATACGCTAATTAATGTTTTTCTGACAAAACAAACAGATCAGCTAACATGTCCGTCATAACGTCTATCTTAAAATAAGTGGGCGACAAATTTCATAATGCAATGCATTACTTTTAGAAATTTCTGTTCATGCACATCCTGAAAAAATATTAACGCTGCAGTTTGTTAATCAATGGAATCGGGTTTGTAACCAGGGATTAATCAAACGTGAAAATTGGAAACGGTTGGCATAAATTTACCTGCCTTTCAGCCAATCAGAAGTATGGGTTGAATGTCATCTAATTAATATTCATGGGGAAAGCTGATAAGGTTTATAATGCCCATTCAGATTTCAGAATACACGTGCAAACCACACACACACACACACACACACTTGCACAACTGCCGAAGGAAAGAAAGCAAATACACTGGTTTCTCACAGTTACTGTCTGAACACACACACACACACACACAACGGCCGATGCAGCAAAAGCAACCGGTTTGTCATAGTCACTGTCTGAACAAACAAACACACACACACACACACACACACACACAACTGCCGACAGAGCAAAAGCAAATGCACTGGTTTCTCACAGTCACTGTTTGAACACACAAACACACACACACACACACACACACACACAATTGCCGAAGGAGCAAAAGCAAATACACTGGTTTTTCAGTCACTGTCTGAACACACAAACACACACACACACACACACACAACTGCCGACAGAGCAAAAGCAAATGCACTGGTTTCTCAGTCACTGTCTGAACACACACACACACACACACACACAGATCTGACAGGATTAGACGAGTGTATAATCCCGCAGGATTCTGCAAATGAATAAATAAATGGATTGTGCCGCTTCAACACGCTGTTGGTGGCGGTTTTCACACACATTTCCTCCTGCAACACAAATGAATCCTGCTGTGAACAAATGAAGCACTAAATACCAATGCAACACAATCTACACCAGACACACACACACTGATGTTTCACCAAGCTAATATTCCCCCGTCGGGTGTGTTTGGTGATCCTGATCTGCTTACTGTACATTATTGCTCTGACATGACCAGTGTTGGGTAAGTTACTCTAAAAATGTAATTAATTACTAGTTACTAATGACCTCTTCAACAGTGTAATTGGATTACTGTACTAATTACTCTCTCTAAATTTCTAATTACTAATTACTTTCAAAATCCCATATCAATCTCAACTAGCTGAATTATACAAGGATAGACATGAATCTTTTTTAATTCTTTCAAATAAATACTATAAAATTGCATGAATTATCCTTAAACTGAACAAGATGGAGAAGGTTACATTATAAAAACATACTTTTTAACATCAGAAAATATATTTTGATGTTAAAACCACTATTGTTTTATGTCTGTTCTTATGACATTTTCACACTTTTTTCATACATATTTTACATTAATTCAAACGAATTTGTATGATTTAGACACCTCATAAAATGCATACGAATCGCTGTGAGATCGAATTGATCCATACACAGAATTTACCTCAATTACATCAGAAGCAACTGTAATTAAATTACAGATAAATGAAGAATAATCCCTTACTTTACATTTTCAAGGGAAAAGTATTTAATTTAAAGTAACTATTTACTTAGTAATTAGTTACACCCAACACTGTACATGCAAATAGAGTCATAAAACATTAGGCTGTATCAAAAGGTAACTTCGCGTCCGCTGCCAAGATGGATCCACAGATATAAACAAACTGCTTCGGTGTGTCGCATATATGTCGTCATCGTCTCGCTTTCTATGAGCAAGGCGGCCAAGACCCGTCAGATCCCATAATCGCCACAGAGCGATGATGGCTGGTCTGATTAAAATGCCTATCTCATCTTTAAAAGCTCCATCGTGAGGAATAAGGGGCCGTTTTCAGGCTCTCAGGGGCCGAAGAGTCCCGTTTGGGGCTGTTTCGGGCCTGACTGTTCCTCCTGAATAAGCCTAATCCATCAAATCTACTCAGTCTGTCAGCGACTCCCGTTCCGAACCGGTTCCTCTGAACACCCTTCCCCACGTCTTCTCCGACTGGGAACCGTGTGATTGACAGAGATTTTCTTTTAGCGCCGAGTGCCATGGGATAGAGAAAGAGGCAATTAAACCTTTTTTTTTTTTGCTCGTCCTTTTCTAAAGGTCATTTGATTGCGTCAAGTCGAGTCACCCTTATTTATACAGCGCTTCTTACAATACAGAGTGTTTCAGCTTTAATAATGCAACAAAGTTTGTTTCTAGAAGAAAAAGGCATCGCAGTCACAGATTAAAGCTACACTGTGTGATTTTTACCCCCATCTAGTGGTGTAAAGATGTATGACCATCCAGTGAATATTAGTTTCTGTTCCTCTCAATTGCGATTTCGTAACTCCTACGGTGGCCAATGTAGTCCAAGATTAACATGGCTTCCAGTTCGACCTCGTCCATGAGTGTTAACCGAAACGTAAACGCGAAAGGCGAAGCTTTTATTAACGGGTATGTCCCTCTTTGGCTAATGATGGAGGGTCAACATGGCGACCGACATTACAACCCCTTACCCGTATGTATTTTCAATGGCATATTATACACTCACGAGAATACTTTATTACTTGAACGAAATAAATATACATTAATGAGCACATACAGTATATTTTTTAAAAGAACTAAGTGTTCTAGCTAAGAATAAACTAAGAGTTATACAGTGTAGCTTTAAGTGAGTTCAGTGATGGTTCATTTCTGTTGTAAAAAAGTAAGAAATTTAGTTCATTTATACATATTTATTTGATGTCATCATCCAGCTCAGTTCATATAATAGTGTCAATGCAGCCAGATCAATAATAGTGTTGAAAATTAAATAAAGTTTAAACTTATTTGGGCTTTATCAACATTCAGAAGTTAACTGATATATTGAGTGATGTGACTGACATGAAATCATTAGAAGTTCACTTTGGATATATACTGTAAAAAATCTGTAGAAATTACAGTATTACTGGCAGCTGCTTGCCAGCAACTTACTGTCGATTTAAATTATTGTTATTTACTGACAACAGTTTGTTCAAAGATAAATGAACATTTAACATTAACACGTCTTTATTTTTACACAATAAAACTAAAATAACAGCCTCGTGCAAAACATTCTGGGAACCAAAATCTGAAGGAAAAAAAACAGAAAAAGGTTGATGAAGATTTCTGGTTCCCAGAATGCTTTGCATTAGATTGTTATTTTTTAGTTTTATTCTGTAAAGACAAAGACTTGTTAATGTTTAATGTTCATTTCACTTTGAACAAACTGTTCCCAGTAAATATACATCTAAATCTACAGTAAGATACTGGGAAACAGCTGCATAACTACAGCAATTTTTTTACAGCACTACTGTACAATTGAGAACGGTGATAGCAACAACTCTAAGGTTGTGGGTTTACTTCCATAAACTAATCAATTGTGTACCTTGAATGTACTGAAAATATAACCATAAAATAATTAGTCTATTTGGCTGGATATGATTTATCTTTATATTTTCCCTGTTACAGGTTTGAGACTGTGTTTGTGCCATCAGTGAATCATCTCCAGAATGGCGAGTCCGGGAGCAAAGACGGCTTTAGATATCCATCTCCAGGAATTATAGATGTCCTTGATTAGAAGTGATTCAGCAAAACGCATGTCTGCTACTTAAAAAGTTGAAGCACTCAGAGCTTTTAACAAGAAAGTCATTATATTCCTATTTTCTTTACCAAGAAATGGTAAAGCCTTCCTCGTGTAGCTTCAAGCAATAAAAACACCACTTCAGATTGTGAAAACACACCCGCTGGCTAACTCTCCATGAAGAGTGTTATGTAAATAGGTACATTTGACAGGTTTACTTATATAAAAATGGTTTATGTTCGACTTGTTGACATAAACTGCTGTAATGCCGACAGCTAAAGCATTTGTCTGGGAATCTCTTCGGCCTGAAAGTACAGGATTGTGTTGAAGTATCTGGATCCCTCAAACAGGGTCAGAATTTACGAGTTCATTGAGATGTTTGTGTGTGTGAATGAGGGTGAGAGCGAGTCATGATGGTTTGGGGCTGTTGTTTGAGCATTTACGGTCAATACGCCTGACATAAGAAAATATAAGACTTCAGGGAAACACTTTCCTATAAGATTCATTAGTTAACATTAGTTAATGTATTAACTAACTATGAGCAATACATTTGTTATATACTAATTTCTATTAATGTTAACAAATACAACATTTTATTCATTTTATTAATGTATTAGTAAATGTTGAAATGAATAATTCAGATTAATAAAGGGTTCCCACTGATAAACGTATCCCACACAATGTGCCATCGCAGTGACATCTTTTCGATGTAATTTTTTGGCGTCCAATTTCGGTCCACTGAAAGAGTCGTTTTGTAACGCCAGGCCAGGCGATGTCTTTTATCGACGTCTATTGCACGTCTAATGAACGAAATGAATGAATCTTCTTCAAGTCAATTTGGAATTTCGACTCCTCGAACGAATCTTTTTCCAAGTCAATTTTCGAGTTTCAAAAAAAAAGATTTGTTCATTTTGATGAACGAGTTCAAACAGGAGAGTCACGAACGTGCGTCACAGAACAGAGCAAGACTATAAAACTTAAACTTTTTTTCAAATGAGCGATCGTTTCGCTTGAAAAGACTGTTATTCATCGTCTGGAATCGTTTAAAGTCCTTTAAACAGTTTGCAGTTTGCACTGAAACTCTCATTTGGACCTTGAACCATTTTGGACCCCATTGAAGTCCATTATATGGAGAAAAATCCTGGAATGTTTTCATCAAAAACCTTAATTTCTTTTCGACTGAAGAAAGAAAGACATGGACATCTTGGATGACATGGGGGTGAGTAAATTATCAGCAAAAGTTTTTTTTAAAAGTAAACTAGTCCTTTAATGCATTAACCATCCAATAATGAGACCTCATTATAAAGTGTTAAAGATCAGCCCATAAATTAACCAGAGTCCGTGACTGCGATTAAACCTCGCGATCGAAGGTTCATATCGCCTCAGTTCACATCTTTGGCAAGCGAGACAAAGTTTACGTGGCTCCCATCTAAATACATCAGAAGCCAAGGCCAAGCTGATAAAACGTTCTGGCCTGAACTGTAAAAAGCAGCTCTCGAATCATTCATGAGCTACTGGCAAACGTCTCCGCTGCTTTAAAGTCGCTCTAGTTAAGAATTAAAAGAAACTAAGCACCCATGAGAGTGGCAGAAGTCGACCGAGGAGCGAAAAACAATATCCGTGCCAGCTTGCGTAATGTGACGAGTATTTATGCCGGATGTGTTTTTAGCCTAAATAAATAAGAAATGCCACAATGAGCCTGTTTTCTGACAAGCACTCGAATCCCGAATGAAAGATGAAAGCGGCGCGTTCGTATTAAAGCGAAGGAGAAACTCTAAATCTCCTGTTTGTGGCTGAGTCCTCGTGAATGCAAGAGGAGTTTTTACATAATTACCGAAACACCGAGTCAGAGATTAACTCCAGGAACATTTGATTTAGGATAGGCTATCAGTTCCTCTCGCCGCTGGAGAATCTCGTCGGGTCATTACCGGCGAGCCGGCTGACGCATCGTGGCAGTTAAAACGCTTAGCCGGAGAAAACCCCGCCAAACTGGCACTGAACAGATCAAAGACGACAGGAACATCACGCAGGGTTTGCTTCACGTCTGCGAACGAGGATCAAAGACAGGATTCATTCGAGTCCTTCTGTCGAGTCGAGGTGCTCAGTGGAGGTTTATAATCACTGAGGTCACACACACATTTGATCTGGTTCGGGGGGATGCTCCCCTTAAGGCCAAATAATGGAGAAGAAATAGCTTGAAAACCAGTGGATTATGGTTCAGTTCCTGCTTTCTTCTCTCCATCAGTCTCCTTATCTCGCCCTCTCTCTCTTCCCCACATAAAGCTGAGCTTTGACTGAGTCTTTTCACTTTCGTCTGTGTCGGGGAAGAGAGGAAACATAGGGTCGAATTGTCTTGTCAAGTTTTTGTAGTGTAAAAGTTCAAACTTTAGCTTAAAGACAGTCTCAAACACACGGTGTGAAATCGCTGGTGTTTCTGACATCACAAACGACCTTGTAACCAACCGAAAGCACTGTTAGCCAACTATGATCGCAAGTTCCGTTGTTCCCGAAACCATCGTTCCAACGGACATTCGCAAACAGCATTGCAAAGTTGGGTGGTTTGAAGGACAGCTCTCGACCTGTGGTTAGAGGCATCGTTTCTATATTGCGTGACATTTTGAGGTAATAAATCCTTATCTTGAGCATAATGAGCAAGCTGACATTCAGTACAACCGTGCCTTTAATATAGAATACATACAAATGTAATTTACGTCTTTTAGTTTTTCAAAAGATTTGAAGTACCGTGTTTGAAGAGTGCGCATGTGCGAACGTGCTCTATGTAAGAACGAGACAAATATTGAGTCTGATAATAAAGCAAAACAACTGAAAACAATTAGACATAGTCCTCAGATGACATGTCTGTAATTTATATTAACAAATCTAGCGTTAATTGGATCTCGAACAGTTTCATTAAAAGCAGTTATTACTACACCACGTGCGAAACCAACGTGGTTGGACGATACTTCGCGACAGTGGGTTTCGGGAAACAGTCGTGGCTAGCTAGTTGATTTTTCGATGCATCGTCTCTGAGCTGAGGGAGCGAGTGGAGGCGGGGCTCATTTGCATATTCAGAGGAACCGCGCATTACTAAATGAGGCAAGGGTGTCGAGTTACATTCAAGATATTTTAAAGGGTTAGTTCACCCAAAAATTAAAATTCTGTCAGTATTTACTCACCCTCATGTTGTTCCAACCCCGTAAGACCTTCATTCATCTTCGGGACACAAATTAAGATATTTAAGATATTAAGATCGCTCCTGCATACTAGTCCATAGGCTTCTTGAGGGAATGACAATTGATGGCCTCGAAAAGTCATTAAAGACATCGTTAAAATAGTCCAAGTAACTACAGTGGCTCAATCTTAAGTTTAACAAACAACGAGAACACTTTTTATGCGCAAAAAAACAACAAAAATAACGACTTCATTTCAACTATTCGTTTATTTCTCTCTTTGGCTCGAGTCAGGTTACTAGTTTAATAGCGTAAGCTTCTGTTATTGTACGTCACACGCATCACACACATGACCAGCGTCGGCCAATAGTGAGCCTATATGTGACGTAGCTCTACGCAATCACACTACGTTAACTGACTACAGGCCCATAGAGAAGGAAGTGAATAGTTGAAATAAAGTCGTTATTTTTGTTTGTTTTTGGGCATAAAAAGTGTTCTACTCGTTTGATAATGTTAAAATTGAGCCCCTGTAGTCACTTGGACTATTTTAACGATGTCTTTAATGACTTTTCGATGCCAGCAAGTGTCATTCCCTCAAGAAGCCTATGGACTAGTATGAAGGAGTGATCTTAATATCTTAAATATCTTAATTTGTGTTTTCCGAAGATGAACGAAGGTCTTACGGGGTTTGAACAACATGAGGGTGAGTAAATACTGACAGAATTTTAATTTTTGGCTGAACTAACCCTTTAAGACACAAAGGAAATAACATTTAAATGTAATTTTGGTGATTAAAGATGAGTTTTAAGGGATATAATTATTGACTACAGGTTGTTTTTGTCTTTTTTTCCATTACATAAAACAACATTCTTAATGTCTGTTTCTCAATAAAAACTAAGTTCAGATGACTTTAAACTTTTAACTTTAAGTCAAAACATGAACTACTGTCATGCTGTGTTTTTGCCCATAACAGTATAAATCACCATTAACTTTCCTCATGCGAGCATTATAATGTTCTGCTTTGACTTCTAATTTCCTGTTTCGCAGAAGAGAGAAAAAGAAAATGGGTTTGGTTTGACACGAGGGTGAGTACATTAAGACAGCTTGTTCATTTCTTCGGTGAACTGTTCTCGCACAGAATTGAATATGGTCAAAGTTAAACAATCCAGCTGTCTTAAGAAAACCTTCACCTCAAGTAACTCCTGTGATAAAACATCACGACTCCAGCGGAAACTCTCATCAGGGACATTTGCTTTTCAGCTTTTTGGCTAAAACACACATTCTGAAACTAATGCGTTTCAGGGCTGTGTTTTAACCAGTTCGTTGATCATTTGACTGAAGCTTCACTGATATAGAAAACCAACACACTGCTCAGAGTCAGATGGATATCTTGACAATAGAAATCATCTGTTTGAAGGTGTGGTGTAATGCACATTTCACACGACGCAAGACATTCACACAGAGTGTGAATGTGAAGCTTTAACTCAAACCCCACAGATATTTTAAAAACACACAGCTTTGTGTCTGTCCCTTTAAATGCAAATGAGCTACTCCCCCCAGAACAGGGGGCGGAGCTTCAAGAGCTGTTGTGTTTGTGTGTGAGATCTGTAAATCGCTTCCTGGGGGCGGGGTTTATGTAAATGTTAGGGTTGGTGATGTCACTAGTCTTGGAGGAAGCTTGTGTAGTCCCACCAGCCATTTGTAGTCCTTAAACTATTTCCTTAAAAGCAAATATCTCCCTCTGCTTTGAAGCGTTGTAACTTTGCAGATGTTGTTTATGCTCAAACAGCAACATTAAACAGTGAAAAGTGTTAGAAAAGTGAAATCATAATCATCCACCCCTTTAATAAATAGATATATGAAACATCTTGTAATTTATATTCAGATTAAACTAATTTGTTAGCATAAATTCAATGTTAATGATGTTTACCAGAGGTTGTATATCATACACTTGGACATTAAAAGTGTTTAAACCCGTTCGTTTTTTATCAAACACATCGTACAATCCGTTTTAAAGGACTTCTGTATGTTATTGGCTCACGTTGCAGCTCTTTCTCTGTGTGTTTCTTCTTCTTTAGCTTTATAATAACTCCCAGGCATTAGCTACACGTGATCAAATGCTAACAGCGGACGCCCACTTCAGGCTCTGAATCTAAATAATGTGTCTCTGTGTGTTTTGGCCGGGACGTAAACACACCTGAGAGTCTGATGAGAAAACAGCGGCCCACGGTGAGATTAAGGATCCCTGTGAACATGCAATTTGTGGATCGACGTCATTTATTTTAGAGCTTGTAACCACCAGACATGTGGAAGTGAACCTCAAACAACCCATGGAGGATCATATTCAGAAACCACAAGACTTACGTATCAGAGACCGAGTCCTAAAAAGTGCGTGTTTATAGCGAATAGCTTGTGAATATTTCCAGAAATGGAAGTTGCATTCTCAATGCGACCACAAGGGGTGCTACAGCAGAAATTAGCATTAGCCTTCTCATTCAGATCAACGGTTTGAAGAGAATTTTGCATTGCTAGTTTGGTAACGTTAGCTTGTGTTTACGTCTAACTACATGAATATTAATGCGTGTTTAATGACAGACATTTGAAAGAACCACATCTGCATTTGCATACTTTTTTTGGGGATGTATTGTTGTTTTAATCTATTATTATGTTGACTTGATAAAGCTAACTGCGAATGCCAGGATGAAAGTTGCACATTTCAGGTAAAAATAAAAATCACCAGTCCAGATCTGAATGTCTGTGATATTATTTATCAAATATCACTTCACTGATTTTGCGTCTCCATCTTGATTTGAGAATGTTTAAATACTTGTGATGGAAAAACATAATTGGATATCATCAAAAACATCATGTTTCGTTGCAGTGTATAATATGCAAACAAGCTTCCTTCATATTTGTTTTATATATATATAATTTTTATGTTATTTTCGGGATAAATGTATTATTAATATGTATATCTGTTGACATACACCAGCCAATGCTACAACCTGGTAAAATGCATCTCTCCTTTTTAAGGTTAATGCATATTTTGCATTGTTCCAGTTCAAAAAATAAATTAATGAAATGAAAATTTCATTCTGGCAGGACGAGGGAATTACGCAAGATGCGGAGGACTTCTTTTGTAAAGAGAAAATCGGCCTTGTAAAAATGCAAAACATGCAAAAACACATTATTATTTAATGTTGAACGGAGATCAGTAAATAAATGTTGCATTAATGTGCATGTAAATTAATTTTTTTTGGATATTTTTGGCTCCGATCTGTTTAAAATCTTGTGCAGAAATACATTTGCTGCCATATAAAAAGATAAATTGACGTCTGACTGGAAACAAACCCTCATATAAAAGCAGCTGTCAGCGTTTTGATGAAGCGTCGCCCGCGGGGGAGAAAACACTGAGATTTACCAAACCGAGAAAAGGAAAGATTAAAAGCCAGATTCAACTTTAAAGACACTTTAGCTTCGTTTCTCCACAGGACTTCCTCTGGGGAAGTTGGTAATTATGAAGTGAAGTGCGCTCAAGTGAATTTAGTTGGAATTAAATGGATGCTGCTTTCACTTAGGCCAGTTCCCCGTGTTATTTAACAGCACTTGAAAATCTGACTTTACAAGATGAACGAAACCTCATTAGTGCTCTAATGCTGCCGGAGAGAATTATGGGAAATGTAGTTTTTTTTGCATACCTCCTCTATAGGTGTTTTTGTCTTGTTTTCTTGTCTTGTTATATGTTTCTGACAGGTTGTGTTGTCTTAGTAATGTCAAGATGTCATAAAGACATCTCAAATGTCATATTTGCATTAAAAATGTCATAACTGAGCAAATGACATATGCAGGTGTGTGTGTGTGTGTGTGTGTGTGTGTGTGTGTTTTTATGAAGGTGTGTGTGTTTTATGAAGGTGTGTTTGTATGTGTGTGTGTTGTGAAAGTGTATGTGTGTGTTTTGTGAAGGTGTGTGTGTGTGTGTGTGTGTGAGTTTTATGAAGGTGTGTGTGTGTTTTATGAAGGTCTGTGTGTGTTTTATGAAGGTGTGTGTGTGTGTTTTATGAAGGTGTGTGTGTGTGTTTTATGAAGGTGTGTGTGTGTTTTATGAAGGTGTGTGTGTGTGTTTTATGAAGGTGTGTGTGTGTTTTATGAAGGTGTGTGTGTGTTTTATGAATGTGTGTGTTTTATGAAGGTGTGTGTGTGTTTTATGAAGGTGTGTGTGTGTTTTATGAATGTGTGTGTTTTATGAAGGTGTGTGTGTGTTTGTGAAGGTGTGTGTGTGTTTGTGAAGGTGTGTGTGTGTTTTTGAAGGTGTGTGTGTGTGTTTTATGAAGGTGTGTGTGTTTTATGAAGGTGTGTGTGTGTGTTTTTTGAAGGTGTGTGTGTTTTGTGAAGGTGTGTTTGTTTTATGAAGGTGTGTGTGTGTTTTGTGAAGGTGTGTGTGTGTTTTATGAAGATGTGTGTGTGTTTTGTGAAGGTGTGTGTGTGTTTTATGAAGGTGTGTGTGTGTTTTATGAAGGTGTGTGTGTGTTTTATGAAGGTGTGTGTGTGTTTGTGAAGGTGTGTGTGTGTTTTATGAAGGTGTGTGTGTGTGTTTTTTGAAGGTGTGTGTGTTTTGTGAAGGTGTGTGTGTGTTTTATGAGGGTGTGTGTGTTTTGTGAAGGTGTGTGTGTGTTTTATGAAGGTGTGTGTGTGTTTTATGAAGGTGTGTGTGTGTTTTATGAAGGTGTGTGTGTGTGTTTTGTGAAGGTGTGTGTGTTTTATGAAGGTGTGTGTGTGATTTTGAAGGTGTGTGTGTGTTTTATGAAGGTGTGTGTGTGTGTTTTATGAAGGTGTGTGTGTGTTTGTGAAGGTGTGTGTGTGTTTTATGAAGGTGTGTGTGTGTGTTTTATGAAGGTGTGTGTGTGTGTTTTATGAAGGTGTGTGTGTTTGTGAAGGTGTGTGTGTGTTTTATGAAGGTGTGTGTGTGATTTTGAAGGTGTGTGTGTGTTTTATGAAGGTGTGTGTGTGTTTTATGAAGGTGTGTGTGTGATTTTGAAGGTGTGTGTGTGTTTTATGAAGGTGTGTGTGTGTTTTATGAAGGTGTGTGTGTGATTTTGAAGGTGTGTGTGTGATTTTGAAGGTGTGTGTGTGTTTTATGAAGGTGTGTGTGTGTTTTATGAAGGTGTGTGTGTGTTTTATGAAGGTGTGTGTGTGATTTTGAAGGTGTGTGTGTGTTTTATGAAGGTGTGTGTGTGTTTTATGAAGGTGTGTGTGTGTTTTATGAAGGTGTGTGTGTGTTTTATGAAGGTGTGTGTGTTTTATGAAGGTGTGTGTGTGTTTGTGAAGGTGTGTGTTTTATGAAGGTGTGTGTGGATTATCTCTGGTTTAACAGTATATATTAATCTCGGTCCCGTCACTGACGTACTTCTGTTTGCCACGAGCTTTGATTGGTTTGGTTCAGGTGTGTTATTATTTATGTGTGTGTTGTCCTGTATTGCTGTGATGGGCCCGACGTGATCGAGATGGATATCTTTAAATAATCTTCCAGTTTCGTGGAAAGAGCCGGTTTTGAACGCAGGCCCGATAAGAGTTTGAAAGAGCAACACGACGAGACGCGAGACTGAGAACAAACATGAAGCTGCCGCTCCACACACACAACAACACTAGATAACTATAATTTAGCCTTATGCAATTATTGTCTTTGTCTGATTAGGGTGTGTGTGGCCATCTGGAAGCTCACAACTGTAGATTAATTTTAATGTTGCTCAGGTGGGAAACACACACACACACACACACACAGAGGTTGTTAGCAGATGGGAAGAAGTTGCACAACATGTTATTTTCAGACAAATTGATTGGTTGTAAGTGTGTGTGTGGCACAGAGAGTGTGTGTGTGTGCATGCGTGAGTGTGTGTTTGTTATGGTAAAGTCCTCAAAAAGATGGCAATATCTGAAATCAGTCCCCATTATAAATCAATATATATATATATAAAAAAAATGATGAGCACTCACAGCTGATCGTAGTTTATATAACACTTTTTATCGAATATGACTTCATAAATATCAAAGCTTTTCTCTGATACTTCTGTTGATGAAGCGCGTTTAATCTTCCAGAACAATCTTCATGTGTTAGTTCAACAAGCGTTCAGTCTTTAACACTGATCGAGTGTGTTTCACTCAGACATCACTGTCTGAAACTCAGCGGGACGCCTTTAATCTTCACAAAACATTGATTAAAGGATAATATACGTCAGCAAGGCCTTAATAAATAATAAAAACAGATGTAAACAAGGCTTAATTAATCGTGTGCACTAACGAGTGTGTGTTAAATCACAGCCATGGGCGGAAACAGATCACAGAGGAAACCAAAAAGATTGTTTAATGTATGATTCAGTGATTTAATGAGGTTTATGGTTGAGTGTGTGTGTGTGTGTATCTGTGTGCACACTAGCATTCATGCATATCATTCGTGTGGGAGTTTATTGAAGTGTGTGTCCAGTGAGAACGCATTCATGCATCTGTGTGTGAGCGGGACTTTGTGTTTGCACAACTTCAAATGATGCAGATGTTTAATTGAAATCAGCAGGAACAAGCTCTGTGTGTGTGTGTGTGTTTGTGTGTGTTGCTGAATAAGGATCTGATGTGAGCCGATCATGTTTGGATATCAGTGATTGTTACTGTAACCCTGGGTGAACTAAAACTAAACAAAGGAAGAGTTGGATCCAAATGTAGAAATAGTTTAAAGGGGGGGGTTGACTGATTTTTTTCTTTGCATGATTGTGTTTATGGGGTGCAATATAACAAGTATTCATGGTTTTCACCAGTGAGCATCACCAGACACATCCTACAAAGAATATGATAAACACTGGGGTGCACACACACACACAATCTCTCTCTCTCTCTCTCACACACACACACCTAATTGTCCACATCTGGTTGTTGTAACTACGTTAAGCAGCCTTCACAGTCTCAGCACCACCAAACTAATTCACTTTAGCAGAATAAAAAAAGCAGCGATCTTTAAAAACCCAATCAGATTAAAGCTGAATCCGAGTCGCCCATAAACAGGAAGCCGAGTCGAGGTAAACGCATTTGGCACGAAGCTTCAAAACATTTAAACGAACAATCCCGGGGAAATTAATCAAGCTCAGCAACAAAGCAGAGCTTCATTATTTTGCGCTATCACACATCTGATAAACACTCGCCAGATATTTGAGTTTCGCGCTATTTTCCGAGCCGCTTTGTTTAGTACAAAATGTGTTATTGACAGGCTTTTTTTTTTAGCCGAAACTGAACAGAGATAAGAGAGCACGGGTCAAACACACACTTTATCGCAAAAAAACACGGCCAGGAGCGCAATCTATCGCCATGACATTTAGACACCGAATGGAAAATATCCCGACGAGGGCTGGTGTATCTGATCCGTTCATCGAGTGTGAGCTATGAACTCGACAAAGTGAATTTGAACCATGAGGTAAAAAATACTTACAAACGAAACTTAAGTGGCAGAAATGTATGAGTATTCAGCATTATATCTCCATCCGCAGGCTATTCCCTCAGAGCTCGAAACAGTGAAGCTCAGCAGAAACTAGAGTATAAAGAAACGCTCGACAAGAAAGAGAATAATTCACCTTCCTGTTGTTTTAGTCCAGAAGAGGAACATTTTTATATCCTATGGATGTTTTTCATGAGTAGTCGGTTGTGACCATGCATATATGATACTGGATATAAAGTCAAAAGGGAATATTTATTTTAGTAGTCTGGACACACTACTGGCTGGAGAAAAGTAGTTTGCCATAAAGGTCTTATACACCTTTTTGAAGTTTTATCTTACACTCTTAGAAGAAAAGGTTCTATATAGAACCTTAAAAGGTTCTAAAGCGCTACATATTTGGAACCCCTAAAATGCAATGCATGAATGATCACAAAATCCAAGATGTGGTGGTTAAAAAATGTAATTAATCAATACCACACAAAGAGTGGCATTTCAGTTTTTCTCCTCCAAAAATCTGCATGATTAAAATGTGATTTTAAGTTACTGCAACAGTTTAACCCTTTAAGGGGCAAGCATAAATAATTTTGATGGAAAAATGATTCATTGCTATTTTTGTTTCTAAGTTACACTCTGTATCTCCTGAGATACATTGCCCATTTAGGGTTACATTTTGCAATTTATTATTTTTTTTATTATAGTTCATATGACAACTTTTAAAACATTTAATGAACAATTAATTAGCTACAAATGTTCATGTTATCCATACAACATTAGAAAAATTGGGAAAAATTAACTTTTTCTCCCAAGATGCATTGCCTATTTAGGATATACATTTAATATTTCATAACTTTTTTAAACAGTTCATGTGCCAAACAATAATTTAATATTTAATAATATTTAATAATTTAATAATTTTACAAAATTCTACAAAATGTTGCAGAATAATGTAATATATGAATGAATAATAGCATTTAAAGAACCTTTGTGCCAAAAGTGTTCTTTCTTGTCATTATTGAACCTTTTTTTAGCATAAAATGTCCTTTGGAGTTGAGTAAAGAACCCTATGCTACATATATAGAACCCTTTTTTCTAAGAGTGTAGGTTCTGATGTCCCTGAGAATATAAATTTGCGGTATTAGTACCAAAAACCATCCAAAAATATTTTTACAGATCCTTTCTCAGGAGCTCTGCTAAGAACAGGTCTATACAGGCTATCAGCTCTCAAGTCAACAAGTATTATTCTTCAACTTGGCACTGCTGGTTAGTTTGACATCGCCTGTAAGGTCATCATGGAGAGTGCCGGTTGTTCTCTGATCTAATGGAGCAGTTCAATTAGATTAAAAACGTGTTTGTCTATGCTAAGCACAAGTAAACAGGACACGCAGCGAGGACTATTAGCGCAGATTGTTGCCATATTAGTGCATTAATTCGTTTTCCGTGGGAAATCTGCAAGCTATAAGGAGATGCAGTGATGAGGGAAGAAACATTGACTGACGCCTGCTGTCTGACAGAGAGAGACAAAACACTTTTCAATGGAAGATTGGCTTTGATTTGAGGGTTTCTTGATTTGGAACGGGAGCCTGATGGTGTAATCACAATTTTGATGTATACTTTCAATTCCTTTTGCATTTCAGCTGAGGCATGGATTTCATATTTCGTTATGGACATATACACCATTGAAATTAGATTAAATTAGTTAACTGAGACCGAATGAATATAAAAGCGCCTCATCTTCAAAAATTAGATTTCATATCCGTCATTTAAGGCAAGAGACAGCAAACTAGATTTTTACATTTCCTGAAGAAAATTCAGGAAATATCATTTGCTATTAATCAAAGCCTGGCATGCAGTGATGGACAGCACTGAGAAATTAATAAAAGAGGATTGTGTGCATGTATGAAAGAGAATGATGGGAATTATGGCCGCTGAACAAAGGGAATGAAGCTGACCACATAAGACCTACAAAAAACACATCTTCTGTGAGCCCAAAATACATATTTAATCATCTACTTGCTTCCCAATCCACTCACAAACAGCTTTCTTTTCTTAGTTTTACACGCAGTTTTATTTAAAACGTGTATACTTGTTTTTCACAATGTCGGATGTCAACTAAAACAGAGTAATGACAATGAGCCTGAAGTGCTGACTCTTTCTGCAAGATACAGTATTTGACAGTCTTTATGAGTCATTGATTTGGTTAATTTATTCAACGACTCATTTAAAAACGTGGTACTTTGGTCTGTGCATCTCCGCTTCAAGTCGAACGCATCTACTAATGCACTTAGGAAACAAAACATTGGGGCTGTGTTTGAAATCACCCCCTATACCCTAATTCACTATTCCCTATGTTAGTCTAAGTCTAGTCTGAATGAAAGCGAGTGAGTGAACCGAGTCCATAGTTTCATCTTGTCGTTTTAATAATCATTTGAAACTTAGCAAACTGGCTGCTCCAGTAGCAACTTTGTCATGGAAACTATGTACAAACCTTAAATGAACAATTTAATTATCAATTACAAAGGCATTTATACCCGTATGGTATTACGCTGTACCCACATTGGACCAGCGGTTTGGAAAATGGATGGATGGATGACTCAGTGGCGCCATCTTCTGGTGAGACACAGAAATTAATTCGACACAACCCTCACCGTGAATTATGGGTATTCTTTAGCTATTGAGCGCATAGATATCCATAATAAAGGCTAGATGTCTTTGCACTCAAACATGGGACTCAAACATTGGACTCAAGCATGGAGTCAAGCAAGGGACTCAAGCTAAATGGGACTCAAACATGGGACTCAAACATGGGACTCAAGCTAAATGGGACTCAAACATGGGACTCAAACATGGGACTCAAACATGGGACTCAAGCATGGGACTCAAGCATGGAGTCAAGCAAGGGACTCAAGCTAAATGGGACTCAAACATGGGACTCAAGCATGGGACTCAAGCATGGACTCAGACTTGGGACTCAAGTTAAATGGGACTCAAACATGGGACTCAGGCATGGGACTCAAACATGGGACTCAAGCATGGGACTCAAGCATGGACTCAGACATGGGACTCAAGTTAAATGGGACTCAAACATGGGACTAAAACATGGACTCAGACATGGGACTCCAACATGGGACTCAAGCTAAATGGGACTTATGCTAAATGGGACTCGAGCTAAATGGGACTCAAACATGGGACTCAGACATGGGACTCAAGCATGAACTAAAATGTGGACTCAAACATGGGACTAAAATATGGACTGAAACATGGACTCAAATATGGGACTCAGACATGGGACTCCAACATGGGACTCAAGCAAATTGGAACTCAAGCTAAATGGGACTCAAGCATGGACTCAAACATGGGACTACAACATGGCCTCAAACATGGGACTTAAGCTAAATGGGACTAAAGCTAAAAGGGACTCAATCTAAATGGGACTCAATCATGGGACTCAAACATGGGACTAAAACATGGACTCAAGCTAAATGAGACTCAAGCTTGAGTCCCATTTTTGAGTCCCATGTTTGGGGTCCCTGTTAGAGTCCAGTGGACTTAATGTTACATTGACAGAGAAGGCTTGGGTTAACAAAAATAACCCAGCATATTTTAGAGTGCAGTGATCCAAAAACAGTGACTATTAAAAAGAACAACTGTTCAACAGTACACAAATATTCAAAACTGTTGCAAGTGTACTTTAATATGCAAAAAAAAGAGTCAAAATGTCCTTTCAATGTATTTGTTTTTCAATGCACAGAAACCAAAACCCTCCTCCTATGTTTTTTCCTAAAGTAAGAGCATGTTCATAAAGAAGAGCCCTTGAACACTACGCAGGGACGAGCGCTTTCGCCCGAGTCCTCGTAATCCAACTCCTTCAAGCTCTTCACTTTCATTTACAGAGTTCAGCGCGAGCACTCGACCTTCACAGCAAACTCTGATGTGCTCTTGCATTGTGTGTGTGCAGAGAAGGTCAGAGTGGCTGTGGTAATCTAAGATCATTACTGACTCTCGCCTGTTTAGCAATGCTAATAACGCTGGTCTGGTCAATACCGGCAGCATCGATTATCAAACCATATCAAAAACATGAGATTTCAACACTGCATTAAAGCTGCCTGTTATGTATAGCAGCTTGTAAAATTGATTTCTGTGATGCATGTGAAAGACACTGATGATGTAAGGCTTCTTTATGTAAGGCTTTTGAGCTGAGGGAGTGAGTGGAGGCGGGGCTCATTTGCATATCCATAGAACCGCGTATACTAAATGAGGCAAGGCTTGAATTACAATCAAGATATTTTAAGACTTTTTTAAGGAAAAAAACATAATTTTGGTGATCAAAGATGATTTTAAGGGATAAAATGATTGACTGCAGTGGGACTTTAAGTTATTTGCTTGTTCAGTTCATGCACAGATATTCATCAGGATGAGCAAAGGTTCTGGGTATTGAATATATCCATATTGTATATAGCTGATTCATTCTATTGGCTCATGTGATTTAATAGGTCATGATTGAGATTTCTGAATGTTTAAGAAATGGTGTCTTGATAAACAAGTATTCATTACTGTGATTTTGTGTCAGAAATACATAACTTAAACACTCCCCTCTGATTGCAGATTACTCTTAATTTAAAGTGGACTCATGCATTTTCACTAAAGTTGCTTTGAAGCGACGTGTATTCTGAAAAACGCTATACATGTCAAATAAATTGAAATGTTTCAGGTCTTTGGGTTCATTAAAACCTCAAGAGCAGCAGACTCTCCATGTGCTTCATAAGAGAAACATCACACACATCTGCTCTTCGCACTCACGCTGAGGGAGTGTATCAGAGTCTTAAGAGCTCTATAGTCTGACTGAGAGCGCAACGAGAGCCAGACGACAAACCAACGGGAAAAAAACCCCACAAGCTCATTTCACGCCTGTCATTCATCCCCTGTATCCTGAATGGCTCTCGCGTTCGAGGTGTGTGTTCAGACGCCTGCAGGGGGAGATAACACACACAGCATACGCAGGTTTGAAGGAGGGGTCAGGCAGGGTTTGGAGGAATAGCTCATAATGAGAATCACACTGCTTGTTTTGCATTGATACTGCGGTTATTTCGGTGAGTTTATGTAACGCAAACAGTCATGATAGGAGGTTTAATGAACTGTCAGACGAGAGGTTTACAAGGAATGATTTGAATATCAATTTAGGTCCACGTTTCTTTTTTGTAATTTGATTATTCCATTTGAGACATTGACAAATTAAGACAAAAATGTCAAAATGATGACTTGCTAAGTCATTGTTATGACATCAACTCAAAACTATGGCATACTAAGTTAAAAATTACGACAAAAAAGTCAATTATGACACGCAAAGTCATAATTATGATCCACAGGCCATTTGTAAATTCAATTTTTGCTCTTAAATATGGAAACCCTATTTATTTGGTAAATCATAATTTTACTTTAAAAGTTACATCTTCAACAGTGTAATTGAGTGTGGAATTAATTTCTCTAAAAAGTATTGCATTACTTATTAATAATTATTTTCTAAATCCCATATCAACTTCAGCAAGGATAGACATGAAACTGCTCTTTTAATTATTTCAAATGAATAATATAAAATTGCATAAATTATTCTTGGAGTGATCAAAGTATTTAAAGGGAGAAGGTTACATTAAACATTTTAACATTAGACGTTAAATTTTGATGTTAATTGTGGATTATAGATTTGTTCTGTAGTCTATACAGTATTTAATGCAATTATGTCCGAATTAATGAGCTCTGATTAAATTACAGAACAATTAAGAGGAATCTCTTTACTATTTCAAGGGAGAAGTAATTCAATTACAGTAATTAATAAGTTACACCCAACACTGCATATAAATCATAATTAAGATATGCTAAGTCATTATTATGACAAAAAGTAAAAATGATGACATAGGCCATGAAGTCATGCTATAAGTCATAATTTTGACTTTTATGGCATGATTAATAACATTGAAATTATGAGATAAAAGGACGAAATTATAACATGCTAAGTACTTATTATGACAAAAAGTCAAAACTGTGGCATACTAAATTGAAATAATGACAAAAAAGGAAATTATGACATTTAAAGTCGAAATTATGACATAATTCGAAACTGACAGTCATACCAAGCCATTATTTTCATCATAATATACAGAAAAAAGTGTATGAAAAAGTCGACATGCTTAATCAATATGACCTACAAAGTCATATTTATAACATGCTAAGTAGACCTAATTATAAGATTAAAAAGTCAAATTATGAGATAAAACATAGAAATAATTTGACTTTTGTGTCACAATGTTGAGTTTTTATTAGGGCTGTCAAACGATTAATCGCGATTAATCGCATCCAAAATAAAAGTTTGTGTTTACATAATATATCTTGGTACACTTTGTATAATTATTTTGTACATATTATAAATACACACACATGCATGTAAATTTAAGAAAAAAATATTATTTATATATAAAATATTTATATATAATGTAAATTATGTATAAATCTTTATACAGTATAGACATGAAAATATTTCTTAAATATATACAAGCATGTGTGTGTATTTATATATATAATATAATTATACAGAGAGCACCCACATATATTATGTAAACACAAACTTTTATTTTGGATGTGATTAATCGCGATTAATCGTTTGACAGCCCTAGTTTTTATTGTTATAATTTTGGTTTAGTATTGTCATAATTATGACGTACAGTAACCTGACATAATTTACCCAAAATATTTTATATTTTGATATTATTTTCTTCTATTATTGTTCCAGAAATGGGCTTCTATAACCGAAAATAGATTTCCAGTGCTTGCAGAAAATGTTCCTCCGACTGTACGGGCATCAAGGAGATTATACTGAGACTTTCGCTAAATCTATTGCATTGTGAAACTTTTACGAAAGTGGATGTGGAGGAAACTTCCAGAGACGTGAGGATAGAGCGAGGACATCGAGGACTCGGGGTAATAATATCCAATCTGACTCTCAGATGCACAAAAGACGTGTCACTCACTATAGCAGATTCAGCCGTCCACGAGGACTCTGTGACACTCACCGCTGCCAAGCAATTACACTGCAGATCTGAGAACAAGACCTTCGGGACACGCCGAATCACCGAGGGGACGTCCACAACTGGAGGAGGAGATGCAGGAGACGAACACGGCCTGGAATCAGATAGTCACAATATGAGGAACGCTCTAGGGATAGAGTGTGTGTGTGCAAACAAAACATTCCTTCACAGTTCTGAATCGATTCAACAGTTTCAAAACTGACATGCGGCGTTATTGGACCGTTTAGAGCATTTTGTTAATCAATGCAACCAGCAGCAAAAGTTTCATCATGCTGCCAGAAAAAAAAATACTTCTGAAACACAACACGTTCTCCACATCTAACTTACATGAGCCGCAGAACGCACAGAATGAGAGCCTGAAATTTCTCTAATTGATTCGAAATGCTTTGTATGTTCTGAAGCTCGTTGCCTTTGAAATGCTAATCGTTATGAAATGGAAGCATTTCATCTTTTTTGTTCTGTTTGGTTGCAGCTTTGTTCATTTCTCCAACATTCATATCAGCGATGTAACGTTCACAGAGACTTCAATAGTTAGCCTGTCCGTTTCAGTCACACTGACATGATAATAGCATCACTCATCACTCTGAGAGAGGTTACGCAGGGAAAGCTGTTAGATTATTTCTCCTTATGTCAAATAATAGTATAATCTGTCTTATGGTGACAGTAATGACTTGTGCGCTAGTTACGTAAATCTGCACCACAGGCTAACCATTACAAGCATGTTCTCTAACCTCTACTTTTCCACTTTCAAACCGATTCACACTCGTCTATCGGTTAACTTTAAGCTGTATACTTCATGAATGCATGCATCACAGTCGTTTAAGTCGTTTTGAAGGGTGAGATACCAAAGATTTCATTATAAAATGGCTAGTTTCAATCGTTGATTCTGATTGGGCAATAGGTGAGTTTTATTCATGCTAAAACGTGGCTAGCCGCTTCATGCATTACTACATAACACGCCTAGCAACCACTCTTAGCAACTCAAATATTTTTGTCTCATTTATATTTTTAAATAAATATAAAATATAAAATTGTATAAATATAAATGAAGAGTTCAGATGCAAAAGCCTCTAAGCGCCATTTGAAATTTTCTTCTAAAATGACATTTTTTTATCAAGCTTGTATATTTAAGTTCAGTAATATCACTTAAATGGCAATGAAGATTACCTATTAATTGTCATTTAAGTGAAATTACTGAACTTAAATATACAAGCTTGATAAAAAATTATTTTAAATTATTATAAATAAATTATCATTTTAGAAGAAAATTTCAAATGGCATTTAGAGGCTTTTGCATCTGAACTCTTCAAATACAAAATCTCATTTATTATTTTATATTTATATTTTATATTATTATTCTCATTTATATTTTTCATTGTCGATTATAGAGAGTCTAAGCCTAAATATACACATATTGGAAGATTGTATGCCCATGCCTACTGCAACAGTTTATTAAACACCATCTAATCAGTTATTGGTCTGGTTCCTGTGTTCAGCCCGAGAGTGATAACCACACAAAAGTAGTTCCAGCAATATCAGTATAATCCTTTTAAGTCTCCCCAATACTAACTTTATCTTATTGCTTTCTTAGTTTAGATGCTCCCTATAGTAGACTAAGCTCACTAGGGTCATGATATTTTAATGGATGCTACTGCTTTGAAAGCTTGTTGAAAAACGTTCTGACTGAAAACTTTTGGGAAGCGAATAATAATGAAATGTCTTTTTCATTGACAGCACCATTGGGAGATATTCTCATTTGCATCATGTCATAATAGCAGAACTTTCAGATCCTTTTGTTGGATTTTCATCTTGAGGGAAAAACATATTAAGATCTATCTGTTGAACATTTTAAGTCTATCTATCCGTAGTTTTGATACAGAATTAATCAACACTGGTGATTCATTCAGAAACGAATAAAGTGAAACGAGTCATTGAATCAATTATAACTGATTCGTTCAAAAACACCGATTCAGAAACGAAACACAAGTGTTGGGCAAGTTACTTTTAAAAAGTAATTAGTTACAGTTACCAGTTACTTCTTCCAAAAAGTAACTAAACTAGTTACTCATTTACAAATTTTAAAAGTAACTAGTTACTTAAGAAAGTAACTATTCCATTACTTTCAAGTAAAATTAAATTTTAAATGCTCAATGTGACCCCACCTCTAGCCCTATTTAACGGAACTTAAAACACATGTGCATGTGCATGTTCAATAATTTATGATAAATCTGAATTGTATAATGAAATGAACATATTTACAATACATTATTAACAGAAACATGACACACATCTAATAAAAATGTTGCTGTGGGACAAAACAAAAGGCGACTAGCCTCCAATAAAATGCCATGTATGGAGATATTGTGTTATATATGTATCAATGCAAATAACACAATAGATGTTTTGGAACTTTTGATATTTATTGCCCCTCAACAGGCCACAACTGGGCAAAATTAAATTAAGCTTATGTTCTCATTAACTATATTATTTGATGTTTCTTACAGTTATTTTGTTTTTACTTTACGTTATTGACCGTTGTATACTAAAAATGTGCAAGAGTTCATTGTGCGCATGTGTGAAGAAATGGGGACTTTTATTTTGACTCAACTTGTGTTCCTTCCTTGAGATGAATGTCGTGCTGCTGCTCCAAATGTTAAAACTAACAAATAAATAACACTGAGAAATTGTTTCTGGATTGTTCTTTAGTGGATGGATGATCGCAACATACTGTTTATGGACATGACGGATGGAAATGAACACTTAACATAAGCAATATACCATGGCATTTAGAGAAGGTACTTTGGATTATTCTCGTCGGCATACCTGTCTCTCGTTGACTGACTGGCTTGTTGTGTTCCTTGTGTGTCCTGTCCGACTTCGCGAATGAGCGTGAGTGATGATGGATCGACTCGTTCGCGAATGAGCTTTTGATAGGTCGTTCGAGATTCGCGAATGAACCGACTCATTGTGGTGAACGTCGGGAGCTGGCTCGCATATCTGAAGAGCTCTATTTTTACAAATTTAGCCGATAGAAATGAAATAATTATGTAATAAAAATTGAAATATTATAGTCAAAGTCATTTAAAGAGGTGTTTGTGAGGCAAAAGAGCCGGCTCATTTCAGTGAGCTGACTCTGACTCATAAGAGCCGAATGCCCCACTACTATGCGTGGTTTCGAACACCCGCCCAACTCTACTTCTGATTGGCTTACAATGACATTTTTCTCTACCACAGCCAATCGTCAGCATTTATGCGCTTGTCTCGTGCTCTGCCCAAGGAAGAACAGTAAAACGGTATTTTATATTTGCCTCTCGCTCAGAGATCTAGTTGGTCTGATGAAAAAAAAAACAGCTTCATCAGTTAAAGTAACGCGCCGCATTTTTTGGAAGTAACGGTAACGTCGTTATTAAAGGGATACTCCACTTTTTATTGGAAATAGGCTCATTTTACCACTCCCCTAGAGTTAAACAATTGGCTTTTACCGTTTTCGAATCCATTCAGCCGATTTTCTGATATTTAGAAGAATGTCAGTAACCAGACAGTTTCTGGTCTCATTGACTCCATAGTATATATATATATATTCCTACTATGGAAGTCAATGAGAGCAGAAACTGTCTGGTTACTGATATTCTTCTAAATATCAGAAAATCGTCTGAATGGAGTTGAAAACGGTACAACTCAACTGTTTAACTCTGGGGGAGTGGTAAAATGAGCCTATTTCCCCAAAAAAGTGGAGTATCCCTTTAAGATGAGAAGAGTAATCAATTAGATTAGTCATTACTGGTTAAAGTAATGCCGTTAGTAAGCAGATAATTCTTCTATGGCTCACTTTGGAATAATTTTCATTGACTTTTTTTATTTTTAAGTCCAATTCTGAAAAGTCTTCACTTTTCACAGTCTGACGGATTTGGTTCGATTGAGTCTGATGTGTGAGTCAGTTCAATCGATTCATCATAATGGTGAAACTGTCACCGACGTGAATTACATAAGAAACTCCCACAAACTACTCTCCAGTTCACAGTGACACATCTGTAATGAAAGTTTACTTTCTTATCTAAACTCGGGGGGAAACTCTACCTGAGGGATTTGGGATTATATACACAAACAGTTCAGTAGACAGCTAATTAGTCTGAGCGGCTACATTTCCTGTTTTGACTGCAAATGTCACATCCATAGCACTGGAAAATTCCCAGCAGGTCATTCGGGTATTCCATACACACATGAAACAATTTCAACGCAGCCTACTGGATAAATAGTGCAAGTATTATAGTTTCATTTTAGGGAACATATTCATTATCTTCTCAATGGTCGCGATTAAATTCAAGAACACAGATGCACATCTTAGCATCCAGTAAAACTGTTTTAAAATAGATAAAATATGAAATAATAGCATAGTCCACAGCAAAACTATAATGATAACGGCATGGGGAAAGATATCGATGGAAGGAATCACTTTCACAATGACTGATACTTGACAGCCAATCAGAATATATTGCGCTAGAGCGCGAGCATTTAAAGCGACAGACGAGCGTAGCATAAACAGAATAGTGTGTGTTGGTGTGTCGACGCTAATATTGTTATTAGTCATAGGTCTTGGTGTAAATGGGTTTTAATTTTAAAAAAAAAGATTTTAATCTTCCTGGATATCTAGATTGTTTAGACGTGGGACAGCAGATCCCGCTGGCACAGAAACAGTTCTGGTTATTATTGAGGGATATTAAAGAAAACCTCATTCAATTTTTCTGCTTTGGTCTTTGTTGGATTTTGTCTCTTTAGACACTTTAGACATTCAGAAATAGACCAGATGTTCAGGAATTCAAGCCAAAAGCCAAAGGAGACCACATGGATGATGAGGTGTGTGTGAGTGAATAAGTGTGGGTTTGTCTGTGTTTATGATTTATGAGGACATAAATTTGTATAATGACATGCAAATTACACTGGTATTACAACGTACGTGATTTATGAGTCGTATCTCAAATTACTTTAAAAAACATTCTGAATGTTTTAATAAAAATGTAAAACTGCAGAAAGTTTTCTGTGTTGGGTAAGTTTAGGGGTCGGGTCAGTGTGTGTGATAGGGCCGGAATCCAATTAAGAGCCCAGCTGAGCAGAACTGACAGCACACGATCACTATAAAACGCACATGTTCTTATTGAAGCTTATCTTCTTGAAAATGTTATTTCAGGTTGTTTTGAACAGGAAAAAATCTTTTAATAACCAACACATCAACAACTCACAGCCAACCCAAACACAGTCAGCAAATCATCAAATCTGTCAGCAATGTCTCTGCTTTCATATACGAGGAGCCGCAGACAGACACCAGTAATTCTTTTATTTCTATAAACAGTCTCTTATCAAAAAGCTGCTGGAAAGGTAAAAATAGTCTCGCTCTTCTCTGCAGAATGTCGTTTATCTGTTAACGCACTGATTATACGGACCCGGGAGATTAAAACATTAAAAATAAAGAATTTTCCATCTGCTTTATCATGAAGAAACACTAAAGCTCTGCTTCTGCTTTTAAGATGTACGAAATTAAATTAATAGAAAAAAACAAAAAAAAAAACGTAAAATTGAATTAAATAATACTTAAGTATTTAATTGAATAATTGATTAAGGATTGTTCAGTCTTTTAAATTAAATAATGCACTAAAAATTAAATAATTATTCAATTTTATGGAATTTTACTAATTACATTTTTTTTAATTGTCCGTGAGGCGCATTATTTTTTGATGCTCAACTAGTTTTAAACACATTTGTATGTGTTGATCTGTACTTTGATCTGTTTCAAGACATAATTTTCTCTTTCCACTGTTGAGTGACAGCTGTGATAAGAAGAAACAGTGTGTGTGTGTGTGTTTGTGTTTTCCTCCGCTCAGATCTTCTGGTTGATTTTTTTCTTGTTGAGGACATGTTGATTATTTAAAGCCGTTCCTTAAAACAATGATCACGAACACACACCTGACATTTACAAGTTTGCAGAGTTGAATTAGATTGGCTAAAGTTAAATATTTAAAGGCACAGGCGGTTTATGGCCCTTTCCACTGCAGACAAATAGAGTTCAAACCAGGAAAAGGAATGTAGTTTTAAGGATGAGTTTTATAACTTTCATTCTCAGTGTGTGTGTAAGACACAGTGTGAGTGCTGTACAGATTAATGATTAGACAACGGAGTGTGTGTGAAGTCAGCTGAGGTCAAAGTTGTGTTTCATTTGCGCACAGATGCGAGATTCAAACTTCAATGCACCTAAATAGTTAAAACAAACCTCTCTCTCTCTTTTCTTTCTCACTCTCTGTCTCTCTTTTCTCTCTGGATTTAGTTTGTCTTTTGCTGTTTGTATGCTTTGTCTATCTATCTATCTATCTATCTATCTATCTATCTATCTATCTATCTATCTATCTATCTATCTATCTATTAGTCTGTCTGTCTCTCTATATATCTATATATCTGTCTATATATCTGTCTATCTATCTATCTATCTATCTATCTATCTATCTATCTATCTATCTATCTATCTATCTATCTATCTATCTATCTATCTATCTATCTATCTGTCTGTCTGTCTGTCTGTCTGTCTGTCTGTCTGTCTGTCTGTCTCTATCTATCTATCTATATATCTGTCTATCTATCTGTCTATCTATCTGTCTATCTGTCTATCTATCTGTCTGTCTGTCTCTATCTATCTATCTATCTATATATCTGTCTATCTATCTGTCTATCTATCTATCTATCTATCTATCTATCTATCTATCTATCTATCTGTCTGTCTATCTATCTATCTATCTATCTATCTATCTATCTATCTATCTATCTATCTATCTATCTATCTATCTATCTATCTGTCTGTCTGTCTGTCTGTCTGTCTGTCTGTCTGTCTGTCTGTCTGTCTGTCTGTCTGTCTATCTCTCTATCTATCTTTTTGGTCCTTCATATTTCTGTGATTCAAAAATTGTTTTTTTGGGGGGACAAAAATGATTATATTCATATTTAATAAAAACAACTATATAAAAAGAGGCGGAGTGAAAACCAATATATTTCTGTGTTTATTCTTTCATTTCCAATTTTTAGTTCTATTACAGTAATGTTTTTTCAGTTATTTATACTGCACAATGTGATAAAACTTCAAGCGATAGTTCACTTTGAAATTAATTTTTGGTATGTTTTATCTTACCTCAAGGGCATCCGAGATGTAGGTGTCTTTGTTTCCGCAGTATTTTCAATTTTGATATTTTCAGCTCAAACCGTTCTTGTCTGTCAGTCATACAATGGAGGTCTATGGTCACCACCTCAAAGAGTAAGCACAGAGAAGTCCAAATTAAACATGATTTAATGACTCGTAAATGTAAGTACACATTGATGGCCTAAGACACGAAACGAGCGGTTTGTGTGAGAAAACGAACAGCATTTATATCGTTTTTACCTCTTTTAACCACAGCCACGTCCAAGTGATCTAACAGCGCGGACGCTTCGGTCTGCGCTAGCGTCGGTTAGTAATAAAAATATTATAGAAACATTTTTTATTCTCCTGCTGTTACCCCTTTATTCCCCAAACTTATATAAAATATTATTCCCTTATACGTATATTGTAAGTAGGTACACTATAACTACAGAAGGTTACGCTGTAAAAGTGCTTTAATTACTCAGTACATTCTGGGCTGTAATCTAAAGCGCTACCACTGTGATTCTGAGTCACACCACTAGATAGTCAAAGCAAAGATTATTCAGACAACATCATTTTTGATATTTTTTTTACAAGTGTGTGGACACTATAGTTCATTTATGTAAATGAGGAGAGCAAAATGTTCTTGCAATACTTAATGAATTTAATTTTCTTGTAATGTGAGAAAGTGTCTGAATCAAGTTAGCTTTGACTGTATTTCGGGGTGAATTCAGGTCAAAAAAAGTGTCCCAGTCAAACTGAATTCACCCTATTTAAAGTAAAATAAGTCTAACCTGGAGCGAAGGGGGCGTGGCTCCTCTTGAGTCTTGACTCCGCCCAATGTGGGCGTGACTTCGGGTGGCACAGGTTTCATAAGCCCGCGCGCGCATCAACACCAGTCCAGCAGCCGCACCGCGCACCGTGAGAGCTCCGTCATGGCGCGGGAGTCTCCGGTGTTTGCGCGCACTCCTCAGCCGTTATAGTGATGCAAGCCCTCCACATCCCCCGGCTAGACCGGGCACCTGACGCCGAGCAGGACGTGATGGCGGAATACCTGAACCAGAGCTCATTAAACGGTTCCGAGCTTAACCGAATCAGCAACCTGGAGGACATCGACGTGTCCGCGGATGGGACCCTCGGGCTCCGCGTCATGATCTCAATCGTGTACTCGGTGGTGTGTGCGGTGGGTCTAGTGGGAAACCTTCTAGTTTTCTTCCTCATGAGAGTCCGCCAGGGCAGGAAGAAATCCACAATTAACTACTTCATCATGAACCTTGCGGTCACGGACTTCCAGTTCGTCCTCACGCTGCCCTTCTGGGCGGTGGACACCGCGCTGGACTTCACCTGGCCCTTCGGACACGCAATGTGTAAAGTGGTGGTCACGGTGACCGTGATGAACGTGTACGCGAGCGCGTTTTTTCTCACTGCGATGAGCGTTACGCGGTACTGGTCCGTTGCGTCCGCGCTTAAGGACCGAACGCGCAACACGCGTTGCTCGGTTAAACTTGTGAGCGCGCTCCTGTGGCTCCTGGCTACGGTGGCCTCAGTGCCCACGGGGATATTCACCGGGGTGAACACAATCAATGGTGTTAAACTATGCCTAACGCGTTTTCCGAACGGCCAGCGTGGACACGCTCTCTATCACCTCCAGAAGATCTTAGTTGCGTTCGTGATCCCGATGCTCATCACCATCATCTGTTACATTCTCCTTCTCCGCCTCATCCGCCAACGCAGCATGAACAACAACCTCCCCAAACGCAGGTCCAAAGTCACCAAATCCGTCACGATTGTAGTCCTGTCGTTCTTCATCTGCTGGCTTCCCAACCACGCCATTACTTTCTGGGGAGTCCTGGTGAAGTTTAACGTTGTCCACTGGGATAAGTTCTACTACGCGCTCCACACGTACGTGTTCCCGGTCACCATCTGCCTGGCGCACTCGAACAGCTGCCTGAACCCGGTGCTGTACTGCCTCATGCGCAGGGAGTTCAGGAAGATGTTGAAGGACTTCTTCTGGAGGATCTCGTCTCCCGCGATCGCCAATAGCTGTCAGATCCGCCCGTTCTCCGGAACCGCGAAGGCGCGCGACAGTCAGGCCGGGATTCCGCTCAACGTGATGGAGACTGAGGATTACCGGTTATCGGTGGTGAACGGGCAAACAGACGTGCTCCCGTCCACAGACTGCGCTGTGATGAGGTAGACTGGAGGAAATCTCTTTTTTATTATATCATTGTTGTGTCAAGAACTAAAACATGTGTCCGCTTTTTAACGCTTATGGTTTTTATTCCGCGTAAAGGCGCGCGTCAAGCACACCTGGATGTACTCAGTGTAGAAATAAAACCCTGGGCTCATGCTGCACTGCGTTTATTTATTTATTTGCATATATAATTTCCACTTTTACTGATGTTTGGAGCAAGATACTGTTGCATTACAAAAATAAAGCCATTGCTCGATATAATTATATAAAATAATGGTAACGCTTTATTTTACAGTGTCGTTGTTACATACCGGCTTGTTGCTATAGAAATAACTATAATTTTTGCATTATTAGATGCAATTAACCCTAATCCTGTAGTAAGTAGACTACATGTAGTTAATTATTAGCTATTACTGAGTATATTTAGCCTACACTGTAACGCAGACACCTAAAATAAAGTGTAACCAAAATAATTATTAATTGTATTAAGATACAACAACAATTCTTATATATATATATATATATATATATATATATATATATATATATATATATATATATATGAGAAACATATGTGTGTGTGTGTGTGTCCTTTTTCAAGATTAATGCATTTCAATACAAATTTTAAACGAGTAAGAAAACTAGAGCTTAATGATTTTATTTTTTTATTACTCTTAACTTAAACATATTTTCATATTTTTTAAAATTTATTTTATGAATCACATCAAATATTCCATTCCCTCATTCCATTAAGATTTATACTTAAGATTAAATGTTTTATTAAGCTTTAGACATTTTTTCTCATTTAAAATTTTTAAAATTCTTAATTTATAATATATGGAATATAGGAATCTCCTGAAAAATAGCTTTATATATATATATATATATATATATATATATATATATATATATATATATATACACGCACACAAGTATTATTATTGTTATATCTTAAAATTCTGTATTATTGTTTGGAGTAAAATGTTATTGCACCAATAGGCCTACTTACAACATAAAATACACTAAAAAGTTGTAAATTGAATCACTATAATTGCTTGTACATCTTAATAATTGTATTAAGATACAACTGATTTATTATAAATATTTGATAAACCCCTTTTTCCCCCACTTTTACTCACAATTGGAGTAATGTTGCTTTAAAAAACAATCTCTGTGATCATACTGTGCATGAAGCAGATGTTAAAGCAGCTGCAGCTTCAAATGCATTATTCATTTCTTGTTTTCCAACCTGAATTTATTGCCTGGAAATTCTGAAATAATTAAAATGTATTGCTGATTTGAAGTGTAATAAAGCTGTGTCAGTGACCTTAACCATGTGAAGGTGATGGTCCGATCGGAAATGAATGTAAACAGTGTTACTGTGTTGTCCATTTGAAGGACGTAATAAAGTCCTCTCTTATCATAGCGATGTTTGTTTTCCTCATAAACACAATTACAAAGTTAACTTTTACTGTTATTCCATCTAATTAACATTTGACAGCAGATCGACTGCGCTGGACTGAAGCTTTAGTTTATTATCTCAACACAAACACATTAACACCACAACAGGGGGATTTATGAGCTTTACCAAAGACGAAACTTTCAGTTCTTGCTTTTTATAGGTTATAATAAACTGTTTTAACAGAGAGAGAGGGACACACACGTTTATTGTTTTTAAAGCAGACGCTCGAGGCAAAAAGAAAAAATCATTTCTGTTGTGTGAAACGTGATGCATCACAGCCAGTGTAAAATAAAATATTCTCTATAAACTCAAGAGGGCACTATGATCACAATTTAAAATATCACTAATAATCTAAAAAAAACAACTCACATGGACCCATCTGGTCACTTTCAAAACAATCCCACAGTTAGTTAATGATTGAACGGGTTTGGCAGGTGCTTTATCAGTTAAATATGGCCAGGGTTGTGGAAGTATTTCATTTTTCGCTGTTTTGGAAAGATTTAGAGGCTGATTTATTGCTGGTCTGAAGTGTGTTCGGCATCGACCGTCAGAAACGCCACCATCTTGGTGAAGTCCTCGTAATGGATCTGATCACACGCCACGCCGGCTTCACCCAGCAGCTCCTCGACTGCGACATAAACATCCGCATTATATTCAACGCAAGTCATTTCTATGCTATGTTCTGGATTGTTTCTGGACTGCAGATGGATGCATTTGACATAAAAAGTCAGAATTAGCAACTTGTTTCCTACTTGTTTTGTTTTTCATGCTCATTTTCAAGAATTTGTGTTAATGTGTCTTTTTTCACATTAGAGGAAAGAAAACATCTAAAATGCACATTCATTTTCACTACACATATCTTTAAAGGCCATATTCTCAAAAAGAGTTCATTGTCAGAGGCGGCTTGTTTATTTATCAATTTCTAAAATAATATTAAAATATAATAAAATTAAATCCTTTAACTATAACAATTTCGACAAAATTAAAACGAGATTTTCGAACCTGCCGATATCAAATGTTCAGTTTTTCTTCTGGAATTGTACGCAAATTAGTGCATATTTAATTTGATAATGCCTTATTTGAATAACCACACAGGGACCTTGTAACACAAAACAATTGTCTTAGTGTAATCAATGTGATTAATCTACTGGGGAAAGTTTGGTGATATATTTTAGTTTACCCAAATAAAATGCATTAAAGTTCCACTTTTATTGTTGTAAGTCAGAGATATAAAGTAGGAATATCCAATATGTGATGCATTGTGGGTAATGTAGTTTACCTCCTGTGTGTTTCGTTTGAATCAGTGTTCAAGTCATGTGGGAAAGTTCGTGTTCGCGAGTTGAACGCACATAACATAATTATTATATAATTAATTTATATAGCATAGGTACTTAATTTTGTTTAGCTCAATATGTCTATCAGTTGTTATGCATGTTTTTTTGTTGGAAATTAGGATTGTGCTAAATCCGGCGCATTTATGTCAACTTATATACATTCATCAATATACACTGTCTCTTCCAAATAATAATAAGAAATGAACATGAACGCCACCACAGAGTCGTAAATACGAGTGGACAGCTCTGGATTTACTTTAAGCTAATTGCCAGCACAAAATATAATAACATCCCAAACAGCAACATAGTGTCGGCCCAGATCCGGCCCACATCGGTCACATGTGGACTCAACACGAACCAGGGCCGGATCTGGGCCGAGACTATATTGCTGTCTGGGACTGTGATATATTTAACGCTAAAGTGTACAGAGGCTTCATAAATTACTTAAAATCATTAAAAAGCAAAACACACCTGATGCACATTCTTTGCTCTTCATTTTCTAGAGAAGTAGAGATTAAAAAACCTTGCTGTATTTTTGTGTAATTAACAAACAGAAGATAAACCGCCATCTTACTCTGACGAAAGTGACTTAAAGGAGCTGTATGTAAGAAATGTATTTCAAATAATCATAAAATGGCCTTGATATGTCACTAGACATTAAGAAAAAATGTTCATTTCAAGTACTTATATCAACATCCGGCTAGGATATTGTCGTTTAAAAAGTGAACTCGTCAAGCTGCCGAGTCCACATAACTTAACATTGGTTTATTTTTGCAAAGTTAAGTCGAAGTTCACTTTTTTGTAAGTTATGTCAACTGATTAGGACTTGAGCGTATCACACCTTCTTGATCTGTGAGTCGTTCTCCAAAGCCCGTCAGTCTGACCCTGAGCTCCGGCACCGTGATGAAGCCTCGCCTCTCCGTGTCCATCAGCCTCACGGCCCGCAGGATCTCATCCCGAGGGTGTTCCCGCCGGATCTGCGCGTGCATCACGCTGAGAAACGTGGAGAAGTCCAACTCGCCGCTCTTATCTAGGACAGACAGAGTCAAACACTTTACCAAAAAGCTTGGGATGCGGAAGCCGCTTGATCACGTCTGACAGGCTGAGAGTCAAATTCATTCCGCCAGGTTTATATTTAGTACATTTCAACACATTTTTCAAGCATTTCATCATGTTATGTCAGTTCATATGTCTTTCCTTTCCAATAAAAATCAGTCTGGATGAGCTGTTCTTCGTCTGTGTGACGCTATAAACCATCTTTCTGCGTTCACTGTCCTTATCTGGATGTACAGGGCCCTGAAGTCTGCGGTTGTTATTGTTGAGTTTTATACACGTACTCCTACTGATTTCCAGTTTATTTTACTTAGTAAGCAAAGTTTACACTGTTGACTTTACTTTGGGATTGGACGTTTAGGAGGACTTCTATCTGATAACTTTACGCCGTCATTTGTTTGGATGTTCAAATACTTCCAGTCTCTTGGTTTAGAGGCGTCAGTGAACGTTTTCAAAGGGCCACCTTGAATCAAACAATAAAATCTCATTCATTTTCTCCACTGATTTTTTACTTAAAGCCACCCTGTGGTGAAAATCCAGCTTTTAATGTTGTTTATGTGTCTTTGTGGCGTATTTAATATGACAAACCATGTGTAAATTCATAAGTGGACAGCATTGCTGAGTATTTTCTGCTTAAAACTGCAGTGAACCAAAGACAGTCTCAAAAACACGGTGTGAAATCGCTGGTGTTACTGACGTCACACACTACCTTGTAACCAATCAGATCGACGTGTGATATTGATGTATGTTATTTCAGTTCAATAGCTGTCGATGTAGCAAAGTGAATCAATTATGAAACAAATTCAACTCAGCTAAGCTGGACTCATAAATGAACTTTGCAACATTGAACTGAATTGAACTTTAAATACAGACCTATTCAGTTGTTAATCGATGCTTCTGTTAAAGTAATCTGTTCGGATTATTTTTAAATAGTAAATAGTCGTGTTTTACAGCACAATCCTGGTGGAAAAACTACATTACCCATGATTCCAGCAAACAAATAATGCCAAAAAACCTCTTTAGCATCCATCCACTCATTTGTCAAATTGTGCATATTTTGCAAATAAACATAAAATATATGTCTATATATTAGGGCTGTCAAAACAATTAATCGCATCCAAAATAAAAGTTTGTGTTTACATAATATATGTGGGTGCATTGTGTATAATTATATATATATATATATATATATAAATACACACATGCTTGTATATATTTAAGAAATATTTTCTTGTATATTCTGTATATAGATTTATATATAATTTATATTATATATAAATATTTTACATATAAATAAATTTTTTTTCTTAAATATACATGCATGTGTGTTTTTTATATATATACAAAATAATTATACACAGTGCCCCAACATATATTATGTAAACACAAACTTTTATTTTGGATGCGATTAATCGTGATTAATCGTTTTGACAGCCCTAATATATATACATCTTTACATCAATTGTTTATATGTATCCATCTGATGTTGATTATATGATTCACAATGCTTCATGGGATTGTAGTTCTTTCCCTCATTAAAGCTAGTCTGGATTTCAAATACTTTTTTGCTTGTAACGATGCTTGTAGCCGGCTTATAATGATTATAACTCTTTCACGGGGACTATTTAAAACGGAAAAAGCTGCATTTTGATTTTTTTTTTTTTTTTTTACTAGTGTGTGCAGGACACTATAGTTCATTTTTGTAAGTGAGGAGAGCAAAATAAAGTAAACTGTGACATATTATACCCAAAAACCTTCATACAGTGACTACCAGTAAAAATGTATACAAATTTAAGACCAAAAATGATGCTTTGAGCTGATCATGTTTTGCTGAAGTGTGTTTTCTGTAATTGCTAATGCTGTTTTTACACACAGACTGAACAACATGAAGCATTGCTTAGTCACTGGTTGAGCTAAACTGGTATTATCTAATTGTGGAGTTAAATTTAACAGATATTCAACATAATTCATGTGTGAGAGTCTAACAGAAGGACGGACAAAACCAGTCAAATATCAACTGATTTGATAACCATTTTCTAAACTTTAGCAAATAAACTGTGATAATGTGAGAAATATTGAAGGTGTCTGAATGAATTTTGACAGTAGGTACTATACCGATTTTATGGGTCAGTAAGTGTCTGTCGAGTTCTGGCAGGGTCGGACATCGGCCCAGAGATCTCATGACCGTCAGCAGATCCTGCGTCTTCATTTTACCAACGCGCTTCTGGTCGTACAGCGAAAAACACTCTTTGTACTCTGAATAAAGACAAAAAGAAGTGTTATATGCAAACATTTAAAACACAATCTCAGAGCCCAAAAACACAAGCTACCTTAGGCGATGTTCTAGTTTAAAATGTATCCAGATACGAATGTTTATGTTTTATAAGGATTGGATACAAATTATCTCTTTAATCTCAAATGAAGGATTTGTTCTGGCAAAAACGGAGACAACCTGTTTAAGAGGCAATCAGCATTATCTACAACAGCAGGTGGAGGTTATATCGTCGTGTTTACGGTGTAAATCTTTCATTATCAGTCGGTTATGTTCTTGCTTTTATCCTCATGTTTTGTTAAGCCCATGTTCAGTTGTGTCTCTCACTTCACTGCGCTTGTGCTGCAGTAATCGCTCCGCTGAAGTGAAATGAACACAACAAATGCCACTTTGTCTCCAGTGGAAGAATAACATCTATTGAATGGCTTCAGTTATCATAAACTCAGATTATAACTGCAATAAACATTTACATAATATACAGTACCGGTCAAACGTTTGGATACAACTATTTTAAAGTCTCTTCTTAAACTTGCTCCTTAAACCTGAATTTATTTGATAAAAAAGCACACGTCTATACTGTGAAATATCATTACAATTGAAAAGAATGACTTTCTATTTGAATGTTAAAATGTAATTTATTCCTGTGATGAAAGTTGAATTTTCAGCATCATTACACAAAGTCTTCAGTGTCACATGATCGTTTTTTTGATGAATATTTTTTTTAAAAGAACCATTAATTTAAAATAGAAATATTTTTGTCATTTAAAAAAAAAATGCATACTTTTATTAGTGTTACATTAATTACAAAAAAAGTCTCGGTAAAGATGTATGTTGTTGTTATACTGTATAGTATCAAAAGCATTTTATAATGTGTTAATGAAATTTGTTACAAAGTGTCCGTGTAAAAGTGGCTACATTTCTATATTAACATGTATTTCTGGCTTGTGTTAAAAATATAAAACCTAATTTATCTGACTAATAAGATTAGTAATCAAACAGTTCCTGTGAGAAAGGATTTGTAGTCTTGAGAGAGACAATCTTTAGCCTCGGTCTACTTACCGTTGATTTGATCTTGACTGAGGAATTTCGCCTGCAATTAATGACAGAGGAAATCAATTATACGATAAAACGATATAACACGTCTTTTTACATGGAAATAATACTCAAAAAACAGGAGCTAAACTAACCATGTCAATGTGCTGCTCTGCTTTACTGCTAATGTGAAGAACTTTTAATCCTCTAGGCGGCGCTCGAGCGCATAGAAAACGAACCGCATTCAAATCTCACCCGGGATTAAGATACTATTGTGTCTGATCTAAAACTTGTATTATAAAATATAGAATCATTTAAAATAGTAAAATACAATTTATATTATCCCATTTAGTCACGTTAGGATAGGACTCCAACAAAAACGATGAGACTAACCATTAACCAGCGCTGAGGAAAGAAACGGGTATCACGTGACATGGCGTCAACGGTTGACGTTCTTCAGCTGCGATTCAAACATCCTTAGTTTTAAATAACATAATAATATTTAAAATAAACAGTGAAAATTTACAAAGTTAGAATTTCTTAATATAGGCGTACTTTCGCTATTAAGTAGAGGATATAGGTCCATTCTACCCTATTAGTCCACATGTTTAAAAAAAATACTAAGTTTAAGTATTATTATTCATTTCTTACCAAGATAATACTTAAGGAACGACAACACAGATGTTATTAACCAAATCCCTTCCTAAGCTGATTGTTTTGTATAAAAAAAATCTTCTAATTTTCGTTTACGTATGCAAATGAGGCATTGTAGGCCTATAATTAAATATGCACACATTTGCATACTTTCCAGAACATAAATCAGAACACATGGGAAAAGCCAGGTTTCAAAAATCTTTTTCATTTTGTTGATATTTATTTTTGGACATCTATTTATCACTCTATAAATCAGAGAAAATTCTATCAGGCGAATGATATGAACAAACCCAACTGTAAAAAAGCTGGTCTGATTTTCCCTACCCTTCCAGGATTCTTTGATGAATAGAAAAGCATTGATCTGAAATTGAAATCTTACTATTATAAAAGTCTTTACTGTCTCTCTTCCAATCAGTTAAGTGTGTTCTTGCTGATTAAAAATATAGATTTCTTTAAAAAAAAAAACATACTAACCCCCAACTTTTGAACAATAGTGTATCTTGACAATTTAGAATAGAATAGAATAGAATAGAATAGAATTGAATTGAATAGAATAGAATAGAATAGAATAGAATAGAATAGAATAGAATAGATATTCCACGACTTTGGCTGATGGAAATTGACTCGTTTTGCATAATTTCACAGGATGCCAGCTGTGCACAAAGTCAATTTTTGAAGGTGCAACGTGACATTACTGAAGAGTTTATGGTTGCAATGCCAGTCATGATCTGCCCTGACAGTGATCTGTGGGTTCAGTCTGTGAGCTTTGTTAGTTTGTCTCTCAGGTAAAGTGTGTAAAGGGCCCACGGCTCTGGTATATACATCACCCCTGGGTATTTCTTGCGTAACACAGCGTCCTTCCACAGACAGACGACCCAGACGGTCACTAACACGAGTGATATTGAGAAACTGTAGAACAGGAACAGTCCGTTACTGTCGGGCAGAAAACCTTTACGCTTCTGGTGCATGACTGTAGCCGTCATGGCAAAAAAGGTGAAGATGAAGGGGATGAAGATTTGTCCTTCTGTCACAAGATACCTGAGGAGGAAACAGCAATTCATTTCAGTTCCACGCAAGTCAACAAAAAGCATGCATAAAAAACTCTTACTTGGAGGAAGAAGTGTTAGTAACACTTTACATACTTCTTAATCTCATGCTGGGTTGTTTTAACACAATTTTGGGTCAAATATGGAGAAACCAAATGCAATTTAAAAAATGTAACCCAATTGCTGGGTTTGTCCATACTTGACCCAAAATTGGATTGTTTTTTCAGAGTGGCAGCTGATCAAAATGAACTTTTACCAACACATGAATTCATTTCAATGCAAATGAGCTTGATTGGCATGACAAATTATGCATTATGTTGATAACCAGACAGTTGATGGCACCCATTGACCCAGTCTAAAAAATGCTGGGTTGTTTTAACCCAACTTTAGGTCAAATATGGACAAACTCAGCTGTTGGGTTAAAAATGTTAATTACATTTTTAATCCAACATTTTGATTTGTGCATATTTGATCCAAAATTGGGATAAAACAACCCATTTATTAGTGTTTTCCATGATATGGAAGTCAATAAGTGCCGTCAACTGTTTGGTTCTTTAGAAAATCTTCTTTTATGTTCAACTGAAGAAACTCATACAAGTTTGGAACAACCGGAGGGTGAGTGAAATGATGACAAAATGTTCATTTTTGGGTGAACTACACTGGTGTTACAGGGAGAAACAAACCAGTAGTAAAGGCCACTAGGACCCAGCAGAAGCCAAGCAGAGATGGGCATCTTCTTCTCTGATTTGACAATAGTGAAACAGCCAGTGAAATACAGGAACATGATGAGAAATAGAGGAATACTCCTGTAAAAAATGGAAGATTAAAAGTGATTTTTAAACACATTCCCAGCTAACAAGGGAACGTTTTCTCAACGTTATGACAGTAACTTTCTTATCAAGTTATCAGGTCTGGAGTAGTTCACTTTTTAAAAAACGTTTGCTGATAATTTAGTCACCCAAGATGTCCATGTCATTCTTAAAAGAAATGAAGGTTTTGATGAGAACATTACAGGATTTTTCTGCTTATAATGGACTTCAATTAGTGATCGTTTCGCTTGATATGACCCTTACTCATAGTCTGGAATCGTTTAAAGCCCTTTGAACAGTTGAACAGCACTGAAACTGTCTTTTGGACCTTGAACTGTTTGGTTCCCATTGAAGTCCATTATATGGAGAAATGTTTTCATCAAAAGCCTGAATTTCTTTTCGACTGACGAAAGAAAGACATGGACATCTTGGATGACATGGGGGTGAGAAAATTATCAGCAAAACTATTTTTTTTTTAAATGTTACAACTTTTTTCGGAATGTTCAGAGAACATTTGAAAGTGACATTCCAATAATGTTTGCAAATGTAATGTTTGTATAATCAAATTTATTTCAAAAGAAAACTTTCATAAATTACATTTTGTTTTAGAATATTTTGCTCCTTGTTTATAGATTGAATAAAACATTTTTGTAGAAAAATAATGAATCACTTGTCTTGGCACATGTCTGCTTTTAACCCCTCATGAGGCACTGAATAATGATTTTTGATTAATTAGATTAATTAAATCATGGCAGAATGTATGCAGAACATCTTCCGGCTTACCACATGCAATGACCCAGACTTTCATCATAATACTGTAGCAGCTCAAACGAGTCAATCTGTCAGAAAACAGAGGAAAAAAAAGTAGATTCCTGAAGAAAATGTCAATGCTGTTGTTTTACCAGCACAAAAGCAACACAATGGCTAGAATAAATCTATTGTAATTTTCCAAGTAGCTGTTAAAGTCCCCCTGTAGTCAATAATTGTATCCATTAAACTCACCTTTAATCACCAAAATGATACATTTAAATGTTTTTTCTTTGAAAAAAATGTCCTTGTGCCTTACAATATCTTGAATGTAACTCGACACCCTTGCCTCATTTAGTATGCGTGAGTCTTAAAAGCTCGGAACTGATTCTGATCATTAGAGCGAGTTTTTCTGAGCCGTTCTACCAGGGTTTGTGGTGTGAGGTTCTTCATGATGGGGTTTTCCCTGACACTCAGGTGTAACTGGTATCCGCTGAGCAGAAGCCGATGGTTAATGGAGTCTCCCACCAGGTGTGCGCTCGAGCCCATCACAAACGTGATGATGCACAGGTAAACCGCGGAGCGGGGCAAAGTCTTCGGGCTTCGCTCTATGAGCTGGAACAGAACATCGCATGAGATATTATATAACAAAATTATATTATATACCAAAATGCAGTGCACTAAATTATATTTAACAAATCAATCATGCATTTTAAGAGTTAAAAGTGAATATACAGGTGAAACTCAAAAAATGTAAATAATTTCAGTAATTCAACTTAAAAGGTGAAACTAATACTTTATATAGACTCATTACATGCAAAGTGAGATATTTCAAGCCATTATTTGTTATAATTTTGATGATTATGGATTACAGATATGAAAACCTTTTCACAATATTGTAATTTTGAATTTGGGGTTTTCATAATCATCACAATTATAACAAATAAAGGCTTGAAATATCTCACTTTGCATGTAATGAGTCTATATAATATATTAGTTTCATCTTTTAAGTTGAATTACTGAAATAAATGAACTTTTGCATGATATTCAAATTTTTCAGGTTTAACCTGTATATTGGATGCAGGACGTTATTTATGCCACTCTAGAAGACTGAAATATCAACAAGAAGGCAAAACTAATATTGAAAATCAAATCCAAAGAGTTCATTGCAATAATATAAATAAAATCCCACTTGTCTAGAGTGATGATGTACAGCTGTGATTTATTACTGACAACATTTAACACAAACATCAATTGAAAAAAAATACAAAATAGCTAAATATATTGTATGCAACTTGCTGAACTAAACAAGTGAGGTCATGTGACAATGATATTGCACTTAAAAAATAGCAGACGATCATGAACACAAACTCAAAACTGCCTTTTCTGTCTCTTTTCTGTGTTTTCCATCTAAACATTCTTAAATCAAGAGACTGGAGAAGCAAAACTGAAGATATTAAGGTCCCGGTTTGAATGAAGTTGTAACCAATCAGATCAATGTGTGATTGTTGGATCTCTGAGCTGAGTGAGTGAGTGGAGGCGGGGCTCACTCATTTAAATAATTAATTTTAGTGATCAAAGATGAGTTGTAAGGGATACAGTGATTGACTACATTATTGACAATTGTGATTGACTTCCAGTGTTGGAAAAAATAATCTTATTTTCCCCTTTGAAATAAATTCAATCCCAAAGCTAGATATTTGTTCTTGTTTTAAGCAAAAACACTGACCCGAGAAGAATTCAATCATATGATAACAGATTTCTTGATCCATGCAATGCGTGTCATCAGTCATGTGGACTGGACGCAGAGAAATCACCCGTACAAGAAGACGCAGAAATGTCAGACAGATTTTTCCACAGATTGTAAAGGTCAGTGTTGTTTACTCTCAACAGGTTTGGGGTGATGCATCATTTCAATATCCTGGTCATAAATATCACCTTCTGAGCCCCTTTTGCTCAGTGAGCTTTAAAGTCCCCCTGCAGTCAATCACTGTACCCCTCAGACTCATCTTTGATCGCCAAAAATTACATTTAAATGTTTTTTCCTTTAAAAAACATCTCTTCATGCCTTGAATGTAACTCGACACCTTTGCCTCATTTAGTATGCACGGTTCTTTTAATATGCAAATGAGCCCCGCCTCCCAGATGATCACACATTGATCTGATCGGTTACAAGGTCGTGTGTGACGTCAGAAACACCAGCGATTTCACACCGTGTTTTTGAGATTGTCTTTGGTTCACTGCAGTTTTAAGAAGGAAATACTCAGCAATGCTGTCCACTTATGAATTTACACATGGTTTGTCTTAAAGCACATTAAAAACACCACATAAACAACATTAAAAAGCTGGATTCTCACCACAGGGGGACTTTAAATGAAGTGCAAGCACTGACACTGACAAAGTACCAAATACAAGAGCCATCCATCCTGGAGGTGCAATGCATCTCAGGCCAGTCTTCGAAGGGGCGGGGCTAACCGAGTGGGCAGGGCTTATCAAAGAGGTGTCAATCAATCAGTGACTCACCTTGAGCAGCAGGAATGGTGTGGTGATGTTGTACAGCATGTGGAAATAGTCTCCAGCACTGGGTCTGTTTAAAGGGAACCACTCCACAGGACAGACGATCTAGAGAAACTCAGAGCAAAAAGCCTCATAGAACACATGCAAAAAAACATAATCTTACTTACAAAATGAAGGAAAAATAAACATTGTATTATATACTATTCTGAGCAATGTTTGAGACTTTGTATGGCTAGCACTTTTCCTGTTATTGCCTCTTTAAAAATGCAAAATAAATCAAAAGGGCCTGCTAAATGAAAATAATCGTGATTCGCGGTAAAAGACTGTAAAAAATGCTACAGTGTAAAACTGTTAATTGATTAACAGATAAACAATGAATAACTGTGGTACTGTACATTAAATGTAATTTTACTGTAAAATACTGTTAAATGTACAGTTTTTGAAAGTGAAAAAGAACAACTCATTGTAGAATTTAACACGTAAATTGACATTCCCACAATTCCCTGCGTGAAACTTCACATTTGATGTATTTTTGTTGAAATAACTTGTTTCTTCGGGAGTGGTAAAATGAGCCTATTTCCAAAAAAAAAAAAAAAAAAAAAGTGGAGTATCCCTTTAATAATTCAATAGGTTGATAAATTAACATGATATCATACTGTTTATAACTGTAAATTGAAGTTAAATCTGTAAAATCAATAACGTTGCTACCATTTTTTGATGGTAAAGTTCTGGCAACCACAGCTACCGTTTTTTTTTTTACCGCAAAAATTACGGTTTTATTACTTGTGATTTTCGTGCCGACATGTTTTTTTTTTTAAAATACTTAAATTTTACATGCAAAGTAAAATTTGCAAGTAAATATTTTCTAGCAAATGTAAAAGCTCTGAACATGAGGTGACACCGTATTCCAGTGATTGTTACCATGACTACGGGTCTCCCGAAGTCCAGGAGCCAGTTCTGGAGGGTGAAACGGCACCAGAGGTCCATGTGAAACTGAGCTTTCCTCAGACAGCCGTCCGTCTCCCTCGACCCGTGTCTGCGCAGAGATACGGCATCAAGACAAATATAAACTGATAATCACACATACAGTCAAACCAAAATTTATTCAGACACTGGTTTTGTCCATCCTACTGTTAGACTCTCACACATGAATTATGTTGAATATCTGTTAAATTTAACTACACAATTAGATAACACCAGTTTAGCTCAACCAGTGACTAAGCAAGTCTGTGTGTAAAAAGGGCATTAGCAATTAGCAAAACATCATCGACTTTTTTTGAACCCAAATTTGTATGAATGTTAGTCGTCACCTTATGAAGAACATTTGTGTATAATTTGTCACAGTTTACTTTATTTTGCTCTCCTCACTTCTAAATGAACTATAGTCTCCTGCACACACTAGTAAAAAAATATGAAAAATGATATCTGGTGTCTGAATAATCTTTGGTTTGACTGTGTGCCCGGGATGATTAAAGTCTGGATGGCGATGCTTTCAGGAATATGTGTGTGTGATAAAGGATGCCGGTCCTGCTGTGTGTTTCCCGGAGCATCTGGCAAATATGTTTCATTTATTTAAGTCCATCTGGCTCAGTCTGGTTATGTCACTTGTGTCACTTTTTTGTTATGTAAGTTTTGATGTTGCGTTGTTTGACTTTCATGCTGACTTTGCACCATGGACCAGATGTTGGAGCACAAATCAGTTTTATTGCAATGGTTGACATTGGAATGCTAATGCAACCGTAATAGGCTATTAACAAAAAGACAAAACTAAGACGGAGATCACATCAAAAGTGTGCACTCCAATAATATACATTAGATTTACATTTTCAGAGGAAAACGTGAGTGTAAAACTTAGAAATGGAAGCGAGATGGTTATTTAATAAGTCAAATGTGCATTTTCATTCAAATTGTCTTAGTAAATTAGTAAATAAAATATGTATAGAGTAAAAAGTAGGCCTATATATATATATAATATATATATATATAATATATATATATATATATATATATATATATATATATATATATATAGTCTCTTAGAAATAATCGATTCTGAAATCCTGAAACGAGTTGTAAATTTGCACTTTAATTAAAATACTTTTGCAAAAAATATCAATGTAAAAAAATAAATTAATAAGGAAAAATTAATAGTGCAGTAAAAACTGTTAATTGCTTATAAATCACCTTAAAAAGTGAATATTAGATTTAATATAAGCAATTGTACCATAAAATACTGGAAAATGGCTTTTCTTTGCAAGTAAAATGTTAATTACTGGTATGTTTATTTACAGTGGAAATCTAATTAATATCTAAATATTGTCAAAACATTAACTTTTAGTAGGCTAGATAAAGTATGAAAATATCTAGTAGAAAAAATTAATATGATATCATAAAAAAATCAGTGAAATACACGCAAAAAAGCGCAACTAACATTGACGATTACGTTCAAAATGTGCAGTGCAATAATATAAAGATTTGTGCATTTTCTCTCCACCAAAACCATAGAGGATGAGTTTCAGCTTAATATATTTATCATTGAGGTTTGTTCGAATCATTAATTCATCTCAACATCATTACAAGTGCAAGTGAAGTGTCAGGATGATGGTTTGGGACGCCGTGGGAAACGAATTTAATCTCATCCGATTTGTTTCCCTCAAATCCCAACCCAATATCTCCGGTTTGTGACTCTAAGCACTTTTTTAAAAAACTAAATATTAAACTTTTAGATATATATATTTTAGAATCCGAATTATCTGTAAAAGTCACATACTCAGTCACTTTTCAATGCATCATAAAACCACTGAAATGCTTACAAGTATCAGAAATAAAACTGTGACCGTCCTGCATATGGAGAATAAAAAAGGCAAAATAAAAGTTTCAGACCTGGTCAGGAAGGCAGCTTGCGTCGCACAGTTCTGCCTCCTGCGCATGATGGGGGGCATTTCACCATGAAGATATCTTGCTTCTCGTCCACACTGCTGTCAGATGACCATTTGAATGACCTTTGACCTCATCAGCAGGGGTCAAACAAAAGAAAGCTCCGATCTCTCCTCGCTCGTGGACACTCATCACAGGTGTTGCTGTGACTCCAGAAGATTCAATTCAATCCCATTGAGTTGACAATATACAGCATGACTTCTGACCATTGATTCAGATATATGTTCATTCATAAGGTAAAACAAAACATTAATAAATAAAATAGTTTGGCTCATGAATATGTCAAGCTTGTCTGCTCAAACAAAATCCCGTAAAGATTAGGTTTTCAGTGCATTTATATTTGAGATAAACCTTTAATCCAAACCCCTCCCTTTGTGAAACGCATTAAATGGTTCAGGATTTAATATTTTTGTTGAATATACAGCACCATGTGTCCCTGGAAAAGCAGTTTAATACATTCCAAATGAAAAAAAAAGGAATAAATTAAACATGAAATCTAGTCTACACATTATCTAGAGTATCTACAGAATAAAACATAATTAAAAAATTTAAAAACAAATTAAAATACTATTTATTGTACATTGATGTATAAATATTTCAGATTACATAAAATAAATAAATATGTATTTAAATATGTAATATCTAAAAATAATTGAAACAGTTAAATTATATAGTTTAAAATATATAGTTACAAGTGATTTTAAAAGTGTTCCATCTGAGATAATCTAATAATAAAATAAGGTAGATATATTTTTAAATATAAAATATATTAAAATAATAGTATCAGTTCAATTATCGTTTAAAAATATAATTACAAATTTAAAAAGTGTTCCACCTGAGAAATATAATACAATAAGGTAGATATAATATATATTTTTATTTTACCTGTGGTATTTTTCTTTTACTCAAATGGGACTTTTATTTCGCAAAAGGCATCGCATGAATCCCAGTCTCGCACTTCCTGTTATTGCTGACTTCATTTCCGTGCGTCGTTTCCAGCAGAGGTGAAAGACACTGGCACATTGAGCGGAGATTTGAGCTTTATTTCGGATTCAGCGTCGGATCCATCAGCAAAATCTGGATTAATTTCGGCGCAGTGATCAGTGGACATTATCGCGGAGGACACGGAACTGAAATAAGAACAAACCGAAGCACAAGAGTGGAGGAATGCGACGACTAACCTCGTTTCTCACAGAAGTGAAAGAGAATTCCAACTGAAACTAATTTTAATTACGATATTAATAGTCTATGACTCATGTGTTATAACATATAGGATTATTACAATAATAACTTCAGTGTCAAGATATACACAAGAGCCCTATCCCCTTTTGACTAACATTCATATAATCAAAACAATTCAGCGTGACGTCACGGAGTCAGACTAAAAGTATCCGTTTGTTTTTATATAAGATCCATATCAGCAGATCGTGTTATATTAATAACCAGTACAATGGCACTTGGTCAGATTGAAACTCTACACTGGTGTCGTATATGAGCTGTAGAGCTCAGGCAGGTGTTTTTAATGGGAGGCGGATTGATCTGCTCTGAGATCAGTGGGCGAATCTTGCACAGATGGCGGAGGTACCGGCTCTGGGCCGGTTGGAGTCCTTGGCCCGGTACGTTCACAAAGCAGCCAGTGAGGGGAGAGTCCTGACCCTGGCCGCCCTGCTCCTGAACCACTCCACCGCCCAGACCCGATACCTGTTGGAGTATGTGACCCAGGTGGCCGGACAGAGATCCACTCCTCTCATTATCGCGGCTCGGAACGGACATGACAAGGTGGTCCGGCTACTTTTGGACCATTACAAGGTGGACACTGAGCAGACTGGGACTGTCAGATTTGATGGGTGAGTTTGAACTATTTAAGGGATAGTTCATTCATAAATTAAAGATGTTTATTTACACACACTCAAGTTGTTCCAAACCCATATGAACACAAAATAAGATATTTTTAAACAGGTCATCGGATGCACATTTCCCACAAGTTGGAGTGACTCTTTAGTGTCTTCAAGTAAAGTTTGTAACATTGGTTAAATTCCTCAACGAAACAGCTGTTCACAGCGACCGCATGTCTCTTTTAATGATAATGAGTAGCGTTGGGTATCGAGAATTGAGTATCGATTGGAACCGGGACTAACTTTTCGTTTTTGCCGGAATCGTTCAAAAGTTAATATTTCGATTCCTAGTTTTGATATTCACAGTCCGCCGAGCGGAAGAAGAAACTGCTGAACAACACCAACGACGAAGCGTCTACCGGAATTGTTGGCACAACCGCGCGAGTCGAACATGAGTCGCTTGCGTCGGCGGTCCAAAGTGTGGCTTCACTTTTCTAAAAATAACGAAATCTCGGCAAAATGCAAAATTTGTGACAAAAGGAGTATTTCCTTCAGAAAGACCGTTGGTTAGCAAGGTTAGCTAAACGTTTTTGACCCTGCCTCTTAAAAGAATCGGAATCGAGAATCGTTGGGAACCGGATTTGAAACAAGGAATCGGAACCGGAATCGAAACAAGGAATCGGAATCAGAATCGTTCAAATTCAAATGATAGCCAAACCCTAATAATGAGCAACTGTTATTTTGTTACGTTATTTTGTCACTTATTGGGAGCAGTATGCTAGCTGGAGCCATTTACTTCCAGCCTTTGTACTAAGCTAGGCTAGCGGTGTGTGTCAGACAGCGTTACAGCACGCACCGAAATGAAAAGGGTATTCACACTCCGCCGACCAGAAGAGGAAACCGCTGAACGACACCAATGAAGAAGCGTCTACCGGAAGTGTTGGCATAACCGCGCGAGTCGAACACGAGTAGCTTACGTCGGCGGTCCAAAGTGTGGCTTCACTTTTCTAAAAAATAACAAAATCTCGGCAAAATGCAAAATTTGTGACAAAAAAGGAGTATTTCCTTCAGAAAGACCATTGGTTAGCAAGGTTAGCTAAACGTTTTTGACCCTGCCTCTTAAAAGAATCGGAATCGAGAATCGTTAGGAACCGGAATCGAAACAAGGAATCAGAATCGTTCAAATTCAAACAATACCCAACCCTACTAATATGCTAACTCGCTGCATTTTGGCCTACAAATTAATGTCATACCTGCACCACTCCATCGCTGACGTGTCTTTCCCCCTTACAGGTATATTATCGACGGCGCCACGGCTCTTTGGTGTGCAGCCGGCGCTGGTCATTTCGAGGTGGTGCGTTTGCTGGTTTCCCATGACGCTAACGTGAACCACACCACCCTCACCAACTCCACCCCCCTCAGGGCTGCGTGCTTCGACGGACGGCTGGACATCGTACGCTACCTTGTGCAGCACAAGGCCGACATCAGCATCGCTAACAAATACGACAACACTTGCTTGATGATCGCCGCCTATAAGGGCCACAGCGATGTTGTTTACTTTCTACTCGAGCGCGGCGCTAATCCCAACGCTAAAGCTCACTGTGGTGCCACCGCGTTGCATTTTGCCGCCGAAGCCGGGCATTTGGACATCGTTAAGGAGCTTGTGCGATGCCAAGCGGCTATGGTGGTTAACGGGCACGGCATGACGCCGCTAAAAGTGGCGGCGGAAAGCTGCAAAGCGGATGTGGTAGAGCTGCTACTTTCCCACGCGGATTGCGACGCGCACAACCGAATCGAAGCGTTAGAGCTTCTCGGAGCGTCTTTTGCTAACGACCGTGAGAATTACGACATTCTTAAGACTTACCACTACTTGTACCTCGCCATGCTGGAACGCTATCGTGATCCGCACAACATCATCGCTAAAGAGTGGCTGTCGCCCGTTGAGGCGTACGGCGGGAGAACCGAATGCCGGGCGTTGCAAGAGTTGGAGGCCATTCGACACGACAGGGATGCGCTGCACATGGAAGGCCTGATGATCCGCGAGCGAATTCTGGGTTCGGATAACATCGACGTTTCGCATCCCATTATATACCGCGGCGCTGTCTACGCCGACAACATGGAGTTCGATCAGTGCATCAAGCTGTGGCTTCACGCGTTGCACCTACGCCAGCAAGGAAACCGCAACACCCATAAAGACCTTTTGAGGTTCGCGCAAGTGTTCTCGCAAATGGTGCACTTGAAAGAGCCGGTTCGCGCGTCAGACGTGGAGCACGTTTTGCGCGCGAGCGTTCTCGAGATCCGCCGCAGCATCTCGCGAATGCAAACCGCTACGGAGGCGGAGTTACCGGCCGCCAACGATAACTACGAATCTAACGTGTTTACATTCCTCTACCTGGTTTGCATCTCCACCAAAACGCAGTGCGGCGAAGAGGAACGGGCACGGATAAACAAACAGATCTACGACTTAATACGCCTGGATCCACGTTCCCGCGAGGGCTCGTCGCTTTTGCACTTAGCGGCGAGTTCAGGTACGCCCGTGGACGACTTCCACACCAACGACGTTTGCAGTTTTCCTAACGCGCAAGTTACCAAGCTGCTCATAGACTGTGGCGCGCAAGTGAACGCCGTGGACAACGAAGGAAACAGTCCCCTGCATCTCATAGTACAATACAACCGTCCCATTAGCGACTTCTTGACCCTCCACGCCATCATCATCAGCCTCGTCGAAGCCGGTGCTCATACGGACATGACCAACAAGCAAAAGAAGACGCCGCTTGACAAGAGCACGACGGGCGTTTCCGAAATTCTTCTGAAGACGCAAATGAAGATGAGTCTGAAATGCCTGGCGGCTCGTGCCGTGCAGCACCATAGCATCTTTTATCGGGACCAGATTCCCAAAAGCCTGGAGGAGTTTGTTGAATTTCACTGACCTGTACTTTTATTTTCCCATCAAATCTGATGGTTTACGGAGTTTGATTTAGATTGACTCTTGATTTGAGCTTGTTTACGTACTTGGCACGGATTATAAGTCTAAAATATGTCCCTAATATGTTTGTCGATCCATGTTAAATCTGAATGCTAAATTTTATCCCAAAGTAACTGGAGACTCCGGTTTCATCCTGGTTGTTTTTTTTTTTTTTTTAAATCAAATTAAGGAGGGTGATGATGATGATGATGATGGATAAAGACCCGTATTTAGAAAATGTCTTTTTGACGAACAGCATTTTTATTGTGTTGTACTTTAGTCACCATGACAACGTGAACAGCTTTTTTTTATAAGCTGCTCTTTTGTCAACCTTTTTTTTTTAGATTTGTTTGGTTTTCTTAACATATTTTATAAAAGGTTTATTTAAAACAGAGTCTAACATGTCTATTTTATAAGGAATCAATAGCCGAGTGTTGATATCCTGAAGCTGAACTTCGTGCCAGGCTATTTCTTTTATTTGAATATTAAAACGTGCCTGTAACCAGAAGTTGGACATTTTATCATTATTATTTTTAACGTAACTCTTTTTAACGGCTTCTCTTTTTTTTATCACCACTGTAAAGCCAATTAGCAAGTCTGTAATTATGACTTGTGTTAATGAACATTTGCTGGAGCTCTTTTGGAGTAACGGGGCCTTATTCTGGAAGGTGCTGTTGTGTGTGTGTGTGTGTGTGTGTGTGTGCTTGAATGTGGCCGAATCTGAATGTGGAGGTTTTTAACCCTCTGTGTTTGCACCATGTTTTATTCTTTAATTACTGGGGATTGTCCAACGTGTTTTTATTTCCAAACCAAGTTAAATAAGATTAAAAACGTCAATTAAAGATGCATGTCATGTTCTCTGCTTCTTTTGTATTTGAGTTTGTGATTTTTAAGAAAATCCTCTTAGGGGCTGTTTTCAACTAAAAACGTTTTAGGCGTTTTGGCCGTTCATTGACACGACATTGGCGTTTTGGGGGCCTGAAAACGCAAACTTTTGAAAACGGGAATTCAAAGTGGACGTTTAAATAAGATTAAAAACGTCAATTAAAGATGCATGTCAGGTTCTCTGCTTCTTTTGTATTTGAGTTTGTGATTTAATACCAGGGATGCGCCGAAATGAAAATTTTGACTGATACCCGATAATCCTTTACATTTGAAAGCCGATGACCGATATATCGGCCGATAAATTTAAATCAAATTTTTATATAATTTTGGCTGATTACGAAAACAAGTCTCACCATTAAAACTTTTACTATACTTTTAATATAACTGCACTTTTAATATATCGGCCAAATTTTGTTATCAGGCCGATAACTATAACATTAAAATGAACCTGCATCGGCCGATACCGATATGGTTGCAGATATATCGTGCATCGCTAGAGATGCCATTATCGTAATTTTAAACTACAAAAACGAGAATTTGTGAAAATTGTGTGTATTACGTAGGGCTGTCAAAACGATTAATCGCGATTAATCGAATCCAAAATAAAAGTTTGTGTTTACATAATATATGTGGGTGCACAGTGTAAAATTATTTTGTATATATATAAAAACACACATGCATGTATATTTAAGAAAAAAAATATTTATATATAAAATATTTATATTTATATATAATATAAATTATATATAAATCTATATACAGAATATACATGAAAATATTTCTTAAATATATACAAGCATTTGTGTGTGTTTATATATAAAAAATAATTATACACAGTGCACCCACATATATCATGTAAACATAAAAAATTCTAAAACAGAATTTTTTAAGGAAGTACATTTACAGTAAAAAACACTTCATTATTGCAAAAAAGAGAAAAACTGGTGACCATTAGCGCATTAAAATGTGTTTCCCGTCCATTTTATTATTTCAACTACCCTTATAAGCATTTTTACCAACTGAAAATGGGAAAAAAACAGAAATAAAACTCGAACCATATAAAATTATACATCGTGAAAAGATGTAAGTGGCAACAAAAAGTGCATGATATTAATAATTTTATGGTTAAATATTTGTATTGCATTATATTGCTGAACTTTTTCATATTTACATAATTCAAGTTCAAAATTCTTTACAATGTGCAAGTGCGTCCGCTTGAATTTATGCCGCAGCAAAAAAGTCGGTTCCATGATCTGAGGTTTGTTTCATGACACAAACATTTTATCAGCACCAAAAACTGGAGCCTATTCATTAATGTTTGTTTTTTCATTGACTAGTTCATTCCTATGGAAGCTTGTTTCCGCCACAGAATAAAACATTATAAAAGATTATTGAGACTTTTTATCGCTCAATTGGGACTTCATATCAAGCAATTCTGACTTTATATCAAGTAATTCTGACTTTATAACATGCAATTCTGACTTTATATCAAGCAATTCTGATTTTTTATCAAGCAATTCTGACTTCATAACACGCAATTCTGACTTTATATCAAGTAATTCTGACTTTATATCAAGTAATTCTGACTTTATATCAAGCAATTCTGATTTTTTTGTCAAGCAATTCTGACTTTATAACACAATTCTGACTTTATATCAAGTAATTCTGACTTCATAACACGCAATATATTAGTTTCACCTTTTAAGTTCAATTACTAAACATTTGCACAATATTCAAATTTTTCTAGTTTCACCTGTATAACCCGCAATTCTGACTTTATAACACATAAATGTGAGAAAAATAGTATATTTATTTTTATCCAAAAGGGTTAGTTCACCCAAAAATGAAAATTCTGTCAGTATTTACTCACCCTCCTGTTGTTCCAAACCTCTATATGTTTATTTGTTCTGCTATATGCAAAGGAAGATATCTGGAAGAATGTTTTAATCAAACAGATTTCATTCCCTATTGACTACCATAGTATGTATTTTTTCCTACTATGGTAGTCAATGGGGAATGAGATCTGTTTGATTAAAACATTCTTCCAAATATCTTCCTTTCTGTTCAGCAGAACAAATAAACACATAGAGGTTTGGAACAACATGAGGGTGAGTAAATACTGACAGAATTTTCATTTTTGGGTGAACTAACCCTTTAAAATGTATTCTTTGGCATAAACAAGCTTCCATACTTTCCACCTCTTTCTCTTTTGACCTGGATTTCAAACCCTCACACTAAAGCCTTCAGGCCTCATCTCTTCACCTCTTTTCATCTTAATTGGCAGCACGAAGCGAGCTGATTGGTCAGACTGCAGGAGGGCGTGGCAGTGCTCGAGAGCAGCTGATTGGCTGGCGCACACCATGTCTGGAGAATCCCTGAGTGATTGGCTGAGGAGGTTGCCGTGCGGTTACCGATCCTCTGCTGTCTTCTCATTGGTCGCCTGCTCTTCTCTCTTTCTCCTTTGCCTGTGGAAGAATCCAAGCTGAGGATGAAAGAAAAACAGTGATTTGTTTTAGTGGAAGCGTCCCAGGAGATTTAACCTCTAACAAACCCTAAAATACATGTTTGTTAACTTATTATAAACATAAATTGACAGCTTTAAAACGTTCTCAATGTTTAGATTCCAGATTTTCAAATAGTTGCATCTCAGACAAATATCGTCCTATCCTAAAAACTCAATGAAAAAATTGACCCTTGTGACTGGATGGAATTTAGGACTGGCTCATTTCAGTGGATAACTTTGAATAAAATCCATCCCAAACCTTCCAGAGTGCCAGTACCAGCAGGGCCAGAAGCTGTAGTCCTCCCAGAGTACTTCCAATAATCACCCAGATGGGAATTCTGTACTCGTCCTCCTTCCTAATCTCCAGGATTATCTACAGAACCAGAACACGAAACGTTAGAGTCAAATTCTTAGAGGAATTGGATGTACGATTTAAGATTTGAGATAAGATTTGTCCTCATATGTGAGGATGTTAAGTTGCACTCTTTTGCACTGGGTTATCCAGTAAGAAGCCTGATGGCCATTTGCATTCTTAGCCAGAAGGGGGCAGCGTGACATTTGAGTGATTCTCCAGAAGAGTTTGTTCATTTTCCATGTGCTTACACTTTTATAAACAAAGGTTCTTTATCGACAGAAGAACCTTTAACATTCCATTCCAGGTTCTTTATAGTGGAATGATGTTCTTTAGATCATTAACTTTTCAATGAAAGGGTCTTTGGGGGAGCTAAAAAAATGGCTGTGAAACCCCAATATTAGATCTTTTTTTTTTTTTTTTTTTTTTAAAAAAAGCTTGTTTCCGCCAAAGAATAAAAAAGTAACAAAGGTAATTACGACTTTTAATCTCATAATTCTGACTTTTTTTTCTCAAAATTGTGAGTTTACATTCGCAATTCTGACTTTTTATCTCAGAAATGTGTGATACAAAGTCGCAATTGCGAGTTAAAAAGTGAGAATTGTGAGATTTAAACTCGTAATTGCGATAAATAAACTTCTCAGAATTGCATGTTTATATCTCGCAATTCTGACTTTATAATGCAATTGCGAGTTATAAATCAAAATTGCATTATATAAAGTCACAAAGATGCAATTGCGAGTTATAAAGACAGAATAGCATTATAAACTCGCAAAGACACAATTGTGAGTTATAAAGTCAGAATTGCATTATATAAAGTTGCAATTGCGAATTTTTAAAGTCGCAAAGACGCAATTTGGCGAGTTATAAAGTCAGAATTGGATGATATAAAGTCGCAATTGCGAATTATTAAGTCAGAATTGCGAGTTATAAAGTCAGAACTGCATTATAAAGTCGCAAAGATGCAATTGCGAGTTATAAAATCAGAATTGCATGATATAAAGTCGCAATTGCGAATTATAAAGTCAGAATTGCATTCAGTGAAGTTTATATCTCACAATTCTCACTTTATAAAACACAATTGCGACTTTATATCACGCAATTCTGATAAAAAGTCGCGAAGTATTTTTTAAAATGTTTTATCCTGTGGTGTAAACAGGCTTCCATAGAAAGGCCTCATTTGTGTAGGCCTCATTTCATAAACACTTCAAGGAAAAAACCCACAATACATTCTGTGAACAACTGCTCTTTCTTTCTCATTACAACCCTATATGCACAAGCACATGTAATAAAGCGAGCTCAAATGCATCATTTTATTTCATATCCATGAGTTTTACAGCGTACTCACGTGTCTCATGGGCCTTTCCTCATGGAGGAACATCGGACTGGACGGGCTCAACTCAACGGCTCCCGTCATTACCAGATCTAACCGTTTAAATCTCACCTGAGGAATGAGACGAAAGCAAAAATTAAGATCTCATTAAGAGTCCAGACCACTTCTATATGTCCCGCACCAACATACTGAATCAATTCCCATTCAAAACCAGTTTTTAACGTTTATAGAGCCTCTACACTAAATAAAAATAATGGTTGCACTTTATTTTGATGGTCCACTTTAGACGCTCAATGAAAAACCATAAGTCGACATTTTCATAATTCCCTGTGTGGCACTTTACATTTAAAGTTTTTCATTCATCAACTAAATGGTCTTACGTTTTACTGTTAAATGAATGTTTATTGCATCATTTTAGTGTCATGAGTGTTACATTAATATTTACTTCAGCTTGTGGAAAAGCTAGTTATGTTGACTGATTCATCATGCTACTTTCTCTTTATCATCTGGGTTTTAAAGGTGACTGTCAGTATTATTAATACTTTAATAAACCATTTGGTACATTAAAATTATGTCAGTTAAAGAATGTATTTGATGTTTAAGTAATGATTTCTGTAATAGTGTCTGTAAAACTCACTAATTTTTTTACGATAATGTTCTGCCAACCAAAACAGGTTGAAGCCGTGCCATCAGGTTTAGTTAGCTGGTACAGGGTTTCTGCAGGTTTCACAAAGTCAAATTTAAGACTTTTTAAGACTTTTTTAAGACCATTATGAATGAAATTTAAGACCTATATGACGATAAAAAAACATACAAAGGAAACGCATAATGAGTCTCAAAACGCAAAATCCAAATCTGCAAAATCGGATTCTAAATTCAGATATTTCAAGCCAAGTATCGCTAAACTTACACGTCCCCATAGCTGAATAAAATCCATTTTATATCTGTCTGTGGTATCTGAGATACCTGCCAATAACACAAAACCTCAAAACTGATTGGCTGTTGCATGTTGGTCTATTTTGTAGTCGCAACAGCGAATTAAGAACTACAACTACGTAATATAAATAAAAAAAAAACATTCCAAAGCGCTGCGGGAGCATTTCAATGAGATTTACATGGACATAGGAAAATTAAGACCCATTTAAAAAGATTTAAGACATAGAACACAATACTTCAGCAAATTTAAGACTTTTTAAGGCCTTAAATAGTGATTTTGAAATTTTAGACTTTTTAAGACCCCGCGGAAACCCTGTGGTAAATATCAGGATTTCCAGCCGGGTTAAACAGAAAATACTCACGGCTAATAAAGTGTGAAGATTGAGCCATCCTGTTGCGATGATGCTAACGTCTCCTTGGGGAAGCAGGTTTATTCTACATTGCGCAAGTAATGCATCGCTGGTGGATGCGTTCTGTGAACAGAAATCGCACAATATGAAAGACATTAAACAGGCTGTGTTGTTTCAGGCTCTACTAGAACAGGTTTTCCTGCTTGAATGTTGATTATTCTCCTCATATTCTCCATTGTTGCGGCTCCTCTCTTCCCAGTCTGTCAGTAACGCTCTGTTTACTTCCTGTCTCTATGAAGCCCCTCCTTCTGAAAAGCACACTGTGCTCTGATTGGTCGGCTGGATCAGTGTGTGTCGTGATTGGTCGAGTGCTTTGAGTGTGTTTGGGAAATGTCCCGCTCGTACCATAACCACCAGTTTAACACACTACTAACTAACTCAACCAGGCCCCGCCCCTTTATTCTGCGCATTAATTATTATAATGAGGAATACATTATAACTACAATGAGTTTTCATGCTCAAACAGCAACATTACACACTAAAGAAAGATGATCACGGAGGAAAAAAGCACAACGAGTCCCCTTTAAAAGAGCTTTGATCACGTCACACTTGGAGATTGAATGTGCCAGAGAGGAAACTGCTAAAACTGAGACGGAGTGATTCATTTCCAATTTGGAGCACATATAGCCTGCGAACGAACGGCCTTGTTATCTCTAGCCAGCTGAATGTGATGAAGCAGGTCGGGTGCTTTGTTTTCATCAAGCTTGTCACTTCTGCATTCTGTCGCTTTGCTTCCCGGCAGATGGATGCAGTTAGTCTAGTTAGTAAGTTTGGACGAAGTGTAAAAAGAGCAAAGTTTACCACGTGCGGGTTGAGAGAGAGGTCTTCCTGCGAGGACGAGCCGGCCGTAATGACACGTGGAACATTGCAGTGCGATCCAGCCATCTGAGACGAGCAAACAGAGGTCTTACACACACGCCACAAGCCTTAGTCAACAATAAAACAGATGAGGATTTACACAAGAACACCACTTACTAAAACTGAACTACTGATTGAACTCATGCTATTCCAGCTCAGATAAACAGATCACTTGCATTATGAAGCAGGCTAAATGAAAAACCTCTGGAAACAGTTAAAAGATTTTATGACTTCGTGCTTAAAACAGAACAAATCTAATATTTTTCACTTTGAATTATATTTATTTATTTATTTTTCCTGTTTTATATAGAAACTTGTTTTCGCCATAGAATAAAAAGGTAATTGCCTCTTTTTATCTCACAATTCTGACTTTTTTCCTTGTTATTATAAGTTTCTACCAAACAATTCTGAGAAAAAACTTGTAATTGCGAAAAAAGTCATAGTTGCAACATGTAAATTTGTAATTGCGAAAAATAAAGTCGGCGTTGCGACATATAAATTCGTAATTACGAAAAATAAAGTCAGAGTTGTGAGAAATAAACTTGTAATTACGGAAATATAAAGTCGGAGTTGCGAGATAGAAATTCGTAATTGCAAAAAATAAAGTCAGAAGTTGCGACATAAATTCGTCATTGCGAAAAATAAAGTCAGAGTTGTGACATAAATTCGTAATTGCGAAAAATAAAGTCAGAGTTGCGACATATAAATTCGTAATTGCGAAAAATAAAGTCAGAAGTTGCGACATAAATTCGTAATTTTGAAAAATAAAGTCAGAGTTGCGACATATAAATTCGTAATTGCGAAAAATAAAGTAAGAAGTTGCGACATAAATTTGTAATTGTGAAAAATAAAGTCGGAGTTGCGACATATAAATTCGTAATTGCGAAAAATAAAGTCAGAGTTGCGACATAAATTCGTAATTGTGAAAAATAAAGTCAGAGTTGCGACATAAATTCGTAATTGTGAAAAATAAAGTCAGAGTTGTGACATAAATTCGTAATTGTGAAAAATAAAGTCAGAGTTGTTGTGTGATATGTAGTTTGATGCAGAAATTCAGTGATGGAAAATATGTAAATATAAATAAGTGCACTAAAAATGCACCTGATCGATATCCAAGTCTGAAAGGTGCAAGAGAGTGTTTGCGTTCCTGGTCACACTGAAGACGTTTAACGTGAAGAGAAGCTCGGACACAGGGAAGAGGCCCAGATTCTGGATCTGCAAAACAAACAGGTTCTGTTTTAGCAGAGACATCTCAGAAATATTTATTTTGAAAGCACAGCATAGGAAATATGGTTCTCTGATTCATTATGAGGAATGGTCTGGATATGGCGAACCCACCTGATAAGAGAGGTTGAAGGGTGGTCCAATCCCAACAGGGACGCTCTGGGAAAGCTCAGGTTTGATCTCAAAACGGGACGAACTGGAATCTCTGGAAAAAAGAGAATGTCCCGACTCACAGTATGAATAATTCAATATTAAAAAAAAACATGGTCACACCTTACAATAAGGTCCTATTAGTTAATGCATTAGCTGAGTAATACATTTGCTACAGTACTTAATATTATTTTTACCACTAGTTGATAAAAATATAACTATCACAACCATGTTTTGATTTTAATAATGTACGAGTAAATGTTAAAATTAACATGAACTGAGATGCTTTAGACGTATTTTTCATTGTTAGTTGATGTTGATTAATGTTAACAAATAAAAACGTATTTCAAAGTGTTGTTTCTGGATGAATCTAACAAACCCTGTCAAAAACAAATGATATTTCACCTCAAAATTAAAATCTAAAAACAATTTGCATGAAAAAATGCTTTATTTTTCCAGTTTTTTGGACCTTTAAAATTATTTTATTCACATTTTTAATAGATTGAAGGCCCTAACTACAGTTTAAATCAGTTATTTTTTCATATTGCAATAAAGATAATTCATAAAAATAAAAAAAGATTACTTACACAACTTACGCTAAATATAGTTACTTGATTTTTAAAGATTTCTTTGTGAGATTCACTTTGTTACCTTGTGAAGAGAATATCAGTCTCATATTTCAGACTGTGATAAATATCATTAATATTGTCCTCTGGAAACATTTCTTCACCTTCACTGCAATGAAACAAACAGAGCACTCTTAGATTCATCTCAACAAAATGTTGCAAACATGCATTTAATCTATATTCATGTTGCACATCAATAAAAAATGTCTCATGAGATTTTCATTGGTTCAAAGGTCATGACCTCACCTGGAGGCCCTCAGGCTGATCTGGACGTAGTTCAAGAAGACCGATCTGCTGAACTCAAACTCCAGGCGAAAATACAACTGGATAAATGAAATACAACATCAATAAATGACAACAAAGAAGCTAAACCGAACACAAAACACAATAAACGGACATTCTGTTCTTCTGTTCAGTCATTTATAGTTTCTGCATTACTCACTGTCGTCTAATTGGCCGTACCGGCGTTGATTAATGGAATTGAGGCTTTGTACCGGATCTGAACAGAAGGTGCTTTGAATTTCCAGAGACAAGAGGGGAATTCGAGTAGTCGAAGGAAGGGTCTGGGTCGACGCCAGCCCAAAATAAAACTAAACAACCACAGAAGATATGTGATGAACAGTCCCACTGAGAGAACGAGACGCACGGCGTACGATAATCAGACCGTCGGTATGTGGAAAACGAGCAGAGAAATGATCTATCTGTCCCATTCTGACAGGCATAAACAAACTTCGGCATATGAAAAGTTTTTACGAGATGAGTTTTCCGTTCTGCGGAGGATTACAACCCCGGCTTCGGTGACTCCAATGATCTCTCAAATTGAAACATGCAATATTTGTTTTTCAAGCAATCGAGCGGTTATTCTGACACATCTTTATTTACAAAAAAAGAACCAAAATGAAGCAATGCATGTTTTTGGAAATGCCAATACCACGGCGTGTGTAAAAACTAGGGCTGGGTAATAAATATTGATTTCTCGATATTAATCGATTCTCATTTTTACGAACCGATATCGATTCTTAAATCTCTATTTAACGCATATTTGAATAAATCTGGCAAGTTTTTATGCCAGCCACCATTTAAATGTTTATATTTCATATAATCTTCTTATTATAAAAATAAATAAGTGTAATTTAAGTGTTTGTATAGCTACAAAACAGTTCATTATAACCTTCATATTAGGCTAATGAAGCCTATAGGCTACAACTAGACTCCCATAGTTTACAGCATTAGTTAAGAGATTTGATTTCCTTGAGAAAAATTGCCATTTATTGTAACTGATATGCAAAATAATCAATATTGAATCGAATCGAATCCAATTGCAAGCTTGTGAATCGAAATCGAATCGAATTGTGAAATTTGTGTCAATACCCAGCCCTAGTAAAAACAATGTTTTTTTTGGGATATTTTCTGTTCATTTCATGACATTTGCAAATGATTAACGGAAGGTAATGCAACTCCCACGTGATCACTGACTGATCAATATTCAGGTTTGAGGCGTCTCACCTGAGCGTGGGACCTCATAAACGGCGCGCTGACGTTGCATGTCCGGTATAGGCTCGTATCGTCAGAGTTCAGGCACTCGACTGCAATGTCTGAAGGTGCCTGAAAAACAAACAGGTTTTTAATTTCAAACTAATACACTTCTGCCGAGAAATGCCCTCAAATAAAGATCATTCTTGATGGGGGAGGAGAGAGAGTGAACAAGAGGGAGAATTGAAGACTGTAGAAAGAGAGACGGCTGAGAGACATTACAAAAGAGAAAAGAATATCACTGGAAAAAAAATGAAAACAGACGCCGTTGCTTCTGCTTCATGTGTGAGTAACATTGGTTTTGCTTAGTTTCACAGAACCAAGATATGAAGAGTTCAGATGCAAAAGATGCCTCTAAGTGTCTTTTGAAATGTTCTTCTAAAATGACCATTTTTATCAAGCTTGTATATTTAAGTTCAGTAATTTCACTTGAATGACAATTAATAGGTAATCCTCATTGCAATTTAAGTGATATTACTGAACTTAAATATACAAGCTTGATAAAAATGATCATTTTAGAAGAAAATTTCAAATGGCATTTAGAGGCTTTTGCATCTGAACTCTTCATATGTTGTTGTAATGTTAGCTATAGTAACTGGACAGTTTTCAGTGCCATTGTTTGTCTGGAGCTGCAGGCGACCAACAACAAACTCTTGTATGTATTCGTGCACATTTTTAGTTCTTCCTTGTCGTTTTCTCTTTATTTTTCTCAAAGCATTAGCTTTGCTTCAGCGATGATAAAGACACATCCACTCTCGCATTGCGTGTTCGTGCATTTTGAAGGGAGGGGTGTGTTTGTTTGGGTTGATTTGAAACATCAACCGTGTTTCTCAGAAATCGTTTAATGCACTTTTAAAATAGGGACAATTAGTTCAGCTGTTTTAAAATTAGTTTCGGCTTGTTTTAATAAGCCGTGATTGAGAACCAACACTCCTGAGGCATGAATGAGCAACCTTTGAATGGGCAATCACATTTCCTCTAGGGTAATTGTGTTGTTTCCATTGGGATTAGGATATTGCCAGCTGACAGGGAATGTTCCCATCTAACTCAGAACTTTCTGATTAATGATCAAACGTTCTTCCAGTAATAATAATAGAACATTCGTTCAAAGTTATCTGGTCTTTAATAATGTTCTAGCACGGAAAAAAATTGGAAACATTTCAGTTGGATGTTCATCTAACGTTTTTAAATGTAGCAACTTGTTTCGGAATGTTCAGACGTTACATTTAAAAGTAACAATGGAATGTTCCCTTAACGTTCACACAACCAAGAAAAAACAACAACATTTTGAACGTTTTCATTGCTTAATGGCACCTTTTTTAAGATAGGTATGAAGTCATTGAGGAATTTACTGGGTTTTGGAGTAGATCCACACATACAGACTCATGGTTTCCCTTTCACTCTTGGCCTCTTTATCAGCAACCCCTTCCATCTCATGTTTAAAGTCCTTCTTTAACGCTGTAAACCCTCATAAATACAGGTAAAGCCCGGGCTGAGACTCGGATCAAGGCAAGCCAAGTTTATTTATACAGCACAATTCATACACTACGGTAATTCACACAGAAAGGAATTAAAATACTCACAAAATAAAAGCAAGGAAATATTACTTTTCTAATATGCATCCAGTGTCACAATTAAGACACAAATGCCTTCTTTAAAAAGATGGGTTTTTAGACTCACTAGTAGCATAGACTTGTTGTTTAACTACTGCGCTGTCACCGGTAGGCGTGGCCTCAGTGGCGTAACTATCGGTAAGCAGGGTACGCGGTTGCTTACGGGCCCGGACCAATCAGGGGCCTGCGTGACTGGAAGATATGGATTGACAGCCGGGTCCCCCTATCGCATTTTCTATTTTTAGTCTGATCGCATTTTAATTTTTCGCAAATTTATTTGAATAAATAATGACGACAACATATTTTACTGATCATTAAATGGATGTTCGAAACAAACAATGATGGATTTTGGTGTAATTTATTTCAATTGGGACTGGGGAATCCCCGGGTGAACATGCACATTGCGTGCAAAAATAGTAAAAAAAAGTTTGAACCTGAGATTTATATGGATAATGGAGTCGTCAAATTACAAAAACAAAAGTGGCTTACATGGTTTTCAAAAGCGCAAACGGAAAGAGGAATTTGACAAATTAATTAACAAATTACCAAAATTAAAAATATTAAATTAAAATTAAAATAATTAAATAATTATAATTAAAATACTCACAAAATAAAAGCAAGGAAATATTACTTTTCTAATATGCATCCAGTGTCACAAATAAAACACAAATACCTTCTTTAAAAAGATGGTTTTTAGACTCACTAGTAGCATAGACTTGTTGTTTAACTACTGCGCTGTCACCGGTAGGCGTGGCCTGCTAGGGCAGCGAAGCAAGTGCATTCTGGGAGTTGTTGTCTTTCATCCACATAAGCCAAAAGTACATTTTCTGGCTTTTAAAATTCAAAAATAATTTCTACATAAATTACCCATTTTAAATACACATTCATCTTTCCAGAGGTGGAGTAAAGCGGTGATTGTGACATTATTTTCTTCTGGAAACAAACTGTGTTGCATTATTTTCCTGTTATCTCTGTAAAGCTGCTTTGAAACACTCTGTATTGTAAGAAGCGCTTTATAAATGAAGGTGACTTGACTCTAAGAATGAGATCAGACGAACCTTCACCACCAGACTGGAGAACTGGAGGTTTGGAGAGTGCGTGAGGTGCAGGATCGTGCCGTACGCGTTCTCTCCTCGGTTCTCCAAACGCGCCTCCACCAGGACTTTCCTCCGGCTGGCCTCCACCACACGCTCATTACTGGCTCTCGCTCTCTGATGGACACACACCGGCCACGAGGAGCGCTCGCTACGCACGCAGAACTGCCTGAAACACACAGAGACACAGGGCCCAGCACAGTTTAGTAGTACTACTTGGTCTTGGCCATTTTTTGGGGGGGGGAAATGGTCTAAAAGGGTTGTCCGTAGTCTCTTAATGAGTAATGTGTGTGTTTTGGGCGTAACGTACAACAATAAAAAAACAATCAGAGAGTAATCTCTCGTTCCATTAAAGCCAGTTGCACTGGATTCACTATTTACATGGAGGAATTTGCAAGCAGAAAGACTAGCGAGGAAGCGGATCTGCTCCTTCTCAAGGTTAAAGCTGTGTGTGAGTGTGTGTGAGGTTAAAGCTAGACCATCTACGGGACAAGACGAAATACACCATATCTTTATGTACACAATAATAATCTTTTACTTTGTAATCCTTTTATTTTTAATATTTGGCATGTTTACGTGCTGCTGCATGTCCCTGTGTGTGTGATAAGCAGAGGTGTGTTTCAATGTGTGAGGACAAACCTGCGATCTAATAAGTCAGAGCTGCTCTGCAAGACGAGGTTGGGAACACACTGATCGTCATTATCACAACCGTTCCAGAACGGAAGCTAGAGAGAGAGAGAAAGAGAGAGAGATATTAGAAGAATGCATGACAAAGAAGTTATGGTAACGCTTTACAATAAGGTTCATTAGTTAACATTGATTCACGTATTAACTAACAATGAGCAATACATTTGTTACAATTTTTATTAATCTTTGTTAATGTTAGTTAATACTAATGCAGTTGTACTTTTTTATTGCATTTTAATAATAACATTTACATACACGAGTACAATGAAGAGTTCAGATGCAAAAGCCTCTAAGTGCCATTTGAAATTTTCTTCTAAAATGATAATTTTTATCAAGCTTGTATATTTAAGTTCAGTAATTTCACTTAAATGGCAATGAAGATTATCTATTAATTGTCATTTAAGTGAAATTACTGAACTTAAATATACAAGCTTGATAAAAAATGGTCATTTTAGAAGAAAATTTCAAATGGCATTTAGAGGCTTTTGCATCTGAACTCTTCATATATAACCATACATGTCAGGGGTAGAGAAGAAAAAAAATACAAATAAAGTAAATAAAAATAAATAAATAAATAGGCTGCTGAAATACTTTTTTACAAAAAAAGCTTGTACTTATCAAACAGCTGTTTAGTTTTCATAGCTTTCAGATTTTTACTTTTGGAAATAGTTTCTAAATATGTCTTAACATCAATTTTAAAGTGTTCAAAATTTGGTATTTTTCCATTCCATTTGACCTTATGAATATAGTAACGGGAGATTATAATAATTAAATCAAAAATAAACAAAATGTTTTTGTCATCGTCAAAAGAGAAACATTTAACATAACATCAATTTCTTCAAAATTAACAGGAGTCATAACTTTACTTTGCAAGTAATTACAAAGTTCTTTCCAAAGCATTTGGGTCTTGGGACACTAATGCAGTTGTACTGTATCATTGTATTTATGTATCATTATTTGTTCATGTTAGTTCACGGTGCATTAAATAATGTTAACAAATACAACATTTGATTTTAATTATGTATTAGTAAATGTTGAAATTAATATTAACTAAGATTAAGTAGCCTATTGTTCATTCTTAGTTAGTGTTAACAAATGAATCTTGTTGTAAAGTGTTACCGATATTATCAATATGATGTGTTTATCACGCAATTTATACACGAAAATTAGTGTTAGTGCGCATATAATACATTACACACACACCCCACACCACTAATGCTACCCAAACATATAATATATACACACCCCACAGCACTACTAAACCTATCTATGCGTATCATACGCACGTAAAAACACATTTTCACGTACAAATTGTTTGATAAACACAATGTGTGATATGGACGCATTAGTGTGGGCGGGTGTGTCTGTCTCACCTCTGATTGCACACTGGTTGGCCACCCGTCGTCCAGAACCGGCCCTTCTTCTGGGTTTCGCAGGCCGGCGTTGACAGCGAAGATCACGGGTCGTGTGTAGTCTGTCACTTCCTGTGTAAACACCATTCTGTTTCAAAACACACTGCACTCAACTAATATTTAGGCCAGTAATATAATATTTTAGACAGTTGTCATAAACATGCATGAACCCTATTGTCAACCACATGTCATGTCATGATTATGAAGGTGTCATGGCAGTCTTATGCACACCCCTCTAAGTAAAGTGTTACCCATGTAAGCTTAAACGGATGAACATGAACAGAAAGTGTCTCACATGAACGTGGAAATACACTTGCAGGCAGTGTTTCGAGTCTATCCGCAGGGTGACGTCTCTGGGCTGAGGGTCTTCGGTGCTGTCTAACACGACTCTGGGGAAATATCCGTTCTCCTCGAAGCCAAAGCTGTATCTCAGTGCTGAGCAGAAAGACAACATCTCAGTGCTTTTCCTGTAGCTCAAACCGTAGAGCGTTGGTGTTTGCAACGCTAAGGTCATGGGTTCGATTCCCAGGGAAATCAAGAACTGGTAAAAATGTCAAATGTGTCACTTGAAATGCAATATAAGTCGCTTTGGATAAAAGCTTATGACAAATGCATAAATGTAAATGTGTCGACAACAACATCTCAGTTTATACACTGCAAGAAACGAGGCTCTTCCTCAGTATTCTAGTCTTTCCAGTTCAAAGTAAACATTGGTCATTTATACATATACTACCAACACTGCGTAACAAAGTAGAAAATCTGTGAATGTTTGATATTTGTATTAGAAAACAACAGGGAATGCAATGCTGAGAATGAAAAATATATTTGGTAGCACTTTACAATCATTTTCATTAGTTAACATGAACAATACATATTAATTTCAACATTTACTAATACGTTATTAAAATCAAAGGTTGTATTTGTTAACATAAGTTAATGCACCGTGATCAAACATTAACAAACAGCTGTATTTTTATTAACTAATATTAACAAAGATTAATTAGGGCTGTGCAAAAATTAATTGTGATTAATCACATCCAAAATAAAAGTCTCTGTTTACATAATATATTTGTGTGTGCTGTATATAATTATTTTGTATATATAAATACACACACATATGCATGTATATATTTAAGAAAATGTGTTATTCATATATAAAATATTTATATTTATATAATATAGATTATGTATTTATATATATATATATATACAGAATTTAAGCGCAAATAATTCTTAAATATACTGTACATGCATGCATAGGTATTTATATATACAAAATAATTATATACAGCACACACAAATATATTATGTAAACACAGACTTTTATTTTGGATGCGATTAATCGCAATTAATTTTTGCACAGCCCTAAGATTAATAGATACTGCAACTAGACATTAATAATGTTAACTAATAAACCTTATTGTAGAGTGTTACCATATTTTAAAAGTGTGAAAATATGTCCATTGGATCCCGTTTGATAAAGAGATGAATATTGTCTATGACTCGGGTTAAGTGCATGACCCTCCAGACCTGATCTTATAAGATCCAGATGAGAAACGAAGGGGAAGCCTGACACAGTTTTATGATGCTTTCCACGGGCTTTTCTCTCTCTAAATGCCGGGATTAAAGTGTTTTCTCTCTGGCCTGAGGCTTTATGCATTAGGAAAAACTGTACTAATATTAAGGAGTGACCTTTCGTGGAAACATCTGAAAGACATTACACATAGGCACAGCACACTGGAAAATACAACAAATGCGCTTTTATCATTCAGCTTTCTGATTGGTCAGTCATTTTCAGGTTTGCTGATGGATATCTAGTAACAGTACATACCGACTCTCTTCGGATCAGTCATCGGTGTCCGCGCAGTGACGTTCAGGCAAACGTTGGCCAACATACACGACACCTCTCGGCCTCCTCGGATGCAGTCTTTATTAAAAACGTTGATTTTTGAAGGCTCAAAATTAATGCTGATCCCCACGCGGACAACACTGCGAGACCTGTTGGAAAACACGTGAAGTTCTTGAAATCTCAATTGTTTATCATCTTTGTTTCTCCCAATGTGAATAGCAGTGATGTGTGTAACTCATTACAAGTAACTTGAGACACATAATCAGATTATTTTTTCAAGTAACTTATAAAGTAACACATTACTTTTAAAATTTACAACAAATATCTGAGTTACTTTGTTTTCCCATTTATTGACTGACAGCTCTAGTTACTTTTCAACCCTCTGTGGTTGTTTGTTTCAGAGTCACACTCGGGGTGTTCGGGTCCAAATGGACCCAAAGGCCGGGATTCATATTTCAAAAAAAAAAAAAAAAAAAAAAATATATAAAAAAAAATCATGATTTTTTTATACGCGTTTTTTATAATATTTTTTCTTTTCTTTTTTGGTGTTTTGAGAAAATTATATATATATATATATATATATATATATATATATATATATAGATATATAGATATATATATATATATAATTAGTATTAATGCAATAATTATGACAAAATTTACCCCCATTGAACATAAAAGAAAAAATATATTTTTTTAATTTTTTTTTTAAGCTGTATTTCATTTTAGAGTCAAACAGAGTCGAACACCCCAAGTGTGACTATTTTTTTTTACAACCACTTAGACTATTCAAATCCTGTCACCAATTTTTTGGGGTGTTCTAATACCAAATACCAACAAAGTCACCAAATTTCGGACCATGCTGAGGAAGCTGTGATTTTAAAAAAAAAATTATTTAAATTCTTCGGGTCCATTTGGGCCGAACAACCCCAGAGGGTTAAGGGAGTAACGCAATACTGTAATGCATTTCTTTTCAAAGTAACTTTCCTCAACACTGATGAATAGTGCCAACTCACCAAAGCAGAACTGCAGCCCCTAAAGAGCCCACAGACAGATCTATGAGCCCATCTCCATTTACATCCATCATCCCATGAACACTGCGGCCGAAATAACGGAGACCTGGAGAGACGTCACCCCCGGCTATTCTCTGAGATCGAGGGCGAGAAACATTAATATTAGAGGCCGACCGATAAAGGATTTTGAAGGCCGATACAATACAAATATTTTGGGGTTTTAAAATCCGATATATCGGCCGATATTTTATTTATTTATTTATTTATTTTAAACTGGATATGATGGTCACAAATTTTGTCATGCTTATTTGAGTTAAGAGAACTGATGGGGATGTTCTTTTAATTGTTATTCAAGCAATGTATGTATCGTGCCCAACTCAATGAGTGTTGCCAACAGGAACGGTGTAGAGTGCCCTCTGGTGGACAAACTACACAACTCCAACACTCATGACATGGTTCAAGCGTGTTTCGTCCGTTTTTATTTTATTTTTGAAATATTCAATTATCGGCCATTATAACTGCCGATACTGATAGTTTGGAAAATGCCTAATATCGGCCGATAATATCGGTCTGGCTCTAATTCATATTGAGGAAATAACACAGAATACTTAGCTAATGTTACCATTCATTTATTAAAAAATTATGTCTGAACATTCAAAACAGCTAGTTTGTTTAAAAGTTGTTACTTAGTTACGCAAATGTTAAGGAAACATTCCATTTTATAATTCTACGAACATAATGGGAATGTTACTTTCAAATGTTCTCTGAACATTCCAAATACCAGATAACTTTGAGCGAACATTCCATTAACGTTAACGGAAGAATGTTGTTCAGAACCTTGCCAGAACATTAGCCAAAGTTCTACTTTACTTTATTATTATTCACGTTGTGGGAAATTATCTCTGGCTCCACAGTACATATACATCAGCACATAAGCTGAAAGTGCAAAAGGTCATACCTGTTATTATGTTTTTGTATTTTGGCATTACCGGAATTGTGTTTAATAAAGTAAAATCAGTGACTCTGAGATGAGTCTTACCTGTTTGTATTTGGGTTGGATGCTTTTTTGTCGGCCATAGAAGAGATAGATAGCTCCTTTGTGGTTGTCTTCCAGTGGCGCTCCCACTACCAGTTCACTGAAGCCGTCACCATTCAAGTCCGGAAGAGCGGACATAGCCGCACCAAAACGAGAATCATGGGCCTGTTCTGATGGTCCAAGAGTCCCATCCGCTATAAAAGAGCCCTGTAGAATATAAAGAGAGAGAGAGAGGAAGACAAGAAAATAGTTGTGTTCAGAATGAAATATTATAGAATTTAATGTATGACCTCATAATGTTCTCATCTCAAAAGTTTGGTTAGTTGCTATTTTTTTTATTAAATAATCTCCTGGTTCCATCATCAAACTGTATAGGCTACTAACTATAGTTATTAGTTTATTTACCTAGTCTTCCAATACTTCGGAAATATAGCCAACAATATTCATGCATTTAATTCAAAACACACAAAAATATATAATATAATATAATAAATATAATAAATATAATATAATATAGTCACATTAATTCAGCGTCAGGTGTTTTTTCAGTATTCGCTTTACTTATGTTTAACAGACTTTCCGAGACCCAATATTCTTTGAGATAACGTTATGGTGTTGTGTTTATGTTGTCACCTGTGAGTTGATGGTGTAGATGTAAATTCGGCCTTTCTCCCACCCTCTGGAGAAGTACATGGGAGCTCCAACAAGTAAAAGGTCTGTCAATCCATCGTCATCCAGATCAATCGGTGCCAACTCACTTCCATAATACGACCCAATCTACAATTCACCAAAAACACACTCATGTCAGCATTTGATATCCAAAAACATTAGGCCATATATAACTCTTCTAAATGGTTGCTACTTTCTTAACTAAAGAGTCCCTCAAGTCAATGTTTTTCATCTGTAATTTTTTTTTTTGTTTTTTACTCCCGTTTTATCATTCACTTGGTGCGAATCTCAAGTTTAATCACTTAGTCACAAGATTTATGATCTGAGGAACCACAAAATGATGTGGTGTGATGGGAAAAGCAATGCATTTAGAAACAAATAATTACAAAATTGATTAAATTGCGTGCCAAAACATTTCACAGTTTCGTCTTCAAAGTTTTGCTGTATTTTTTTGTTGAAAAGACACTTCGTCGACTTGCTCCAATCAAAGTGATTTGAATGCTCACATTGTAATGATGCTTACATTTCTTTATAAAGTAAGCATTTTAATTAAAGTTAACATTTCACACCAACCAGATAAAAATTTTGTCATATTTCAACAGCCACGCGATATATTTTTTTTCTACATCAATGTATGGCAGATTCTTCCGAATTTGCAAGAAAAGTTCCTGTCGGCTTTACAAATGGCAGAAAACCAGAGACACACTTTATCACATTCCCATCTAAGTGCTTCCCTAAGGGCTCACACACACACACACACGGTCTGGTGCATAACAGGTTGATAGCTAACTCAATGTTGTGGTCGAGGACCGGCAGCGTTTGAAACAGCGTTTATTGTATGCATCACTGCATGCCATTCGTACACAAACACACACACACACACACACGTGCAGATGAGGCTCACATGGGCCATAGAGACGCCTGCCCATCTGGAGCGGGTGACTGAGTCTAGACCTTCACATGCCGTCTCCTGTCCACACACATGGTCCGCATTAATCTACTGATGTGCTTCTCTAATCAAACACGCCACCGTTTCAGAGAGAGAAGGTATGATGGAAAAATGCAGACAGATGGATTAAGGAAGGAGTTTAGAGAGACGTTCACTATTTAGGCCAAGTGTACGCTACTTTTGCACGCACGATTTCATGCAAATTAGTCCTATTATAGATTATTGACAACAAAAGCACTATTTGTGCAATTGACGTCACACTATTACCATCTATGGAAGGCAGATGTTAAATTTCTGTAAAGTTTTGTTTAAATGAGGCGATTGTGTATGTTTTGTGCTGAGGTTTATCAAATAACGGAGATGAACTTTATAAATGGGCTGTTTTTGCTCTGATTTTTGCACTCTCTTGCATCATCATTGGCTGGATTGTACAATTACAATATAGAATATAACAATTCAGTTCAGAGCATGTTAAACGGTAAAATGCACAATCCACATTCTTTATTCATGATTTTGTACAAGTAGAGTTAAAAATTTTGCAATAGCGAGGCATTGCTACTTATTTGTTGAAAAGGTGGCAAGTGTTTTGAATGCGCCTGACATGGTAATTACGACTTCCCAACAATCCCTAAAATACGATCCTTTCAGGAGGACTTTAATGGACCTTTTCGTTGCTCATTGTTGCGGTTTCATTAGTCAGGAGAGTAGGCACACCTGATCTAGGCTGCTCGGCTATATTTAAAAAAAACATTCTTTGCAAAAACAATTATTGTATTCTAATATTTTATTATTATAATTATATGTATTATTATAAAATTATTATAATATTATATTTATTAATTATAATTATAATAATTGTTTTATATATATATATATATATATATAATACATAATATTATAATATAATATATAATATAAAACTATTATATAATATATTAATATAATATATAATATAATAATATATATATATATATATATATATATATATATATATATATATATATATATATTATTTTATATATATATATATATATATCATACAAATTATATTTTATTATAATTTTATTATTATATTAAGTTTTTAAAAAGTAATCATTTTTAGTAGGCCTTATTGTTGAGCTCTGTCATGGTTGGTGGTACCATGGTGTTCTTGGAAGTAAATACTTTCCACAGTGCGTTCTTTAAAAAATAAAAGTGTGATCAGCTTTACCTGTTGACCGTATAGAGAATGCAGTATGGTGAGGTTTCCACTGTTGGTCAGGGTGAAGACAACCACCTTTCCCGTGTGGTTGAATCGAGGGGCTCCAGCGACGTACAGCTGACCGTACTGAGCCGACACCACCGAGGACACCATGTACCCTTGAAACGATTAGCATTTATAGCATTTATTATCTGTCAATTTACTTTTTTTGTGGAAAAGACAGCATGTATTTCTACATGATTGTATTAAAATTAGTTCATACTACACAAGTAAGACCTTTTGTAACTTTCTTTCGTCTATTTAAACTTGACTGGTAATTTTTTTATTGCAAAAATGAATGCCATTGATACACACCCTAGTGCAACACATCTTGGTTTAATGGGTTTCAATATGTGTATAAGCTGGTAAAGAATAGAGTGAACATTCTTGACCAATTCTTTTGTGTTCCACAGAAGAAAGAAAGTCATAAGGGTTTTCAAACTACTCAATTAGTTCCTGATTAGGCTTAATTTTCTTACCCAGATATGCCGCGTGGTTCTTCAGTTCCTCTGGGAACTCTTTCGTGTAAGAAGACTTCGGTGGGATGACTTTACCGTGACGGGTCTCCTTCAGAACAGCTCCGTTCCAGTCGTATGCACCAACGGCACCAACCAGAATCCCATCCTTTAAGAGAATTGTTTAAATCTTTTTTGTTCACATTCAAAAATACCTTAGTTTTTTTAAAGGGATACTCCACTTTTTTTGGAAATAGGCTCATTTTACAACTCCTGTCAAGTTTTACCGTTTTCGAATCAATTCAGCTGATTTTCTGACATTTAGAAAAATATCAGTATACAGACAGTTTCTGGTCTCATTGACTTCCATAGTAGGAAAAAAAATATACTATGGAAGTCAATGAGAGCAGAAACTGTCTGTATATTGATATTCTTCTAAATATCAGAAAATCGTCTGAATGGATTCGAAAACGGTAAAATGAGCCTATTTCCAAAAAAAAAAAAAAAAAAGTGGAGTATCCCTTTAATAGAGATAATGAATGAGAATTTTACTTCTGGAATCTGACTGTTACACTCTAAAATATTATTATATAATATAAAATATTTATGGGCAGATTCACTAAAAATGAAACAATGATATATATTCGTGTTCATTAAGAATGGCACACTGATAATCTTAATTCAATATTAATGAACCGCAAACTCTTTTTTTAGACTACGTTCATTTAATGCCATTTAATGACAGCGTTGTAACACTGGGCTCTTTTATGAATAAAGCACAATTTACAACGAGCCTAATTTACACAGGAGCCGTGTTTGAATGTGACTGACTTAAAGGGATACTCCACTTTTTTTGGGAAACAGGCTCATTTTAAAACTCCCCCAGAGTTAAACAGTCGAGTTTTACCGTTTTCGAATCCATTCAGCCGATTTTCTGATATTTAGAAAAATATCAGTAACCAGACAGTTTCTGGTCTCATTGACTTCCATAGTAGGAAAAAAATATACTATGGAAGTCAATGAGACCAGAAACTGTCTGGTTATTGACATTCTTCTAAATATCAGAAAATCGTCTGAATGCATTCGAAAACAGTAAAACCCAACTGTTTAACTCTGGGGGAGTGGTAAAATGAGCCTATTTCCCCCCAAAAAAGTGGAGTATCCCTTTAAGAAATATACACACAATCACAACACAACATACAGACAGTCTTGTATCAGGTCTGGGGTTCATGTACCTGAAGGGAGGATTCAATGCGTGTTATAGGATCATGACAAACGGCCTGGCAGGGACTTCAGCGGTATAGGGAATGCAAACCGAGTGTTTGCCAAACCGATCTGAGAGCTCCTGCACTGTATTAACATCTGGGACTAGCATTTAAACGCATTTCTGACCGATACCAGCACTGCACTCAAATACGCTTGGTCATAGTCCTATTCCAGAGTAACACTGAATAGCAAGTGCTAACTAACTAAATGTGTGACGCTAATTCAACTCAATGCCACAATACTAGAATGGTTGCCAGTGCATTGCAATGCAGTTGCACAAGAGTTTTCAGTTTTATCTTTTAGTAATAAAATTCTCTGGCTTGATCCTGAATGCATGCGAGCGAGCGAGTGCAGCAGTCTGAATAGAGAGCTAAAACTCACTGCGCATTCACTGCCAAAGTTTTCCTCATGCAATGTCGACGTGGACACTTTGACAGCGTTCCATGGCACATTTGCACAATGAACTCTCTCCAATACACTGTGGGTTGTTCCATTTGCTTTTATTAGTGGTGCTTGCAAAGGCAAACCCCTGAACAAACCCTAATCCTGAGTCTTAAACTTCACAGCGTTTAACTCATCCTGCACGATTTGTGCAAAAGACATCAATGATCCCTCAAAGTCTGGGTTGATGAATAATACACTAGCAACTGCCATGCAACCTAACAATGCCTAGGTATAATGTTGTGATCTCATCATGTCAGAAGTAACGCAAGTATGATTTTCTGAAAAATAATGCCATTGGTTTCAATCGTTAAAAGTAGTTAGATAGCATTTTACCATTTAACATGTGATGTTATTTTGGCTGTGGGATTTATAGCGCTCTTTACTTTGCAGGAGCATAAAGATGATAATTAATGTTCTGTCATGACAACTCTCTGAGTGTTTGGCATGGTAACTGATACAACAATGTTGATTAGAGCCAGACCGATATCATCGGCCAATATTAGGCATTTTCCAAAATATCGGTATCGGCAGTTATAATGGCCGATAAATGAATATTTCAAAAATAAAAACGGACGAAACACACTTCAATCATCTCTCCTTGGCCTGTTATATTGAAAATGTATCTTTTACAATTTGCAGTATGATGTTATCTATTGCTAAATTATGGCTCAACATAGACTAGCTAACCACAAAGCTAGCCAACGCCACTATCATCAGTGGAAGACCGCTAACGTTAACATTAATGAGCTTGGAAACCACAATGAACTATTTTTGCCTAAATAAAGTAATGATTACTGTATTTATAACTAGCATATGTCTAGTTACAATCCCTGCATTGTAAAATGTAAGTTATACTTGCGAGTAGAGCCAGACCGATATATCGGTAGACCGATATTATCGGCCGATATTAGGCATTTTCCAAACTATCGGTATCGGCAGTTATAATGGCCGATAAATTAATATTTCGGAAATAAAATAAAAACGGACGAAACACGCTTGAACCATGTCATGAGTGTTGGAGTTGTATAGTTTGTCCACCAGAGGGCGCTCTACACCGTCCCTGTCGGCAACACTCGTTGAGTTGGTCACGATACATACATTGCATGAAAAACAATTATAAGAACATCCCCATCAGTTCTCTTAACTCAAATAAGCATTACAAAAAAAATAAATGAATAAATAAAATATCGGCCGATATATCGGAATATCGGATTTTAAAACCCAAAAATATTTGTATCGGTATCGGCCTTCAAAATCCTTTATCGGTCGGGCTATACTCACGAGGAGGGAACATTTAGACATAGAGAAAAAGTATCAAACGTATCTTGTGCAGAAAAGTTAGCTTTTCTTTTACACGTGTGTGAAATCTAACAATATTTAATTAAAAAAAAAATATCGGCCGATATATCGGATTTTAAAACCCAAAAATATTTGTATCGGTATCGGCCTTCAAAATCCTTTATCGGTCGGGCTCTAATGTTGATATATTTGGTCTTGGAGGAATAGATCTGTACCCTGCTGTTTGTTATTCTATTCTATTTCTTTTCTTTTTTTATTTCACCAACATAGGCAGAAGACAGCAGTGTAAACACAAGGTTTTGTAACCAAGTTATTGTTATTTTTTCGAGGCCTGGCACCTCTTTAGCTCTTTACAAAACAAAAGCAGTGAAAACTAGCATACCGTGTCCGTGTCAGCGGCCCAAGCTAATAAACTGACTTCCAAACGTTTTTATTTCCATCTGATTAGCTTTTATTTACTGCAGGCTTGATGGACACTGAAGTCTTTTCCTTATAAAACGAAACAAAGGCATTCCTTTTAAAAACATTTACAGCCATGAGCAAAAGTCTTTCTTTACAAATAAAGTCACATGCACAAGCATGCACGTGTGTGAGCGTGTTTGTGTGAGGGTTCCTCACTCAAGGAGCGTAATTCAGCAAAACCATATGTGTTCTCTGGACCTCGTTCCCTCAAGAATGAAAAAAACTTTCCGAGACGTTATCTCCCGTCTCGAATTGCCACTGTCAAGAGCAGCCCCTTATGGACCCAACAGTGAAAGTTATGATTTTTTTCTTTTTTTTTCCTCCGGGTAAGTTGTCTTTCACCTAACACAAAAGAGGCCCTCTCCTCCGTCCTTCTCTCAGAAGACTGTTTTCACGCCGCTCACTTTCAAGAAGTCTGTTTTCATGCCGCTCACAGCATGTGGAACAGCTTCAGACACAAACAAACCTTATTTTAATTGAAAGAGTGGCATTTGATGCTTCTGTCGGGCCCTAAAAGGAAGCATCTCAGGTTTGTTTCCCCGGGGGCACAGAGCGGTAAACAAATAATTCTTTCAATGACTCTTTATTTTGACTGATGCCGTAGTTTCAGCTCCGGGCTAATGGAAGAGCTTCAAACTCAATCACAGAGTGCAAAGAGCAAAATAACAGCATTTGGTGCACCTCACACTGAGTACTTAATATAATTCTCCACACATTAGTGCTGTCGTCAATATTTATATTTCTTCAGCTTGAAATGGATGGAGATGCACTCACCTCCACGACATGTGTGGAGAATCCAGCTTGAGACATCTGCAAACCAAAGGCTGTACCATTCTGGTTGGTGCCTGCAGAAAAGTCAAAAAATGAGTGTATCACTGTGCAAAATTCACTGTGATGATGCTAATGTGTTGTGTGTGGTTGGCAGACAGTGTTAGGTGTAAATAGTTACTGTAATTTAATTACTTTTCCCTTGAAAATGTAAAGTAAGGGATTACTCTTCATTTATCTGTAATTTAATTACAGTTACTTCTGATGTAATTGAGGTAAATACTGTGTATGGATCAATCCGATCTCACAGCGATTCGTTTGCATTTTATGAGGTGTCTAAATCGTACGACCGCACTCGTACAAATTCGAATGAATTATTGTAAAATATTAGGGCTGTCAAACGATTAATTGCGATTAATCGCATCCAAAATAAAAGTTTTTGTTTACATAATCTATGTGGGGGCACTGTGTATAATTATTATATTATTAATTATTAAATACACATGCTTGTATATATTTAAGAAATATTTTCATGTATATTCTGTGTATAGATTTATATATAATTTATATTATATATAAATATAAATATTTTATATATAAATAATATTTTTTTCTTAAATATACATGCATGTGTATTTTTTATATATATATATATACACAAAATAATTATACACAGTGCCCCCACATATATTATGTAAACACAAACTTTTATTTTGGATGCGATTAATCGTGATTAATCGTTTTGACAGCCCTATAAAATATGTATGGAAAAAGTGTGAAATGTAATGAGATCAGACATAAAACAATAGTGGGTTTAACATTAAAATATACTGTCTGATGTTAAAAAGTATGTTTTTAATAATGTAACCTTCTCCACCTTGGTCAGTTATAATTCATGCAATTTTATAGTATTTATTTGAAAGAATTAAAACAGATGTCTATCCTTGTATTATTCAGCTGGTTGAGATTAATATGGGATTTTGAAAATAATTAGTAATTAAAAGTAGGGCTGGGCAACGATTAATCGCGATTAATCGCATCCAAAATAAAAGTTTGTGTTTACGTAATATATATGTGTGTGTAGTGTGTATAATTATTTTGTATATATAAATAGACACACATGCATATATATATTTAAGAAATATTTGCATGTATATACTTTATATATATATATTTTTACATAATTAATATTATGTGTATAAATAAATATTTGATATATTAAGAACACATTTTTCTTAAATATACACATGCATGTGTGTGTGTGTATTTATATATGCTTTATGTTAAACATAAGAGTTTATACCCTCCAAGCTGAAGATCTTCTCTCCCAGAGCATCAACGATATCCTTCAGGGCCGACTCGTCAGTGACGCTGAAGAAGTGCTCCTCGGGATCAGTGGCAATGAACTTGATTTCCCTCAGAAAAGCTTCAGGATTGATTCCTCGCCGATTATAGTAGCCAAGAACCTGGAACGGCATTGGAATATCAGTTGCACTTTATTTTACATTACTTACCTAAGAAAGTATGAGGTAATTTAAGGTAACTGCATGGCTTTAGGTTGCTGTAATTATTATAATAAGTAGCCTACATAGTATGTATCAGGGTTCCTACAGGTTTCTTCAAGTCTTTTTAAGACCATTTATATAAAAAATGAATGCCTATTCCACGTCCCTATCAGCGAAGAAAAACAAAATCCTTCAACTTGTGTTCATTTATTTTTCAAATGTGGAATGGGTAAAAGAAAATAAGTCAAGCAGGTCAAATAAAAACATTTCAGTAGGCCACAAGAAAGTTTGCTGAACAATGTTAAGATGTGTTTTAACATCAGTTCTGATCTGGATCGCTTCCCAGATCGACACTATCTAACATTTTTTATCTAGTTTTTATTCATTGACGAAAATGTCAATAGATTTACGTCATAGTTTTTGTCATTCAAAACTAGCGTCTCGTTTTCGTCAGTGAAAAAATGTAATTGAAGAAAAGTTTTCATCATTATTATCGTCAATGAAATTAACACTGACATTCAGCATAATTTTTAAGACCCGGACATCAAAATTCAAGACTTTTTAAAGATTTTTTAAGGTATTATTTCCAAATTCATAAATTCAATTCTTTTAAGGCTTTTTAAGACCCCGCAGGAACCCTGTGTATATGGGGAACAGAACAGGACCGTAAAATAAAGTGCTACCGCAATATCAGAATTATATTCACCTGTTCAATCTGTGCACCTGTTTGAAAACTTCTCTAGAGATTGAGTTACACGACTGACTGACCGAAGTAAACCTGAATACCACATCTGGAGGGTTTCACTGGAAAGAAGCCGTAACTCACCGCAATACCATACAAGGTGATATTATCCTTCTCACTTTCTTCCACGGCTTTCTGTAGGTCTGGGCTGTCATGCGATTCTCCATCAGTGATGACAATCATGACTTTCTTAGCGTCTGGACGACCTCCTTGTTTGAATGCTTGAGTTCTGTTATAAATACACACACACACACACACAGTGTAAATGAGTGAATCACACTCAAAAAAAGGCTGAATTTGATTCAAAATACCACTTTATTAACCCCCTAAAAAATTGCAATTTTAAATACCAATAAATTGAACATTAACAAGTCTCCCCATTTACTCATCTTCCTTAAAATGCATAAAATAATACTTAATTTTAACGTTTAACATAACAAAATGGAAATCCTATTTTCTTTATTTTATCGAGCTACTTCATTAAAACGCCAAAAAGTAACTAGAAACCCGATACAGTGACGCTTAGTACTTGAGATTTGATTATAATTAAATTAATTGGAACAAAGGGATGCCATTTATGAATAAATTTCCCAGTTTAACATTATTTATGACGCTTCGCTTTAGTGTGATTTGTGCAATTTCAAATCACCTCGCCCCAATTGATTTGCCTTATTTCCATTGTAAATAATGAAGCACAGAAGTTTTTGAGACAGACAAAACACAAACATGCCAGTGTACCGAGCCGCATTGATCCCGAGAGCCGTGCGTGTCTCCTCTCCACCTCGCTGGTCGATATTCTTAGCCGCTGCTACAACCTCGTCAACCGTACGGAAATCATCCAGCCGAAACTCGTTCACTACTCGTGCGCCGTACTGCACCACACCTACCTGGACAACAGGACACAACACCAGGTTTTTGGGTGAACTAACCCTTTAATATTTGTTCAGATTTGAAGATTTGTGTAGTGTAGTCAAGCCTTTAGTAATTGTAATGCATGAAACAGAACTTTTGCTATAAAAAAATATCTAATGCATAATCATAAATCTATTAAAATGTGGGTTTTTTTAAATCATCAGATTTGTTTGCACAGGTTTGTATTGGCCTATACTGTATATGCAATGGTAAGTGCTGTTTTTGTACAACCCAAAGCCTTCATAAATCAAAGTCAGAACAGTCCAAACTGATTTTCCAGGTGATGAATCAGACGCACCTGGATCTGTCCTGGAGCGATGTAAAACTTCTGTAGCACATTAATCAGGAAATCTTGAACCTCATACCAGGGGTAGATGGAGTTGGATCCATCTAACACGATCACTATGTCCATGTAGGTCTCGCATCCTGTGGAGAAACCGATGCAGTCTGAATGCATGTGAAAGCGGATCACTCCAAGAAGCTTCGTCAATGAAGAGTTTGACTCACTCTGAAAGGCCGGAGCGATGCTGTGGGTGAAGTTGAAGCCGCTATCGACTCTTGAACAGATGCCTGTGCTGTAGTAAGAACTTCCACACTCGTACGACCACAGCGGCCCGCAAGCCTGAAACACAGTCACCCATTTGTGCATCAGCATTTTAATGAAAAATAATTCAATTATTTGGTAACACTTTAAAATAAGGTTTGTTAGTTAACATGAACTGCATATATACAGCATTTATTAACCTTTGTTAGTTCATTTCAACATTTACTAATACTTCATTAGAATCTTGTTGACATTAGTTCATGCACTGTGAACTAACAATGAGAACAGCTGGATTTTTATTATCTAACATTAACAAATACAATAACAAAAGGATTGCTCTGGTTAATTCATATTAGTTAACTTATGATCCTTAGTGTAAAGTTTACAGATTTTGTACATATTGGCAATCCAATGTGTATCTTCCACTTCCACAATAGTATATATAGTAAAATAGTTAGTAGTTTGCATTAAAGTGAACATGTATATTACCACAAAGCTGTTGTCCTTGGGGTTGGAGGTGAGAGTCATTCCCAACCTCATTTTCTCTTTGCGTTCGGACACGTTGTTGAGAGATATCTTACCTTGAAAAGTCAGGAGAAAAAAAAATCACTAAAAATGTTTTGTTGCAATCTGCCTTAATATTGCAGTGTCCGAAGGGTGATGTGATACCTAGATGCAGTCGTGTGCAGTTAGTGGCTCGTTTGCCGTCTAGTGGACATCTGTAGACGTCACCTGTCTGATGGTCACCGTTTCTCTCAAAGGGAGCTCCTACTAAGAGCCTGAAATACAAGAAAATAGTTTCTTAACCCTCTGGTGCTCTTCGTGTGCCGGTCAAAAATGACAGAATTCAATTATTTTTCCTTCAATTAAATGAATTTACTTTATTTTAGTTCAGTACTTTTTTTTAATTTATCGCTCTTAAATTATATTTACACTATTTATAATATTTTTAAACACTCAATTAGCAAAAAAAAAGAGCAACTAGGTCCAAAAAAATCAACACAAACAAACAAGGAACTCCCAAACATTATAAGTACTTGCAAATGAGTATCAATTTTATTAACGTTTTGGTCTGACAACCTATTCATCAGGCATCAGGCCGTGAGATCGAAACGTTGCTAATACAATGCATAAAAATACTATTTTCAATTTTTATATGAAATGTAGATTTTCAAAAACATGTTTAACTCTAAATCTGCAAGAAAATCAAAGCCATAAATCTCAGCAAGTTGTCAAATTTGAGCTTCATATCTCAATAAATGAGCTTTCAGTCAGATTTGGCAACTTTACCGAACACTTAGATAAAATTCGCTTTCCCATTCAATGTGCCGCAAACGCAAACGACCGAAGAGCACCAGAGGGTATACTTACATAGCATGCTTTATTTGATCATGTTTAATTGGTTGATGTATTCTTCTGTAGTCATGCATCATGCTTAATCAAAATGCATTTAATTATAAAACTTAAGCCTTTTATCGCTCTTAAATTATATTTAAACTGTATTTATAATATTTTTTCCAGCATAGACCTGAAAATTTAATTTCCATATTAAACACCCAATTAGCAAAAAAAAAAAAGACCAACTAGGTCCAAAAAAATCAACATTATAAGTACTTGCAAATGAGTATCAGTTTTATTAACGTTTTGGTCTTACACAACCTATTCATCAGGCATATGCATCAGGCCGTGAGATTGAAACGTTGCTAATACAATGCATAAAAATACTATTTTCAATTTTTTTTTTTTTGAGTTTTACTTAACAAAATCTAAGCCATAAATCTAAACAAGTTGTGCTCCAAATTTGAGCTTCATATCTCAAGTCAATAAATGAGCTTTCAGTCAGATTTGGCAACTTTGCCGAACACTTAGATAAAATTCGCTTTCCCATTCAATGTGCCGCAAACGACCGAAGAGCACCAGAGGGTATACTTACATAGCATGCTTTATTTGATCATGTTTAATTGGTTGATATATTCTTCTGTAGTCATGCATCATGCTTAATCAAAATGCATTCAATTATAAAACTAAGCCTTTGGGCAACCACCTTTAAATTAAAACCATCAAAAATACAATATCAACCTTAGCAATGCTCTACACCCTAAAAATTGCTGGGTTGTATTAACCCAACTTTGGGTCAAATATGGACAAACCCAGCCATTGGGTTACATTTTTTTAATTACATTTTTTAACCCAATGTTTGGGTTTGTCCATATTTGACCCAAAGTTGGGTTAAAACAACCCAGCATTTTTAGAGTGCAGCATCATGGAGGTAAGTTTTGCACTCCAGCGAAAGTAACGGTAGCAGATCAGTCCAACAGTCATTTTATGAGAAACGCAAACAGGATCACAAGTTCAACATTCCAGTCGAAGTCATTCACTCCCTGATGGGAAGAAAACGCTACATGAGCCCAGCAGCAAAGAATGGCTAAGCAGATTTTTCCAGCTTCTGAGGTACGTTTGAGACCGAGCCAATTCCAGAAACCAACAGCAAAACTCAGTAATGCTATTCACGTTGAGATCAAGACGTTTAGAAGTACGACGACAAAACCGCATCCCACAGTTTGGCCTGTGAGATCCATCCATGTTAATGTTTACATTCCTCCACCGCCACTACGACCAACGATCACAAAAACACTGCTGTCAGTCAATCCGCAGTCTTGTCATATTGTCAATATGAACCCCCACCATCAACATAAACTAGTCTGAGGTGGTTTGTTGGTTTTAACTGGCCACCAGGGTGGCTTACGCTAATCACTTTGATTTCATAGAGATTTTTGGCAGTCAAGACTCGCTGAAAACCAACTACAATGTAAAAAATAAACTGTAGTTTTTACAGTGAAAAACCGGCAGCTGTGGTTGCCAGAACTTTACCGTCAAAATACGGTAGCAACATTAATGGTTTAACCGACTTAATTTACAGTAATAAACTGTATTTAATAATTATCTGATATGTTAATTTACCGATCTTTTGAAGTATAAACATCTGTTTTGTACCATTATAATACACTGACAACCACCAATCACAGCAGTTATGAGACTCACATGATCAATCAAAGCTCATAACAAGCAAGTTTTCCACAAGAAAATTAATACTAATATATAGAAGCTGCACAGTGTCATTCACACTAACATTAAACACCATCATGGTAACACATGAAAATAAAAAAAAAATGCAATAAACATTCATTTAACAACATTATGTAACATAAAACCCTAATATCCATAACTGATTAGACAAGAACTAAGAAAACTAAGAAGAAACATAGTTATTTCGTGACACGCAGGGAATTGTGGCAATGTCAATTTACAGTTTTTCACTGTAAATTATACAAGTTGCTCTTTTTCACTTTCAAAAACTGTACATTTAACGGTATTTTACAGTGAAATTACTTTAAATACCATTCAATCTATCTATCTACAGTTATTTACCGTATATAGTAAGGATACTTGTTTACCAATTAGCCATTTTTCACATTAACATTTTTACTGTAAAAATCACGATCGTTTTTTGCGGTATTTTGCAGACTATAAGTCGCATTTTTTTCATAGGCTGGCTGGTCCTGTGACTTAAAGTCAGCTGCGACTTTTATATATCAAGATTACTTACACTGACTTACGCGAACCAAGAGAAAACATTACCGTCAACAGCCGCGAGAGGGCGCTCTACGCTGCACATGTAGCCGACCCCTGAAAACATTACCTTAAAGACTAAACACAAACAAAATGCCCCCCAAAAAGAAAATCCTATTTTTCAGATTACAAACTGCAGGTCGTAAAATATGCAGCCGAAAACGGTAATCGAGCAGCAGAAAGAAAGTTTGGAGTGAGTGAGAAAGGCTGCCATAGAGGCAAATAAATGTGATTTAGTCCAATGCAACTTATATATATATATTTTCCCTCTTCATGATGTACTTTTTGACTGATGCGACTTATACTCCGGTGCGACTTATAGTCTGGAAAATACGGTAAACCTACAACAACTAAGAGTGGTTTAAACTAGTCTTTTCAGAAGGTTAATTATTTTACAGCATGCCATGGTAAATAAGTATGGTAATCTTTCAGTATTATGCTATAAAGTGAGGGTTGTTTGTGTTGTAAGACACATGATGGATTGCATTTGTTTTTTTGGGGGGTATATGCAGCACTCTCAGTTCCCACAATGCACAGCTCTCTGAACATCAGTCATTATTGGAATGTACCGTTACTCTTTGGCACCCGTAGTGAAGGTTTAGTCTATCCTGAGGCAAAGTTATTTGAAGAACGTCTGGTCTTTTTTTTTCCAGGCCATCCGATGCTAATTCAACATGCCAGGGTTTGCTGAATAAATTGGAGATCTGAAAACATGATGGTTCATCTTTCTCAGCCTAAACAACCTAGTATTCAAACAAACACTTAAATAAATACTTTTGTCAGTATATGTCAAACTAACTTCTCTGTGAATCCATATAGTTTGTGCTATTTTCAATTTGGATATATGATGCCTTAGGTTGGCGGTTTGTTTGGGTTTGCCATTGATATTTCATCCTATAATCATGTTTTGGGTTAGCAGCAAACCATATGATTGCATTATGGCGGCGAAACAGTGAAAACGCTTCTAATCACTCTGATTAGCTTCCATAGCATGCATTCATTTTAAGATTGCACAAAATAAATTGTCATTTCAAGATCTAAAGCATACATGCAGAATATAAAACCTAGTGGTTAACATTGGGACGGGCAACTGGAGCTCGTTCAAACCCCATCAAGGTTGATCGAAAAACTACAACAATTCCCTAATCAGTTGTGATTGAAACATCATACTGTACTTTAAAGTACGTCATTCTCTTTTTATTCCAACCCAAACACGCGTCCTTCCAATGCAAACAAGGCTTATTAAAGAATGCACCTTGTTCACAAACGTTTGCATTTAGATTTATGCATTTTATCCAATGCATTTCAAGTTGCATGCATATATATATATATATATATATATATATATATATATATTAGGGCTGTCAAACGATTAATCGCGATTAATCGCATCCAAAATAAAAGTTTGTGTTTACATAATATATGTGGGTGCACTGTGTATAATTATTTTATATATATAAATACACACGCATGCTTGTATATATTTAAGAAATATGTTCATGTATACACTATATATAGATTTATATATAATTTATATTATATATAAATACAAATATTTTATATATAATTAATATTTTTTTCTTAAATATACATGCATGTGCGTGTATTTATATATACACAAAATAATTATACTCAGTGCACCCACATATATTATGTAAACACAAACTTTTATTTTGGATGCGATTAATCGCGATTAATCGTTTGACAGCCCTAATATATATATATATATATATATATATATATATATATATATATATATATATATGCATGCATAATATATATGCATATACATATTCTCTACTATAACAGAAAATTGTTCTTGCACCACCTGCTAGTTTAACAAACTAAAATTTGTTAAGGTGTTTGTCTGAACTGCAAAAACAGAGTGAAATCTGTGTTTTTTACAAACAGTGGTTTGAGATTTAATCTTCGTGCACTCAATTCAATATAATTAGTTGCAATATTCCGGACATTGACTGTCTGAACAAATGACTCATATTTTCATTTCTATTTTATTTATATATTTTATTAAGCTTGCGTTCCTCCAGGAGCTGTCATAATTGTACTTCACGTCACCTCAGATAAACGCACCTGCTAAAGACATTAGAAACCCGACCGCTCTGAAATATACACAGATGTTGTTCAAAATCTCAACAGCATTGAATTGAGTTCTGCAATAAATTTTAGATGCGGTAAGTATTCAAATTTTAGCAGTTAGATATTATTGAAAATATGTATATCCATTAGTGGATGAAGCAAAACTTAATTTAAGTGACATTCTGCAAAAATGGCAAAAACAACATTCCTCTGGTTCCTGCAGGGTAAATCAGAGAAGGAAAAGCACGCCACACGTGTTTGTCTTGATGCACAGGAGGAGGCTTGGGAATTACAAGCCACAAAACACATACTTTCCTAGCGCTGGTAGACGGGTCGAGACAAGTGCACATACTTTCCACTTATTTACCTGTGCACATCAAAGGCCCCCAGATTTCTCAATGCTGGGGGACCACGAGTTATTCATCCATGATGACGAACCCCAGGATTAAAAACAGGAAGCTGACGTCCGGAGGTTTTAGGGCAGTGGGAGTTTGGTTTATGGTGAATTGTTTTGTGTGTCTGGCCTTTTACGAGTCTGAAACAATACCCTGTTTTAAAGGCTGTAAACTGTGACCGTGTAATGGTTTAGGACTAATTGATTAGTTTTAACAGTCGGCTGGGTGACAGTAACACCATTCTGCATGGATTATGATTTATGATTAACATTGTGGTCTACCTAAAGCTGCACTATATTCACACATAATTTACAATGTTCAGTCACTATTAGTCAGTAATTCTTTCTTTGGCTTTCTAAAGTGTGAAACATCAGCTGCCCTGAAATCACATACTCTCTTGAATAGATGCTTATTTTGAATACGGTAATACTCATGTTCTATATAGCATGAATGTAATCTGGATGAATTTCAATTTCGGTGACTCTTTCAAAGCATTTATCCGTCAACTTCTGCTATATATATTTATTAGGGCTGTCAAAACGATTAATCGCGATTAATCGCATCCAAAATAAAAGTTTGTGTTTACATAATATATGTGGGGGCACTGTGTATAATTATTTTGTTTATATATAAAAAAACACAAATGCATGTATATTTAAGAAAAAAAAAATTATTTATATATAAAATATTTATATTTATATATAATATAAATTATATATAAATCTATATACAGAATATACATGAAAATATTTCTTAAATATATACAAGCATGTGTGTGTATTTATATATATATATATATATAATAATTATACACAGTGCACCCACATATATTATGTAAACACAAACTTTTATTTTGGATGCGATTAATCGCGATAAATCGTTTTGACAGCCCTAATATATACAGTATATATATATATATATACAGTATATATATATATATATATATATATATATAGTGGTACAGAAATTACCAATATAAACACAATATAAACACATTTTTTAATTGGGATTAAGAAATATTATTGATTAAATATCTAGGCTTTTGTCAAAAAGAAGAAAAAATTATTAACTTTTGTTTTGCATTATTAACTTTTATGGTGGAAAATGTGTGTTTTTTTTATTATTTAAATACTATAAAAATACCAGTTTATTTTTACTACAGTGGAAACGATTTCCCCCTATTTCAACTTAAAATCTTAAATTCAGTTGCTGCCTTAAATTTAAGTAAAATCAATTTGGCACTACAAGTCATTTCAGCTTAAATTATATTAATCTGACTTTAAAAATTGAGTAGAATCTAATGCAACATTAAAAGTTAAAATTTGCTCAAATTATTTTGGCGAGTTAAAGTAATGTAAAAACATGCAACGTTGGGTAAGTTACTCTTAAAAAGTAATTAATTACTAGCGGCTAATTACATCTCAGACAGTGTAATTAGATTACCGTAATAATGTAAAAATATCGCATTACTTTATAGATCCCTAAAACATCGATCAGTTAGAAATGAAATTTCTTTTAATTCTTTCAAATGAATTATATAAAATTGCATTTAAAGTATCCATTTAAAGTATTTAAATGGATAAATTTACTTTAATAAAATTTTAACATTAGCAATTACATTTTGATGTTAATTGTAGATATAGAATTGTTCATTTAATACGATTACATCAGAAATAACTAATTAAATTGCAGAAAAATTCAATCCCTTACTTAACTGTTTAAATGGAAAAGTAATTAAATTACGGTAATAAATAACTTAGCAACACTGAACCTATGTTGCCATGACTTATTGATCATGATTTTTTGCAGCTTTACAAATTTGCATCGTTGGCTGACTTTCTAAGAATTTAAAGTCATAATAATATTGAATTTCCAAGAATAAATGTCCACAATTATGATCTACAATGACTCACTTGCTACCAGATGCATATAACTTATCTCAATGTTCTTCATTATGAATGGTTTTGTTTATTGCTTCTTTCATTTCCCACGAATCCTTGCAGAAATCAGCAGCTGAGGTACGTGGCGTACGGAGAAGCACATGATTTACTTCAGCGAGAGCGATCCATCTTTGGGAGAGTTTCAAGGTCGACTTAGACTGTGTGTTTGCCAGCAGACAGCAGCGCGTTGATGTGTCTGTGCGCGATCGCATTTCACAACCGTATTTCAACGTGGAAAAAAACATGATGGATGGAGGTATTCATGAAGAAAATGAATTCTGAAGTTCTGCGTTTCTAAATAACATCTTGATTGTTTCTTATAGACAGGAATTAAGTGCAACAGACGGGTTCTGGAAGCAAAAACTCAGAGGAAAATGTATTTTTAGCGATAACGTATAAAAAGACAAACTCACTGTGAGCTACGAGGTAGTTAATCAATGGTATTTGCCTGTGTTAAAGATGTTATCCGCATTATTTCAACTTAGTTTTAAAATAATCGTGTTTAACAGCAGAATTCACTTTGGAAAACTACATTACCCATGATGCTGTTGAGTAAATTCCACCAATCAGAGAGTTGAACGAGTTAGCTACCCCCACTTCCATGAGGCACTGTGAATGTCAGTCGTCCTACTCCCTCTAAATATATATATATATATATATATATATATATATATATATATATATATATATATATATATATATATACATGTTTGCAATGCTTACCATTTCCATGAAATCTTACCATTTCCGCCCACCGGCCTCGTGTTGTTGAACCGTATATCCAAACTGAGCCTCTTTCGAACCCTTGATGATTTTTGCATGTCTTGTGTCAATATTGAAGCAAATCCGCGGCCCTGAAATAGACAAAAACAGCTTTTTAATTGGATTCTATTAATGTTAAAAATGTTTGCAGACCTTTCCATAGATTAATATAAAGCAAGGAATAATTCATATCTTGAGAATATCTGGTTAAGAAAAACTTGTTTTCCCTTTGAATCAAGTGTGTTTTCCTGTTTTAAATATAAACTCACTCATTTTATGTCATTTTGCTTCTCCAGGTAATGCATATGGATTGAAGGATGCTTAGATATTTTTTTTTACTGAAAATCCTTTTAAAATAAATCAAATTAAGATAAAGTCACTGATAAAAGGTTTAAATGTTACAATATGCCAAATGAACGCTGATTCTACTATATTTTACAATTTCTTTTTTTCTCAATTTATCTCACAAAGTGCACAAAGATGACAAAGACTCAATATAAGAGCACAGGACGGGTAGATAATGGCCTAACGCCGTCGGCAGGGGATAATCTGCCCTGTGATGGTCTACTCTATTCCCATTCCCTCGGGATCTGGATGGACATTCGCAGAGAATCTCAACAGTGAGTGCCTCTGGATTTCATTTAAATGTTTATTGGGGAAGGTCACTTGAATGTGGTATTGTAGAAGTGATGTCACAGTTTAATTTCCTGGGGAAACTTTTCTCCTTATGCAGGGAAAAAAAATTCTCTTTTTCTCAGCAGGATGAAAAGTCATCAGCCTGTTGTGAAGCCGACACATCAAAAATAGAAATATATTTCTCATATTCACAATCTCATAGGTTTAGGGGTGGTGGATAACACACATGCCTTTGGTGTGAGAGACCCCGGTTCGAATCCACTGTGATAACCCATCTCGGGGAATATGAGCCAAATGTTCCTTGTTATTGTGAAACCTGTTGAGATCTGTGGCTAAATTACAGTCACTTTACAATACTAATGACTATAACGAATGTTACGCTCTGGATTCTCGAGAGGATCTGGTGTCAGTCATGCTTCATGTGTGATTCACATGTGTTTTAATTCACACAGTAGCTCTCAGATCATCTCAGGCCTGCATGTTAATCTGTCGCTCTGCTCCAATACTTAGTAAGTTATTGTGAACTGCATAAAAATACATATTAGGTCAAATGCAGACATTTAAATTAGATTGAGACAAAAATATCCAGTCAGGTCGCCAGAGCTGGATTTATTTATCACATTTCTTTCTTTCTCAGATGACGAACACTTTGGGCCAGAAATGAACTGAACCAGACATTAAACTCACTGCGTAAGATTCCGGGATGGTAAAGTCTTCACAAGAGGATTCTGGGAAAGCTCTCTTATTTCTGAGTTATCGAACAGGTGGCTATACTGACTCATCCAAGTCTCTAGATATGGCTCATGTCCCTCATTCAGTGTTTTTCCCACCTGTTTTACTGTCCAACAGGTGAAAATCATCATGTGTCTGAGCATTTAATAAAGAAACAGCACTTCTCCTCGACAAGACACATGATTTGGAGATCCACACAGCAAAATGTAATATTTCTGTCTTGTTTACAGCACAAATAAGCTTTCTAAACATGCTTTGGCATGAGATATTAAGTCGTATTTACTGAAAAATGGAACAATATTAAAGGAGGTTTTGCTTAAAACAAACAAAAAAAAAACATCTGACTGACGAAAAAAGTCTTGATTTCCCTTTTTGTATTTGGAAAGTGTATTTTTCTGACCCCCAATGGCAGATAATTGTTCTTATTTTATGATAAACTCACTTAATTTTGTGTTTCAGTAAATATGACTTAATATCTTAAAGCCATTTAGCTCAAGTACGTTAAATTTATCTTGATTTGAGCATTTTTAGATATTTGTGCAGGAAAACAAGTCAAAAATACCAAGTTCGACACACATTTCTTTATTTTTTACAGTGTGGTAGTTAAAGAGAGCATAATTAGGTATGTATCCCAAAAGTAAATATTTGAAAAGCCGTACCTGAGTTTTGATCCAGCAAAAGTAGGTTAAACTTTGTCAGACGGACGGGTGTTTGGGTACTCATAATATTCGCGTATCCGAACTTCCGCCATAACTCCCGGCCGAGACAGTGTCAGCCAATCAGAGCGCTCTCCGGGAGCTTCGCCATGGCGACGAAAACCATAGTCTAACCAGAGCTAAAATACGCTAATAACATTTTAACTAATGCTGCGTTCCAGGCAGGTTTTTGAGCACGTGAATCACGACTTCAAACCACGACTTACGAGTTTGTAGCATTCCAGGTCATTCACGCCAAACTACCTAGATGTAAACAAACCAGCATGGTGGAACTTACGGGGCTCACGCGCATTTGTAATAATTTCTAACACCAAAGGTGCTTACTCCTTGTTTATTTGTGGGAAACTGAGGAGGAAAAGTAGCGCATGAGGCAAGATGAGCTGTTACACCTTTTATTTATTTGCACATTTGGAAATGTGCCTGCAGAAACACTGCATCGTAGGGGCTGTCATTGTAGTTTTCTATAGGTTCGCAGGCTATGTGACGTCAGAACTCGTAACTGGGAGTACATCGATCTAGTACGAGTTCACGGGTGGTAAGTCACGGGTTTGACGGCCGTTCCAGTGCACTTTCACGGGAATAAGGTTGGAACACGAGTTACAGGTTGCGTGGTACGCGGCATTAACTACTTCCTATCATGAGATCGATACACTCTTGTCCCATACACCGCACGACCCAGAGTGTTATCAAAAGGTGGACTAGTTTAAGAAATCAACTGGTCGTAATGGAAGGCTTGAAGAGTAGACAGGCAAGCCCCTATTGCTTTACACATCTGTCTCCATGACGGTGAGAGACACATTTTTACAGCAGTAAATGAACTAAGAACATCTGATCTAACTTGAACATTAACACACATATCTTTAACATCACAAAAACTTTAAGTTCTTACTGCAATAACACATAAATCAACGCTCAATGAAAAATTACCCACAATGCACCTAGCTGCTAGCGCTGACGTCACCTTGCCTACGGCAGTTCATTGGAACGAATCACGAATGCGTCAATAGAGCCGCCATCTTGAAACAGGGGTAGACACAGGTCTAACGGAAATAAAATCACCATAAATCATCATGAATGCGATTTTTCTTGTTTTTTGGTTTGTTCCAACGGTCAGACATGTATTTATCATTGATTCCAGAAAGAAAAAAAAATGTTTTTTAAAAAACATTCTTCCTAGTTCAGATTTCATCCGTGAACATCATACGCTGCACAAAAGTCCGCCACAATCAATGAATTCGAAGTAAAGCCAGAGATAGCAGCGTTACCTAGATACTTCCTATGACAAAACCCCTGTTCCAAGATGGCGGCGGTTTAGACGGATGCTTAGAACCCCAAGCTGAAGTCTAGTGTATATGTCTATGGACGAAAACAACGAGAAACATCCAACATCACCGCACGTTTTAATGTTTTTCATTACAGTGACAACAAAATGCAGTCCTTAAGATCTTTCACATGGTGTTAGGGCTGTTATTAATGGGAGTTAGCCAGGAATTGGGTCCTTTTTCCAAAGCATCCCATGAAAACATCTCGCCTCAAACGTACTTTTTCCATTTTGAGACGTGTATTGTTTTTAAATGACAGTTTAAGAGCTCAGAGACGCAGGTAAACAGCGTAATAAGCCCGCGCCCTCTGCTGGAGGCCTTATGCAAACGCAGAGATGGATTTATACTTCCCAAACTTTTTTTTATTATTGAATGCAGGCAAATGAAGACAGCTCTATTGTCCTCATCAGTAAATCTTTTTCTGACTTGCTAAGCTAATGAAATCAAAGTACAGCCCCTCTTGTGTTGGTCCATTAGATGAGTGAGTGTGTAAGTGGGTCCAGATTGTGTTTGATCCTGCTCATTAAAGTCTATCTGGATGTTTTGGTTGAAGGTCACACAGTAATTCCTCCACCTTTATCAACCTGTCGTTCCCAAAGCAATAAAACATCCACGTTACTGAACTTGGAGAACAACCCGATAAAACCCACGAGCAACACTCACTAAAATTTACAGTAATGTGTCGAATACTTAATTTCTCAGAATTTAAAAAGTGCAAAACTATTGTGACCGTTTTACACGGTTGTTAATGAAAATAAGTCTTTAATATCTTGATTTTAGGCAGCAATGAGATTAAATTAAAGAGAATTTGCACACGTATCCACTAAAAAAATGTCTCAAACTGTGCCAAAACTCAATATAATTTCTCATCAAATTACCTGAGCGGCTCCACGTTCATTTTATAACTTCATCCTTTCGCTGGATGACAACTATAGTGACTCATTTGGGTCTGTAATTATTTCCCAAGAGAAATAAAAGCCATACACTTCAGAGATTTAGTCTGATTTGTCTCACATATCGCAAAAAGTGCCGCAAAACATGCTTTCTTCCTCAGTGTATTTGTCTTGATTTCTATTGTCAACATTGGATCAAAACCTTTCATCAAATTAATTTTGAACAATACCCTTTCTTGTCTAAGGACAACTTTGAACTTTGATCAAATGTTGAATATAATTTAGTACAAGATAGATTTCATTGAGAAGCAAAATGCCTTCAGAAATTAAGTCTTAAAATGAACTTAATTTATGTGCATCTCTTAGTGGGGTCATACAAATACACTTGCTTTCCCCTTTGAATTAAGTTGATTTCTCTGACCCCATTGACAGATATTTGTTCTAAGCATAAATATTATAAGTCATTTAGCTTCTCCAGTATCTTGATTTAAAAATATTTAGATATTCATACTGTAAAACAAGTTAAAATTTCATATTTTGCAGTGTGACAATCATGCATAATCTGGCTCACCTGGCAGCAGAGCGCCGATCCACATCAGCAAGATGTACTCCATAAGTTCATTCGTGAATCAGTCAGTGTATGTGTGTGTGCATGAGGTCCTCACAGCGAGAGCACACACTCGGTTCTGAACCTGACTGAACCGCAGCAGAACTACATCTGAGGAGGAGGAGCTGAAATCGGGTCGATCGACCTCAGACTCGCACAGAGTGAGAGAGTTTGGAGCAGGTACCGGTGAAATGTGTTTATTAGACCAGGCTGAGCTTTTACTGCTCTCTCTCTCTCCAGATGTTCATCTCTCTGGACTCCACATCTGTCGGGAAACACCACAGAGCTCAACGCACTTCCATAACATGGTGGTTTACACTCTTTAAAGACCTCAAGAAATCAAAATTGTGGCTTTAAGTTCAGTCTCGTGTTGCATGAAGCTTTATTTCGAATCCATAAACTCGATTTCATGCTAAAACCTCTGCACAAAAACACTACAGTGATGTAATGTGATCTCTACACCATAAAAAAATGATATTCAAAGTATTCAAAACTCATTTTCTTTAGTACAATTAACATGGATGTTTAAGTAAAAGGTACATGAAACTGAATCTTGTTTAACTTATCAAAAAAAAGTTGAAAATTGCCTAATTTATTTTGACAAGTTAAAGAAATGTTGTCATAACCTATTAATCATATCATATTTATCCCTTAATAATACAATTACATTATACATTTTTCAGAAAAGAACAAAGTAAAAGTATCTTGATTTAAGATTGTTTAGATATTTGGACTGGAAAACAAGATTAAAACACAGAGGAAGAACATTTTCTTCAAAATTTCATTTGCAATTTAGTGTTGCTTGCCGTTAGGTCATTTTTGTGTGAAATTTACTAGTGATTTCTATAGTTTGTCAAAAGTGGGCGTCGCTCTTCTGGAAACTAAAGTAAATAGAGGAATATCCTGGAAGCTGGTGGGGGATATAACACTATTAAACCACATCAGAGACCGCTGACCTTCATGACTCGTGTGTTTAAGAGACTCCAGACACGAGGAGATCTTTGATACGCTAGAAAAGCAAAGCAGGAGATGATTAACTCTACTGAAATTCTCTTAATACCGGAATAATCTTCTAGTTCACAGAAAAAACAAGGTTTATATGACAAACCTTCTTTCATGGAACAAAAAAAAGATGGTGTCAAGATCCTAAAAAGGTGCTATAAAAGTATTCAGGAAGTCATATGATACATTTATATGAGAAACAGACCCAAATTTAAGTCATTATTTGTGTTTTTTGTTTTTTCTCCACAGTCACTCTTTGGAAAATAACATTGACCGGTTGTGTTCTACAGAAAAAGACAAAATACACATATAGTGCATGTCTAAAATCAATGTAAAAAATATCTACACATCCTTAACAATCCTTAAAACAAGATAAATGCATTTTTTTTTGCATTTTAACAAGTTTTGCAGTTTTGTTTTTAAGTAGTGTACCTTTAAAACATCTAAAAATCTTAAAACTAGAAGCACTTGACAAGCAAAAGATATACTCAGACTCGTCTTCAGAGATACTTGTCTTTTCACTTGTTTTAAGTTTAAACTAAAAACAAATTTAAAGTAAGACAATGCATACGATTTATATGTTTTATTACTTATTTTAAGTATTAAAAAATAGTTAAAAAAATCTACCAGTGCAGTTAGAAAAAAAACAATTATGTTCAAGAAATACAAAATCTTTAAAAATGTGCAATAATATCTAAGTGTTGCAATCTTGTTTTAAGGATTTTAAGATGTTTTAAATGGAAAACATCATTTTAATTGCAGAGTGTGTATTTTGTTAAAGAACAAGTGCGTAAGAAATTGGCGCAAAAACCCATGGAAATAATCTGGAATATGGATCGGCAGACGTCAGGCCGCTATAAAGCGTTAAATATAGACTTTGTGGGAGTGTTTCAACTCGTAATGTTCACAGCCAAAACACGCTTCAGTTAAACCTGCGTCACATTAACCTCAAAACACTGAAACAACATCAGCCAGAAGTGAAGTGAAGTCAGTCTGAAGCGTGAGCTCATCCGTTTGTGTTTGTGTGTGTGTGTATGTGTGTGTGTGAGTGACACAGACACAGCCCGACTTCACCTGCAGTGGCTGATGGGAAGGCGTGTTTCATCTCACCGCCACACGAGGGCGCCACACCACTTTTAAATTGACATTTACAATTATGCAGATGCTTTTATCCTTACATTTCAATAAAACCTGTATATTCTTGCTTTCCCAGGGAATTTACTATTACTATTTCACCATTATGAAAACTACTATCATTATGAAGCTGAATGATGAACATACTGCTCAATATATGATGTGAAATTGTGAATCTTTCCCAAATTATGTAAATTGACCTCATTTCGTTCAGTTTATCTGGACTGTTCCTGTGCTGACATGAATTCTGTTATAATTCTATCATAATACACAAAACGTGGCCTTTACATGCAGGGTTTTCAGGATCATTCAGTTAATGTTTGGAGACATATTTCATATTGAACTCTGCATTTTACATTGTAACGTAAATGCAAAAGGAAAAACACTTAAGAATGAAGCTTTTTGCGAGATTGAACAAGCAGATTCATCAGTCAGACGCTGCATGTGTTATATAATCACCAGAGAGAGAGAGAGAGATGCAGGAGGGAGGAGTCGTGTTTCCAGCATGGTGTTGTGTGTGTGTGTGTGTGTTTCAATCACAGCAGCAGATGTGTGTTGTGTGTCATTTACTCTCTCTGTCTTCCTCCTTCATTAGATCAGCAGCAGAAAAGCATTCTGGGACCAAAAGAGCAGATCTTCATGACCAAAGTTACGGTAAGAAGACTGACACCTGAGTTTGAATGTCGGATATAATCCGTCAGGAATTAATACAATTGACAAGGAAACATGTAAATTAATTAAAAAAAACAGTTATGCTAGAAATTAGCCACACACACACATATATATATATATATTTGTGTGTGTATATATACACACACACACACACACACACACTTATACACATTTCTACTATATGATAACTGGATGAATATTTGATATATGTATACATTGTTTTAAACATGCAACTCACTATATATATTACATTATCACCAATTAAATTTGTATTTTTTGAAAGCAAATTATATATAATACCTAAGAGAAATATCGAAGAAAGCTTAAAATATTTGACTTTATTTTGTTGTATGCAAAGCAAAATCTTTTTTGTCTTGTTTCGTAGTAAGACATATTAAACTTCACTATTTTCATGATTTATCACTACTTTTTTTCTTTTCTCAAATCAACTAAGATAATTAATGTAGTTCAGATAACATAATATTTTGAGTTTCTGGTACAATTTTTAATATCGATGAACTCAATAACAGTGTGCCAAACTTTTTCCCTCATTTTAATCAACTCGCTCATTAGTGTTAATGCTTAAAACTAAGTAATTTACCAACGAGGTACGAAAAATAAACTACATATTTAATATTTGGTAAAACTAAAATGCATCTTATTTAAAGACATTTTACTACTAAATGAGTGTTTTTCACCTTTTCATTTTTTCCAGTGTATCTTTTAAAAAACTGATTATCCAATAAAAACAAGCAACAGGTAATGTGTGTGAATCTTGCAGGAAACACACAACCTTAACTTTCTTCATTTCTAGAGCTCTAATTTCAATCACAATCACACACTTGAGTTAAAGTGCGATGGTTAATCGTGCATTTGTTGCTCGTGTTGTCTTTATGTGAAGATATTAATATAATCCTCGTCCGGTCTCGTGCAGAAACTGCGGATGGATCCCCATTGTGTCTGAATCCCTGAAGATTCGGTTCAAGTCTCTCTCTGAGTGTGTGTGTTTGAGAGCAAAAGAAGGAAACGCACGAGGGCAAAGCAGGAATTGAGCTGAAACAATAGCAAACAATGAAACGCAAACCACAGGATGAGAGGATCAGGATCGGTCACTTCAGAAATTTGAATATACATGTGAAGTAGTTAAAGTTCAGTTCATTTTTGAGCTATAGTGACAATAAAACATGTGAGAAACATTCATTCTGCTTTTCTTTCTCATCCTCAAACGCCTGAAGAAGATTATAGCTCATCTTTCTCCTGCAAATCCTCCAACTCATTAAATCGAGTTACACAATCCCTGCCGTCAACGCGAGCAACGTCACCGCTGTCAGAGAGAGAGAGAGAGAAAATAGGTCATGTTTTTGCTCTCTGTGTGATTGGTGGCGTTTGAACATGTGGGACGCGTGTTATAAACCTCAGAGACACACAACAGAAACATGCCAGAACTGTCCAGCTGAATGATGAGAAATAATAATAATCTCGGATTAATCAATGTGAAAAGTGTGTCACTATAAATAGATTGTTTGAATATTAAATGTCTCTGTGTTATATGGGATAATATATATATATATAAATATATAAACAGTCAAACCAAAAACTATTCAGACACCAGATATCATTTTGATATTGTTTTAGTGTGTGCAGGAGACTATAGTTCATTTATGTAAGTGAGAGAGCAAATTAAAGCAAACTGTGACATATTATACACAAATATTCTTCATACAGTGACTAACAGTAACATTTATACACATTTGGAACCAAAAAGCCTCCACTTCTGCTGAAGTGTGTTTTCTGTGATTGCTAATGCTCTGAACAACATGAAGCATTGCTTGGTCACTGGTTGAGCTAAACTGGTATTATCTAATTGTGGAGTTAAATTTAACAGATATTCAACATAATTCATGTGTGAGAGTCGAACAGAAGGACGGACAAAACCAGTCAAATATAAACTCTAATATAAAATATAAAAGTTCTGCTCATATTTTAGTATCATTTTCAATGAGAAATGTTGAAGGTGTCTGAATAAATTTTGGTTTGACTGTATATGTGTGTGTGACATATTTTCAACACTGTTTTAGTCTGATAGATGTTTGCTGACTAGTGTTTTCTCGCTGTGTTCGTCTTAGATGTCGTGGCACTCGACGTACAGAAACTCAAAGTTCCGGCATGTTTACGGAAAAGTGGGAAGCAGGGAACAGTGTTACGAGGGAATTCCCATCACTCACAGCGTCCATGACAACCACTTCTGTGCCGTTAACCCAAAGTTCCTCGCCGTGGTCACAGAGAGCGCGGGAGGAGGAGCGTTCATCGTTATCCCACTTCACAAGGTAGAGTTCACTCATCGACCACCTGAAGCTCTGCATACTAAAACTAACTAGTTTTACTAACCAACTGAAGCATAATTGTACTGTACATACTAGTTTAACCAACCAAACAAAGCAAAGTCGTACTGTGCATACTGAAACTAACTAGTTTAACCAACCAAGTGAAGCATAATTGTGCTGTGCATACTTAAACTAACTAGTTTAACCAACCAAGCAAAGCGTAATGTACTGTGCATACTAAAACTAAGTAGTTTTACTAACCAAGTGAAGCATAATTGTACTGTGCATACTAAAACTAACTAGTTTAACCAAACAAACAAAGCATAGTCGTACTGTGCATACTGAAACTAACTAGTTTAACCAACCAAGCAAAGCATAATCATACTGTTCATACTAAAACTAACTAGTTTAACCAACCAAGCAAAGCAAAATTGCACTGTGAATACTAAAACTAACTAGTTTTACTAACCAACTGAAGCATAATTGTACTGTGCATACTAAAACTAACTAGTTTAACAAACCAAGTGAAGCATAATTGTACTGTGCATACTTAAACTAACTAGTTTAACCAACCAAGCAAAGCATAATCATACTGTTCATACTAAAACTAACTAGTTTAACCAACCAAGCAAAGCATAATTGCACTGTGAATACTAAAACTAACTAGTTTTACTAACCAACTGAAGCATAATTGTACTGTGCATACTAAAACTAACTAGTTTAACAAACCAAGTGAAGCATAATTGTACTGTGCATACTTAAACTAACTAGTTTAACCAACCAAGCAAAGCATAATCATACTGTTCATACTAAAACTAACTAGTTTAACCAACCAAGCAAAGCATAATTGCACTGTGAAAACTAAAACTAACTAGTTTTACTAACCAACTGAAGCATAATTGTACTGTGCATACTAAAACTAACTAGTTTAACAAACCAAGTGAAGCATTATTGTACTGTGCATACTAAAACTAACTAGTTTAACCAACCAGCCAATTAAAGCATTACTGTGCTACAGTTTTGGTCTTAGTACCATCACAGTAATGTTGTTTAACCAGAGATCATGTGCAAATGCCATTAGAGAGACAGTAATCCATAACCGTGTGTGTTCAGACACGTGTGTTTTCCGTGTTTGGAGGATGTATTGATATCAATGTCAGGCTGGGAGAGAGAGATGTGTGAGACACATGTGACTGGTACAGACACACAATCAGTCCTCTGTTAGAGTTCTGATACTAGTTAGTTCAGTCCTCAAGCGTACACTAACGTGTTTTATAAAAGTTTAATCAGAAATGTGTTTTATGGAACTAAAGAGGGTGTAGTGAACAAAAAGCTTTAATTTTGGGTAATGTGGCTGCTCAGATTTCTGTGGAACCACAATGATTAGTTTGATTGTAATGCCACATTGTGGTAGAAATAAGAACTGCAGCCAAGAAAATTTTTATTTCGATTTACTAGTATTCACATATGAAATATATATATATATATATATATATATATATATATATATATATATATATATATATATATATATATATATATATATGTATATATATATAAAGCAAAATAGTTTGATCAAAAGAAAGTAAGTAATTATAATAAATGTACGTGACAACTTGTCCCAACTGTGATTGAGTAACTTTGTTCTTAACGTATTAATGTTGTTTTATGTTCATATAAACAATTCCATAAGGATTTTGATTTTTCTGAGAATTAAAACACACAAACAATATTCAAATTTTAGCCAGCTAGGCCTTAACTGTCACCAACATACGATACAACTTCTTGAGAAAATGTTTGATTCAAAATTCCCACACCTTTCCTGTGTGACAACTTGCCCCGGTCTAAATATGAGCTCATTTTCTCTCAGCCAGGGCGAATAGACCCTCATCACCCAAAGGTGTGTGGCCACCAGGGCAGCGTTATGGACATCAAGTGGAGCCCGTTCATGGACAACATCATCGCGTCCAGCTCTGAGGACTGTACGGTGAGAAATAACCTGAGAAATAATGATGCCAATGCAGCCTTGAACAGGGAGAAATATAATAGGAAACACTACGGTAATTCAAAGTGATTTACACAGGAATTAATTAAAATAATCACAAAATAAAAGCAAAACGTGACGTTGAACCTCAGGTGAGGATCTGGCAGATTCCTGAGGGCGGTCTGAGGAGGAACATGACCGAAGCTCTGATGATCCTGATTGGCCACAGCCGGAGGGCGGGGCTTATCGAGTGGCATCCCTCCTGTAGCGGGATTCTGATCAGCGCCGGCTACGACTGCAAGGTGACCGAGACAGTGTTGGGGGAGACGCATTACAAGTAATCAGATTACTTTTTCAAGTAACTAGTAAAGTAACGCATTACTTTTCAAATTTATAACATAATATCTGAGTTACTTTTCAAATAAGTAACGCAAGTTACATTGTTTTCCCATTTATTGACTGACAGCTCTCTTGTCCAGAGGTTGTGTGTGAACATGATGGTTATTGTAGTTCTAGACTAAATGTGTGTGTGCATTTACTAATCTCACTTGCACAAAAAACATTTAATATTCCACAAAATGAATTAAGTCAGTGAAACGCAAAATCAGACTATGCAAATCGTTAATCTCACTTTAATGACCAATGGACTTTATATTGACCACTAAAAATGACTTTATATTTTTGGTTTTTATTTGTGTTGAAAGTTTTGTTTGAGTTGCGCCCTCCACTGGACACTTCCTTCAGCCTGAGGATTATTAGTTCAATTTTGGTGTGAAAGGGCTTTTACTTTTGCCCAAAAAACAGCACTTTTTTGTAAAAACAAAACAATCAAGGTGATAGAAAGTAACGCAAAATTAACGTAACGCATTACTTTTCTTGAAAATTAACAAAGTACCGCAATTAGTTAAGGGAGTAGCGCAATATTGTAATGCATTACTTTTCAAAGTAACTTTCCCCAAAACTGACCAAGACAACCGGAACTAACCCGCAGAGAACTGAAGGAGTAAATGACTAACAATAGTGATATTTTTGTTGTTGATGTAACAGATTCTGATTTGGAATCTGGAAGAGGGCGTGGCTGTGAAGATGATTGACAGCCATCCAGATGTTGTCCTATGTCTGTCATTCAACACTGATGGAAGTTTACTGGCCACCAGCTGTAAGGATAAGAAACTGCGGATTATTGATCCACGTTCAGGGAAAGTTCTTCAGGTGAGTGATATATATATATATATATATATATATATATATATATATATATATATATATATAAACTTTTTCATTTAAATATAGTGTACAGTTAAAATATATAATTCAACAATAAAATATAAATAATATTTTATTTAAATTATATATATTTTACTAACATATATATATATAATTAAAAAATATATTTCTATTTTATTTTTTAAATTATATATTTTAACTGTACACTATATTTAAATGAAAAAGTTTATTTAATTTAATACATTTTGTCGAAATTAAATGTTATGTTTGCAATATTCTGATTGTTGCTAAATTAACAAACACATTATTGTTTTTATAATAAATATAAAAAATATATAGTATCTATATTTTTATTTAAATAAAGAAAAAATCCATTTTCTCTCTCTCTCTCTCTCTCTCTCTATATATATATATATATATATATTTTAACGAAATGTTTTATATTTTTATAATTTTTTATAATTTTATTGTAGAATTGAATTGGCTTATTTAATATTGAAATATTATGAATATTAATATTATAGTATAAAATATTACTATTATGACTTCTTATTAAAATATTATAAAAATTCCCATTTAATCAAAAACCGTTTTATGTTTTTCCGAGATATTATTCAAGAAAAAATAAATTACAATAAAATAAATGGAACAAATAAAAACACAAGCATTTTGATTTTATTTTTGTGCATTTTAAAGAGCACAAAATTTTAAAATTAAAATACAAAACTAGCCAAAATTAACATTTTATTCATTTTAAAGCTTATATTTGAAATTTCCTTTTTGCTTAGTTATATATAATTTGTACATCCAAACAGGAAGCAGACTGTAAAAACACGAGAGTGAACCGCGTGGTGTTTCTGGGTAATCTGAAACGTGTCCTCACCACGGGCGTCTCCAGGTGGAACACCAGACAGATTGCATTATGGGATCAGGTAGGGTCTAAATGGTTGACAGTCATCCGGACACTATCTATAAACAATGTTGGACAATGTCTATAGTCTGTCTAGAATAAGTCAACAGATTCATCTGGATATGCGTTTATATGTAGGAGGACCTGTCTGCACCCGTCATGGAGGAAGAGATCGATGGGCTGTCGGGAGTCCTCTTCCCGTTCTATGATCCCGACACACACATGATCTATCTGGCCGGGAAGGTAAATATTTTCTTTAAAGGGGTGGTTTAATGACCTTTTCACAAAATGTAAAATTAGTCTCTAAAATTGTCTGGTTATTGGCCCGATGATTTCTAAATCGATCATAGTTACTCCTCAATGGATCGAGTCCAGACCAAACAATGTTGTGGGCGGGGTTTGGGCTGGCGTCCAGGCTAGGGAAATGTAGTTTGTGAGGGAGTGATAATAGTCTGGTGTGCAGTGCCCTCTAGTGGCTCTCAAGGGCACTCCAGCTGGTGACCGTTACAGTACTACAATACAATGAGATGCAACATATATAGCATCTAACAAACTAACTACACTTGTGATCTGACGCGTCCACAGGGCGACGGAAACATCCGGTATTACGAGGTCAGTGCTGAGAAGCCGTTCCTGCAGTTGCTGATGGAGTTCAGGTCTCCGGCTCCTCAGAAGGGTCTCGGTGAGTTTCTGATCAACACACGGCACAGAGCGCCACCATCTGGTCGAGAGTGCATTAGAGCCCGACCGATAAAGGATTTTGAAGGCCGATACCGATACAAATATTTTTGGGTTTTAAAATCCGATATTTAATTATTTTATTTATTTATTTATTTTAAACTGGACGTGATAGTCACAAATTTTGTTGTGCTTATTTGAGTTAAGATGTTTTTTTAATTGTTATTCAAGCAATGTATGTATCGTGACCAACTCAACGGGTGTTGCCAACAGAGTGCCCTCTGGTGGACAAACTATACAACTCCAACACTCATCACATGGTTCAAGCGTGTTTCGTCCGTTTTAATTTTTTTTTTTAAATATTCATTTATCGGCCATTATAACTGACGATACCAATTGTGGAAAATGCCTAATATCGGCCGATAATATCGCTCTGGCTCTAGAATGCAATTTTTTCCGCGAGGGCGGAGGTGAACGAGTCTGATGTTTTCATGCAGGTGTGATGCCGAAGCGCGGGGTCGATGTGGGCGAGTGCGAGATCTTCAGGTTTTATAAGCTGGTGACTCTGAAAAATATGGTGGAGCCCATTTCCATGATCGTCCCGCGCAGGGTGAGAGAAGCCAAGATTTATAACATGGGTTCGGCTGTCAAGTGGATTTGAACTCTTTCCCCGCCATTGATGGAATTTTCTGTCATGTGTGTATGTGTGAGAGAGTAAATGTGTGTGTTTGTGTGTGCGTGTTTATGTGTAAGTTCGCGTGTGTGTGAGTGTGTATTTATAACACAACACTTGTCTGCTACAGTATGGACGGGATCTCACTCTTAGAACAAAGGGTTCTATATATGTAGCATAGGGTTCTTTACTCAACTCCAAAGGACATTTTATGCTAAAAAAAGGCTCAATAATGACAAGAAAGAACCCTTTTGGTACAAAGGTTCATTAAAGGCTATTATTCATTGATATATTGCATTATTCTGCAACATTTTGTAGTTGTTATTAAATTATTGTTTATTAAACTGTTGTACACTCTTAGAAAAAAGGGTTCTATATGTAGCATAGGGTTCTTTACAGATTGCAAAGGACCTTTTATGCAAAAAATGATGATAATGACAAGAAAGAACCCTTTTGGCACAATAGGCTATTATTCAATCATATATTACATTATTCTGGAACATTTTGTAGTTGTTATTAAATTATTGTTTATTAAACTTGTAGTAACTTAATATCCCCTTTTAATCATGCTGATTTTTGAAGGATAAAAACTGAAATGGCACTCTTCGTGTAAAATTGATTAATTTTTATGACCCTCATGTTGCAGACATTTTTAAGCCCCCATATCTTGAATTTTGTGATCATTCATGCATTGCATTTTAGGGGTTCCAAATACGTAGCGCTTTGCTTTAGAACCTTTTATGGTTCTATATAGAACCTTTTCTTCTAGGAGTGTGCTGTTTAAAAGCAGAGGCTCTGTTCTTTCTTTGGATATATTGCATGTTCAGGCCATGAAAGTTTTGTGAAAATTATTAAAAAAAATGCTGGCGGGGAAATAGTTAAAGTCACTAAAATGAAGCCATTACACACTGAAAGACCTTCTGTGATGTGTGTGTGTGTGTGTGTGTGTGTGGTGCAGTCGGAGTCGTTTCAGGAGGATGTTTTCCCGATGACGGCGGGCTCAGAATCGGCTCTGTCGGCCGAGGAGTGGCTCAGTGGGACCGACCGGGGTGACGTTTATATACACATATATATATGGGAATAAATGCATAAGTAAACATAACCTGAGTTCATTAAAGTATAGATGTGTGTGTGTGTTTGTACAGGACCAGTTCTGATTTCTCTTAAAGAAGCGTATAAACGTCCAAATCCAGCAGGACTCAGAGCATCGAGACGAGACAGACGCACTGTGAAGGGCATCGACCTACTGGAAAACACTTCTCCAAACACTGACAAAGAGGTGTGTGTGTGTGTGATCTTGTAGCCCAATATGAGATTATTGGGTTGTTTTTCCCAGGAGAAACATCTGTGAACTTCTATTTGAGCTTTTGATGAAACGAGATGTCGCTGAGATGACGTGTGTGTGTGTGTGTGTGTGTGTGTGTGTGTGTGTGTGATCTTGTAGCCCAATATGAGATTATTGGGTTGTTTTTCCCAGGAGAAACATCTGTGAACTTCTATTTGAGATTTTGATGAAACGAGATGTCGCTGAGATGACGTGTGTGTGTGTGTGTGTGTGTGTGTGTGTGTGTTTTGTAGCTGCTGAAGACGGTCTACAGGCAGCAGGACGAGCTGAGGAAACTCAAACATCAACTCGGAGAGAAAGACCAGAGAATACGGCAGCTGGAGCTGGAGCTCAAGAACCTGAGAAACACGTCCGATAGACCGCTATAAGAGCACACTGAGGAAATTACTGTTTTATTACCATTTTATGGACTTATTTTTAAATTTAATAACGTTATTAAGATGGACGTGATTTTTTTTGAAGTGCTAGTTCTGCCAAAAATGAAATTTCAGTCATTATTTATTCACTACCATGATATGTTTACCCTGCAAAAATGCTTTTCTTACACAGTATGTTCGCCTTGTTTCCAGTCCAAATATTTAAAAATTCTTAAATCAAGATGCATTTACTAAAGTAGTGAAATACCATGTTATTTCTTGTTGTCAATCAAAGTTTTTGCTTAAAACAAGAAAATATTTTTGCTAACTGTGCCGGAAACATAATCTTATTTCTGTTTAGATAAGATTAATTTTCTTACCCCACAAGCATTTTTCTTGTTTTAACAAAAACTAATTTCATTTTAATTTACCCCACTTATAAAACAAGACATATCTTATGGCATTAAACTCATCAAGTAAATGCATCTTGATTAAATCATTTTCAAACATTTGGACTGGAAACAACAGTGTACCCTGCAATCGCTGTCTTAGTTTTGCGGTATTATTCAGTATATACTGTGTTTCACTGAAGAAAGAAACTCATACAGGTGTAAGATGGCATGTTGGTGAGTAGGCCTAAATGATGAATTTTCAGATTTTGTTGTTCCTGTAAGATCTGTACAAATGAAGTCTTGATGTGTCCATTCATAAACATTTGTTATGAAGCATATGTATTGTATGCATAATGTTTTATACCATGTACAAAATGTATGTGGCTTGAATACAAAAATATTTATTGTTAAGAAGCAGATGTACTTATGAAGTTCTACCAGAGGATGGCGCTAGAGGAAAGCACAAACTGCAAAGACCTTCATGTCAAACTCTCAATCTGATCTACAAACACGAGATGTTCATACTCGATGATTGCATTTTGTCGGCGTGTGTATATATTTGTAAGTATGTTTAACCTAGGAAATAAAATATTGCACAACCACATAATCATGGAGTCTGTTCCTTAAGTTATTCCATTACTTGGCCTACAAGTTTTACTGATGCGGCAAAGTGTTTCCCGACTACTTTTCTGAAAGCTGATTAGTAAACATGAGTAGTTGTGCAAGCCTTAAACAGGACTGGTAAATGAGAAAATTCAAATGGTAAACTTAACTAGAATCCACATAAACTACCAAAAAAACAAAACAAATACATGGAAGTACTAAATCAAAGAGCCACTAATCAAATAAGCATTCCATTTCTTCAGTACAAACAAACAGTGACTCATTCATGTTTACTACAAATGAGTTCAAGAGAATTTGTACTGCAGGGCAGGAGATTTATTTCTTTTTAAACGATCTGAACCACGACCAGATTGTTAAATTCCCCCTGCAGTCAATTATATTCCCTTAAAACTCATCATTGATTACCAAAATTACATATTTAAACGTTTTTTCCATGAAAGAAAATTATTCGTTCACAGCTTGAATGTAACTGCCTCATTTGGTATGCGTGGTTATATGAATATGCAAATGAGCCCCGCCTCCACTCGGCAGATCCACTGGTTGACGATCACACGTCGATCCGATTGGTTACGTCAGAAACACCAGCGATTTCACACCGTGTTTTTGAGACTTTGGTTCACTGCAGTTTTAAGCAGAAAATACTCAGCAATGCTGTCCACTTATGAATTTACACATGGTTTGTCTTAAAGCGTATTAAAAACACCACATAAACAACATTGAAAGCTTGATTTTCACCACAGGGGGACTTTAAAGCTGAGAAGAGAAAATCACAGACTCAAAGATCCAAAAGCTCTTATTTACCTCCAGGAACCGAATGTGGATCTCTCACCTCATTTACAATGAATGACAGATCCTTGTAAACAGTCATGCAACGTCTGTAACCTCCCACAGCATGTGTCCTGAAACACGACCAAAGCGCTTTGACAACATCTGCCAAAGATCTGCAGAAAACGTCAACGACAGAGCTCCGGTTTCACATAAAACTGAGAGATTTCTGTCATTTGTCTCTATGTGGCCGGAATGAAATCACCACCAGTTGAATATTTGAGGCTGGAATCCAATCTCAGATGATGAACATCAGCAATATCTTTTATTCTCTGAGCTATACCACAATATTAGGGTCATTAAGAAAAGCTACGAGTGCATTGGGCCTTGGGATATAAAATAAAAATGTTAAAAGTGATGTTTCAATGTAAAATATATTTCCTACCTTTAATTCCTATTCCTTTTCTCTTTAGAACACATGTGCATGCTAAACAAACCAAAGTAACCGATAGTGGTAATTTACTGAAGAATCGAGCCTAATGTTTTTTGAGCTACTATTTATTTTATTTGTGGTGTTATTTTAGCATGTAAACATCCAGAGATTAATGACCTGAGATACATATTTGATAAATCTTTCAGCAATCATGCCACAGGGAATTTTCCATCCGCTGTTTAGGATCTAAACGGTCAAACAGTTCACGAAAAAGTGTGAAATTGTTCGCGATTCAGTTTGATTCACTTGGACAGTTCACTCACGTCACGTGATGTATTCTGTGGCTTCTCAGAGCATAACATAAGTTCGAAAAAAAATGATTTAAGCAAATGGGAGGAATTTTAATACCTTTGCGTTAGCTCACAAAAGCTTTGCGTTCCACCGAAAAACTGCGTAATTTTTCCTTCACCATGCCATTTTAGGTGCTCCGTATATTTTAGGCTATATCTATTCAAAACAGTTAAAAAAACTAATATCAAAATATGTACCAAGCACAAAGAATGACGTTTTAACGTCATGCCATCAAATTTGTTGATATGGTATGAAAACAGTTTCGTCTATCGACACAAAATCCATAAATATTTCCCGGCTTGGTCTGAAGATGATACAATTTGATTTTGGCGAAAACGGTCTTGGAGGAGTTTAAAAAGTAGGTTTTTAAAGTAAGTCAAAATGGCGGACAGGAAGTCTGGCCAACTATGGCAAAATCGTATCTATGTTCTTGGCGGCATTACCCAATCTTTACAATAGGCTAATTTAAATAAAAGTTATTAGTATTTTTGGAAATTTCACTATAACTTTTGATCACAAGGTGGCGCTGCACCGGTTACTTCAGGGCCTGGTGCCGTTGACACATACTGAGTTTCGTATCGATACATCAATGAATTCAGTTTATGAATTTTATGACAAAATTCAAAATGGCCGATAAAGGGAAATTGGGTCTTGTTCAACACTCTATTTGCTTTTTTTTTTTTACATATCTCCTGACCACTAGGTGGCACTGTTCTGAAACTGTGCAGGTAGCCTAAGGTCATGATTGTCATAACACACACCAAGTTTGGTCAGAATACGCTAAAGTATTGTCGAGATGTAGCCTCACGTTCATTTTGGCGTGCTCTTTGTCAAATTCGTTCGCGTTATTCAAGAACGGTTCGATTAATCAACTTGAATTCCATAACTCTTGTCAGCATGGTCTGAAGATGATCTGGTTCAATTTTAGTGAATTTTGCTGGAATTAAATTATCAGACAAAAAAATATTTTGTTTCTAGCCCTTACCGTTTAAAAGTCATTAACACAAACGTGAGTGCCAGTTTGGACAGTTGGTGGCGCTAGAGAGATTGAGTTACAGACTTAAAATTTGCTTTGATGTCAGTTCAGACTGTCTTCTATCTGTGCACCAAATTACATTACTTTCCCACAAGCGATTCTATGGGCTGCCATTGACTTTCAGAGCGGAAGAAGAAGAATAACACCATCACACCTTCAGTGCTTGACCCTTAAACATGAGGGCACTTTTTAATGGCGTACTGATGAAAGGCTAGAAACTGGAAGTGTTGCTGCTTTAATGTCGCTCAGGCACACATTACTCTGCGTTTCAGGGTTAATATGATCACCGTCCGCCGAAGCAGACATCTACATTGGTGTAATCGATCTTCGTGACTGCAGAAGATGTCATGATATCTTTGTAATGAGTTAGTGAGCTTTTAGTTATGAGACGGGCTGGATAATGGCTTCATCTGTTTCGAGGCACACAAAAAAAAAAAAAACGAAGCCATATTGTTCATGCATAAATCTAGGCAGATCACTTAATTTTCTCTGGAAAATTATCGAAAATGTGCAATGACCATATCATCGGGAACTTGATCTGCTTACATTCGGCTGCTTTGAAGATTACGTGAAATTCATCACTGTCATTGGACGTCTGGTAATGGCGGAAATAATGACCGGAGTGACTGACGCATTGCATCATGGGAAACTGTTCAGACCCAGCTAGACAGCATAATTGAAGTAATAAGCTTAAGCAATATCAATCTTAGCGACTGTTGAAGGCGCTGGAGGAAAGATTGATGTCATCTCAGTCTTGGGAATAAAAATTCGCCTCATCAATCTAATGCGAAAATACATGAAATATTAACGGAAGGAATAAGCATCATATTTTATGCAGTTATTATTTATTTATTTGTACTTTTTCTTCTTTAAGTTGTTTTAAAGAACAATTCCTTTAAAATCTACATTCTTTTCTAGACTTCCAAGCATCCAAGAATATGCTAATCTGCATAATATGAGCCTATAAAGATCATCCCACCGCCTTCAAATTACATGCTGATGAAATAATAACGGTTGCGCGCCATTTAATTTGATTGTAGTTTGATTGAAATGTTCTCAGAGCAGTCTGATTTGATTTGCCGTGCCATTTCTGAGTTGTCGAGTTCAAATGTCACGCATGTGTTCAACTTGCATCTAAAGTTTATATACTTCTCATTATTAGCGAAGGCCCTTCAGGTTTATTTGAAAGCCGTTCCGCAGACCTGTCTTAAAAGTGAATATGAGGTGCTTTTACACTGTGTAAAACAGTTTACGAGGTGCGAAAAGGCTTTACGGGGAATATTTTCGACAGCAGGGCAGGTCGAGTTCAACAGGCTGTCTGAGGAATTTCTCACTAGGTTGATACTCTAAGACTAGAGAAATGTTTTCAATTTTATGTTTCTTGGCGACCATCTCTCAAAGTTTATGTGTTGATACTTGGTTTGTTTTTGTTTTGTTTTTTACAAAGTTGAAGTAGCAGGTTACATAAGCCATAGGTTGGTATTTCACAGGAAAATATTCATAAACACAAGTCCTAAAGAGGAAGAGAGCACTTCCATATGAAAACATATAGCTCAACATGTCCTTTAAGAACTTCTCCGAGTCAAGTCACGTTTATTTATATAGCGCTTTTTACAATACAGATTGTATCAAAGCAGCTTCCCACTAAACAACATGATCTCCAAAAGACGTCTTTTCAACGTCTTGGTCACTGAGGAGCCAGAATGAAAGTTTTTATGACGTCTTTCTTTGACGTGTTCATCGAACCTTCGTACAAGGTTAAAAACTAGTTCAAATGTGGCCATCGTGGACATGTTTTCAGCATCATTTATGGTCTCATTTAGACAATTTATACTGTTTCTGGACCAAATAAACACTCAGGATGCATTAAATTAAAACTTGTTTATATCAATGTAATTTCCTTGCAGATGAGGTTTAGATGTTGATATGTTTCATTTTAAGAAACCATTGTGGTGATCAGTGTTTGCTTTAGTTGGGCTCTTGGTCCCACTTGGGCTCAACTAACACCATTGTTGTGGCAGAGAAAGCCAAGAAAAAGTAATATCGGCTGCCATCAGCTTCTTAATTATGATAAAATCACAAAGTGAGCATTTAATGTTGTGTTTAGACTTTAGTCTTTATATCGGCAATTTATAACCACCAATCTTGTGGAACTGCGTTATTTGGATCAGTACCATTAAAATTATCATTTATTTGAAGCTGAATAAAAAGCATGTGTGCACAATGTTTAAAGCAAATGTAGTCACACTCAGGCATCAAGATTTTGCGTATGTATCTCAACAATGGTGACAATAAGAAACTTCATGCTTCAATGCATGATACAAAACATCCTTGATTCCCAGGCTTTTTTGTTACCATTGTTGCGAATCATATGGAAAATCTTGATGTCTGTGTGTGACTACGTGATATAGATGCTCAAAACATTATTTACACATGCTTTTTATTCACCTTTCAACTTTCTAAGTCAGATTCCAAATGGAATTGTTGACCGTCGGGTCGATTCCAGTGTCGACCTTGTCGCGATGACATCGGATGAACAGGAAGTGAGGCCTGAAATATCCTTTTTCCAGGCATTGTGCTCGACGGCGTTCGCTTTGAATTCAAGAATGTGTGGAAGGATGTACCTTTAACCAAGAATATACATTCCAAGTTTCAGACACGGACTGACATTGTTGTCCAGTGGCCACTATTGTGTCTTCTACAGTTTGCGCTGTTGAATCGATATCGCCTGTCCTAATAACCTCTCTGAACTTCATTAAGGCCTGAACGGACGCTGGCACAGCTTCAAATGCGCTTTCGTAACTTTGTTAGATCTCTTTTGTGGCTGGTGGCTCGTTCAGATGTGCTATTGATTTTAATCAACGTCCAAGGTATAAAATGGCAAAACTCAAGTCTGCATTTTATGACCTCAGTGTGTTCTTTTGAAATGTAATATTGCATCATGAGCTGGGGAAGTTTGGTTGGAACATTTCGGGATGTCTCTTAATCTAATATTTAATTAAAAAAGGGGGGTTTTGGCTGCTGCCAGTGCCAGTTAATTTCTCTGAACATATCAAAGCTTATTCATTTTAATCCTGAAGCGATCCATTCTGATGTTCCTGTTCACACTGTAGGGACGATTTGCATTTCAATAAAATTAAAGGGAAGAGAGCACTTCATGTGTTTAAACACAGGTCAACATTTATATTTTATTTTATTTTAAAAATGCATCATTTTATTTTAAAAATGCATCAACTTTTGGACATTTTCAGTTTTTATAAAGTGAATTATATTTGTTTGTTTTATAATATTGCAACATGAGCTGGGGTAGTTTTATGGGAACATTTCGGAATGTCTCTGTCAATCTATTTTATATTATCTAAAATCAAATACTAATATTTAATAAAAAGGGGGGTTTTGGCTGCTGCCAGTTAATTTATCTAAACATGTCAAGGCTTATTCATTTCAAAAGTGAAGCAATCCATTCTATTCCTGTTCACACTGTACCAGGGACGAGTTGTATTTCAATATTCAATAATTAAAAACATGCCAGCCAATAGTTTATTATATTGATTTTTTTATGAGGGTTAGAAAATGTGTAAAATGCATAAGTAAATAAATATTTATTATCATTTATTAATTGTATTTAATTTTATCGCCAAGGTTTTTTGGGCCCAAAACAGTCTTATTTTAACTGGAAGGAAGAATTGTTTTCCAATGAACTCTTACCTCAAAAGATTATAATGACAATTTGAAATCCTTGTTATATGTTAACTTATGTAAGTGGCATTTAAAATTCACACTTTTCTTTTACACTAGTCTCATTGATATATCACACCATAACAGGAGAGCATAATATGATTAGTTGATTCCTGCAAAATGAAATAAAGGGAATCTGCAAACTGATTTACGGAGGTGAGGGGGTCTGTGATTGATTATGCTGGCCACGGAGGAGAAAAGAGCATGTTTACATGCAGATGCTGTTTTCCAGGGGAGGAAAACGGAGCTGGGCGTAGCAGACGAGTCTATCGATCAAACTGAGCCGAAACGTTGATGAGATCGAGTCTGAAGTGTCCACTGAAACACAAATGCCATGTTGCATTGAATCAATGCAGCATCTGAGGTGAAACATACAACAAAGTGAGGCAACAAACACACAAGTGGTTGAAAATGGAATGAAACTTTTGATCATGTTGATACTCTAACAGGTGGTAGAATAGTACTGGACGCATTAGTAAAGTGATGTTGCACAATGTGTTAGGTAATCAAACACTTAAAACCATGTTGGCCAATTCGATTTGAGTGGTGCCCCTAACCCAAAAGTTATAAATACTGACAAATTGTGAGAGACAGAAAGCTGATGTCACGTGTCCTCTCTCAGTCAACCATGAAATCACACAATAAACACTCGTTTCCTCAGGCTCGCCTTGTTTTTCTTCTCTGTTTGCGTTTGCTGGCCTCAGTAATGACTATTCTAAGCACGAAACCCCATTCCACAGTGAGGTCAATGTTCCTCAGAGAGGCACTTAGCAACTGCAGCATGCTGGGATACAGTATGTGTGCGGTGCATATTAACGGCTGTGTCTGCTAGTCATGTGGAGTTCTGAGAAAGAGGTTCAACAGGCTATAAAGTTGTGTACACCAACCTTTGCAGATGTGTTGAAATCTGCTAACTGGCCACAGATGAGTATTCGCAAACCATGTGACCAAGGACAAGACACCCAGGTGATACAGCCGAAGAAAAGAAAACAATACAAGGCCCAATCACACAGAACACCTCAGCAACCACTCAGAATACCATAGCAACGCCTTGGCAACCATCCACAACACTCTTGCATGATGGTAAGTTGTAAATAGAAATGATTAAAAAAAAAAATCAATATGTCAAGGCTGTAACCATATCTTGAACATTGGGGGGAGCCTCGATTTTTTATTTTATTTAAAGAAATTAAATAATTAAAGGATTAAAAGGAATTTAAGGGAATAAAAAAGAAATAATTTTTTTTAAGAAAAAGAAAAAATCCCCGTTCTGTGATTGGTTCCCCATCTCAGGGGAAAATTTGGTTCACGGTGTCCAGGCTGCCTAGCAGCGTGAATAAAATCGCTCTGCGGCAAGGCAGCATGGGGAACCCAGGCTACTAGTATGTCTTATATGTCAAAAATGTTAAAGATTTCCTCGTCACATTCAGTTATGAAAGGCATTAAAATGAATTATTTTCAATTAAAAATGGCAAAATTACATTGCATGACATGCACTCTATGTAATAAAAAGTATCTTCAGTGAACATTAAGCCCCGCCTTCTTTGATCTGATTAGTCATTATTTTGACATTGATGAGCGCTGCTAAAAAAAATACTTAATTCCAAATCAAATAAGTTACATAGTCAACCATTTAAATCTGTATTTACCGGTTCAAAACAAGCGTGGGAAAAATAAAGCCAAAGCGTCTCGATCGCCCCCGGTGGCTGATCCCAGTATAGCTCATAAAGCCAACCTCCCCATGAAGTCGGATGGACGTGATAGAAACTAAACAATCAAATTACACTTCAAACATTTTTTTTTTTCAATTTCAAAGATGTTTTCTGTCATTTTAGGTAGTTTATAATCACGCTGATTTAAGTTTAAGTGCTATTTTTTTTAATAAGTCTGATCTTAGTTCGTTATTCGAGTTTTTTGTTTTTATAGAAGTCATAGTAAAGAAAAGACGTATTTCATTATAAATTTGTTAATTATTTTGGTGAAATTTCATATTCATAAATGTAAATTCAGTGCTAAAAAACCTAACTTTGTACTTTTTTTCAACGAAGTTGTACATTATATTAAGCTGATTTCTGGCTCCAACAACAAAAAGGCAATTAAAACTGTCAACATATGGTCCTTTTTTTCTTTGTAATGGCCTTTATGCTTCCCCTGGCAAAACTGTTTTGTATTTATTTTAATGTTATATTTTTATATATTGTAATGTATATTTTGTTAAGTTTTTTGTGATGTGATTTGTACTGTATTTTTGCAATAAAAAAAAGTTCGTTATTCGATGTTATAAAAATGTGAATGTGATGTCATGATTGACCGCTATTGACAGCTTCTCTAAACGAAGTCACTGAGGTACGAACGGACTTTTTATTTCCATTGTCAGGTATGGACGATGGCGACGCAGATGGTTGCCTACGCCAAAGTCCATTAATACCTGACAACGGACACCTCGAAGGGCATTAGCCATGGTCACTTGCCAAATAACACATTTTTAAAACATTAGTTTATATTGAAATTAGTTTTACAATCGAAATCTAACGTTTTTACAAACAATAACTTGCTTTCCCTGGTTGCGCCTGATGGTTTATTTAGAAACCGGAGATATTTATAGTGCGCCCAGCTCGTCGAACTCTTCAGTTTAGCTAACTTAAGAACAAGAAAGTTAACATATTTATGTCAAATTCTCCAAAAAAGTTAAAAGAAATAACGAAGTCGCTCGTTGTATTAGTAGGCATAGTATAACGGCTAACTAGATGTTTGTTTTGATACAATACATTGTAATCGGATACTTTGACTGCCTGTTGCTATGGTTATTCATCTGATGTAGCCAGCGCATTGATTAATTTCGCATTGTAAACAGTTTACTTTCTTTTTAATGGACACCCTGCAGCCAATCAGAATTGAGTATCCCAGACCATGGTATAGCTTTTTTTACAGTCTAGTTCAAAATGATGTTGGTGTTGATTCTCACAGAACCAAAGACTAAAAGTAACCTTACCTCAAAGTACAATATGATTACTTGTTTCATATTGGCACCAACAATAACAACATATTTCTGGTTGAAATGAAATTAAAAGTGCATAATAACAGGTCGCAGTTGCTCAGCGGGACGGAGTGTGTGCAGATGTCCTCATGCAGGCTGAGTGAAATATGCTGCACATCGACTCATAAATCATGCAGCTGCTCGTGTGAAATGTAGCGAGATCATTTCTTTAACACAGAGTTTAGGTTTGTTTGTCAAGGTAGTGAGATGGACGTCATATATTACACTGTGAGAAAAATGTGTGTGTGTATCCTTGAGGATCAGCGCAAGTATAACCGAGTTTTCTCCCACTCTGCCTCAAGGTGGACTTTATCATGAGCTTTCACCGGTTGCTTTATGAGACAGCCTATGATAAACGAGAGCTTTCCGAGGGAAACGCAAATCAGATTTATCCCCGACAGGCAATCCGAATGACCGCGAGCCCTTCCGCTGAGTCAGGTTAGACACGTCTAGCCTATTGCTCGCAGATTATCAATCAGGTTGTAATAGATTTCCATTTCTCAGAAATACACAGCAGTCTATCTGAGCCTCTCCATGTCATAGGCTATTACACAACCACCTCAATGAAGTTTGGAGGATTTGTGCATTAACGTGTTCATTTTTTTTGCCTGATTCAATTGCTCATGTTTCCTGGACTTCAGACATTCAACTCACTGACCTCAGAACAGCTTGTTTTTGTTTTACCAACACCAATAAATCACATATTGTTTCTTTGAGTTTGTAATATGAAGGTAAAAAGTTTTCTGTACCTTATTTTAGTAAATTTGAAAGACAGTGTATTTCTTTATTTATGCAAAGAGATTGATTCTTCAAAAGTTAGAAATTATAAATATTTCATTTTTTGTTTGCATCCATCAATTTCACCAATTTCCTCCATTGTGATTTACATAGCCTACTCTTTCCATACAATATCGCAAATCTCTTTGCTCTCATAAACACACCTAACCTATGCCAGACACAACGAGACTGACACACGATCTCACGAGAATTCGTCCGAATTTTACGAGGTGGCTAATTTGTAACAATTCGTACGACCTCACTCATACGAATTAGTACGTTTTTGCTAAATCGTACATATTTCACGAATTGGCCAATTCGGTTGAATTCGTATGAATGACCTACCCCTGACCCCACCCCTAAACCTACCCATCAAGTGGATTTGGACAAATCGCACGAATTCGTACAAGTGAGGTCGTACAAATTGTTACGAATTTAGCCACCTCGTAAAATTCGTACGAATTCTTTATATTCTTTTATACGAATTAGCCACTTTTTAATCACTCGTACGAATTGGTCGTGAGATAGCGTAGCGAGATCCTATCGTCAATGTATCTTTTTTTTTTTTTAAGAGTTGCATGTTTTTTTTTCACCCTGTGATTCAATTAAATTCATATTTATTTCTATAGCACTTTTCAAAATGCACATAATTTCAAAGCAGATTTACAGAAAATGCATATGTAGCATTGGTTGTTCAGAGTTGCGTCATCTGAAGTCGTCAATAGTAACAGACTGATCTCATGGAGTAGCGTGTGTATGACACGCCAATTCGTATTTCCATTTTTGGCGTTCTATCAAGACGCATAATCGCTTTTCAGCGTGTTTATGAACGCCGTTGACTTAACGTTATATAAATATGACTTACCTCAACCCCATCCCTAAACTTAACCGTCACTGGGGTTAATGGCATTTATGACTGGACATTTGACGGCGTGTACGGACACGCGGAATGACGCGAACGTTAATGGCGTAGACAAACACACATACACACGGATACACGCGGATAGCTCAAAATGTGTAGAGATAACACGCCACTTGACTCGAAAGTGGCGTGTATGTTTACGCAAAAGTCATGATGTCATGTTGATAGTAAATAGCGAGGCTTCTCGATATTATTGGGGGAAATTATAAAGGGATGGAAGCGGAGTTTACTTGCATCACCACTCAATATGTGTCAGATAAACACCACGATAGCGTTTATATTTACAAAACATCATTAATATGACCTGACGTCCCCCTCGCATGCATGCAAAACACCCGGGAGACGTTTTCACCATTTCCACGTGGAAAGAAGCATAAAATAGGAGCCGCCACATGAGCGAGACATGCACGCAGATGGATGAAAATATGCTCCACAGATGGAAAAAGTCAAAAATGTGTAAAAACTGACTGGGAACTGACAGTGTCCCATGGAGCAGAACTTCAAAGAAACATCTGGATTAGCCCAAACCTCCTCGGAGGAACACGTCCTCAGTGGACGCAGAGGGATCTGACTTATCACACAGTTTCAATGTTCAACGTCATGTCCACTGTGCAAATAAAACTGCAAATTTACCAGGGAAGGAGTAGATGAGATGAGGACGTCACATCGGGGTCAATCTACTGTAATAAAGCCTGTCAGCAACATGTTTTGCATGGAGAAATCGCAAAATTGATATAACAATTAACCACATGAAATTTGATGGTAATTAATTGATTGTTGGATTGATTATCAACATTTTTAACGTGTACACACAAATAACCAACAATGTACATAAATATAAGAACACCAAAAACAACATCAAAACTGAGACCCACTTAGTAAACTCTACTAAAAACAACAACAAATCAAATAATCACAATATAAGATACAGCTGATGATAATTACTGGAACATAACCGAAACTAAACAGAGCAAGAGATAAACTAAAGAAAACAGAACTAAATAAGAATATCATAATCCATAAATGTGTTTTTTTTACATTGGTTTAGATCTGCAAACCCACACAACACGACAGGATTTCTAATCTTTGAGATTGTGCGTCCCCGATGCAATCACTCATGATGAAAATCTGATAAGATAATCAGTAACCATCCAGATAAGGATTGACGGAAGGGATGAATTGGGCCCAAAAATCGTCTGATTATTTTATAGTGTGCGAGTGCCTTAAGCTGACGAAAGGTTGCGTCAAATTCCCTGAACCATTAAACAGAATTACAACCCATGTCAGTCAGAGGAATGACCGTGAGGCGTTTTGATTTGTGCAGAAAACCTGGAATGAATCTGTGAGGGAACTATCGTAAGAATTAAGATGCCATAAGAAGCACGAGAGCTCCGGCTTCAGCGGTGTGTGTGAACATCTGAAGGAAATTCAGTGGGCAATGATACGTTAAACAGGGTTTCGCAGAGTAATCCACCTCTGCATGATGTCCTTAAAGACTTCACATGAGGAGACGATTAGCCGGACGGTTATCCTGTATGAATGGAAAACCCAAAGGAATGCCTTCCCATCCAATGCTGCACAAACTGTATCTTATTACAAACTATCATACTTTTAAGTACTGTAAAGTACATTCATATATATATATGGCCTATATTTAAATTTGAAGAGTTCAGATGCAAAAGCCACTAAATGCCACAATAATAACATGAATTAAATATATTCAATGAAGAATCTGTGATCTTCCGTTCTGAGTTTTATCCGTGCAAATCTTTAAAACATCACACAGAACAACCCATTACATCGCTTGAAATAATAAGGCATCCTATGGGAAAGAGTGAATAAAGCGTGAAACCCAAAGTAAACATGCAGGAGCTGCTCAGGGACAACAATAAAAACTTGTATCAACAATTAGCTCAATTTGAATATGAAGCTCGGCGCTGCAGTGAAAGATGGATTCCAGATGGAGACTAAAGTTGAGTAAGCTTATGGAATATCATATTCCCCGGAACGGTGACGGACAGATATGTAAACACGATGCTTAACACTTTTCCAGCTGTGGTTGTGTGGCTTTATTCACACATGTATTCAGAACTGCTGGCACATTCCCGTCTGCAATGTTTAGATGAATCCCCGAACCGCCTCGCATCAGAAAGTGTTGGAGATATTATATAATTACCCTGAATTTTATATTTATGTATGTGAATCTGCCTTTTTTTACTACTGATCTTATCTATTTATTAAAACTGACAATATTAAACTGCATTTGCAGCACTAAAATATTTTTGCATTTAATTTTAATGTACAGTTTGCTTCCAATTTTAACACATTTCTGAATCTAAGTATTAAAAATGATTATTTTAACAGTCTAAACATGTTCTTCATTATTTCTTAATTAGTTTTACAGTAAAGCACAGGTGAAATTATAAGAATAACCCAGCAAAAATATCCCAGAATAGCAAATCCATGGTAAAAAAAAAATTATATATATATATATATATATATATATATATATATATATATATATATATGTTTATTTATTTATTTTTACCATGAATGGATTTGCTATTCTGGGATATTTTTAATAAAATTGTTAAATATTTTGCATATATAAACATAATATAAATATTAGGTTTAAATATGCAAATGATGCATTATCTAGGTAAATATGCTAGGTAAATATGCTATTTATAGCATATTTACCTAGATAATGCCTAATTTGCATATTTAAACATAATATTTTAGACAACTTGTAATACAAAAATGTGTGCAATTTTAATGTTTTCAATAACCTGGGGAAATATATCAATTTTTGTTTATATGCTTCTTGAAAATTATGCAGATTAGTGCATTACCTATATATAAAATGCATAATTTGCATATTTAAACATATATCAGATGACTTCTAATGTGTGTACAATTTTAATGTTTTCAATAACCTGGAGAAATATATCAATTTTTCTTCCCTCAAATGCAAAATTAGAATATTTTATTGAAAATTTTGGTTCAAAGCATGTGTTTAATTTAAAAGGCATAAAACATTTGAGCTACATTAAAACTCACTAAATGTCTGACCGATTTTTCTAGACACATTTGTCTTCATGGAATTAGGCAAATCCCGATGTTTATTTGATTTATCCGTAATGTTGCACGGAGCGTTTCTGTTTTAACAATCAGAAGCTTCTGGCTCTGGAGGTGGAATGAATTCATTGCCAAAAGGAACGCAGCAAAATACATAAGCAGAATTACACATCTGCTGTTTAAAGACCTCCTCAAATACGATCACTCATTTCCCCCTATAAGCACATTTTTGCACAATTAATGCCATTTTTTATGGCTATAGAGAAACAGCTTTTCATATGCATGATAGTGTAGTTACAATATCGACCAGCAGGGGCTAAAAAACATGATCTTCACATCTCCAGCTCTAATCTGTCCTGAGATGAGTAAAAAATAAACTCCCTCTCCTCGGATTCAAGCAAGCGTTTCTGTCAGCATGAATCACATGAGATGCAGTGATCCAGAAAGATGATCCTGAAACTAACATCTTACGATCATCTGTTAGGACAGTAGGTGTTTATTGCTCAGGCTGGACCGGTGCTTAAAGCAAACATGCGGAAGAAGACCTGATCTGAAGTTTCCACAGAAGACACAGAGATGTTAAACTAGAGAACATTCAGAAATAACATTCCCATAACTTAATGGGAACATCATGCAAAATGTTATTAAGAATATGATGATTTCCACATTCATATGGGGTTTTTACTCCAAGGTAACAAAGCATTACCATGGCAAGTCCAAAAAACTGTAGTTTCATAAAATATACCTAAAAAAATGCACTGTATTTGTATTACAAATGAAATTAAACATTGCACTTTTGTTTCATCTGGTTTAAATATTTCATGACTTCTATTAAGCTTTATAACCCCAATCTGTTTCGCTATTGCTCTGGGCCCTGAATGTTCCTTTAATGAGTCATTAACATCTCTAATATCTTAAATCTTCAATATTAAAACCGCCTGAAGCTCCCGAGACAAAGGAAGGAATAATCTCGATGTTCACGGGGGTGAAAACTCTTCGAAAAGCTCACCTCTGAACATCGTTTTTCCACCGCCTCGACAGTCCATTATGGTTTGACAGTTTTTGCTTTCTCATAAAGCGACTTCTCGACCTCTGAGTCGCCACAGAAAACTGTGAGAAGAAGCGTTTTCTGTTTTACGCGGCTCTCGGGAGCGGATGTTTTATAAAAGCCATAAATCTTCAAGTGTCTTCTGTAAATCAGTGTATATAGCGTGTCAAAACACACAAGCACATTCAGTGCGAAAATAGTTCGTAAAAGATGATTGTGCAACAGGCTAATTTAACTCTCGAGAGAAAGATGTTAAACCTTTCACAAAAAATTAATGATGGCAACACAAAAAATTAATATGACTTCATTAACATGTCACAAGACTGTCTTCCACTATAAAGTTCCTCCTTGAAAAATATGCTTTTTGCATAAACTATTTTTCCGTTCAAATATTTGGGGTTGGTAAGAAGTCTCTTCTGCTCATCAAGCTCATTTCTTTGACCAAAAAATAGAGTAGAAATAGTGACTGTAATAAATTAATACAATGTAAAACAGCTGTTTTCTATGTGAATATACAGTACACTCTCAGAAAAAAAAGGTAAAAAAGCCGTCACTGGGGCTGTAGGTACACTTTTGTACCCAAAGGCTCCATATTGGTACCTTAGTGGTACATATTAGCACCTAAAATGTACATATTAGCACATAAAATATACATATTAGGACCTAAAATAGACATATTAGCTTCTGAAATGTACATATTAACACTAAAAATTTACATATTAGCACCTAAAATGTACATATTGACACCTAAAATGTACATATTAGCACCCAAAATGGATATATTAGCTCCTGAAATGTACATATTAACACTAAAAATGTACATATTAGCACCTAAAATGCACATATTAGCACCTACAATGCACATATTAGCACCTAAAATGTACATATTAACACCTAAAATGTACATATTAGCACCTGAAATGGACAAAAGTTTACCTTTTGAAAAGGTACAGCCCCAGTGACAGCTTTTGTACCTTTGAGAGTGTAAAGTCATTCAGAAATCACTCTAATATGATGATTTGATGCTCAAGAAACGATTATGATTATTATTTATCAGTGTTGCAAACCGCTTACTAAAATGCATGTTCATGAAATATAGTAAAATATGAATGGAGGCCTGAAATCAATAATTGTTTGAATTTTGAATTCTTATTTTATTTTCCGTTGGCAAACAAAAGAATTCTAAGCATAAATCTAACTAAATGTAATGAGAAAAACTGCCAATGAGGTAACTCAATAATAATAAATATTAAAGGAACGTTCCAGGTTCAATACAAGTTAAAGGGTAAATCCACCGGTGGGGACATGTGGGTCATATATGTAGGAATAGTATCATAAATGTCTAATTTGGGTCCTTGGCCGATAAAAGGCAGAAAATGACTTTTTAGTGCTTGTGGATTGTAGACAACAATTCCCATCTATATTAAACTAAAATACTGCGTTAATATTTTTTTGAAAAAAATAATATATATATATAGAAAACTATATATATTTTCCATGGCAAAATAAACCATAAATATTAATAAATTCAATAAAATTGTCTCGAAATACTAAATTAAAAAGAATAAATATTATAGAACAAAAATAAATTGCATTGGTTTTACTGGAATGGAGAAAGTTTCATTTTTAGGTGTCCGGTCACTTTTGACTGGGAAGATAACAAGTGTGACCCCGAAACGAAGAGCACCTGAGGGTTAAGGTCTTGCACACTGATTTTCGAAATTCTAATCTGATATTTTTCACACATTCAAAATTCAAGAAAGAGATTTCATTTCAAATCACCTTCATTTATCATTATTTTTGACGGAAATCAAATGCATAACAAAAAAGCATGTTCATATTATGAAACACTTCAAAGTGTACACAAAACTCAAAACAGAAATTCCGAGAAAACAATAACCGATCCATTCGAGTGTATTATTTACATTTATCACATTTATCTGCCGCAGGACCAATTGGACGGACATGGCTTGAAATCTGCCATCTTTGCACATGAGTTCTGTAGCCAGATTGAGCCAATCACCTTAGCCGTGAACGCCATGTGACTAATGACGCTGCAGGAGCAACATTGATTGGCTGATAACATCACAGAAAATTGTAGTTCGTCAGAATCCACAGCTACTTTGTCGGTGGAGAAAGATGTCCCATCATCATCAAAGTACCCAACAGTAATGCTGGATAAAACAAGAACGAACCCAAAAGGTATTCTATACATCCTTTAAGAAAATACAACAACATATCTAACGTCGGAACAAATGAACCAATTAACACACAACAACATGGAAAAACCACTAAAGGTAGAAGAAACTCCATGTTGGAATTGTAAGATGCAATTACAATGATGATTAGGATCAGAATTACTGTGATATTTCCAAAAACAGCGGCGATCACGATCACACACAATATAGTCAGTTCTGCACCAACTGCGCAAAACAAGAACAACAGGAACAATTCTCGGACGTTCGTTGTTTTTAGCTCAAATGACAACTTTAAAAATGCATAAGTGCTGAATGCGACTCCAATAGAAGCAAAGCACGCTATGAAAACGTCCGAAAAAGTCCGTACGCTAGCGACTGATCCAAGCGTCACTCCTAAACTCACTGTATATAAATACTCTCTTCTGATTTTCTTCTCAATGTTATCTGACTTGGGCATTGGTAAATATCTAATAAAGATAGTCGCAACTGTGGAGCACAGAGCCAAATTTAGAGCAAAAGCAACATGTGGGCCCAAAGCATTTCTGATAGATGCCATAAACGTCACAAGTCCTGCTAAAGTAGCCTGAAAAATTAACATTTCGACATTCTTTTCAGTTTCCAGAACAACTACAATCAGTGAAATGATCAGACTACACCCCACTACTCCTAAAGCGTCAGGCACTGCAGAGACAACCTGATTTTCTTCGAGTTTGCCGCCTATTTCTTTTAGTCTTTTCAAAAGCTCCAGCTTTTCCGATTCGAACCGTTGCGTCTCATTCAGTGCTGAGAAAAATCTTCCTGCATTGAGCCAAACTAGCTTGTGTATTTCCGCTACGAGAGCAGCTGTTTGAGCAGGTTTGGGATCAGAGTCTCTGATCATGTGAAATCTGCCTCCACACGCGTTGATTATTTCTCCAGCGATCGCTCTGGACGCTCCTGTCAAACGTTCCTGGTGATTTTGGTGCAGAAGAACAATGCAGTACTGCAGAACGTCCGCTCCCAGCCGCTCCTGGACTCGTTTCACAACATCACACTCTTCTGATTCTTGATCTTCCAGAAGGATTAAAACGGCGTGAGGTCCAGGAGACGAGAGAAACAGCGCTGTTGTGAAGCTCTGTGTCGCTGTGTCGTCCTCACAGAGGTTTGGTCCAGTGACCAGCATCATTATACGACCCTCGTCTGTCATTACTGGAGTCTTTACAATCTCTCTGTCCTCCTGTCCACCAGCTTTCCTTCCTGACAGAATATCTACAGCGCTGAACCTGGAGTCGCCTCGCATTCCCACTATCAGGATCCTCACATCAGCATCATCATCAGATACTGAAGAGAAAGTTAAAGATGAAAATATCTATTGATGAAAATATTATTTAAATTAAGTGAATGATCTAACTTTACAGTGGGTGGTCTCTAATATAATTGCTCAAATGCATGTATTTGTGGTCAAAAGGACATATTTGGTTTCCTACAAAATTCCATTGCCTATACATTACCAACCTGAATGCATGTCCACAAAAGAGGTCAAATTTATTTTTAGTAATCAAAAGTAAACTATAAGTTAACAAATGATATTATTTAAGTAATTATGCACAAGATTTATCCCACAGAAAAAAAATAGAGCTTGTATCCATTAACATTACATTGTCATTTGAACACATTACCTTCAACGTGAACAGATGTTATGTGAAATGCAAAAATCAGTGTGAAAAGCCATTTTGGTTCTGTCCTGTTTAGTTTCATTTTTCAACCTGGAGAGTAAAACCACCGTTAATCTGTGAATTTAAAGTGTTATCTTACCATATATCCTAAACAAAATTAAGAAGCATATTTACTTACAGTACGATCGTTTCATTAACAGCACGGAGAGTGAAGTCGAATCCTGTTTGTTTGGTTTCACTTTTGACACTCGTGTGATTCCCCAGCCATATTTAGCACTGAATCACGTCCACCCATAATGAGTAATTATATAATGAAACCACGGTCGAACAGCGTGAAAGAGAGATGGGTTTATATCAAAATTTTATATCACAAATTAAAACTTTCTATCTCATATGATCAAAACCGAAAGCACGGGCAGAATAGACAAGTTTTAAAAACTCAAAAACCAATCAGAACATTGATTTCAGCCGCGAGGCATATTTCCTAACCAATCATATTTCTTGTTTCAGCTCAAGGGGCGGGACTTGAGAGTCGCTGTCAATCATGGCGTCCAACCGAACTCTGGACTTTTAACCGCGTGTCAGAACAAAACAGCGGTAACCTGCTGAAATATTACTGAAATACATTTGACTGACACGTATAATATTTTGCCAGTGTTGTCGTGTATAGTGTGATGCATGTTTATGATCAGAACTAGTAGAAAAGAAGATTCGCTAATTAATGACTCAATTGAGTCGGTTCTTTTGAGTAGTAAAAGTAGGCCTATCTGTTTGGTTGGTGATTCAGTCCGAATGATTCGGTTCATGAACCGAATCGTTTGGAATAGCTTCTCAACTGTAGGGAAGGACACAAATAGAATATTTACCGAATGCAGTCCATTACAATCCAAGCAGTGTTGAAGGTCTTTTTTTATTTTTGAACATTTGCTGGTAAAGGCATTTTCAAACAAACCCGTTTCAGTAGGCTACATGAAAACATAATACATTGCCATTACCATGGACACATAATAGGCTACCATGCAACTAGAATAATCAGATGATCAATAATTACCAACCACAGTATTGTCAGTCTTTTTTAAAAGAACTTGTTTGCTTTGCTGACGTCATAAAATTATAACACATCACAACTTTCTTGTTATATTTACGAATGTAAAATATGTATGTGTCTATATAATATAAACACACACATATGGTGTCATTTGGTGGTGGTGTTGTCACTGTTTCTTCTCCAAATTATTAATGCTCCTAAGAATAATGCTACATAAAACAAATAAGAACTGACTAAGCTTTCAATAAGTACTTTGAGAAAACTCATCATCAGCCCTAAAATAAGCAAGACTGAACCAAGAATGAACACACAACCACATGGAAGAAACAGTGTAAGAACAGCAAAACCGATCAATTCCTGTAGAGTTTCACTCTTTAAATGCCAATATGCCATTGTAAGCCCTAATACTATCAGCATCATTGTCATCTTCACGCCAAGTAGAGCAAACACAGTCACAAACCCCATTGAAAGCGTCGCCCCAATGGTACAACACAGAAATGACCCGAGCACAAAGACTGGAGATTCACAACCCTTTTTTTCATTGTGAAATATGAATGCATAAGCCCCGACCGTGACTCCAGGAGCCGCGTGACACGCGACGAGCACATCTGACCATGACCTGACGCTGATGATTGTCCCAAAGACCAGAGATGAACCCAGAATAAGTGGTAAGGACATAAATACAATGAAAGACCACATGCTTACAATGAAAACCTTTAATAGATCTACTATGACATTCCCTATGCTATTTGCTATGAAATCCCGTTTGATATTTGCTGTCAAATCCCCACTGGTATTGCTGGAGTTTGGACTATTGCTAAACTTAAAATCTTTGATTACTCTGAGGTTTCTTGTACATATAGTTGCAAGTGATGTTATCAAGGCCAAATTTAGTGGTATAACAACATCTGGACTCAGAACATGTCTTAGATAGACCATAAACAACACAAGCGCTGCAAATTTTGCCCCAAAATTCAACATTTCGTCATTTCCTCTATTGTAAACAACAAGAGCTGTAAGTGAAACAAGGGAAATCCATCCTATGATTCCTGCTACTCCTCCTAAAGTGTCATATATTGCTGACAAGAGCTGATTTTCTTTAAGTACATTTGGCTTTCCTGTAAGAAATTTCTCTGTTTCTTCTTGTTTTTTTAAAAGCTCCAGCCTTTCTGAATGTAAATGTTGTTCCTCATTCAATCCTGAGTTAAACCCGTGAGCATTGAGCCAAACCAGCTTTTGAATTTCCGCTACGAGAGCTGCTGTTTGAGCAGGTTTGGGATCAGAGTCTCTGATCATGTGAAATCTGCCTCCACACGCGTTGATTATTTCTCCAGCGATCGCTCTGGACGCTCCTGTCAAACGTTCCTGGTGATTTTGGTGCAGAAGAACAATGCAGTACTGCAGAACGTCCGCTCCCAGCCGCTCTTGGACTCGTTTCACAACATCACACTCTTCTGATTCTTGATCTTCCAGAAGGATTAAAACGGCGTGAGGTCCAGGAGACGAGAGAAACAGCGCTGTTGTGAAGCTCTGTGTCGCTGTGTCGTCCTCACAGAGGTTTGGTCCAGTGACCAGCATCATTCTACGACCCTCGTCTGTCATTACTGGAGTCTTTACAATCTCTCTGTCCTCCTGTCCACCGGCTTTCCTTCCTGACAGAATATCTACAGCGCTGAACCTGGAGTCGCCTCGCATTCCCACTATCAGGATCCTCACATCAGCATCATCATCAGATACTGAAGAGAAAGTTTAAGATGAAAATATCTGAAAATATTATTTAAATTAAGTGAATGATCTAACTTTACAGTGGGTGGTCTCCAATATAATTGCAAAAATGCATGGATTTGTGGTCATAAGGACATATTTGGTTACCTACAAAATTCCATTGACTTACATTAAGCCTATACATTAGCCTACCACCCTGAATGCATGTCCACAAAAGAGGTCAAATTTATTTTTAGTTATCAAAAGTTAAAGATGAAAATATCTGTAAATATTTGAATTCAAATTGACCAATCAAAAGTATGATTAGAAGTATGATCATCAGAGTTAGTGTTTGGACTCACTCTGATGGTTCATGTAAAACATTTTTGCTTTTAACACTGTGATACGAGCCGAGGTAATTTATTACAATGTTTATTTTTTAAAGAAAATGTTTAGCTACCCACGTACACTCTTAGAAAAAAGGGTTCTATATATGTAGCATAGGGTTCTTTACTCAACTCCAAATGACAATTTATGCTAAAAAAGGTTCTATAATGACAAGAAAGAACACTTTTGGTACAAAGGTTCTTTATAGGCTATTATTCATTCATATATTACATTCGTCTGCAATATTTTGTAGTTGTAATTAAATTATTGTTTATTAAACTTAATATCACATTTTAATCATGCTGATTTTTGGAGGAGAAAATCTTAAATGGCACTCTTCGAGGTATATAGATTAACTATATAAAATGATATAAATATATACATTTTCTAACCCCCATATCTTGAATTTTGATATAGAAAATTTTAGGGGTTCCAAATACGTAGCGCTTTAGAACCTTTTAAGGTTCTATATAGAACCTATTCTTCTAAGAGTGTATTTACATTGACTTACTGTATATTACATTACAACCCTAAATGCGGCGTATCCATTACAGTGGTCAGATTTATTTTTAGGAATCGAAAGTAAACTACAACCAATACTGTATGATTGATTATCATTTTTAAAAACATTATATACAAGACTAATTATATTGCTGTTTTAAGTAAAAAGAGAGTAATGCACGCTTTAGAACATTTGCATTATACATTACCTTCGACATGTACAGATGTGATGTGAAATGCAAGAATCAGTGTGAAGAGCCATTTTGGTTCTGTCCTATTTAGTTTCATTTTCAACCTGGAGAGTAAAGCCACCGTTAATCTGAGAATTTAACGTGTTATCTTACGATATAAGCCAAACTATGAAGCACACTGACTTAAAGTACGATCGTTTCATTTAACAGCACAGACAGTGAAGCTGAATCCAGTTTTTTGCTTTCACTTCTGATATCACACTTCTTATTTCCTGTAACAAAAACTATCGAAACTATCACAGCGCAGTCAAAACTAGTTCTGCTTTCTCAGGATACCCATGCTGAGGTAACTATAGAGTACGTCAGCTCCAGTACTTTTTCTATTGAAGTGCAAATTGTACGATATGAATTTTATAGCAACATTGAGTATATATCCAATATACTGATATAAGAACCAAGTGAACCATACTAAACATGAACAGAAACATATTTCATTCATGTTCATGTTGTTTCGAATCCCTCACTCACAATCCCAACCATCCATTATACGTTAAACACGAGGCAATCGCACATCTGCTCTCTCCATGGTGAGGCCTTGCAAACATTTACGTCATATTAACAATCTATGAAAGCTGCTGCGAATAATTTTGAAAGAATTATGTTTCTCATAATGTCTCAAATTCTTCAGATTGACCCATTTTTATGTGTGAAAGTGACACCGTCCTCATCTCAGCTTGTTTTGGACATCATCTTGAGCCCAGATTGTCCTGCTATGTTTGTTCAGGATGGCTCAGTCAACTCTTTCTGGCCTGAGGGCAACTCTTTCTTCATCACCTTATCTTTACATAATCCAGACAGTCATGCTGTTGGCCAAGGTCAAGATGTCTTCTTTGCTGTTATTACAACATCATTGTTCATACATTTTTTGGTGTTTGTGTTGGGGTGTTAGCTTACGAAACAATCCAAAGCAAACCCTGAAGTGTTTAACTTTGAGATGCACTTTTATTTTCTTAAATGAACTTGACTGATTTAAAATCTCAGAGTCAAGCAATTGTAAATCTCAAGCTCTGAGCCAAGATATTATCTTTCAGTGCTTCTGTGTCCTGCCCTAGACCGTGACATTTTCCCCTCAGAGATGAATGGGAAGATTTTCCTTACCGCAGTTGCGTCTTCTGGCTCGAAGCGGACACTCAGCATGGGTCTCGCTTTCCGATTACACATTTCCAAGACTTTCATACTTTTAAACAGAAAACCGGTTCGTGAACTGATTGATGTTTGTTGAGGTAAACTCTACGACTCTATAAAATGAAGTTGAGCAGTTAAGAAACTTTTTAAAATCACTTTAGGACAAGTATTTCCAAACTATTTGTTCAGCTGAACCCCTTTGACTAAAAAATATCTTTTCCATGTTAATCAGTTTTGTTGAGTATTGAATTTTTGCTTTATTTCATGTTAAAAGCATCCAACGTGAGTCTGAATTTTGCATGACTTTAATAGTCATACTAGAAGCAACAATGGATATTTCACCTCAGATGAATGAAGGGAAACAAGAGCGTTCAAACTGTCAACTCAAGTTGAACAAACAAGCATATTCTATGACAGAGATTGTTTCAGTCACTCACTATGTATTTTTAACGTTAAAATTGTGTAATATTTTTTAATTTGATTATGTAGGCAGGCCTACTTATCCATTTGATTGCGAGTGCAGTGTGCTTCCAGATATTAACTCCGCCCACACGCTCTCCTGATTGGTTGTGATTTATGATTGATTTGGTTGCAAGTGCAGTGTGCTTCCAGATATTAACTCCGCCCACACGCTCTCCTGATTGGTTGTGATTTATGATTGATTTGGTTGCAAGTGCAGTGCTCTTGCAGAGACTCCGCCCACACGCTTTCCTGATTGGTTGTGATTTATGATGATTTTGTTGCAAGTGCAGTGCTCTTACAGAGACTCCGCCCACATGCTCTCCTGATTGGCTGTGGATTTGTGATTAATTTGGTTGTAAGTGCAGTGTACTCACAGTGAGACTCCGCCCACACGCTCTCCTGATTGGCTGTGATTTGTAATTGACTGTTGCTGTATTCTTATCGCATCATCTAGTTAGAACATGGTGTTAGCTAAAATACTTGAAGATTCCTTAAGATTTGTAAGTTAATAATTGTATAATTTAACAGCACATTCCCAATCACGGTTCTCGGATGTCGGTTTATGGTCACATGACATGCAGGTATTTTTTTAAGTGATTTTATTTTTTATGAATTTATTTTTAATTCTACATTTTAATGTTTAATCTTATTAAACTTAATTATTAAACTTAATTATCAAACTTAATTTAATTTAATTAATTTAATTTAAACTTAATTTAATCTTAGCTCTCAACCCCCAATTTCTGAAACCATGCACTTAATTTTTCTTATTTAAACTTGTTTAAAAGTGTTTTTCTTCCTACCGCTTACATTGACATTATGGCAGAACTCGCTGCAAACTTTCCGAACTGCTCTAAAAGTGATTTGGATCTCCTTTTGGCATCTTATTTAGAGAGCTGGTCATATATGACTCTGCTGGAGGGAAGTCTCACGGTTCAGAAGGCAGCAGATTTAGTCATTTCGCTCAGACACTGATGGCTGATCATGTGGGAATTTAGGAGACTTTTTGCCCAGTCGAGGGAAAAAGAGGATGATAATTCACCAGCCACCAGTCAGGTGGGAAAAACAAACTCCTTCCTTTTGGCACCTCAATCTCATCCCTTGATTTTCTCCCCTGTTCAGTCATCATTTGCTCATACTCGCGTCGTTTTCTAAACGTGAAACACCACAGGAGAACGTTTTGAAGAAACTTCATAGTGATTACGGTCTTGTTAGGCTCCAAAAAGCACCATAAAAGTGTCATAAGAGTAAATACGACAGCGCTTTTATGCAGAAATAGGGATGGGCAACGATTAATCGCGATTAATCGTCAGCATGTGGATGTAGTGTGTATAATTAATTTTTATATATAAATACACATACATGCATGTATATATTTAAGAAATATTTGCATGTATATACTTTATATATATTTATACATAATTAATATTATATAAAAATTAAATATTTGACATATTAATAACACATTTTTTTAAATACATACAATATAAATATAAATTAAATATAAATTAAATTAAATATAAATTAAATATAAATATATATAAAGTATATACATGCAAATATTTCTTAAATATAAATATATATTTAAGAAATATTTGCATGTATATACTTTATAAATATTTATACATAATTAATATTACATATAAATATAAATATTTGACATATTAATAACACATTTTTCTTAAATATATACATGCATGTATGTATTTAAGAAATATTTGCATGTATATACTTTATATATATATATTTATTTGTATTTATTTGTATATACTTATTAATAACACATTTTTCTTAAATATATACATGCATGTGTGGGTATTTATATATACAAATTAATTATACACAATACACACACATATATTATGTAAACACAAACTTTTATTTTGCTAACGATTAATCACGATTAATCGTTGCCCATCCCTATGCAGAAATTCCCTCTAAAGTAATGCAGAAATTAACTACTATCACTCTAAAGGATGTGCCACTTGTACACAAGGTAATAGGTTACTGCTTGGAGATTTTCCTAACATGTTTTGTTATTTGTTTGACTGTTTTTCTTGCGTTTTTCGAAATTCTGGGGGAAAATGTACTGTATAATGTACAATAGATGTAAAGATTCTCATTTAAGGCGAGTGAATCACATAAACACAAAAAATGAATGTCTATCTAGGTGGATGGTTTGACAATTACTAGTGGGATCGCTTTGACAGAAGCAATTGAAAGTCAATTTCAGCCGGTGTAACACGTCTCTGTCTGAAGATACGGGGCGGGAGGTAATATTGACTTTTCCAACAGCTGCAGATTCATCTCCATAAAAGATCTTGCCGACCGGAACGATGGCCTGATCAGTATACATCATTTTTACAGCTTTGCATATAAAGATGCAGGAAATGAGAAATAGGCGTAAGTCGCAGTGCAAGTTTGCTATTCGAGAGTTTGTTTAAACAAGACACGAGTTCTCAAATGCAAATTTAACATCAAAATGGGATTGCCAAAGTGTTTTATGTGGGTTTGGTTTGGTTGCAACACCTCTAATTTTTTAACAAATCGCATTTTCAGGAAGTCAGATTAAGATTTTCATGGCTTTCACACAGTCAGGTCACATATCTGCGATGCCTGAATCAAGAATAATTCATTTCAACCTTATCTTTCATCCTCAAGAAAGTACATCCAGAGCTTTGACTTGATCTTTCGAGCGATTAAATACAGCACTAAAGTCTCCTGAGGTTAAAAATCTGTGTTCTTGCAGACTTTGGAAAGTATTATTTCGTCGGGTCTTAAATAAAACAGACAGCAGGTCAACGCTCAAATGTTGACATGCTTTGAACCTGATATTGTTCGTTAGAATGATGTGTGGAAACGACTTTACTGGCAATTTGGGCCAATTATGCAGCATGAGCCGTGTCAGTGTGAATCAGCGCTGTCGTGTCTCATGATTCAGCTCCAGCGGATCAGATGTTGTTAGTGTGTTTGGTTTGGCTGTTCTGTTCAGAGGCAAATCACCATTTTGATAAAACACCTTTCACAAATTAAAGCCCTATTCGGACGGGACCAGTTTAACATGGAGAGTTGGGATAAAGTAATTATTACCAGAGCTTCTCTGTGATTTTAGTCCCGTCCGAATGTGCATCTCGTTAATTATTACAGACAATGCCAGTAAAGATTACGGCGATCTTTCATCTTCAGTAAAAAGGTCTGGATAAATGACTTCAGGTATACTAATCCTGTGCGACTAGACCAACTGTAAACATGTAAGTAAATATTTAGTCAATTTAGTCACGGTTTTTCAAGAATGGACATGCTGCACTCAAAAAAAATTATATTTTGGCTTTAATTTAATTTTTATTTCATCAGCAGGTTCCACATAACTGGGTTAAGTTAAACAAACATAATTTGTTCATGTAACTTCAACATCATGAAATTGAGTCATTTTAACCGACCCAATTTAAGTAGTCTCAACGTGAATTTTTAAAGGCTTCCTGCATGATTCAGGTATTTTTTTACATTCATTCATCCAATAATATTTCTTTTATTTTAGTGACGCATAAGTAAGGGATAATCCACGGCTAGCCATGCATTAAAGGATTTTAATGCACGGCGTAGAGGCGATGGATGGATGGATGGATGGATGGATGGATGGATGGATGGATGGATGGATGGATGGATGGATGGATGGATGGATGGATGGATGGATGGATGGATGGATGGATGGATGGATGGATGGATGGATGGATGGATGGATAGATAGATAGATAGATAGATAGATAGATAGATAGATAGATAGATAGATAGATAGATAGATAGATAGATAGATAGATAGATAGATAGATAGATAGATAGATAGATAGATAGATAGATCTCAAAGGAGGTGTTTGGGAAAATGAATCGTCGTCGAACGAATCATTTGGGAGTCGTTGAGCAAATGCATATTATTATAAGACAAATAAAGTGCTTTTTATCCTTGCATGCACGTTAAACTGTTTTTGGGAACTCCTAAAACAAAAATAGGAACATTTCAAATGCTATGATAGGGGCTCTTTAAATTGCATTCATTGCTTTTTTTTCCTTTCCTCCGCCACTTTGTGATTTATTATCTGATCCAAGCGCAGAATGTCGGTGCATTTCGCTGGAAGATACGCTGTAAACACCTGAAGTATCTTATGACCTCTTGACTCGACATTCGTTTACATAACTTCAATTCAGCTTTAATGATGAGCATGCAGCAGAAGCAGTCCAAAGATGCGTCTGGTTGAATTAAAAGCAGTTTTCCAGAAGCCAATGATCACTCCCCTGTCTTTGGTGTTTTGAGCAACTGCTTTGAATAGTCGTGATTAATGCTGAGCGAATCTGGTTTGGATTCAGAAAACGAGGCAAGTGCAAAGCTGCGCAGATGTGGTTGGGATTAAACACAAAATATGAAGACAACGTTCCTGAAGGCACCATGTAACATTCCAGTCGTGGGATTTTTGTGAACTTTATAAACTCTAATTGGAAACAGTGCATTTGTTTGTCTGAAATAATATTGTGGTTTTGATTCCAGTCATGGAAGAACTCATTCTTATGTGGCTTGACTCAGAACATATTGTTTTACTATTACGAAACGTCAGAGGAACATAAGATCATCACCATTTTATTTTTTAGACACATTTCAGGATGAAATAACTCATGCATGCTCCAGCAGTGTAAAAATAACCTGTTGCTGTGCATTAACAGTGTAAGTTTTTTTTTTTTTTTTTTTTCCGGAAATTTCACATTGTGAATTCCAAGGCGAGGTGGGAAACTGCACTTTATCTGGGATCTTGCCCAGACCAGAAGGGGAATTATCATATAACAACAAGTTCTCTGATGACTATTTAATGGACTTGGGAAGTTGCTGTTGATACTGATACTATGTGTTACTATAATAAAGCCATCAGGAATAACACAGCAGGGTTATTTTCCTCATTTTCAAATTATTTTACCTATCTATTTATTTTACAAGTCAGATTAGTGTTGATTGTTACATCAAAGTCATTCCTGAATTGCAAACATTAATAGTAATAGTATATTGTTGATTTGTCCAGATCTGATTCACTGATTATCATAACAAGAGCAATGTTTAAAGGGATACTCCACTTTTTTTTGGAAATAGGCTCATTTTACCACTCTCCCAGAGTTAAACAGTCGAGTTTTACCGTTTCCGAATCCATTCAGCCGATTTTCTGATATTTAGAAGAATATGAGTAACCAGACAGTTTTTGGTCTCATTGACTTCCATAGTATATTTTTTTCCTACAATGGAAGTCAATGAGACCAGAAACTGTCTGTTTAATGATATTCTTCTAAATATCAGAAAATCAGCTGAATGGATTTGGAAACGGTAAAAGTCAACTGTTTAACTCTGGGGGAGTGGTAAAATGAGCCTATTTCCAAAAAAAAGTGGAGTATCCCTTTAAGATGCCTTTATTGTGGCATTTTTATTATGCAGAATGAAAAGGGCAGAATTCTTAAAAGCAAGTAACTGATTATTAAGAAAATAAAAATTAAGACTTAGATAGATGCAATAGATGCAATTTTACTGGAATGTGAATCCCGTGATAGAACAGATCATTAACATATAATATAGTTAAAAAATCTGGCTTGTTAGATTAGTCTCTATTGATAGATGACATAATTACTCATTGCATACATAATTAATTATACATTTTGACTCATTTTCCACTCCTCACTATATCTTCTTTTCTCTCGAACATGGTAGATCCACTACAAATAGGAAAAAGAGGCTACAAATTGCAAGAGCTCACCAAAAATAAAGTGTAACCTTGGAGGTAAAACTTTATTTTGTTAGTCCACTTTAGACATTCAACTAACTATAAGTAACTTTGCCACATGTCAACTAACTATCATTCAATTATTAGTAGACTGTCAACTTAATATCTGCTAACACTTTATTTTGTTGGTCCCCCAACAGACATTCAACTGACTGTAAGTAACTTAGCAACTACAAGTCAACTTGTTCTCCTAACCTGAACCCTAACACCTAACCCTAACCTAACAGTCTACTACAGCCTACTAATACTCTAATGACACTTAGTTGACATGTAGTTGAAAAGTTACTTATAGTTAGTAGAATATCTAAAGTGACTATCGAAATAAAGTGTAACCATATTGGATAGTTGAAGGCTGGAAAAATGTGGCCTGATCTGATGAGTCTCGATTTCTGTTGAGACATTCAGAATTTGGCGTAAACAGAATGAGAACATGGATCAATCATGCCTTGTTACCACTGTGCAGGCTGGTGGTGGTGGTGTAATGGTGTGCGGGATGTTTTCTAGGCACACTTTCGGCCCACTTTTATCGTTTAAAAATGCCACGGCCAACCAGAGCATTGTTTCTGACCATGTCCATCCCTTTTTGGCCACCATGTACCCATCCTCTGATGGCATCCAGCAGGATAATGCACCATGTCATGTCCAAAAAAAAAATAAAATAAAATTCCTGGATCTATTCTGCCATCTGCGTCCAATCAGAACGGTGAGTTTATACTCCATTATACGTCACCATCTGTTTCAAACGGATTCAACTTTTGTCAGCATTGACACAAAACAGATGAGAAGCACAAGGAACATCAATAAATCAGCTTGAATCCGGCCTGTAGCGGCCGCACACGTGTTATAGGTGAAAAGGACAGCGGCACAGCGCTTAGCAAAACCAGCGAGTTGATTAACAGTGCAGGAATCCACACAGAAGGAAAAACCGGGAGAGATTCCAAGAGAACTGAAGCTGCACACACACACACACAGACGATCAGAGATGATTCAACACCCTAACACCCAGAGATTTCACATGTGTTGATCTAAACCGCTTTCTGGACTGCAGAAATGCCCACGAGAACTATAGGTAAAGATTTAGCATTTAATATACTTCCTTTTCTCTCCCTCTTGACTTTCTTTCTACTTTAAATGCCAAACATAAGATGCTGTTTTTGCTTAGTGATTTGCATAAAAAGCAGCGTAACAGTATCATGCACTGTACCTGTGCATATATTAACTCCTATAACTTCACGGTCATGACAAGGAATGCCATCACCATCCACTTTCCCTTCACTATTAGCATTAAATCAATCAGCATCAAGCATCATTACTCCAGTCTTCAGTGTCACATGATCCTTCACAAATCACTCTAATATGATGATTTTATGCTCCAAAAACATGTATGATTATTATCCATGTTAAAAACAGTTTTTTACATTTTTATTTCAGGATTCTTTGATGAATAGAAAGTTCAAAAGAACAGCTTTTATCTGAAATTGAAAGCTTTTGTTACATTAAACACTACCCTTTAAAAAGTTTGGGGTCAGTAAGAATTTGTATTTTATTTTTGGGGGAAATAAATAAGAAGTCAATACTTCTATTCATCAAGGATGATTTACATTGATGAAAAGTTACAGTAAAGACATTTTTAATGTTAGAAAAGATTCTAATTAAATAAATGTGACACTGAAGACTGGAGTAATAATGATATATCCGATATATCGGTCTGGCTCTAGTTGGAACAACATACAAAACAACAACATGCGTTAAGCAACACACACTTGAACAGAACATCAGTGATATAAAAACACTGCAATACTTCGAATTTCTAATGGAAACACTGGAAAGCCACAGCCATAAAAGAAATCTGGACTGAAGATGTGAACGAAAAGACATCATAAACGCCACCCGAGTGACGCTCTGAGACAGCGCAGATAAATCTCGCACAACGACACGCCACATGAGAGTGTGTTTCTGACCGTAAGAAAAGCTTGACATTCACTTGGCCTAGTTTGTTCCTCAAAACCACAACCTCCAGTCGCCCCGAATAGAGATCATTAAGTCTGGTTTTCAACTATTTATTCCCCAATCGAACCGTAAGTGGGGTCGGGTTCACTCGGCCTGAATTCAACATGCTTGAAATGCTTTGTGACCTGGTGGAACAAAGAGGTCAAATCCTCTGGTCTGGTCACAGAGATCAAGCCCATTTCAGAAGCTGGAAAAGAGTAAAACAGCAGGAGTCGTGAGTCGTTTAGTCATGAACTGTTTGTCATGCACCGTTTGAATAGTCAGAGTCGGAGTGGGAGAGATAAAGACTGCACTGTATATAGTGCTTGTGCCTCGGTGAATTCCTTCCAGTGCATTTTAATTGTCTGAAGAGGTTTGGAGAAGCTCAAGAGGTCTGTAATCGCACGCCTGAGGGTCTGACTGATAAATGCCTGCCAGAACTCATGATTTCAGACCAGTGGCTGTACGTTTACATGCACAGCTTTTGTTTCAATCAGACTGAATTCATTGTGACTGGCTAAATCTTAAAGGAGTAGTTCACTTTAAAAAACAACTTTTGCTGATAATTTCCTCGCCCCCATGTCATCCAAGATGTCCATGTCTTTCTTTCTTCAGTCGAAAAGAAATTAAGGTTTTTGATGAAAACATTCCAGGATTTTCTCTATATAATGGACTTCAATGGGGTCCAAATGAGAGTTTCAGTGCAAACTGTTCAAAGGGCTTTAAACGATTCCAGACTATGAATAAGGGTCTTATGAAAAAGGTGACAAATATAAAGTGACAGAGAATATAGAGTTTGTCCAGTATAAAAACCATTACGTCCATGGAGAGTCGTGTGTGTGTTTCTGTATGTTGTAACGGGGGCTGAAATGTAAACAGAACTGGTTTCTATTATAGGCGAGTTTAGTACTGAAATAGCAGACATCCGTCTATAGTTCACAGCGAGAGATCAGAGGGAAACCCGGGAAAGATCAGGGTGGCCTGGGGTTGAAAAACAAGACCATGATCTGCAGTCAATGTTGGGGAAGTTTCCAACTAAAATTAGCCTTTCCAGTCACAAACTAATTTTGCATCAAGTTTTGTTATTTTATGTTTTAAACTAAATTTATTTGTGAAATTATTTAGAAACAGTCTAAGGAAATATAGATTTCAAGCATTCCACAGCATACATATTAAATATATCTTGGCCCTCTAAATATAACAATATCCCTCCTGCCGTTTTATTGTATTCAGTGTTTTATTTTAGTTGTATTTCGTGTGAATGTGTCTGTTAAATACACTTCTGTTAGCCTAATTGAGATCCTGGGCCAGAATTTAGTTTTATTCATTTACCTTTTGACACGTATCTGTAATTTGTCCAACAAGTCTCGACAATGTTCATTGATTAACATTAGTTAATGTTTTATCTAACAATACATTTGTTACTTTATTTGTTAATCTTTGTTAACATTATTAATAAAAATACAGTCATAAAAAATAAAAAGTCATTTTTACGGTAAAAAAACGGCAGCTGTGGTTGCCAGAACTTTACTGTCAAAAATACGGTAGCGACCATATTGGTTTTTCAGACTAACCTTCAAATTTATAGTCATAAACCATATTTCATTATCTGATATACTGTTAATTTATCAATCTATTGAAGTATTAACTTCTGTTTTAAACCATTGTAATACACTGATAACCACCAATCACAGCAATGATGAGAGTCACATGATCAATCAAAGCTCAAAGCAAGCAGATTTTCCACAAAACATAATGTAAAGAAGCAGCACAGTGTCATTCATACTATTAAACGCCATCATGGTAACACACATGAAAATACAAAAAAAAAACGCAATAAACATTAATTTAACACCATTAAATGTAACATAAAACTCTAATGAACATAACTGATTAGACAAAAACTAAGAAGAAACACGTTATTTCAACAAAAATACATCAAATGTGAAGTTTTACGCAGGGAATTGTGGGAATGTCAATTTGCATTTTTTTCACTGTAAATTCTACAATGAGTTGTTCTTTTTCACTTTTTTCACTTTAATTTAGAATACAGTAATTTAACGGTATTTTACATTTAATTTTACATTAGTTAGATCTATCACAGTTATTTGCCGTATATTTTACGGTAAACAGTTTTGCACTGCACAATCATTGTTTACAGTGAGTCAGTCATTGTTAATAATGTATTAGTAAATGTTAACGAAGATTAATAAATGCAGTTTAATTAATAATTAACTATATGAAACTTATAGTAAAGTGTTACCGTAGATTGTTTGGGAGAAACGGGTCTGTGATCAGAACAAAAGGTCAGTTTGCAGCAGATATGCCAAGGAGAGACCCATGTATCCCATGATCCCCCTGAGTCCCAGTCAGAGATGACTTTCACATGACACTTTACATGCAGGAGTCAGTTCGAATCCTCTTCCCTCCATCCGCCACCGTCCAAGAGCTGTGGGGGTTTAAAGACTGTTTTACTTGGAACTTGTTCACGGGAAAGCCTCCCATTAAATACTTTGTGAAAGATTGTTCTCAAAACCCTATAATGATTTATGTGCTCGTCAAGTCTTGAATGTAATTTTAAGTGGGATAAACAGGAAAAATGCTTCTTGGTTTTAAGTAATCTTTGAAATCTGAGCACCAATTGAGTTCTTGGCTTACTCGCTGATTCCCTGTCCATTAGAGTTTCCTTTGGTCTGAACCTCAGCGGGAAAACAATGTCTCGGGGAAACAGTGCATTTGATGATGATGGAGTAAAAGTATCAGTATCACAGAAGCTTCATTGTTGATTTCAAAGGCTCAGAACTGGAAAAATACATGTTGATTTTGTTTTTTGTAATCCGAAACATTTGCATTTAATAAAATTAAACACAACTGCACATATATTGAGGCCCAAAATGTGGACACGACATCGTTTTCAAAGAAGTTGTCATTTACATCAACCCGCATTAATACGCAGTCGAGCGCCATCATAACTCATCATCACATGACGTGAAGCATTTTCTGGCGCGTAATGTGACGTTTGAGAACCTAAAATCCTGTTTCGTCCAGTCGACATGCCAACACATAACCCGGCGTTATCAGAAATCTCAACTTAGGCCGGATTTTTACAGCAAGTTTAAGTTTTATAAGCTGAAATGTTTGCCTTGCTCTGTTCTGTGATTCACATTCATGACTCTCCTGTTCGAACTCGTTCATCAAAATGAACAAATCTTTTTGAGTCATTTGGTTCATTTAACGACCGAAATGAACGAGTTGACTCGGGAAAAGATTTGTTCATTTTGATGAACGAGTTCGAACAGGAGAGTCACGAACGTGCATCACAGAACAGAGCAAGGCGAGTATTTGAGCTTATAAAACTTAAACTTTGTTATTTATTTTTTAAATGAGTGACCGTTTCGCTTGATAAGACCCTTATTCATCGTCTAAAACCGTTTAAAGCCCTTTGAACAGCTTGCAGTTTGCACTGAAACTCTCATTTGGCCCTTGAACCGTTTGGACCCCATTGAAGTCCATTATATGGAGAAAATGCTGGAATGTTTTCATCAAAAACCTTAATGTCTTTTCGACTGAAGAAAGAAAGACTTGGACATTTTGGATGACATGGGGGTGAGTAAATATCAGCAAAAGCTTTTTATTAAAAGTGAACTACTCCTTTAAATATAAACATTAGGTGCTGTATTGCATGCATCTTTTATCTTAAAGTATATCTTGGATGACGTGGGATTATGAACTACTCTTTTAATTGTGTTCACCTCTCATGGTTGTGTCAAGTCCACATGTCATCAAACACCCACATCACACTGAAATGAGATTTCTAGATTTCCGTGTCCAATCTCAGATGAGATTCAACTGCACTTTTCGGCATTAGAAATTCCAACTTTGTGATTCGACTGGAAAGCAGCATGACACTAAAATCTCCTTGACGTCAATTACATTAAAGCCATCGCAAAAATTGTTCCCTTTGATCGTTTATAGGACCGTTTTAAATGTGATTTGTGTGTCCAAATATTTATGTGTAGATCTAATGAAAAAATCTATTTCTAAGTTACATTTAATATAACTATCCCTAAGTTAATGTTGTTGAGAATTTGAAGCACGCCTAACAGGCCACAACCAAATTCATATGTCTCAGAGTTCAGAAATAGTTCAAGACATTGAATCTATTTAAATGTCACGTACAAACGGCCCAGCTTTGATATATAACCTCTATATGTACAAGCAAATACACACTTCATCAGACCTGATCCCTCTGTGATCGCTGGACCATCCACACTGTCATCAAGTTTGGCCATCACTAAAAAATGCTTTGAACTTATTTCCCATAATGTTTTATGTATATCTGGATTATTTTCACATGTGTCTGTCTAATATCAGGTGTCAGTCACAGAGTTGCATAACTGCTCATATGCATACTGTACGTACATGAACATGTTATATAAGGTTCATATCCGTTAGAGGTCATCTCTGTTTGCGAAGTCGTGCGTACATCGCAAAAGGAGCTCGTATTGAATAGATATAAAACTTACGTAACTGACTCGTTTCTGAATAGTGTTTTATGGGTCGATCTGTGTGAGTCTCATAAAAGTCCTCATTTGATTTCTGATTTTAACTTGAAACACACTTGCACTTTTGTTATCGAAACCAGCGTTCATAATAGAGGACAACAGATGGGTGTGATTATTATATATAATTACATACCTCTCTAAATACCTCTTTTTTCACACAAACCGCTCGTTTCGTGTCTTAGGCCATCAATGTGTGCTTACATTTACGAGTCATTAAATCATGTTTAATTTGGACTTCTCTGTGCATGCTCTTTGAGGTGGTGACCATAGACCTCCATTATATGACTGACAGAGTTGAAAAGTTGAAAATACTGCGGAAACAAAGACACCTACATCTTGGATGCCCTTGAGGTAAGATAAAACATATCAAAAATTAATTTCAAAGTGAACTATCCCTTTAAGATCCACTTTCCACGAAAACAAACAACAACAGCTTACGGGTTTGGAGCGACAAAAAGCCGAGTAAATAATGACAATTTATATTTTTGCATGAACTATTTTTCAAAAATATGTTTTCTTCTTAGTGTTGTAAATGCTACTGCATCAAAGGGTTAAACGGACAGAGTGAGGAGCTTTCGGCTGGCAGAGACACGAGAACGGGGAAAACAAGGCAAAGAGAGGCAAATATTTGAAGAAGACTGGCATACAGGATGGGAGGGTGATTTATGGCTTTTATATCCACCTTTCCTAAATATCCCTCTTTACCTCAAAGTGAAGACAATTAGTGGTGACTAACCTCGCTGTTAAACCCACGGAACAAAGAAAGAAGGATGACGTTAGAGATCCACTTCCATTACTGAAGTATTAATACTAGTATTGCATCTCATTCTCAACCATTGATGTATTATACAACTTTATCAGCCCAGTGTCCAGTATTAAAATGAGTGAGGTCTGCCAGAAAAGTGTTTTAAAGCTGATTTGATGCTTTTCTTTTCAGCTGACAGAATCAAATAAATGCAACAATAACAGAGTTATTAACTTCATTAATAATATGCTTTCAATATCTTTTTGTGTTTAATGTCAGAGCAAACCTAAGGAATGTGTTTTAGGGCGCTAATAACAAATCAGTTCATCTGTGTTTTCTGTTTTCTTGTTAGATCCTTTTGTCAAACGTGCTTCATGTGTGAAGTGCATGATTGATTTATTAATCAGAAATCCTGTTTCCACTTTTCCAGGACATTTTGTTTAGTCTTTGCCGGAGACAGCGACGGCTCTTCCCAACAATATTCAACACAGGATTCCTCTATTTAACACTCTCTGTCCTGATGCTTAACTCTGACATGTTGGCTTTAGATGTTGCTCTTTTGTTCAGTAAAACCTTCTCACAACCTATAATGAGCTGTGGTTTGTAAAAAAGTATAATCTATCTATCTATCTATCTATCTATCTATCTATCTATCTATCTATCTATCTATCTATCTATCTATCTATCTATCTATCTAAATATTGCTGGGTTGTATTAACCCAACTTTGGGTCAAATATGGACAAACCCTGCGATTGGGTTTAATTGCATTTTTTAATTGTATTTTTAACCCAACGCTTGGGTTTGTCCATATTTGACCCAAATTTGGGTTAAAACAACCCAGCATTTTTAGAGTCTATCTATCCATCCATCCATCCATCCATCCATCCATCCATCCATCCATCCATCCATCCATCCATCCATCTATCTATCTATCTATCTACACTTTGCTGGGTTGTTTTAACCCAACTTTGGGTCAAATATGGACAAACCCTGCAATTGGGTTAAAAATTTAATTAAAAAAATTAACACAATGGCTGGGTTTGTCCATATTTGACCCAAAGTTGGGTTAAAACAATCCAGCAATTTTTAGAGTGTTTTTTTTTTTTTAAATATATTTAATGTTCTTTTATTTTAGAGTGAAAGATGACCCGGTCAGGTGTTACAGTGTGAGCATGTTTATGGTTCTGTACTGTATGGGAATGTGTCAAGCAGACTTCAAGAGGGGTGTTTTCTCTCGGGTCCGGTGGGCGGAGGGTTATCTCGATGTTCTTTAACTATAGGACTGGATTGAGCAGCTGAACACCGGTGGGTTTGACTCCGCGTGCGTGAAATCCGAGGCGGGTTTAAAAGGCTTCGAGCAGAATCACGGACAGTCGAGGAGAGACACTTGAAGATCCGAGTTGAACAACTACTAAAAACCTGCAAGAGCCTTGGGGTAAACGCACAATGGGGATAGTTAATGATTCAACCCTTGTGGGATTTAAATATCCATCATTTTTACTTACACAGATATTTAATCAGTAATTTTTAAGAGTAGCGCGCAACAGGACACCGGCGTTTCCATTTACGCACGGAAAGCGCGCGCATTTCAACGCGTTGGACTGCTGTTGTTTTTAACGAGGCTTACAATGGGACACCCGAGCAACACATCGCACCCGGTTAACTCATCAGACCCGTACGGACGCGATGAAGAGGTCGCCAAAATCGAGATCGCGGTCCTCAGCGTCACCTTCGCGGTCGCCGTGATCGGGAACTGCAGCGTCCTGGTGGCCATTCACAACACCAAGAAGAAAACCTCGCGAATGCACCTGTTCATCAAACACCTGAGCCTAGCCGATCTCGTGGTCGCGTTTTTCCAGGTCCTCCCACAGCTGTGCTGGGAAATAACCTTCCGTTTCTACGGGCCGGACTTTCTGTGCCGGATAGTCAAGCACCTGCAGGTGATGGGCATGTTCGCGTCCACGTATATGATGGTTATGATGACTCTAGATCGATACATCGCCATCTGCCACCCTCTGAAAACCCTCCAACAGTCCACCAGGAGGTCCCACATCATGATCGGGGGCACGTGGATCAGCAGCCTGGTCCTCAGCACCCCGCAGTACTTCATCTTCTCCCTCAGTGAGATCCAGAACGGGTCCGAGGTGCTCGACTGCTGGGGGCACTTCATCCAGCCCTGGGGACCCCGCGCGTACATCACCTGGATCACAGCTGGGATATTCCTCATCCCGGTCGTCATACTGATGACCTGCTACGGATTCATATGCCACAGCATCAGGATGAACATCAGATATAAGACCAAGAAGACTCCGACTGATGGCGCGCACAAGAACGGGCTGATCGGGAAGAACTCCGTGAGCAGCGTCACCACGATCTCCAGAGCGAAGTTACGCACCGTCAAGATGACCTTTGTCATCGTGCTCGCCTATATCATCTGCTGGGCGCCGTTTTTTACCGTGCAGATGTGGTCGGTGTGGGACAAGAACTTCAGCTGGGCCGGTGAGTGAACTTGTTCACATGTTGGGACACATCAATACAGTTTTAGTGTTAAACGCAGGCAGAAAACACATGTTCTCCACATGTGAAATCATATGGAAACTGTTCCAAAACCACATGTTTCCCCTGTGCGCAGTCATGTGTTTGGGCTAAGCGTGCATTTACATATTGTATTTCATTAACAACAGATGAATGGCCATTCATGCGAGTTAAAAATGTAATGCACATTTTATTTTCATATATATTTATATTTTAACAATTAAATATGCAGGGCAACACCAACTTTCATCTAATTTTACTGTAATAAAATGTTTAAGAAATAAAATTGTACAATGCTTCATGCATTAATTGCTTCACTGTAAAAAAATATTTTCATGAACATTTTTTTCTTTTGTCAAATCAACTTAGATCATTTATGTAGTTCAGATAATATTTTGAGTTTCTGGTGATTAAATTAATCTCCTTCATTGCATTAACTTTCAAAGAACTTAAAATTTTAAGGCAACCAGGTTACTTATTTTTTTAAGTTAAACCAACAATATTTTTTGTAAGTGTTGAATATCATTAAATATGTTTTGTAGAATTACCAAAGAGCAAAAAATGTCCTTATCCTGTTTTGGATTGCACTCTGTACAAAGTGAAAATGTGCATTTATATCATTTAATCATATTTCTATCTGATATGACCCTAAATATAATGCTGAACACATACTGTATATTAATAAAGTCTACTTTGGTGTTACTAATATATTTTTGTAGTCTGATAAAAGTGTTACATGTTTCTACATTGCATCAAAATAAGTTAAGCAATTGTCAACTTTTTTATCATGTTGAAAACGACTTAAACATCCAAAGTTGATTGTACTGAAAAAAATGCAAGTTATTTAATTAAGTAATTATGAGGCATCAATGTGGCAGCATAACAAATTTAACCTAAAATCTTACTGTAATAAAAAGTGTATATATTGTTTCAATATAATAAAATGTGTAGTACCTTCAAAATCACATCAGTGCGTGAAGTTTAAGTTTAATGTGCAACAATCGGCTGCTAATGGAAAGAAGTGATAATGCGTTAAATATAGTCTCTCTGATATGATTATATCTTTGAGAAATGAAGTCACGAGACCAGAATAGAGCGTCCAAACATCTGCAGAGGGTTTATGGTGTGTAAATCTGTCATTCCTCGTGAGGTTATGGCATGTGTATATAACCCAATTTCACCCCATCTTCACCTAATGGTTCAAGACAAATGGCTTCAATCGAAACAAATGAGTCATTCATTTAGCTATATTTATGTGTAGTACTATCTGGCACTGCAGAACACCTGGTTAAAAGTGACTAAAACTAAATTATTTATTTGTTATTTATCTATATCTATATCTATATATCTATATCTATATCTATATATATCTATATATCTATATATATCTATATATATATATATATATATATATATATATATATATATATAATATATAATCTGGAGATCTCTTTGACTCTTGAAAATTACAATGACACTGTGTAATATAATCATTTTATAAAGCATATTGTTCCGCCCCTGGATGCTGATTGGCCAATGCCGTGACTTTAGAATCTGATTGGATGATGCATGTTCTAAAATGTTGATACAATGTTACATTCTATATTAATTGCCATTGCTACAGTATGTTGCTTGTCAAGAGAGAGAATGAACGTGTTACTTGTACATCGGTGTATTAAAAAGCATTTAGCCACAGGTATTGTTGACAGTCAAACCAAATATTATTCAGACACCAGATATCATTTTTTTTTTTTACTAGTATCGTTTATTTTAAGTATTTTAAGTAAACTCTGACATATTACACCCAATACAGTAAAACTTATACAAATTTGAGACTGATGATGTTCTGCTGAAGTGTGTTTTCTGTAAGTGCTAATGCTCTTTTTACACAAACACTGAACAACATGAAGCATTGCTTGGTCACTGGTTGAGCTAAACTGGTATTATCTAATTGTGGAGTTAAATTTAACAGATATTCAACATAATTCATGTGAGAGTCGAACAGAAGGACGGACAAAACCAGTCAAATGTCAATTCTGCTCATATTTTAGTAGCATTTTCAGCGAATACACAGTGATAATGTGAGAAATGTTTACAGTGTGTGAATAAACGTTGGTTTGACTGTTTGTGTTTAGATTCGGAGAACACGGCGGTCACTCTCTCTGCGCTGCTGGCCAGTCTGAACAGCTGCTGTAACCCCTGGATCTACATGGTGTTCAGCGGACACCTCCTGCACGACTTCACACACTGCTTCCCCTGCTCCCATCAGCTCCAGCAGAGCTTCCGGAAGGAGGACTCGGACAGCAGCTTACGGAGGAACACACTGCTCACCAAAATCACCAACCGAAGCCCCACGTGCAGCTCGGGAAACTGGAAAGATCTCGATCAGTCCCCTAAATCTGACCGATCGGCTCCGGCCGGCACGTGATGATGCCCCTGGGAGCGTATCTTTATTGATTCGGATAATGCCTTTGACTTTATTGATCTTTATTGATCAGCACTTTGGAGAGACTCTCACTCACTAAATGCTATCTATAGCACGCACTGTGTTTATCGTGCAATTTATACGCGGAAATGAGTTATTACGTGCATCTTTAGTAGTGGTGTCGGGTGCGTGTGTACACGCACATGGACTGCGTATGAAATGCACACGAAACTGTGTATCATATGCACGTAAAAACTCATTTTCGTGTATAAATTGCACTATAATACACAAGAGACATGAGAACAGGCTGAGACCAACCACAGACTCTCTCGGCGATGAGCGGATATACACCAGTTTCATTTATGTAAAGGGGTCATCGAATGCAAAATTCACTTGTATATGGTGTTTGCATACACATGTGTGTATGCAGTGTGTGGACACGACCACCATACAATGAAGAAAATCCATTCACTCCTTTTTTATCCTCAAAAAGCCTAAACACTCTCAATGATCAAGCCATTTGGAGCCATTTTTTGAGCAATATGAGTCATGCTCCGCCCACGACCTGTCCCGTATTAGCATATTTCCCATATTAGCATATTTCCAACCTCAGCCATTTGAATTAGTTCTGCCAAAGCAGCACTTTACATGTCTCCTGTGGAGGGGCAGTTGCTCATTATCATTTAAAGAGACATGCACCTTATTATTATTATTATGTAAAGAGACATCCACCGAAACGGGTCAAAGCTGTTTTTCAGGAGGTAAAAGGGCGTTGTTTTACACAATCATTGAGGAATTTTATCCAAAATATGTTTCAAACTTTACACGAAGACCCTAAAGAATGACACCAACTTGTGGAAAATGGGCATCCGATGACCCCTTTAATACTAAACCGAGTCATCCAGTAAGAGTACAGAGCTGTGAGATGAATATATGGAGAACAGCTCGGATCATTTGATGAGAAATATTTGACTTTTTATTGTTGCCAAGCAGAGTTTGAGACATTGTTGAGATCTATTTGGAAAACCTTCTGAAGTCTGTCTTTGTCTCGACTACAGCTGAAGTCTTCATTGTTGTCGTCAGAGAGAAGTTTGAATGTTTTTTTAATAATGCTTTTGTAATGAGTCTCTTCTGCTCACCAAGACTGCATTTATTTGAGCAAAAGTACAGTAAAAAAAATCAGAAAAATTATTACTATTTAAAACAGATGTTTTTAACTGAATATATGCTAAAATGTAATTTATATCTTGTGATCAAACCTGAATTTTCAGCATCATTACTCCAGTCTTCAGTGTCACGTGATCCTTCAGAATCACTTATGATTCATATTTGCAGAAACTTTGATACACTAGCATTAAACAAATATTGTTTAGTCACAAAGGATGCATTAAATTGATTAAAAGTGGCAGTGAAGGCATTTATTATGATGTTACAAAAAGATTGCATTTAAAATAAATGCTGTTCTTTTGAACTTTCTCCTGAAGAACGAATCACGGTTTCCACAAAGTGAACTGCTTTCAACTGGCAATCATCAGAAATGTTTCAAATCATCATATTAGAGTGATTTCTGAAGGATCACCCGACACTGAAATACTGGAGTAATGATGCTTTGATCACAGGAATCAATTACATTCGGAGTTCTAAATTATTGCACAATTTTTACTGTATTTTTTTATCAAATAAGAAGAGCCTCGGTGAGCACAACAGACTCTTTCATAAAACGTAAGATATTTTTAATTTAAATGTATCGTCGTTTATTGCATTGAAACATTTTACAAAAGGCACTTGAGGTTGTGTTACAGGATAATGCGAATATATTCACACCGCATGCAACAGCCTCTCGCGCCGTCGTGTTGCTTATATAGATCATTGTCTATTATGGAAACAGTGGGAACATGGAAAACGCAGTAAATCTCCTCAGGGACTTCGGCACAATGAGTCCTGCGAGGCATTTCCTGAGATAAGCGTCTACTCAAGCCTGGCGCTCGGTGTGTTCTGGCCCAGCTTACCCGCACCTCGTGCCAAAGTAAAGCAGACTGACACCTGCTGCTACACACACACACACACACAGGGCGAAATATAGCAGTTTCAGGAAAAGAAATGAATGTTGCACTAAATAAACTATAGGAAACGGTCTGCTTAATGAAATATTAACGTCACGTCGGCGGCATGAAACCTTATCAGATTGCTCTTATAAATGAATGTTTGTACATGCATGGCCAATCACGTCTTTACTGTAGCCCGATCTCACGAAATTGCGTATCTTTAGCACGATTTTTTCTCGTACCAAAAATAGTTTTTGCTTGCAAATGATACGCACTTTATGACATGTAATACACACGCACTCCACACCCCTTCCTATCCAAGGCACAATGCGTATATGCACGCAAACACACTTTTGGCGCATAAATGGTGCGAGAAATTAAATTCGTGCGATAGATTCGCACTTTCACGATCTGTCAGGTTTAGAACTCTTTTCAGGTCTTTTAATGTACATATGCTGTTTGTGTATATATTGAAATGCACAGCTATAACAGAAAATCTTATTAAAATTTTGGGTAACACTTTACAATAAGGTTTATTCGTTAATATTATTTTAGGCCTATTAACTAACATAATGCATTATTACCAATACATTTGTTGCAGTATTTGGTAACGTTAGTTAAAAATACAGCTGCTCAATGTTAGTTCACAGTATGTTAACACGATTTTAATCATGTATTAAATGTTGAAATTAACGATTAAAATGTGCAGTTCATTATTAGTTCATGTTAACTAATGTTAACTCATGAACTTTACTCTAAAGTGTTATCAAATTGTCTTTGCGTGCGTTCAGGTTTTGTTAAAGTCGATATTGAAATGCGTTTATGAAACTTTTAATGTGTTGTACCACTCACAAATGTCTCAGTGTATCTGTGTGCCAAATACAATAAATCAAACCTTCAAGAAATATTAGTTCTGGATCTGTGGCGAGAATGTGTTTTTAGCAACCGATCGCCGTTTCTAGCGCTGCCATTCAAATGCAACTTTACACACACACACACACACACAGCTGCGAGTTTGACTGGCTTTTATTAGCATTTTATTGTTGTACAAGCGTGACTGAAATGCTTTCAGTTCCAGTGTTTTGATGAGAGATCAATTTCTGCTCTATTACACGCACCTAATGAAAAACAAAAGTGGACTCTAATATTTCTTCTTTGTTCGTGTTTGTGCGAATGACTCTTCATCACAGTGCAGATTGCCTACTAGGATCCTTTCCAAACATCCGATAATAGCTGGAGAGTTTCCTGTTTGTTTCCTGTTCGAGGACGCATGTTCTCTCTCTCCAGAACTGACCAACCTTTCTCCAGTCCGCAAGTCCAGAGACGAGACAGCTGCGGTGTGTGTGTGTGTGTGTGTGTGTGTGTGTGTGTGCGTGTGAGAAAGAGTTACAGTCTCCCAAACTTCTCACATCAGACTCGCATGTTTATGAATGTTCTCTCTCTCCTGCCACCTCTGACCTTAATGTATCCCAGACGCGTGAAACTGGAACAACAGAACGAATGATTTCAGTGTATGGTGTCCGAGAGATGATGTTGAAGAGATGTGATGTAAAAGCTAAGACCATATCGTGTTTTCTTAATCATGTCCATGTAGTTTTCCCAGAAAAAAAATACAAACAATTATGTGTCTCGTACACAAAATAAACACAAACCGTTCTTTCTATTCATTATTCTAAAAAAATGAGCTTTATGTCAGAGTGTGTGCGGCTGCAGTACCGAACGCTTCCGCTAGAGGAAATTCGCTTCCATTCGTTTCCGATACGCTAGACTATTTTATTCAGGATAATGTAACGTTTTCAAATCATGTCCGAGATTTTTTTTCACATAGCACGTGCCAAAAGCTTTACCACACTCTTAGAAAAAAGGGTTCTATGTAGCATAGGGTTCTTTACTCAACTGCAAAGGACCTTTTATGCAAAAAAATGATGATGTAATGACAAGAAAGAGCCCTTTTGGGACAAAGGTTCTTTAGGCTGTTATTCACATTATTCTGCAACATTTTGCAATTAGCATTTTGCAATTAAATTATTGTTTATTAAACTGTTGTAGTAACTTAGTATCACATTTTAATCGTGCTGATTTTTGGAGGATAAAAAAAACTGAAATGGCACTCTTTGTGATATTGATTAATAGCATTTTTTAACCCCCATATCTTAAATTTTGCGATAATTCACATGCATTGTATTTTAGGGGTTCCAAATACGTAGCGCTTTAGAACCGTTTAAGGTCCTATATAGAACCTTTTCTTCTAAGAGTGCAATTTTCGTATAATTCCGATTCCGAAAAAAATGTTTTGGTCAAAAGTAACTAAACGGCACAGAAGGGGTTAGTTAACCTGTCCAGCGATTTGATTTTCCTCAGAAGGATTTCTTGTACCAGCCTCACTCAGTCAAAAACCTCATAAGTTGCATAAAGCCAATCAGATTAGAACATGGCAAAAAAATTGTGTTTTTTTTTTTTTCAGTTTTGCGCTTTAACTGGACTGTGAAGCTGAAACTAACAACCCTTCCGAAACCATCAATCCTGACTAGTGGAAACCAGCGAGTGGCCCGAGGCCGGTTTAATCAGTTCTGTTCTCCAGCAAGGTTATTTAGGACTTGTCAAACACTCTCTCTTCAAGGTATCAAAGCAAACCAGGGTCCGATTAATATTTCCTGCAGCTATAATTCCTCATGTTCTCTTCAGAACCATCAGATATAATGCAACCGCACAGGTCTGCAGTGCTTCCCAATGACGAACAGTCCTTTGTTCCCGAAGCTGAAGCAGAACTGGAGACATTACTAAAACCGAGAGCTGAGAGACCCTCATCTGTCTGACGTTTACACTCAGAATTAGTCAGTTTGACACTTTTTGGATTATTTTTCTGCCGAACATGCTGAACTCTTTAGCTATTAATGAATGATTATGCTTGTGTTGTTATTTAAGAAAATATTTCTATAAAAGGGTATTTTAGAAATCTGTTGATCAAATTCAGACATTCCAGTTTTATTAATTTGCGCTTGATTATTTATGCAATTGTACACAATTACTAAGGAATAGAATGGAAATGGGTCTTTATTGACATAAATTGAAAAAGAAGCAGTGAAATGGTTTTGAAATATTGAGACATAAAATAAATTGGTGACAGGTTATGACGTATTGGTTTATGTCAAGGTGTCATTACAAAGACATCTTAAACAATGTCATATTTGCCTTAAAAGTGTCATAACTGAGCGAATGACACTTAATGACCGTTGTCATAAACATGCATAAACCTTACTTCATATTCATGATGTGTCGTATCATGATTAAGAAGGTGTCATGTCAGTCTTGTTATGCACACCTCTTCAAGTAAAGTGTTACCAAGAAAAATATTTTAAAGCAAAATGTTATTTTATAGAAATGTATTGCATTATTTGTAAAGTTCATGATCAATTATAAAGCCACATTATAGATGCACACTTGATGACTGACAACAATGAATTATGTTTGACATTATCATAATAAAGAGGGAGGGGGGATTGGCAAAGTCTTGTTGCATTAATCTTAATTGTGCAATGTGTTATCAGGCATCAGTAGGGGAGGATCGTAACTCCATTACACTGGCGCGCACACGTGAAAGAAGCCCTTTAAATGCACATCTGGATTTTGAATACTGGGTCTCTGTCTTGTCTTGATGGAGATTAATTGCTTCTTCTGTTCAATATAACAGACTCCTTTCCATTCGCCCTTCCCAGATGAATCTGTCTGATGTGGTCCAGTACGTTCTGTATGTATAGATCTCAATCTGAGGTCTGGGATTGACTGAAGTCAGGCGCTATTTCTGCATTTATAACTTTTTATAACGCTAATTTATTATGTTAAACACATAGATTCTCTCAGACATGACAAGGAGCATGAAATCCCAAAACAAGGTCCAACCAGAGTTATATCACACTATCTGACCCAAGCCCAGGGCTCTGTATTCTCATATTATGAACTCCAGCTGTTATGACTATTAAGCGATCAGGAGACTCCTCCATTGTGTTTGGACAAGAGTCGACGCTTGCACAAGCATCAAAGCTTTCGTAACCACCATCTTTTCCAGTGATGCATGTTGTTGTGGAAAAGATTTCTCTTACTCTTGAACTCATCTGTGGATGTTCTGAGCTCAGTGATGCGTTTGGGACATTAGGCTTTGATTTTCACTTGTTTACGCCGCAACGATCTCAGAGAAGATCTGAAGGTTTATGTCACTTTCTGTTGTGTAATTTATTAGAACTGTAAAATGTATTCCTATTCAACACTCAAAATGCATAGCAACGCCCTAGCAACCACCCAGAACACTTTAGCAACTGCATAGCAACACCATAGTAACCACCCAAAACACATCAAAATGTATGGTGCATAATGCCCTAGCAACCATCCAGAAAACTTTAGCAAACACAAACACACATACCCTAGCAACCACCCTGAATACCTTAGCGACTGCATAGCAACACCTTAGTAACACCACAATTTTTTGCAATAGCAACACCCTAGCAGCCACGTAGAAAACCTTATCAAAACAATACAAACCACCCAGAACATCTTAGACAGTGCATAGAAACACCCTAGCAACCACCCAGAACACTTTAGCAACTGCATAGCAACACCATAGTAACCACCCAAAACACATCAAAGTGTATGATGCATAATGCCCTAGCAACCATCCAGAAAACTTTAGTAAACACAAAACACACATACCCTAGCAACCACCCTGAATACCTTAGCGACTGCATAGCAACACCTTAGTAACACCACAATTTTTTTGCAATAGCAACACCCTAGCAGCCACGTAGAAAACCTTATCAAAACAATACAAACCACCCAGAACATATTAGAAAGTGCATAGAAACACCCTAGCAACCACCCAGAACACTTCAGCTGCATAGCAACACCATAGTAACCACCCAAAACACATCAAAGTGTATGATGCATAATGCCCTAGCAACCATCCAGAAAACTTTAGTAAACACAAACACACATACCCTTGCAACCACCCTGAATACCTTAGCGACTGCATAGCAACACCTTAGTAATACCACAATTTTTTTTGCAATAGCAACACCCTAGCAGCCACGTAGAAAACCTTATCAAAACAATACAAACCACCCAGAATATATTAGAAAGTGCATAGAAACACCCTAGCAACCACCCAGAACACTTTATCAAGCACATAGCAATGCTCTTACCATTCAGAGCACTTTATCAACACAGTAAAACACACAAAACACATTAGTAAATGCATAGCAACACCCTAGCTACCAGCCAGTGCAAAGCATTGCCCTAGAAACCACATAGCATCTGCCTCTTCCAGTGGGTAGTTATTAGTCAGAATAAGTTTGTGGAAAACGTGGTTTCAGGGTACAGGCTAAAGGCCATTTGAAAGTCTTTCCCAAAGTTGCCTCCCCTCTGCCTCTCATTACGAACTCCCATTCCATAACAACAGGCATTCTGTTATTCTTCTCCCGCTGTTGCCGTGGGAAACGCTCATTAAGCAGCGTTCGGAATGTTGAGAAGGTCGTTGCAGTCGGAGAGTGATTGATTGAGTGACAGGAGGGAACTCGGAATCAAATATTTCTACTTTGTGTACGTTAAACGGATGTCCCAGTGTGATAAATGAGCATTTCCCAGAATTCATTGCAGGCTATGATAACATTCCCATCCTATAGTGGAACACAAATGCATTTGTCTTTATCATGTTGTATATTTGGTAACGCCTTTAAGGTTGAATAAGAATAAGGTTCATTTGTTAACTACATCAGTTGAGTTGTATGAACTAATAATGAACTGCACTTATACAGCATTTATTAATATACAGTATGTTAATTTTAATTTATGTAATTTATTAATTTTTTAATATATAAATATGTTAATGTTAATTTCAACATTTACTAATACCTTATAAAAATCATGTTAGCATTCGTTTATTCACTGTGAATTCACAGTAAACTGGCCTGTCAATCATCCCGTCACGGATAACATCAAATAAATATTTTTCTTTTTTCAGGTTAAACTTTGATTAGTCACTCAAACCAATCAGAAACCTTATCCACCATGTTTTGTAGTTTTTAACGCTTTTTCTTTTTCGCTTCTCTTATAATGAGCACGGATCCACACCTGGAAAATCCACTGGAAATAAGGAAAACTGAACATAATCTTTTCAACATATATGCTTTGGGACACACTTATTCTAATATCACACACTGTTTAGGATGGATAGAGTGCAACTGAGATAGTGTTTTTCACTTACTAGTGAAGTATGCGATTTCGGCCGCTGCCAATCACTCAAATTCACTACAATTGTGGCGTTTAGCATGAGATACAGCGCATGCCATGGAAACATAAATTAAGTAATTAAATGAGGCTCATTCTGGATCCACAAATGATTAATATGACGCTATTACTGCTCAAAGAAAGCATGCTGTAAATGCACGTGTGTTTCAGGTTTGTAGATAATTTCATAAATTGTCGCATTTGCATGTTTGTTTATTAATGATTTCAGATTGCATGAACAGGTATAGGCTTAACCCTCTGGGGTTGTTCATTTCAGAGTCACACTCGGGGTGTTCGGGTCCAAATCGACCCAAAGGCCGGGATTCATATTTAAAAAAAAAAAAAAAAAAAAAAAATCATGATTTTTTTTTTACAATATTTTTTCTTTTCTTTTTTGGTGTTTTGAGAAAATTAAAAAAAAAAAAAAAAAAAATATATATATATATATATATATACACATACATATATAATTAATGCAATAATTATTATATATTATATAAAGTATTAATGCAATAATTATGACAAAATTTCCCCCCATTGAACATAATAGAAAAAATATTTTTTTAAAAATACTTTTTTTAAAAAATTTTTTTAAAGCTGTATTTCATTTTAGAGTCAAGCCTAGGCCTCATAAAAGCAATTTTTGAAATGAGGTGGATGCCATTTTGTGGACAAACTGAGCATTTTAAAAATGCAAAACACGTATAATCTGAATTTTTTGGTGTGTTTGTGTATAAAAGTGTGTGTGTGTGTCTGGATGTATCTGTTTTGCACTCTTGATGTTTTATAGATTCACCCCTTCACTGTTGTGTGCTTTTTTTCAAGATCGTGGCTGATTTGTAGATTGTGCGCACAAAAAAACTCAGTATTTTCACATTTTTGCCAATTTCCCATTCATTTTCCAAGCGGGTCCATTTGGACCCGAACACCCCAAGTGTGACTATTTATTTTACAACCACTTAGACTATTTACATCCTGTCACCAATTTTTTGGGGTGTTCAAATACCAAATACCAACAAAGTCATCAAATTTCGGACCATTCTGAGGAAGCTGTGATTTAAAAAAAAAATATTTAAATTCTTCGGGTCCATTTGGGCCGAACAACCCCAGAGGGTTAAACAACCACATCAACAACGCATGCAATTCATTAGTGAATGCTCTCCTCAGATCATTATATCTAAACACGTGTTTGCTGTTGTAATGACATCCTCTCTTGAGTCTGTGTCTTAATAACTAGCAGTCTGCGACCAGCATCAAAACAATAAAGCATCACGAAACAACACGTCTGACCTTTCCAATCCAATTACATGGAGAAATGCCAGTGTTGGAGACGGTCTCGAGTCCTCATGCTCACTGACCCGATACTGATGGAGATACTCAGAGGATCTGGGATTGGGATGCTGGTCTTGGATCAGTCATCTGGAAAGAATTAAGGATTTCTTTTTATTTTGTAGCGTGTGAACAGCCGGATGATGGTAGTGACGTCATATAAATGATTTTGTCGGATATATTTAATCTCCATCCAGAACATTCCAGAAATCTGAAGTCACTCCATATAAAAAAAAACAAAGATTTAGCTTTATCATTGCACATCTGGCGACATTTAAAGCATCACATTTTTAGCCTTTTGCTGTAAATAAATTTTACTTAGTTTCTCGAAAAGACATATATCTAAAAAGCCTTGTCAAGATGACTCAAGATAATACACACACCAGATTAAATTGTAAAAAAAAAAAATGTTTACAACTAAATTATATTAATAAGTTGCTCAAAATACTTAAGTAAGTTACCAAACAATTACAACTCAACAGAGTCATTTTTCCCAGTGCGTTCCTGCGTGAGCCAATCTGATTTTCCACTGCGTCTATATGTGTGTGTGTGTCCTTTACCAAATGTACACACTGATGGTGTGAGAAAATAAAGTAGTTTGAAATATAATGACCATATGGCAGAAAATCTCCTCCACACATTTGATGAATGGCTCTTCCGAGTTATTTCATCCAAATATCAACATACAGTTAGTTTGAGGCTAATTGATATAATTTAAAGATCTGTGGCAGTGTGTTCAGTTTTAGTATTTGTTTGTTAATGAGGGATTTGGGGAGTAAAACGAAGTCAATAATTGAACTAGCACAGTTTTTTTTTTTCTTGATTGAACACTTTTTGTAATTCACGCGGTTGTTATTTAATAATCCAATGATGTACATTACACACATATCTGCTATTCATTACAACCAAATTTGTCAGAATTACTGGCACCCCTGGTAAATATGATCAAAGATGGCTGTAAAAAATAAATCTGCGTTATTTTTCAAGAGTTACAAGAGCGTGGCAGAGAGCAATAAAACTAACCAATGATTCAAACCGAACCTTAAACATTGATTTTAGACCATCAAAACCATGTAGGCCCGACCGTACCTGATGATCTGCTGTATTATCAAACAATGATCCTGTACGGTTAATGTGTTATTAGGTTAATAATTCTAATGAACGCTGGCCCTCTTCAAACCCTTCACACTCAGTCTGTGGTCTGTTCAGTTGAGAAAGAGAGCATTTGTTCTTAGGAAACACTGACATCTGGTGGCCACTATGAGACGCGACAGGCTTTATTTATTTAAAAGGCATCATAACAGTAAAGTATGGAAGCTTTCCGCCACTGAATAAGAAAATAAAATAAATAATTGTGACTATCTCACAATTCTGACTTTTTTTCTTTCAATTGCGAGTTTATATCTCGCAATTCTGACTTTATTTCTCGGAATTGCGAGATAAAAAGTCAGAATTGTGTGATAAAGTCAGAATTGCGAGATATAAAGTCAGAATTGGGTGATATAAAGTCGCAATTCTGAGAAAAAACGACAGAAGTGCGACTTTTAATCTCACAATTCTGACTTTTTTTCTCACAATTGCGAGTTTACATCTCGCAATTCTGACTTTATAACACATAATTGCGAGTTTATATGTCGAAATTCTGACATGTTTTCTCAGAATTGTAATATAAACTCGCAATTGCGACTTATCAGGCCAATTCTAATGGGGAAAAAAGACTAGTTTAAATCTCACAATTCTGACTTTATATGCATTTCTGACTTTATATCACGCAATTGCGACTTTATATCAAGCAATTCTGACTTTATAACTCGCAATTCTGACTTTATAAGTCACAATTCTGACATTATATTACGCAATTCTGACTTTATATCTCGCAATTGCGACTTTATATCACGCAGTTCTGACTTTATATCTCGCAATTCTGAGAAATAATGTCAAAAGCAGAATTGTGAGATAAAAAGTTGCAATTACCTTTTATATTTTTCATTCTATGGCGGAAACAAGCTTCCATAGTAAAGTATACTGAGGCCTATTTGCTTCACATTAGAAAACAGTTATATGTTATCTTTATTAATTAAATTCAGTTTAATTAAGCCTTTTGTTCTTAGGAAACACTGACACCTGGTGGTCACTATGAGACATGACAGCGCTTTAAGCATCATAACAGTCCATTCAGAGGCCCATTTGCATCACATTAGAAACAAGTTTATATGTTATCTTTATGAATTACATTTCAGTCTTTCCTTCACACAGATCTGAAGAAATATAGCGTACAAAGCGCTGTACGGGTTTGAACAACACCAGGGTGAGTAAACTGCTTTTCACCAGAGGACATATTCCTGCCTACGCTAGTTGTTGAGATGGATTACAGGCTGATCTGTGATTCATGTTAGCCAGATAACAGCGATAACAGATGGCATATTCCTGTCATTCTGCACAAATCCCATAATCCCCTGGGATTATTGAAACAGTTGTTGAGTGTGATGTTGTTTAAACAGTTCAGCGTTGAACACACAATATTAAACTGGCTAAAGATGGAGAGATAAAGCACTTTTTAAAGCCTGATAATGCATGCATAACTCATCATTTTTACATGAGTTTATGCATTCGCTGACACCATGTTTAATGTTTGGGATAATTAGTAGGGAGGTGGATGCCATTTTATTTGAGAATTAGTTTTATCATGTTTTAAATAGAGAGGAAGTGTGATTGTCTTTTGATTTCTTTTATTTGCACTGAAAAAATGTGTTTTTTACTTAGTATTTTTTGTCTTGATTCCAGTCCAAAATGTCAAATATTTCTTGAATCAAGATGCATTTACTAAAGTAGTGAAATATTAGATATTAAGTGGTTTTCCAAGGGGTAAAAAAAAGAACAGAAAACAAAAATAATAATAATAAAAGAAAAACAATCTTTTTTCTGTTTGATTTAAGATTATTTTTAATCTTAAAAATAATTAGCAGATAATTGTGTTTTTTTAAAGCATGAACTCACTTTATTTTGATTAATTCCCCCGGAAAACCGGACATAATATCTTACGGTATTTTACTCATCAAGTAAATGTAATTAAATTAAGATTTTTTTGAAAATTTGACTGGAGACAAGACAAAAATAGATTACTACTAAGTAATAAACTGTTAAAAGTGTTAAAAAACGGTACAATGTCTAAGAACCAAAATAGTTATTCTTGGTGTCGATATTGAACGTGAATGAACAATACAATTGCATTTATTTTTAAACATACATATATAATAAGGAAGTAACATAAATGTGAGGGTCAAAGTCACCAATGACCAGTGACGTCACCCAGGGTTCAATTCCGTTCAAGGTGCGGCGCGCGTTGCGTGTGTGCACTAGCGTTCAGTGCGCGTGCCTGCGACCATCATCATCACCACCACCACCACCAACCATCATCATCATCATCACCACCAAGCAACATCATCATGATGATGACACGCGTGCGGTCCGCGGTCTCCAACATCATCGGCGGGATCATGGCTACGGGCTCTAGCGCGACCGAGTCTCCCGCGGATCTCCCGGCCCGGTTTCGGTACAGCAGGCCGGATTTCCTCGCGCTGTCCCCGGACGAGGTGGAGTGCTCTGCGGATCACATCTCCAGACCCATCCTCATCCTCAAGGAGATCAAGCTGCCCTGGGCCACCGGTTACGCGGAGTGAGTACGCGGATGCTGCGGGATGTGTGTGTGTGTGTGTGTTCGTTCTCAACACGATGAAAATAATCACATGACAGTATTACGAGAATCACATGAGGAATAGAGAACGCAAGATGATTCCATACTTTCATTTCCATCCGTGCAGGTTTAGCTAGGGCGCATGCGCGCATTTTGCGCATTATATCATAATCTGATTCTGATAAACTGTCATGTCGGTGTGATGTGTGAAGTACACTAGCACCCCTTTTCTTTTGTTTGTTATCAGTTTGTTTCTGGTCCTCTGGTACTGTTTTATTTTTTATTTTATTTTACTTTTTAGGCCTACTTTGTATTTTACTTTGATGAGTAGGCCTATGTCTAATTGTATTGTTCAGGTTTAAAAATAATAATATAAAAACTGTCATGTCTAGACCTACAGCAGAATACTATTACCGCATTAAAATAAGATTTTAAGACAGGTTGAGTTTTATGAATTGTTATATAGGCTATCATATGTTTGGCAGTAATGATACATGATACTGTTTTTAATATGTAGTTTATGCCCAGACTTAGACCAGAATGCTTTCTGAACTCAAACTGTACTGGGATGGAGAATATTAAACCAAAGCTGGGATTAATATGACAGTGAGATGAACACACTGATTTGTTCGTTATTTTAGTATAATTAATGGGTTAATATTTTGAATTAGTCTTTATTTATTTATATTTAAGTTTTAGTAATTATGTTATTTTTTTATTATTATTTAAAGAATATATATATATATATATATATATATATATATATATATATATATATATATATATATATATATATATATATATATATACATATTAGGGCTGTCAAAACGATTAATCGCATCCAAAATAAAAGTTTGTGTTTACACAATATATGTGGGTGCACTGTGTATAATTATTTTATATATATAAATGCACACACATGCTTGTATATATTTAAGAAATATTTTCATGTATATTTTGTATTTAGATTTATATGTAATTTATATTATCTATTAATACAAATATTTTATAAATAAATAATATTTTTTTCTTAAATATACATGCATGTGTGTTTTTTATATATACACAAAATAATTATACACAGTGCACCCACAAATATTATGTAAACACAAACTTTTATTTTGTATGTGATTAATCACGATTAATCGCTTTGACAGTCCTAATATATATATATATATATATATATATATATATATATATATATATATATATAAAATTTATTTTGTTTCGGTTTTAGTAATTTTTTTTCATTTAATATTTCTATTTAATTTTATTTCAGCTTTATTTCAATTACCAAAAAAAATATTTTTATTGCAATCTACAAGAATGACAAAAATATGTAAATATATTTAACCATTTAGCAATAATCGTAACATATTTTGTATGTTCTGCAGTGAGGACCATCTCCAATGATCGTTAAAAACCCTAACCATAAACTGCCCATAACTTGAGTGGTTAATGTGTGTTTTTAACCTTCTGATTAGTTGTGGGAAATGTTGTTTCCTCTAATCCAGTCACATTTTGTACATAAAAAGCAGCATTTCCAGCAACAGGAATGAAACGTCACCGATGTCCCTGCCGAATGATGCGTCTCCTCTCAGGACTGAACTGTATGAATCCCATTAGATCCTCATTAACTAACGAAGTTACAGAAATCAGTTTCCGTGGAAACCCTGTTGTGATGTGGGCGATTATCAGATGTTCACGAGTCTCGTGCTCTCTTCTGAGATCATGAAGCGTTTAGGAGCTCGAAAAGCTTAATTTGATGAAGACCTCATGAAGGTTGTAGATTTAAACTTAAAGGTGCCATAGTATGCACCTATTCTCTTATAAAGAGGGCGGGGCAACCTGTCAATCACATGAGATCCACCAATAGCAAACCACAACCATCCAATCAATTCCCCACAGACAAAATCAAGCCCCACCCACATTTGTTCTTGTTTGAGAAGCCATTTAACTCGGATATATACGAAAAGACTAGAGACAAACCAGACTGATTGGTCCCTAACTCATTCTGCTTGCAATCACATCATTCTCTATAGGACACAACTGATCGCTTTCATTGTCCTTGAGGCCTTGTCCACACTAGGATTGGGTATCGTTTGATCATTTTAACGATCCTTATTAATAATTAATAATAATAATTAATAATTAACGATTCTTATTTCATTCCTGATTCTGCTTATCAATTCCCATTCTAATCGATTCCTGTAACATTGAAAATATACGTTTTATCGCGGAAACTGTTGCTGTGATGATCTTCTGTGTCTCCACAGGGTGATCAATGCAGGTAAAAGTGCCCTAAACGAGGACCAGGCGTGTTGTGAGGTGGTGGAGCTCAGGAAAAGACCCGCGGACCCGTCCAGCCCCAGTTACACCCCCACCAGGAGGCGCTCTTCTCTGCCCAGTGCGGACATACTGGAGACCATCGAAAGCACGGTGAGGGTCACATCTAAACTGGGAGAAGGGCTTTCCATAGATAATGACACACTCAAGTCTTAAAGTGCCCCATTATGCTATTTTAATTAAAGACTCTCTTCTCACAGCGTCTAAACAATTCGATAAAGGATTCGGTCTCTCGAAATCCCTTCCTTTCCAAGAGTCTGCTCTTAATGGTCAGATGGCCCAATCTGCATCTTAAAGGGTAACTAAACCCCTGGTCAGAGCCTGACTCCACCCACTGGCAATATTTAAAAATGCTGAAAAAGTGGGCGGACCCCAGCGGAGATAGAGGGGACGAAATAGATGCTAAAACACTCTATCCTGATCGTTTTCAATACTCACAATTCCAATTCCTGACTCCCTACAGTGGTTTTGACGACACAAGATGGTTTTTATACTGCCAAGGGCGTAGCTGAAACCTGCGTACGTCACGAAGTGTGGAACATTCAACTGCAGTAGCCACCGTTCAACCTGAAGAGGGCAGCACTACGACGTTTTTACACCAGTAGAAATAGAAGACTTTATAAACAAATGTCAAAAAGTTACTCGAATCAATGAATGGTATTAATAAAGATCCATTCTTACAGATCATTAACTAAAAAAAGTTGGTTTAGTGTTTAGTTTTAAAACTTGAATATATTTAGTAAATTTCCTACCATGAATAAATAAAACATTTCTTTGTGTGAGCGAATGCAGTACAATCGTGAATATAAATGCACAACTTTAAAGGCGATTTTGGCAATATTTCGATTTTTTTGCACCCTCAGATTCCAGATTTTCAGGCCAAATATTGTCCTATCCTAATGGAAAGAAGCTTACTTATCCAGCTTTCAGATGAGCTGTGACTGTGACACTATTTTCTTCTAGAAACAAACTGTGTTGCATTATTTTTCTGCTATCTCTGTTTTACACAATTTACTGAGATTTTGCCAAGTAAGACATGTTCCTGGATCAACATTCCTGTCCCAAAATGTAGTCCTTACCCAATCCCTATCCCTAAACCTAACCCAGTGTTATCCCTTCCATTGTTTTAGAGGGGCGACTATCACCATGACGATCATGACAAACCAAACACACAGAAACTCAAAAGGTCAACCCGGCTTCACGGCAACCCGTCAAAATAAAAGTTCAGTTTAACTTGACAGAAATATATTACTGTTGTACAGTAGAATTTAGATATGTCCCGTAATAACAGATTAACACTAATTCAAATGAATTATGAATTTTTTAAACAAAACTGATTTAAAGGAATAAGTTCCAATTTTAACAGTAAAGCTCATTGTGCAGCATGTTATTTGACAAAGTCAAATTGAAAAGTCAAAAATTTATGTTTTATGGCTTCATTTTATTACCAGCAAAAACACAAAATTAGTGTGAATTATTTATATATATATATATATATATATATATATATATATATATATATATATATATATATATATAAATAAAATAAATATATATATATATATATATATATATATGTATGTAAGTTAATAATACATGATTTCAATTAATTAGACATGCTTTTTAATTGCTAAAAAATTACATGCCCACTCAGCCCATCGCACATCCCCTAGGGGAAACACTGCAACCCTACCCTAAAATCACAGGGAAATGATAGGTGAATAACACTAATGTTTAAGTACTTCATAAGTAAGTAAGTAAAACTTTGTCCCATGAAGGGAAATTTATCTTGGGCCATCACCCATGCTGCCGTCAGTATACAATTAATGTATATGTCAATATAAAATTGACATAAACTGTAAACTTGTCCCTCAAATCTGATTGGTTGATTGGAAAGTTGCTCCAGGGTCAACACAGATGTTGATCCTGGAACGTGTGGTGCCTGAAGGTCCACATAATGATTTGATTTCCTGTTCCAGCAGGAGGTGAAGGAGCTGGACTTCCACTACTGGGGTTTGTTCGACGGTCACGGTGGTTCTGGAGCGGCTGTTTTCGCAGCCAAGTTCCTCCACCTGCACATCGAGGAGCAGCTCCAGGAGGTCCTGGAGATCCTGCAGAACCCGTCGCTCCAGCCGCCCACGTGTTTAGGCGAGGAGAACCCCGTACACCACCTTCCCCAGCTCCACCTGTCCGCCGGAGGCTCCCAGCGAGGCCTGTCCCGGGCCGCCTCGCTCAGGGGGGCCGCGGGGGCCCCGGGGTCCCCGAACACAACGGCCCCGCGCTTCTTCATGGAGAAGAAGATCAAACAGGAGAGTCTGGTGGTGGGGGCCATAGAAAACGCCTTCAAGGAAATGGTGAGTGGGATTTGGAGTCTCTCATGGCCACTAGGTGGCAGGCTGAGACACTGTATGAACGATGCATTAGTTGAACTCATTTCCAAAATAATCTGTTTTCTCAGGGTGTCCGCCGGGTTTTAAAAAGTGATCAATCAAAATTGTCAAATTTAAGGCCATTAAAAGTGTTAAATGTAGTCTGAGAGGTATTATTTTTTAAAAATTAGGTATTATTTTTTTCAGACTATCAGGTGTCCTATTCTGTGTTTGCGTTAGTCCGTTTAAATATGGGCTTTAGCTCATCTGGGCACAATCAAAGATCTTTCGTCTCTGTCTATGTTTGATGCTGACGCCATATTCAATGGTCGATCGACATCATCTGTGACCTACCTATATTATATTTACATAAAGCGTTCACAGGCAAATTTGCTTTATGTTTAGGTCTATATTGATTTTATTTCCCCGGTGTCGAAATCAGGCAAACATAAACGTCAGGCAACACGATTCCTGTCTGCATGTCAATATCCACGGATCACTGGATCTTTAGTAAGTCGTAAGGAACACTATATTGAATCCAACATTTAGTTTAAATTGATAAAATTATTCGTTTTAGTCGCATTTTCGCAGTTTCCCCTATTAAATCCAGTCACGCAGCAGATCTTTTGCCATTTTTATGTTATAAATGTCAAAATCTGTGTAAATACTAGAAAGGTTCCTGCTGATTAACACTTAACTCAGTGTTGGTTTTAAAAAAAAATTCTGAAGGTAGTAAAAAAGGTATTAAAAAGTAGTAAATTTAACTTAAGGATTGCTGTATGTACCCTATACAGTGATAATTATCATGTTTCTTGAGTGATTTCTGAAGGATCATGAGACACTGAAGACTGGAGTAAAGATGCTGAAAATTCATTCAGGAATAAATTAGATTTTACTATATATTCAAATATTAAAAACTCTCAGTCTGAGTTTATGTGTAGATGGGGTGTAAAATAAATGTTTGATTTGCATTGATTTTTAAAAGCATTCGCATGTTTTAATGAAGGGTTGAGCATCAGATCATCATATTAGAGTGATTTCTGAAGGATCATGTGACACTGATGCTGAAAATCCAGCTTTGATCGCAGGAATAAATGACATATGAAGAGTTCAGATGCAAAAGCCTCTAAGTGCTATATTTTAAGTTCAGTAATTTCACTTAAATGGCAATGAGGATTACCTATTAATTGTCATTTAAGTGAAATTACTGAACTTAAATATACAAGCTTGATAAAAGTGGTCATTTTAGAAGAAAATTTCAAATGGCATTTAGAGTCTTTTGCATCTGAACTCTTCATATATTCACATAGAAAACAGCTGTTGATATTCCAAAGTTTCGCATTGATTTTAAACAGCTTCAGATTGAGTTGTCCATGTGTGTGTGTGATCTCAGGACGCTCACATCGCTCGAGAGAGGTTGGTTTACTCGATCTCTGGAGGATGTACTGCACTAGTGGTGATGTATTTGCTCGGAAAACTGTACGTGGCCAATGCTGGCGACAGCAGGTGAGACTTACATCACCTTTTCATAAAGCATATTTCATATATTCTCATTTCAGAGAGCTTATGTCTAGACTGAAGTACAGCCCGACCGATAAAGGATTTTGAAGGCCGATACCGATACAAATATTTTTGGGTTTTAAAATCCCATATTCCGGCCGATATTTTTTTTTTTATTAAATATTGTTGGATTTCACACACGTGTAAAAGAAAAGCTAACTTTTCTGCACAAGATACGTTTGATACTTTTTCGCCATGTCTAAATGTTCCCTCCTCGTGAGTATAACTTACATTTTACAATGCAGGGACTGTAACTAGAGATATGCTAGTTATAAATACAGTAATCATTACTTTATTTAGGCGGGAAAAGTTCATTGTGGTTTCCAAGCTCATTAATGTTAACGTTAGCGGTCTTCCACTGATGATAGTGGCGTTAGCTAGCTTTGTGGTTAGCTAGTCTATGTTGAGCCATAATTTAACAATAGATAACATACTGCAAATTGTAAAACATACATTTTCAATATAACAGGCCAAGGAGAGATGATTGAAGCGTGTTTCGTCCGTTTTTATTTTATTTTTTAAATATTTATTTATCGGCCATTATAACTGCCGATACCGATATTTTGGAAAATGCCTAATATCTGGCTCTAGACTGAAGATAGTAAAGTAATTAATTATAATAATAATTTCTATAATACATACATACAAGATTTCATAAAATTGATTAAAAGTGACACTAAAGACATTTAGAATGTTACAATAGACTATTTCAAATAAACGCTGTTCTATTGAATCTATTCATCATAGAATCATGTGATTGAATGTAAATCCCACAAAAATATGAACTAGATTCAACATTGATAATCATAAATCTTGAGCGTCAAATCATCATGTTCGAGTGATTTCTGAAGGATCATGTGAGTAATGATGCTGAAAATTCAGCTATGATCACAGATATACATAACACTTCTTTAAAAATATATTAAAAACACTTGAAGAGTTCAGATGCAAAAGCCTCTAAATGCCATTTGAAATTTTCTTCTAGAATGATGTTTTTTTTTTATCAAGCCTGTATATTAAATTTCAGTAATTTCACTAAAATTGCAATGAAGATTACCTATTAATTGTCATTCAAGTGAAATTACTGAACTTATATATACACGCTTGATAAAAATGATCATTCTAGAAGAAAATTTCAAATGGCACTTAGAGGCTTTTGCATCTGAACTCTTCACTTAGTGTATGATTAAATGGACTGGACAGGAAAATAATGTAGATTTTATTTTGCTTTGTTTTTAGCAGCATTTTCATTATCTGTTCTATTTGATGTTTTCTTCTCTGGTAGATTTCACACGATCCATGCATTCAGTTTTGCCCACATACAAACTCGAAAAAGTACAATATGGTGCAAAAGTTCACCGATACACCGCTCTACCGTAATCTAAAAGTGATTGCAGTACCAGTTTTGGCCACAATCTTACATACGGCTCCTTTAAAAATGATTTCTTGTCTTTAGCTTTTGATAGGTTGGGCTAGTATCTGTATTAGTAAGTTTCGTGTTGTTTGTTTTTATGCTGTTTTAGCTCTTTATAAAGTGTTTTATAAGTAAAGTAAAGGTAAGCATGACTTTGTTGTGTGTTTCAGGGCTGTGATCATCCGGTCAGGAGAGATCATTCCCATGTCCAGCTCCTTCACTCCAGAATCGGAGCGTCAGAGACTTCAGTTCCTGGTGAGAGAAATTGGGATTTCCCGGAGAATAATGATCAGGAATCCAAACGTTTGTTCCTCAGTTGTGTTATTCAGAAAACGTGGCCTTTTTTTCTGCACTCTGATGTTTGTTTGAGTTCCATCAAGGACAACATCCTAGATTGAGATTTTGCAGCATGTTTGTGGAGGAAAACTGGTCTTGTCCCGTTCTCCCCCAGGCTCACCTGCAGCCGTCACTGCTGGGAAACGACTTCACCAACCTGGAGTTCCCCAGAAGGGTCACGAAAAAAGAGGTTGGGAAGAGAATGCTGTACCGAGACTTCACCATGAACGGATGGTGAGCTATGATTAATATCGGCAACAATTAATTAACATTATTCTGCTCAAGAACCGTTTGAATGACATGTAAAGCGGCCAATCAGAGTTCATTCTAATTTCATGTCTTTATCATATCACATTAATAGACCAGAAAACTCAAATAATGAACAAAAAATAAACAAATGAACTACTATATATTATAATAGCTGTTTAAGCAAATAATTACTTTATAATAGCTGTTTAAATAACTATAAAATAGCGGTTTTCTATGTGAATATATATTCTGTGATCAAAGCTGAATTTTCAGCTTCATTACTCCAGTCTTCAGTGTCATATGACCCTTAGAAATCACTCTAATATGATGATTTGATGCTCAAGAAACATTTATGATTATCAATGTTATATGATTATAATGTCTTTCTAACAAAACAATAAATTCAAAGGACTGACCCCAAAACGTTTAAACAGTACATATGGCTGTTCAACACTGACATTCATACTGAGGCGTATTGCATTCACTTGAAGAAAAAAAAATCTACTTTGTTTTTTCTGAATTAATAAGTTAATTATCTCAGAACTACGAGTTAATTTTTCATGAGAAAAAGTTTTTGCTCTGTTTTTCTGAATTAAGTCTTTAATTCAGAAAAACAGAGCAGAAAAAAAAGTCCAAGAAAAATTCATTCAGAAAAACGAAGCAAAAAATGTTCTCATGAAAAATTGACTCATTAATTCAGAAAAACAGAGCAAAAACTTTTTGCTCATGAAAAATTAACTCGTTAATTCAGAAAAACTGAGCAAAACCTTTTTACTCATGAAAAATTAACTCATTAATTCAGAAAAACTGAGCAAAAACTCTTTTCTCATGAAAAATTAACTCGTTAATTCAGAAAAACAGAGCAAAAAAAAAATCCATGAGAAATTAACTCGTTAATTCAGAAAAACAGAGTACTTTTTTTTTCTTCAAGTGAATGCAATACGCCTCCATACATTCATGATTTAATATTTGATAAATATTTTTCCATCAGTATTCTGTGTGTGTAGCTGAAAGTCAGTGTGAAGTCTCAGACGCTGGAGTTCTCTCTTCACTTCTGCTGTCTGATGTCAGTTTCTGCTTTGTTCAGGGCATACAAAACAGTTCAGGAAGAAGATCTGAAGTTTCCACTCATATATGGAGAGGGAAAAAAGGTAAGATGGCAGTTAGACGTATTCCTGCTTCACAAAGGTCACACGAGGGTCATCTTAGAGTTTCGTTGCCTGTATCTCTCGTCTTTCAACAATCTTAGAAAAAAGGTTCAATAGCAGTCTATATGGAACTCTGGGTTTCTTCACTTTATCCCAAAAAGATTCTATATAAGGAAAAACGTCTGAATTGATTGCATGATGCTTTCATGTTTTAGGGCATATTTCATTTTACGCTAGTGAGAACATGAGCTGTTTAATTCAGAGCTGAGATATTGAGATCCCACGTAGCATTTATCCCATTATAAATATCTCAATATCTCAGCTCTGGAAGGGTCTAGAGCCTCCATTTTTGCACTCAGGTCTAAGTCTCATGGCCCTCTATCAGAATCCAGAGTTTCAAGAAGATCAGAGAAACTTATTTTCTTGCACTGAAAAAGTCGGCAGGGTCGTTTTTTTTTTCAGGTCGGTTTTTTGGGTCGAAATTTTGAGTTTCTCTGATCTTGAAACTCTGGATTGGGGAAGTAAATGGGTTGTGTGTGTGTGTCGCTCAGGCTCGTGTTCTGGCCACCATCGGCATCACTCGAGGACTCGGCGATCACGACCTGAAGGTTCACGACTCTGACATCGCTATCAAACCCTTCCTCTTGTGTTCTCCTGAGGTTTGTACACACATACACTCACACACACACTCCAGATGACTTCATAACTTCACTAGCTAAGAAAGACCACAGTTTTGGTCTTTTTGGACATGGCACCATCGTATTATCATATTTTTACTGTATTCTTTTTTTAATATAATGCTATAGAGTATGTCACAGTTATTATGATTAACTAAAAATGTTCATGACTTGAAACAAAATAGACATTAACTGCAATCAATATATATATAATTATATATTGAATTATATATGTATATATATATATATATATATATATATATACTTTTAATTTATTAAAATTAATTTAGAATTATAATTTAGCTTATTGTCAGCTACAACATGTCTCATTTTCATTTAGTTCAAGTACTAATATAACTACCATGAAATAAATAATAATAATAAAATGAAATAAAAAAACTATATAGACAAACAACAAAATGACTAAAAAAAGAGAAAAAAGTATTACATAGAAAGTATAATAGTATAGTATGTCGTTTGTAAAAAGTACCATGATATTACTGTGTTTTTGAATATGTTACTATGATTTTACCTATTTCTATATTGAAAAAAAGAGCCATTGTAATACTGATTATTTTTAACTGCTTTACCATGGTATTATGATGTTTTTTTAAAGGCATATATTATGTTATTTTGCATATGGTAACATGGGATTACCATACTGTGGAAATTTACCATGGCATTACAATGTTTTAGGATGCGATTTGCATGGTATTATCATGTTTTTTGGACATGCCCCCTGCTAAAGGCATCATGGGAAGGCCTTATTTCTCAGACTATTCTGAGTTTTTCAGAAGAATCTTGAAATTGCGGTTGTCAATAAATATGAAGTGTTTCTGGATCAGCATCTACCGATATAAACGTGACATCACAGCACTTCTGCAAGGGTTTCTGGCTCTGTTTTGCTCATTAATGTTTCTATACGTGATATAAGCTCAGATATGGAGAGAACGCGCTCAGGCACAGTTCAGTTGTGCTCGTGTTTATGAGTTAAAGCGGCAGATCCTCCAGTGACACGAGTCTCTCCTCTCCTCAAATCTTCTGAAGCTCTCTTGATCTTTAATTCACACGCTGTGTAAAGTTCATCCACGGTTCGTCCCGCCGTCTGCATCTCTCTCTCTCTGCTTCTCTTTGATCTGTTTTTCTTATTCCTCCTCCTCCTCCTCGATGCACTTTTCACCCGTTATATGCTTGTGCCTCGTGTGGAACTCAGTCAACTGTGCTCTGGTGAGATCGAGTCGCTCGCCTCCTGTCTGTTGCGCACACACACTGGGTCAAAGGTCGAGGATGGGTCACGAGGACAATCAGACACTGGCATCTGTCTATCTTTCTACGTTATATACATATTAACACTATAATAAATAACACAATATAAACCTATAATACATTTTTACAATACAAATGAATACGTGTGTATTAACAAATGAATACGTGTTATTTGATTTTTTAAATATTTTAATTATATATATATATATATATATATATATATATATATATATAATGTATTAATTTATAAAAAGTATTTATTATTCTGATCTATTCAATTTTCTAAAATATATTTTATATAAAACAATGTATATATAATTTAATAAATGTATTAAAAAATAAATAAATTCAATGTATATATTAAAATGTATTAAATATTTAAAATAATATACAACATGTTCAACAATATAATAATTTAATAATAATAAATTAAAAGATTATAATTGTATAAATTAAAATTAAATAAAATGTATAAATTTTAAAAGAAATTAAATGTGCATATTATATGTAATACTATTAAATATAATACAAGTATTATATAAATATTTAATAAATATTATATATAACATATTAAATATTTTAATTATTATTTATTATATATAACTATATACATAGATAACTAAATGGATTTATTATTTAAATATTAAATAAATATATTCATTTAACCATGTTAAATGAGCAATATTTGACACTTTTTCATTAAAGAATGTATATAATTAATAATTCTATTTGATACGTTATATAATTAATAATATAATTGAAATAAAACTCAGTTTTTCTCATTTTCATGCATCACAGAATTAAGAAAGGATCTGTGAAAGATTTTCCTCATTGCTGTATGAGTCTCCGTCTCAGTCACGATGTGAGCAACACTGTGAAGAGTCTCTGACTCCAGCTAGAGTAAAAAGTTAAATGGCCCCACGCAGGGCCGGACTGGGACCAAAATTTGGCCCTGGCATTTGGGGTTTTCACCGGCCCAACTAGCCTAATTGATGACGTTAAAAAAAATGTCCCTAGAATCTGAACATTTTTCCCACTGAGACACACCATACAAGGCAGTAATGACTTTCACACTGTCTGTAGGCATAGCCACGACACGTCATAATATAAGACAGAGGCGCATACTCGTAGACTTTAGTCCATACAGGGTCCCAAATGAACACCCGCGCCAAATGCGCCGTTTGGCGAGTAGCCTATATATCAAAAGGCTATCCGCCCTACTGGCTGGTGAATGTTCATTACAAAATAGTAATAAAATAAAATGTTTATTACAACTGCATTTTATCTGCAAAATATCTGGCATGATGGATATGGGCATGGGTCATGACGCAGTTGTTGTGTTTGCGGTGACAGGGCGCGAGCAGAGAGAGCGCGCCTGCACATATCAAATCGATACCATGGTAAAAGATCGGACCATAGTTTCATGTGGAGCATTTGGATATATAGCCTATATTTCCTGCATTAGGCCTACCGCTGGGTAAGAATTGTGCAAAAAAAATCTTCTCTGAAAAGCGTACGCACATTCAGCGGACATAGACCTAAATTAAACCATGCTTTAAATAAACTAGAAAAAAAAACTATCCAGTTATGAAATATTTTCTGTGTTGACACAAAACTTGTTGGATGTCCAAGCTGCCTGCCGGGATAATCAATTCCAATTCACGAACTAATGACTCCATACCGATTCATTTTAATGGTTAAAACAACTGATATTTCCTTTAAGCCTACTGTCTATGAATATTCCCAGTCCGTTTCTGATCTGCAGTCAGTTTCTGATCGGATTAGTCAGGGTAAATGGAGTAAAAAAATAAGCAGATTTATAATTATAGTAGGCCTATATTATTATTATTATTATTATTATTATTGTATACATTTTATTATTTATTGACATTTTATTTATTCAATATACAATTAATACATTTTTATTTGTACAGAACTATAGGCGCCACTACAAAAATATTATTTTAAGGTGTGTAAATTGTCACAAAAAGAATTGAATTGTCACAAAAATCGACACAAAAAGGCTGTTTATTATTTTGGCCGGTAAAAAAATATGCGTGGCTGGTGGATTTTTTTTCATATAGGCTAGTGAGCCAAAAAGTTTCTTTCGGATCACAGCCAGTGGTGGAGGAAGTACTGAATCTCAGTACTTAAGTAAATGTACAAATAACCAGATAAATAGCCTACTTACTTTAGTAAAAGTAGAAGTAACACAATGACAACCATACTTAAGTAAAAAGTGAAAAGTAGGCTACCTGATTTTAAATGTAGCCTACTTTAAGTATTAAAAGTAAAAGTACTTGCATAATTTGCACAATATTCTCTTAAAGACTATTTTCTAATGATTAATAAAACATTTAATTCTAACTCATTCAACCGAATAATGATGTTCAATAATGATGGGAAAAATAGTCACCATTTCTGAAACAAGCTTGCAATTAGGCAATATGCAATGCACAGCTTATCCTTACTAAATAGCCAATAACTATTTTGGCAGTAGACGCAATTAATTTATGGTGTAATTCTGAACCTCTTGGCTTGCCATAATCCTAACCAAACATATATTACACACGGTGTGTTTGTATGCACGTAAAAACAAATTTTCACGTATAAAAAATTACACGATAAACACACTGCGTGCGAGACTCATTTAGTTGATGTATCTATGGCAACCAAACGTCACTGGTGAGACGTACGTGCAACGAACGGACGGTCAGATTACGTTTTGACAGGGGAAAAACTGTCAGAAAATGTAATGAAAATGTAACAGAAGTTGTAGAAATGTAGTGGAGTAGAAAGTATAATAATTGCTGCAAAATGTAACCAAGTAAAAAGTAGGCACTATTTATACTACTTAAGTAAAGATACGTGAAATATATACTTAAGTAAAGTAACGAAGTATTTGTACTTTGTTACATTCCACCACTGCTCACAGCACACATGGGCATGGATGGCACAGCGGCCAAAAACACACATGGCACGGCGGCCCGACACACACAACACAACTCCAAAAGAAAATGGAGCATGACCAAACCACAATATCCACACTATAAGGCTCACTTAAAAGCCTATTTTAGACAATTTTTTCGCCTTATAGTGCGTAAAATACAGGTATGATAAAAGAACCATGACCTACCTTGTATCATCAGCGCGCTCTTCTCCGCTCCCCTTTCAATGACGCAATCCGTGTCCAAATCTCTTTTTCGACTGCCATCAACCACAAAGGCTTCAAGATGCTCCTCCGAGTCCGCTGTGCTCCTTAATCGATTCTTGATGAATTTTAGCGTGGAAAAGCTTAGCTCACATGCAGCTTGTGTCACAGTCACAGACAGAGTTAACAGAAACTTGTATCCAAGTCCGATTAAGTTAGATGGAAGGAGTCAATGAGCAGGTTAGACCTTTGTAGGACATAATAACAACAGATGGGACATTTTCTGCAAGATTGGCAGGGTTTGTTCACATCCCATTCTTCATCTGGAGTCTGCTCATCATCTCCATCCTCAGTACAGTGCGTAACCAGGCTTAGTAGTTCACCCTGTAGCAGATAAAGCCTCAGGAGTTGCTCTGCTATCGTTTCTGATCAGTTTGGCGCTCAGTTTGGGCATTGAGTGAGCCTGCAGTACACAGTTACATTTCAAGTGTCCATTCCACGTTTGTAAATGCTTGGAAAGTGGAGTTGTTTGTTGGAAGACGCGTAAAAACGTCTTGGCAGTGAGGGTGGTTTGGTATTTCAGCAGAGCTTCTGCATAACCGTCGGCTTTCGCACGAACAGTCGGCTTTATGTTGTATTTCTCGCTCAGGGCCTTGAGTGTAACAACAACATCAATGTAAACACGTCCTTCTGGACCCCCAAACATCCCAAACACTTTTATAAGCGCAGTCTTTGGCCAACCGTCGGCATTCGACTGAACACTCCACCTGAAACACTAATTAGAAGATTCGTTTGGCCGTAGTCACGTGACGTAGGTGTTTTGAATCGCGCTTCGGCTCAGTAGTTTCGAATCATCTGCGCTTCGGGATCTCGCAAAGCTTCGAAACGTCTGTTTCGCGTCAGCCATCCCTAAAAATAGGCTTGTTTGAGATGTGCCTCGCCTGCAATGTAGCCGAGAGTATGCGGCTGCAGTTAGACACGGACATTTGTCAAGACGGATAAATCTCGGTTCTCGAAGTGGATCAGACACCTGTGAGATCAAACGTCTGATATCGCGAGATTCATGCGATTCACGCTCGTGCGCGTGTTGCTAAAAAAATGGATGATTTAAGTTCTGTTGCTTTTATATGAAAATATAATGAACAAGACACCCAAAGTACTTGTTATTTAATTACATTCCAAATATGTGTTTATCAATCGTTATTTTTCTTTAATACAGACGTGTTTTTAGATATTGTTTTAATAAAAATGACATACACCCACGTCAGAGAGTTTATTCACCCATATGTATACACATAAAACATGATAACAGTTTTAAAATCAAACATTTTAAAAGAGAACAATTCATTACTGTTATTTTTTTTGGTAACACTTAATGAACTGACGATGAGCAATGCATTAGTTACAGTGTTTATTAATCTTTGTTAATGTTAGTTAATACAAACACAGCTGTTCATTGTTCATTCATGTTAGTTCACAGTCCATTAACTAATGTTAACTAGTACAACCTTTGATTTTAATAACGTTTTATTAAATGTTAGAATTAATATAAATTAAGATTAATAAATGCTGAAGAAGTATTGTTCCCATATTGTACATGTAACTAATGTTAACTAATGAACTTTATTGTAAAGTGCTACCATATTTTTTTTTGAATGCAAGTTACAAACATATAGGCACCACAGTTCGTGAAACAAATATTATACAGCGACAAATAAATAAACATCAGAATAAAATTAATTTAAAAAAATCAGAACACGCAACTATCTGTGTCTCGGCCCAAAACAATAGAAAATCACACCGGCCCTTCTGACATGTGCCAGAATTGCCAGATGGCCAATCCGGGCCTGGCCCCACGAGTTAAACTCATGGAGTGTTTCAGTTGTCAAGCACAATAACATAAATTCACTGATTTACTAATTATTGGCACGTGAAAGTGGGATTTATTAATGTTTGTGTCATTTCTACAGGTGAAGATCTATAACCTGTCTCAGCACGAGCACGGCACTGATGATGTCATGGTGCTGGCGACAGATGGACTCTGGGATGTGTTGTCTAATCAGGAAGTGGCAGAGGCGGTGTCTGGTTTCCTTGGAAACTGTGACCCTGATGACCAGCACAGGCAGGTTCCTCAGTTTTGGTTGAGTATCAACTATCTCGAGCGTAACACAGGTTGACATAGGAGAGAAAGAGGTTTGGCTTTTAATATGAGACTGAAAAATAAAGTGATGTCATAGAAGAAATCGTTTCTAGTGGACATTCTAAAAAGAATGTTCCAACATTTTGTGGAATATAAAGGCATTGATGATTCCATTAAGAACCTGAGTAAATGACGATTGGGTGAACTATCCCTTTAATTGTGAAAGACTGATCTCCATTGTGTTCCAGGTACACCATGGCAGCTCAAGACCTGGTGATGAAGGCCAGGGGAGTCTTGAGGGACCGAGGATGGAGAATCGCCGGAGACCGGCTGGGCTCCGGAGATGACATCTCGGTCTTCATAATTCCCCTAGTGAACCGTAAAGAGCCTCAGCCGAGCTGACCAATCAGGAGGCAGGGCGCCTACCGAATGGGACTGAACCCGTCTCGAACACGACGCTCGGATGCTCACACAGCGTCTTGCTGGAGTTTGTGGAACTCGCTCTGCGTCTGAGCTCATTCGCAACACGGACATTTGCTTTTAAGACTCGAGAGTCAACATCTACCGACTTTTGAAGAGCCACGTCAGCGTTCCCGACCTCCGCGTGGGATTAAGTTATAACTTTGCACAACGACTAAAGGAGTCGTCCGACTCTTTGAGGCTCTCGTGGACAGATGCGCACCCACCGCAGTTTGTTTATCCGCTCTCATCTGGCAGCTAGGCGGAAACAACCGTGTTTTGTTTGTCCTTTCGGGATACTCATTTATCCTTTGAATGTTTAGTTTGCGGTTCCAGGGGAAAAAAAAAATCAAAGCAATTCTGGCTGTTATTTGTACATGCAGTTTCGGCTGTTTGTCTCTCTCGTGCGCTGTATATGTGCAATAGCTAAACTTGATCTTCCACTCAGTAAGGATGTGTCAGTGGAGAAGTGTTTTGTTACCTTTGATTTCTGTACGTGAATTAACACCTACCTGCAATCTGTTCTTCAGGGCTCCCGTGTGGAGGTTTGCGGAGGGCCGACTAGCGCTACATCATGTTCACAGTGGCACCTTCCTCTTCTACAGCACAAACCCGCTGTGAGCATTTGGAAAGGCTTGCGTATACACACACACACACACATATAATGTGCAAACACACATATACACACTCCCCAAGAGAGTGGCCATCTGGTCAGCACAACCTGAGTGAGACCAAAACAAGACTAATTTGGCCAGATTCAGCTGTGTGTGTGTGTGTGTGTGTGTGTGTGTGTGTGCAGCTCTCTAACACTTTAGCGCAGTCGTTCGTGTGGGTGGACGGCACTGCAAGGGCATCACATGCTTACTAAAGGCACATTCTGGGAAGTGCACACACATGCACTGCAACACACTGCTTATGTGGCTCCATTAATGCTTATTGAAACAGCCAACGGATTTTTAATAAAAAATCAATTAAGATGTTTCTAAATGTTTCTAAAATAACAGGATTAATTTCATATGTTCACCCAAATGATGTACTCCATGTGTAAAACTAAAAAACAAAACAAAACCCAGAGTTGTTAAAAGAATAAAGTCGTAGGTTCACACCAAACCGAACGTGTTGTCGTTATTGACCATGGCTTCAAACTGATTGGCTCTTGTGCGAATTTAAATTTGCGTTGCATTTTTTTTTAAGCGCCGAATTTGTGAGCTGGAGATTTTCAGTGAGTAATGATTTAGTTTTGATTGAGAAACGGACCGTAATTGATCATGTGATTTAACAAGAGAGTCTACTTTTATGGTTTTAATGGACTTTTAAGGCAGGGAAACCATTTTGGCGCGAATTATGAAACCAATCCAGTGAAGGATAGCTGCAGTCTTTGATGTTGATCATTACAGGTGCAATGTTAACAGAAATGCGTTAACAGGAATTAAGAACCTACTTAAAAAACTCTAATGTTTTTATTACCTTAGAATGAGACATTTATATCTCCATAACAGCGGGCATCCCCTTCTATGAAGGTCGCCATATTGTGACGTCATGTTCTACCGTAGCCGAACGCGAACACAGCGCTACAGAGCGCGTTTCATCACTACCCTGAAAGAGAAGCAGCAGAAAGCTTAAAGCCATACACACACTAGGTGTTTCTCAATGTCAAGGAAGGATCCTCGGAAGCCGGAATTTCGAGGATGCTACGTCATCGACGTCCGTCGAAGGACTGTTCCAATGTCGAGGATCCTCAGAATTTCAACCAAGGACTGAGTCCTTCGTTCGGAAAATTTCCCATACACAGGAAAGGATGCATAGGTGTAGCCTTCGCGCACTTAAATCACCCACAATCCTATGCGCAGCTTTGCTATCTGTTGCCGACTGTTAGCGGAGTCGGAGTGATAACGGCAATATGCTTTCAAATGTAAGCAAGTATAATTTCAGTTTAGCCATTTATTTAATGTTTGTTAACAAACATTTCGGCTCAAATTTGCTGAGGGGATTTAAAGCTGTTCCCTTTTACTGGTGATTAACTTTTTAATTTTTAGTTTATATAACGTTATAGCCTTTTTTGTTGGTCACATATTTTACCGTTGCATGTGTTTTAACAGCTAACGTTAGATCATGTTGCTATGGACGTAGTTCTGTTCACTCCGGTAATAAAACTTAATCGTTTTTGAATGAATAAACTCCTTTTCAAATCAATATTTTGTGTCAAATTATTTATTTTGTTTGGTAGGTAGCCATGTTATAAGTGGGAAAATGTATAGCGAGGCGGTTGTTACAGCGAATACAACCCATTCAGGCTGATTGTTTGCGCGGTTGCTATAACAACCGCCTGGTTATACATCTCTTATACTTTATTTATTTATTTCTAGAAGGACTGACAAGACAAAATAAGGACTGTCAAGTGTATTTAAAAACTGCAGTACACCAGCACATGATTTTTGCAGCGCCGAAGCGACCTTTCACTGATGTAATGACGCAATGACGTGCACTTGCTAGCCTGTTCCATTTACGTGTTCTCCGAATGCTAAAGAGGACCCTTGCCTAGCCTCTGAAGGAAATGACTTGGAAGGACCCGTCCTGCCAAGGAAGTATCCTTGACATTGAGAAACACCTTATGAGTAGTGACTTTTACCTTGTGAATGGTGTAAAATATGTAGCATCCATCTTGAATAAATCATTTGGTGTTTAGTCTTTTTGGCACCACATTTTTTCGTGTTGACGAAATCATGCGAATTTGAGGGAGTTGAGAGATTGCTTTTCATTTTTTGGTAATTTACTCTTAATCAAAGAAAAATTATCTGCTAATTACATGTAGTAATTTTGGCGAACATCCTCTGAGAATAAAACCTTCCTTGGTGATTTCAGTAACTGAAAGATCTTAAAGCTCTCATATTTGATAAATGAATGGATCCTCCAACAGCTTAGGTAACAACGTCCTCAGAGTTTGAAACAAAACATTTTCAAGATTTCTTATCACAACATTTTTTCTTTTGTCAAATTAACTTAAATAATTTATTTAGATCAGATAACTAATTACTTTGAGTTTCTGATGATTAAATTAATCTCATTCATTGTATTAACTCACTTTTTCCAGTTAAATCAACTTAATTTTAAGGCAACCAAGTTACTTACTTTTTTAAGTTAAACCAACAATATATATATATATATATATATATATATATATATATATATATATATATATATATATATATATATATATATATATATATATATATATATTTTTTTTTTACAGTGCTAAACCCTGTTCGAACATGAACGTCTTTAAAACACTCGAGGTCATGAACCTGATTAGAAGTGAAATACTGAAGGATTTTCTCAGATTTACACGAATGGCTTGGAGCCTACGTGCAACATTCACTGCATGAATGACGTCAGCACATTATCAACACTAATCACTGTACTTCCGTAATAAACCAAGTTAACTGCGACCGGACCGCATGCGCCAGATCAAGAGTCAGATACAGAGATTCATTAACATTTTGCGCAGTTCCTGTTAACAAACATGCGATGTTAATTCATATGAGTGTTTATCAGTATGCTTTATAACCCATAGGCTACACGTGTTGACATATTAGTACTTGCTCTTTTTTGGGACAAAACTGCATTGTTAGGATTCAGATCAAGACAGCACATGTGCAAATACACCCCCATAGTCATATTTCCAAGTTATAGTTTAACGAAGGGTTAAATGAGGATAACTCTTACCATCAGTGCACATCATTCAACACACCACATGTGTTACCTTGACTGAACTTTTTTTTTTTATTACAAGGATTCAATTATTGACCCATGTACACTAGACGCACGTGCTCAGGTTGAGTAGTGCAATCCATCCAGGTGTCGGTCGGTACCACGTGACGTCAAGATCGATGATTCTACGGTAGTGGGCAGAAAAAGCCACGTCACAGCTCTCTTCATAGCAACAGTAGAGTATGACCTACATGTATTAGCCATCCCAAGGGCAAAATCAAGCATCTATTAAAATTAATAACCCAACCCGTCGTGTTCCCGAGGGTAAAGCCTGCTTTTCTGCTGTGCTCGACAAAAAAACTGAAGAAAACTGGGGCATATGGCCAATCCGCATTAATTCACAACTCAGTGCAAAAAGACCAGATCATTAAAAAACAACACAGATTAATAGAGGCAAAAGAAAGACACTTACGACAGCAGTGTGTTTCATAAAATACACATTTATTGAATTTAAATTAGACTTACCATGGAACACACGTTTACAACTCTCAGAACAATTTTAACATGCACACAACTATGATTACATCACACACATTTCACATAAAAAACATTTCCCTCCCCAGACGATTTGGATCCTAAAGCGAATTCCAGCTTGGGAAGAGTGTAACCAGCACTGGCAAGGGAGTAGCTTGCGCAGTCATCTCCATAACGGGCAATGTCACATCCCAACCAACAGCACAAACTACTACCTCAGCCAGTGCACGGATAAATCGCTTTCATGAGCTGTAGAACGCAGAGAATTCGAATCCGTTTAAAAAGAATTCCAAGAATTCGCGGTGAACGTTCCAGAGCGCGCGAAGATTCCGAGCTGAATGGTCGTAGTACTCGTCTCGTGAGCGGGCTACACTCCCTTCAGCTGCTCCGTCATTGGCTGGGAGCGCAGCCAATGGGGTGTCAGAGGGACACCGCCCACGACACACACACCCCCAAAAGTGGCCACGCCTCAGGCATTCTTTAGCCAATGGCGCAGTCCTGACTTCACACGAGACTTTGAACATGTGATTTTGAATGAGTTGATTTTTTTTTTTTTGGATTGACGCTCACTTACTGTAAAGATCTCATAAGATCGCATCCCTTAAATTATTTAATGTTCTAAAGGTATTTTTTGCTTATAACCCCCTTAGGTAATATTATATTAATTATTGAATTGCCTTTGTTCTTTAGGTTTATGATGTTTACTGTTTCCTGCTATTTGGACTTTTTTGAAATGTAATAAGATTTGTCTTTTTGAGGTTTGCTTGGTATTTTGTATGTTTCTTTAAGCAATAATAATAATAAAAAAAAACTTACTGTAAAGAAGTACTGAGAGAATCCTTTATCTGTCACCACCCTTTCCTATAAAAGACATGAAAAGGACCATCCAAACTTAAAAGGTTGTAATTCAAAAATGCTTTGTTATAAAGATATACATTTTCCAGCAATAATCTGCTGAATGTCTTCTATAAAGTTTAAGTAAATGTAAATGTAGTTTAAATGTATTGTACATCAAATGCACTGCACAAAATATTTTTTTATTTTATATATATATATATATATATATATATATATAAATAAAATATTTTCTGTTTATATAAATTATATATATATATATAAAATTTTCAAAAATAGAAAATATTTTATATATTATTATATTTGTATATATATATATATATATATTCTGTTTATATAATATATATATATATATATATATATATATATATATATATATATATCCAGTGTTTCATTGTTTTATATATATATATATATATATATATATATATATATATATAGAGAGAGAGAGAGAGAGAGAAATTGGTCAATCCAGCGTTTCAGTCGTACCGAGGCAAAATGGCTTCCTCCAAAAATATTAAAACCATGCCGTTAACTTAAAAGTGAAGACAATTTGAATGAAAATCCAACTGTTTGTAAGTTTTTGGCTGTAAATCAAATGCAAGTGATTGTTTTTTTCAGGATTAAGATTTTAGGTAAAATGTAAATGGGAAATCGAGGAGTTTTTTGATCAGATTTTGCCTTCTTTTAAACTGTTTTGTGGTGAAATAAAATTTTCAACGCTCAAATATTCAGAATTACAATGATATCATAAGCTGCAAGCAGTGCAAGTGGTGTTAGATGCAGTATGGCGAGGCAAACACAGGGCCGGTGCTGGAACGCAAACTTCCTACAGGAAGTGAAATAAGTTTAATGAATAACCAGATGAGCGACACGTTTGATGTTCATAGAACTGTACCATTTATTATTGTACACACACCGGGTTCAACCCTTCTCAATGCGGCTAAAGATGACATGGAATGTTACAGTAACATCTTGCATAAAATTCATTGCTGTTGAGAAAATGTCACACACAAAAAAGAGACCATCCTTCATGTATTTATTACGATGTTTCCGCTCTCTCATTTAAAGGATTTTTTTCTTTTTGGATTCGATTTTTTAATCCAAATACGTTATTCTTAATTACATCTTTAACACTATCACCAAACACTGTACATTAAGGGAGGAGGAAAAACCAGAAAACCCATAAAAACAACAAACACTGCAAATTTACCGTAGCAGTTAATACATCGTTAAAGTCGGCCAATCAGAGTCTACCGTCAGCTCGTATTAGAAGAAGCTTAGAGTGATGGGATTTGGAGCTGTCAATCAACAGTTGCCATGACGATGGAGTCCTCGCGCGTGGTGTATGAAACAGTCACATTCATGTTTGCGGTGGAATAAAAACGTTCAGTCACGATTCGCCGTTCTGCACTTTGGAGACGGGCGGTTGCATGAAGTCTTTGAAGGGCCCGAGGGCGTCTCTGAGGGCGGAGCTCACTTCAGGAGACGAGCACGTGATGCACTCCACCAGCGTCGGGTACAGCGCGATCACCTGAGCCCACACGTTCCCATCCACTGACGCCCGGAAGAGGAAGAGATGAGCACAAACAAAGATGAAAAACTTAGAAAAGACGCTTCACATTAAAGGAGAACTCCGCCGCAAAGCGAACCTTTGGTCTAATAACACATCGGTACCGAGTCGACCGTTCTCTGAGATTTGTTTTCAAGATAATCGAATGTTAAGACTCCTTTAATACCACTAACAAGGCTCAAAATAGCCTCACACTAACACGAGAGTCCCTAAACTGAAGCTTTGAGAACTTTGTAAGAGTACAGACCGTTTAATAAGAACAGTCCACTTGGCGTATACCGGCAGGAGCCATCTTGGGAAACAGTCTCGACCAGTCGAACCACGAATGCCGTGCTGAGTGAGCTGATCGATCGGAATTACATGTGTGAAATCGAATTACATGGAAATGCATGAATTATATATATGTGTAACTATTAGGGCTGGGTAATAACTATCGATTTCTCGATATTAATCGATTCTCATTTTTACGAGCCGATATCGATTCTTAAATCGATTAGTCATCCTGTTTTATTTGAATGAATGGAATATTGTATCACAGCTGCACGCATCCAAAAAAAAAATCGCAATAATCTTTGTCCTTTGTTACTATTGATATGAAACAAATTCTTAATTTTCAAATTACGTTCATTTTCTTTCGAAATTCAAAAACATAAATAAGGTTTTGAGATCGCTCTGGCTCAGCTCAAGAGAAGCAGCAGCGCTGATCTCACTTCCGGGTTGATAAAACCAGTCACAGCGCCAAATAAACATAAATGAGCATCTGAAAGTGTGTTAAAGATAGAGGACAACTTATCCAAATCCGTATCATGTCTCATTGATTCGCTCAATCAGCGTTTCAACCGTGGAAAGACGTCAAGTAAACAGCTTGTAATCATTATCGTCATATTTACCTCAGAAAACCCATAAACTCATTAGTCAGCTAGAAAAAATAACTCTAGAGAGGAGCATTTTGCTAAATATATACACCATATTACATAGGCATTATAATCTTAATGTTCTTAACGCATATTTGAATAAATCTGCCAAGTTTTTATGACAGCCACCATTTAAATGTTTATATTTCATATAATCTTCTTATTATAAAAATAAATAAAAGTGCAATTTAAGTGTTTGTATAGCTACAAAACAGTCAATTATTACCTTCATATTAGACTAGTGAAGCCTATAGGCTACAACTAGACTCCCATAGTTTACAGCATTAGTTACGAGATTTGATTTCCTTGAGAAAATTTGCCATTTTTTGTAACTGATATCCAAAATAATCAATATTGAATCGAAATCAAAATCGAATTGCAAACTTGTGAATCGAAATCGAATCGAATTGTGAAATTTGTGCCAATACCCAGCCCTAGTAACTAACCACCCATTCTTTCATATGAGATTCTAAGTCACAGTCACGGCTCACGTAGCAAGTCGTTCGTGGTTCGACTTGTCGAGACTGTTTCCCAAAGATGGCTGCTGCCTGTATACACGAAGTGGACAGTCTTTATAAAGTATCTTCTTATTAAACTGTCTGTTCACATACGAAGTTCTCAATGCTTCGTGTTCAGTCCTCATGGTATTGATGTCAGAATTGTGACCAGAGAAAATGGCAAGTAACTTAGGAAAACCACTAGCCACAGAAGTCAAACCCTGCCTATGATGCCTGATAATGCTGTCTAGGTAGGCAACTCACTAGGCTTTTTGAGACACGGAATATAATCTTTTGCAATGTTTCATGTTTGTGTTTCATGCAAACGCAGAGTTCAAATAATCCGAAGGACAAACCCGTCTCACCGTTCTCTGGTTGGGTCTTTTTCAAGGAATCCATGAGTGTGCTGATGGCTTTTAACACAAAGATGATCTCAGTCACTTGTTGCCTAGAGGATTAAAAAAAGAAATAGTGGAGGACACACAGAATCAAGTCCTGTGCAATTTAGTTGGTGAAAACGAATGTTGTGTGTACAGCGCACATTTCTATGGAAGCTTGTTTCTGCTACAGAATGAAAAATAAAAAGGATAATTGAGACTTTTTTCAAGCTTCCATGTACATATCATCCCAAAAGACAAAGAGAGAAAATAATCATCTTGCATGTAAGCCTAATTTTAGATTCAGCTCAATACTTACAAGGCTTTTACAAAAAACTTGAAAATTTGGCTTATTAACAATTATGTCTGCCAACATTAAAACCCGAACCAAGAGCTGTATCATATATTAAATATATTATAGCCTTTTTGTAAATGTGTTTTTGTGTATTTTATTATTGTAACAGTTATAGTGTTATTTATATTGTAGTTATTTTTTAGTCAATTTGCCATAGACCTATAAATGTATTTTCTTGTTTGTATTGTAATGCTTTTTTACATCTTGGCCAGGGGACTACAGATGAAAAATAGCCTTTTGGCTAATTCTGGCTTTTTAAACCATGTTTGTTCATGCTTTTTATGAAATTGCACTGTCCCCTTTTAAATGAACCAATATATCAAATCAAATAAATCAAATCAGATTTTTTTTTGTGCATTATGATATTATTTTCCAAAAAAAAAATCATTCTCGTTGTAATGCAAAACAAATAAAAACATTTAGATATATTATTTTTATTCATATTCATAGTCTTTTTTTACTTTTTCAGATTTTACTGTAATTATGTTTTTTTTAATTACAGGAATTTGAGAAGGAAAAATTTGCTTGTATGCCAAAACAATTAAACAACCGATATTCGGTTTTACCGATATTTTGCATCAGTTTTGCAATATTGGATTCACCGATAAATGTAGAATCCTAAAAAAATATGCTTTTCTTCATTCAATTCACTATTATTTGTATGGCGCTTTTCACAGTCCATTTATTTTTTTAGAGATGACCGATATGAACATTTTGGCCCATACCGATAATTCCTTAAATTTGAAAGCCGATAACCGATATATTGGCCGATTAATCTAAATCCAAATATGTGAAGAATTTTTTGAGAGCCTGATTACAAAAACATCAAGTCTCATCATGTCCTAAACAAACAATTATGATGTTCTTATAATAATTTTACGTAGCCGATGTGCACATGTTGATAACATCACAAATGAAGATATATCCGATATAGGCCGATATATCGTGCATCCCTAATTTTTTTCTTTATGCAAAATGTTTATTGGTGGGGAGGGCAGGAGTCCTATTTCGAAAGGCTCAGTGTGTGTGTGTGTGAGCTGACCTGGGCAGCGGGCAGCGTCCACTGAGTCTCTCGTCCTCCACGAAGCGTCGGAGCACGTCTTGCGCCCGTTGTAGAAGCACTGAGAGAGCCATACGGGAGATGTAGCCCTCCTGCGGCGTCGACACCTTATTACTGAAGGAGAACTGCAGGAGCGTCTCGAAACACACTTTAGAGAACTCCTCTCGCATACGGATGTCCATTTCAGCCTCTGACCGGGACAAGACGGACAAATTAGTGCATTCATAATCTTCGAACCAGTTATCGAACAACTTTAAAGGGGTCATGAATTAAAGGGATACTCCACTTTTTTTGGAAATAAGCTCATTTTACAACTCCCCCAGAGTTAAACAGTCGAGTTTTACCGTTTTCTAATGTATTCAGCTTATTTTTTTGATATTTAGAAGAACATCACTAACCAGACAGTTTCTGGTCTCATTGACTTCCATAGTATATTTTTTTCCTACTATGGAAGTCAATGAGACCAGATACTGTCTGGTTACTGATATTCTTCGAAATATCAGAAAATCAGCTGAATGGATTCACAAACGGTAAAACTCAACTGTTTAACTCTGGGGGAGTTGTAAAATGAGCCTATTTCCAAAAAAAAGTGGAGTAAATTTTCTTTGAACTTTTGACATATAAGAGCTTACTGTACTATAAAATAGTGTATTTTTGTGTATTGTACCCTCAATAACAAAGGATTATCGTATACGTTGCTTTTGATATTGTTTTGAACGAAGCCATTCGCTGTAATCCTGAATAAAAGCTTCAGTTTTGTCATCAGTAACGTTTAATTTTATTTAAAACACTGCTTATTACAATGTATACGTCTTTGACTTTATCATAAAGGATGAACTACGAATAACGGGAGTGTGACAAACTATGGTACACTCATTCATGATTCACACGATCGTCAAATATTACTATGGTAACTTCAAGTACTTACTTATTTTAATGTGCAAAACTGTAACCCAATCATAGCAGTGGGCGTTTACTTCCAAGTCTTGAATGCGACACGCCCATCAAGAGAGGGTCAAAAACAGGACAGAAAATAGCTTATTATTTCTAAATTAGGACATTGAAAACCTTGATATTGTTAGAAAATGCAGTTCGTGACCCCTTTAATGTCATTCTGTCCCTCACAAGACTACCATATGAAGCTTTTATGATCTTGACAGCAAAAAAAAACAAAAAACAAAAAACACAGCAGCATGAACATTCTTCCTAACATCTTCTTTTGAGTGAGTAAATGACAGGATCTGTGAATATCTGAGTTAACAGATTGCGAATCAGATGAAGACGGTGATTCATCATTCCCTGTACCTGTGAACGATGAAGACTGGGAGTGAATCGACCCTCTGTTGAGCATGCTCATGATACGACCTACGAACTCTTTGGGTATGAAATTGGCAAACGGTAAAATCTCTGTGCTGATCAACTGCACCACCTAGTGGACAAAGAAAACATTAAAAAAATTGTAGTGGCCAAAAGTGATGCAGGATATTTGTCCTTAATAACCCTTACAAGTTCAATTAAACCATTGATATATGAGCAAAATATTTTTTGTTTTTACTAGGGCTGTCAAAACGATTAATCGCGATTAATCGCATCCAAAATAAAAGTTTTTGTTTACATAATATATGTGGGGCACTGTGTATAATTATTTTTAATTAAAAATAATTATACAATTATACATAAAAATATAATTAATTATTTTATATATAAATACACACATGCATGTATATTTAAGAAAAAAATATTATTTATATATAAAATATTTATATTAATATATAATATAAATGATATATAAATCTATACAGAATATACATGAAAATATTTCTTAAATATATACAAGCATGTGTGTGTATTTATATATATAAAATAATTATACACAGTGCACCCACATATATTATGTTAACACAAAGTTTTATTTTGGATGCGATTAATCATTTTGACAGCCCTAGTTTTTACATGAGGGAAGAACAAACATTACCTTTGTTAAAGGGATAGTTCACTTTTAAATTAATTTCACAAATATGTACATAAAACTGCTGCATTTAACTGTATTTTAGACAATATATGCTTATTACTTAAATATTATTAATTGAATCATCACAAAATGTCCAGTTATATCAGCCTATCATGAATCAATGTTTTTTAAAAATGCCATTTATAACCAATAATTCTAGAATTCCACTTCTTCTGTGTTTTTATGCTTGTTTCACAAGAGTCAGATGAAATTACCTCCACATCTATCGCTTCGTTCCTCTGAAACTCCTGTATGGACAGATTATCTGGAGGTGTGCTGTGGGATACGAGAGGAAAGGAATTAAGCTCTGTTTGCCTTTAATATACCATGATATCAAGATCCTGTTGAAAAGAAATTGAACACCTTTTGGTAAACAGGAAGTCCTCGAATGCGTTCGCCAGCTCCGGCCACATCGTGTCGAATTTGCCTGAGGATGCTTGTTGCCGGGCAACAGGGAGTCCAATGGAAAGCACTTTGAGCAGAGAAGAGACGGCCAGTTTCCAGGTGCTCTCCGCGGGACAGGCGTACTTCAGACCCAGAGGAATCCTCACAGTCTAAACACAGGGAAGCTTCTGCTTTAAACGTGCACACATACGCCTGGTGGCCTTCAGATGCTGTTGAGAAGGTCTCACATGTTGCATAAACATATGCCAAACTACTCCTCACATACGGAGGATGCATATTGCATTCACTTGAGGAAAAAAAATTGAATTATTGAGTTAATTATCTCAGAATTACGAGATAATTTTTCATGGAAAAAAGTTTTTGCTCTGTTTTTCTGAGTTAACGAGTTAATTATCACAGAATTACGAGAATTGTTCATGGAAAAAAAAAGTTTTCGCTCTGTTTTTCTGAGTTAACGAGTTAGTTATCTCAGAATTACGAGATAATTTTTTATGGAAAAAAGTTTTTGCTCTGTTTTTCTGAATTAACGAGTTAATTATCACAGAATTACGAGAATTTTTCATGGAAAAAAAAAGTTTTCGCTCTTTTTTCTGAATTAACGAGTTAATTATCTCAGAATTACGAGTTAATTTTTAATAGAAAAAAAGTTTTCGGTCTGTTTTTCTGAATTAACGACTTTATTATCTCAGAATTATGAGAATTTTTAATGGAAAAAAAAAGTTTTCGCTCTGTTTTTCTGAATTAACGAGTTAATAATCTCAGAATTTCAAGATAATTTTTCATGGAAAAAAAAGTTTTCGCTCAGTTTTTCTAAATTAATGAGTTAACAATCTCAGAAATACAAGATCATTTTTCATTGAAAAAAGATTTTGCTCTGTTTTTCTGAATTAACGTGTTAATTATCTCAGAATTACGAGAATTTTTCGTTTTTCAAACAGAGCAAAAACTTTTTTCCATGAAAAATTATCTCGTAATTCTAATAATACCATGTTGCTAGCATGATTTAACACATTTCTAACATGATTTAACATGTTGCTAGCACGATATAACATCTTGCAACCATGATTAACATGTTTTTAACAAGATTTAGCATGTTGTTAGCATGATGTACCACGTTTCTAGCAAGATTTAACACATTGCTAACATGATCAAACATCTTGCTAACATGATTTAACACATTTTTAGCATGATTTGCATATCATAAGCCAAGCTAATTATATTTAGTAAGTTAGTTTTATAACTTATGTTCTTTTGCTTAGTACCTTAATGATGTTTTGCAGGACTTTCTCAGTGATAACGGCTTTGTGACAGGCCGTTTTATGATACAGATCGACCAGCACCTCCAGCGATCGTTCTGCAAACGGCACGTAGTTTAAGGCCACCCACTCCGCCTGGACACACACAGACACAAACACATGAAATAAAGACAGTGGATTAAATATATCACAATGCATATATCACAAAATCAGCCTTCAAAGACATGAATACTTGTAAAATAATACAATATCAGAGAAGGGTTGTGAATAGACACAATTATGTGTTATTGTCAACACATAAAGACTTTCTTCAAACTAAAATCTGATTTTTTATCCCCTATATTTGTAAAATGAGCCACAGGATTGAGCTTAACTGACTGGAAAAACAGCCCCTAAAGATTTCCACTTCAACACTAATAACATTTGTGTCAAATTTCAATGACAAGATCCACAATATTAAATGGAAAGCAGCAAGTACAGGCCAAACACACCACTGAAACACACTGATGCTGATATGAGCATTACTGATCAACCGATAATCGGTTTTACTGATATTTTCCCTGCAATTTTACTTAATTGAGTATTGGTTTTGTTTTATCGGATTTACTGATAAATAGTGATGATCCGTCAAGTCCTGTCCCAATGAAGCTTTTATTTAAGAGACACTTTATTGACCATTAATATGTATTAATGTAGAAGTGTTTTGTAATGAATGCAAGGAGACAGTGAAAGTACAGAAATTACAGTGTAGAAAATAAGTGTTAAAACAGTTTTATTCAGTGCTGTTATAACAGTCAAAAACAGAAATAATACATATCGCTTCTGTATGGCTATCGGGAATATAAACATGCATTATCAAGCTCTAATTTGAATTTGTCCAAATGCAAAAAGAGTGACTTTTTAATAATTTCATCTTTATATGCATAGAAATACTTTATTGTGACAATGATACGAAGTTTGGTGGAAATTTGCATCCTGAAAAAGAATTTGACATCTTCATTTTCTATTTTTCAAATTAAATGGTTAATGCTTAATTATTATTTTTCTTCATATTTTTGGTTGTTATATACATTCAGTCAAGCTACATAGTTTCAAGTCACTTAGTCAAAGAGTTTTGAAGATACTAGAGGTCGACCGATTGACCGGTTTTGCCGATTATTCGGCACTGGAACAATCGGTTTTCTGCAAAAAAAGAAAAAAATTCATCCTGATAAGTTTTCCCAGGTTGCGTCCGTTGCTGAAGCTGTTTAGAGTCTGTTGCCATTATACAGTACGAGAGCGGCCCCTAGAGGCGAAATAAACACTCACTGACGCCTTTTGGAGTTTGTTTTGACACTTCAGATGCAGATTTAAAACAGACATTGGCGGTATGTATACAGTACACTACCGTACGTGCTCTCATATCATTATAAAGTAATTAATTTGTAGGCTAGATGCTGCATTAGTAGAGAAAGAACAGCAGTAGGTTTGCAGTAGAGCCCGACTGATAAAGGATTTTGAAGGCTGATACCGATGCAAATATTTTTGGGTTTTAAAATCCGATATATCCGCCCATATTTTATTTGTTTATTTATTTATTTTTAATCTAGACATGATAGTCACAAATTTCGTCATGCTTATTTGAGTTAAGAGAACTGATGGGGATGATCTTTTAATTGTTATTCAAGCAATGTATGTATCGTGACCAACTCAATGAGTGTTGCCAACAGGAACGGTGTAGAGTGCCCTCTGGTGGACAAACTATACAACTCCAACACTCATGACATGGTTCAAGCGTGTTTCGTCCGTTTTTATTTTATTTTTGAAATATTCATTTATCGGCCATTATAACTGCCGATAATGATAGTTTGGAAAATGCCTAATATCGGCCGATAATATCGGCCTGCAGTTATATCGGTCTGGCTCTACTTTGCAGTCGAGGTCGAGAGGACGCTAACATTACTAGTGCATTAAACAATTATAGTCCCTGTGGTGAAAATCAAGCGTTTAATGTTGTTTATGTGTCTATATGGTGTTTTTAATACACTTTCAGACAAACCATCTGTAAATTCATAAGTGGACAGCATTGCTGAGTATTTCCTGCTTAAAACTGCAGTGAACCAAAGACAGTCTCAAAAACACAGTGTGAAATCGCTGGTGTTTCTGACATCACACAATCAGAAATATTCAATTTCAGTTCTTCTTTTATCATCAGTGTAATACTGTTATTATGATTGGATATCTATTAAGTGTACTAAAATAAAGAAGCAAATAAAGCGTGAGATTATACATACAATATACATGTGCGCCGTCTAATTTAATTGCTATGGCATTGGTTTCGACCGCTATCGGTCGACCTCCGTGTGCTACATGCAAATTGGTAAATCAAAAGGCTTTTAATAACTTTTACACTTTTTGTACGTAGGTTTAACAAAGTTGAAACCACCATATGCTTTAACTTACACATAAGGCAATACATTTTGCTAATAATAGCTTACTACTTGCTGAAAAGTGTGTAGTATATACTGCATACTATATGCTACAACACAGTAGCAAGCTAGTTTAATTTTAAAAGTTTAATCCAGTATTTTATGTTTAATAATATCTATCAGTCGAGGCGACGTTAAAAATTTAAATGATTAAAACACTGGAAATGGAAGGTCAAGTCAAGCACATTGCATTATGGGAGAGTGTATGTTACGTAGTGTTATAGACTGTACAATATTGATAAATGTAGTATTCTTTACACACAGAAAAATGTAATTATACATACTACACTCTGCAACAATAGCAATAGTGTGATAATATGCTATTCCTAACATGGTCTGTTTCTTGACCACATAACTCAAAGTTAAAAAGTACACACAAAAATTAACTGCTGGTGGCGCTAGAGAGTGTAAATGTGCCAAATTTCATAACTTTTCAACAGACAGTTCTATGAAATGCCATAAAATAACTGATATTGTAGTTTATTTTGGCAGTTTTGAGATGAATGAATAAGATGTGGCTGATGGAAATGAGCAGAGAAATGGCGTATGAGTATGAATGAAAGAGCGAAGTTCGTCATTTAGAGCAGTTAAATGGAGCTCAAGAGCAGCCGGAGAGAAAAAGGAAGAGGACACGAGGCAGAAAGCAGACGAGAGACGCAGATATAGATAAAGACAGCGGAAGGGAGGAAGAACTCACCGGTGCAAACAGTTGGATCTAAAGCGGATCCGTATGAAGTACAAAAACAGAACAAGAGAAGAGCAGACAAATGTTTACTACCACTCCTGATCACAACCGCACAATGACACTACTTTAGACAATGACAACAACAACAAAAACTAACAAGCGCTTGGTTTGAGAGTCATGTTTAAAAATACTTTGTATTTAACCTGAGGTAAAATTGATCTCAACAAATGTCTCATTTTTGACACACAAAAACTTATTTTTGATGTAAGGGTGGTTTAAGCATTATTTCACATTTCTCTCCGGTTTAACTGGTATACTGACCCAACCCTAGTGTTATTAAAGCTTGAAATGTTTCAAGTTGAATTTGAAAAGGAACAACGTGGTGCAAAGTATTCAGACATGACTAAAATAAAATAAAAACACAGCATGCAAAGACAAATATCTTCAAAATAAACAATCAGAAAGCCACTGAAACTATCTAAAATCCCAAAATAGTCATGACAAAAGTGAAATATTGCAATCCCAGAGCCTCATATAAAAGAAAACAAAAAACAAAGAAGTGAAGACGTCTTTCAATGTGTGCATTCAAAACGCCACGGAGCAGAAACAAAGATCATCTACTACATCATCATATTGGGAAACAGACATGGAAATGAATGCTGTATGATGATGAAGGGTGTTTGTATGTTTGGTGAGTCATAAAACAACGATCAAGACCAACAAAAGCAATTGCACCATCTTGAAAACAGCTGAAAAGCCCATCGAGGGAGACTCACCTGGTTGTATTTGGCATTGGCCACGTGTTTGGTCTCCATCTTTCCGTACTGAGGCGGTTTACAGGAGAACTCCACGAACAACAGGAGCTGCTCAAAGATGGCGGGATACATCACCTGGAGATTCTCCGGACCCACACAGATTGCCTGAAACAATGACATCTCATTCAGACACTGTCTTAATCACAACCAACTGATCTAGTTGATATAACAATTGTGTAATCCATCCAAAAAAAGCATGATTTTCAGGGTGTTTGGTGTAAATGCAAGTCTGTTAGTCATTTTCTCATCAAGTCTGGAGAGTTTTTGGTTTATTTGATTGGTGAGAAAAATAAGGATGGGACTGAATGGATAATTTGTCTAGTCATTAAACAGCTAAATAGTGCTTGTGTGGTACTTGCATTAACAACACTAATATATCCAAACAACAGAAGCATCAAAGAGTGAACGACTTTTTATCACGTAATTTACTCGCCCTGAAACTCATTCAGAAGAAAAGCTCGTCCAAGCTTTATAATGGGAGTGAATATGGCCCAAGTGCATCCATCCATCATAAAAGTGCATCTATTTATCATAAAAGTGCGTCTATCCATCATAAAAGATCATCTATCTATGATAAAAGTGCATCCATCCATCATAAAAGTGCATCTATCATCAAAAAAGTGCTCTATCCATCATAAAAGATCATCTATCCATGATAAAAGTGCATCTATCATAAAAGTGCATCCATCATCATAAAAGTTCATCTATCATCATAAAAGTGCGTCTATCCATCATAAAAGATCATCTATCCATCATAGACGTTCATCTATCCATCATAAAAGTGTGTCTATCCATCATAGACGTTCATCTATCCATCATAAAATTGCATCTATCATCATAAAAGTGCATCTATCCATCATAAAAGTGCATCTATCATCATAAAATTGCATCTATCATCATAAAGGTGCATCTATCCATCATAAAAGTGCATCTATCCATCATAAAAGTGCATCTATCATCATAAAAGTGCATCTATCATCATAAAAGTGCATCTATCATCATAAAAGTGCATCTATCCACCATAAAAGTGCATCTATCATCATAAAATTGCATCTATCCATCATAAAGGTGCATCTATCCATCATAAAAGTGCATCTATCCATCATAAAAGTGCATCTATCATCATAAAAGTGCATCTATCCATCATAAAAGTGCATCTATGATCATAAAATTGCATCTATCCATCATAAAGGTGCATCTATCCATCATAAAAGTGCATCAATCCATCATAAAATTGCATCTATCCATCATAAAGGTGCATCTATCCATCATAAAATTGCATTTATCCATCATAAAGGTGCATCTATCATCATAAAAGTGCATCTATCATCATAAAAGTGCATCTATTCATCATAAAATTGCATCTATCCATCATAAAATCTACACACACCGCGGGTCTCCTTATTGACGTTTCTACGGTGGCCCTGAACGGACGTGTTTCGTCACTATGTTGTTCTTCGTGTAAAGAAGCTGCTAAAGTCAGCCATTAAAACACTGACACAATGATGAAAAAGAACCAATAATATTCAAAATAACAGTTTTACTGAATAATTAAGTAAACCTAAATTCTTCATCTTTGTAAAGAAACCTCATTGCTTAACTAACTACTCAGACGACATCACTTCCGTAAGTTCTGTTGGGTGCAATTCACAACCTCACCACTAGATGGCGCTAAATATTCCACACTGCACCTTTAAGTAGTGTTGTACCTTCTGTAGGACATCGAGGGCGGTCAGGACTGCTTCTTGAAGGCTCGTGAGCACAGCCTCGGTGTACGAGGGCAAGATGAACGGCGAAGAGTCTGAACTTATGGGGACCGACACGGCTCCGTACAGGATCACCCCCAGCTTCTTGAGATCCTCCATGCTGAACCCTCCTGCGATATGCTGGTACAATGCTGGGAAAATCTGTATTAGCGCCGTCAGGAAAGGCTGGCTGGGCACGAACACTAGTTTATCTGGTCCACCACTAGGGGGTCGCGTGCACTCGGTTCCCACCCGGTACCAAGTGTTCCACGCCGACCACCACAGTGCCGAGTCGTCGATCTCTTCTCCGGGTGGCGGAAGCGAAGGTTGCACGCCGTAGCGCTGGGCTAGTCGTTCTGCAAGTGAATCGGATCGGATTAGGGGTCTTCCTGGACCAGAACCTTGAAGAGACTCCATAAGGACAGAAGGAACGTCCATAGCCGCGAGAGCATCGGGTTTATCCGTGTCTTTAATGGGCGTGACGAGCTGGAGGATCTCCTGGAAGCTCTTGAGGGCGGCGAGGGAAACTTCATTGTTCTTGCTGAGGGCGGCGGACTGGATGTGGTCCAGAAGAACTTCCCAAGCTTTGAAAAAGTCACCTGGATAAAAAGCAAGAGGTCCGTCTTTTAATCCGGCGCTGTTTTTTGTCTATTTTGTTTCAAAAAGCTTAATTTCCTCACTACAGGTGAAACTCTGAAAATTGTAATATTGTGCATAAGTTCATTTATTTCAGTAATTCATCTTAAAAGGTGAAACTAATATATTGTATAGACTCATTACATGCAAAGTGAGATATTTCAAGCCTTTATTTCTTATAATTTTATTAGGGCTGTCAAAACGATTTATCGCGATTAATCGCATCCAAAATAAAAATTTGTGTTTACATAATATATGTGTGTGCACTGTGTATAATTATTTTGTATATATATAAAAAACACATGCATGTATATTTAAGAAAAAAATATTATTTATGTATAAAATATTTATATTTATATATAATATAAATTATATATAAATCCATATACAGTATATACATGAAAATATTTCTTAAATATATACAAGCATGTGTGTGTGTTTATATATCTAAAATAATTATACACAGTGCACACACATATATTATGTAAACACAAACTTTTATTTTGGATGCGATTAATCGCGATTAATCGTTTTGACAGCCCTAAATTTTATTGATTATGGCTTGAAAACCTTTTCACAATATTTTAATAATTAGAGCCCGACCGATAAAGGATTTTGAAGGCCGATACCGATACCAATAAAATCCGATATATCGGCCGATTTTTTTTTTTTTCCGAAACGCGCAACAAAAAATGAACAGATTTTCCTTAACATTAGTTATTTGTAGTTATTTATGAGTTTTAACTAAAATAATATGATCATGCATTTTATAAAAAAACTTGTTTCTTTTGTTGTCACAACAGAACAGATTGATGACTGAGTGCCCTCTGGTGGACAAACTATACAACTCCTACACTCATGACATGATTCAAGAGTGTTTCGTCCATTTTTATTTTATTTTTTAAATATTCATTTATCGGCCATTATAACTGTTGAAACCGATAGTTTCGAAAATGCCTAATATCGGCCTGCCGATATATCGGTCTGGCTCTACTAATAATCATTAAAATTATAACCAATAAAGGCTTGAAATATCTCACTTTGCATGTAACGAGTCTATCGTATTAACTGTGATAATGTGTGAAGGCGTCTGGATAAATTTTGGTTTGACTGTAGCTGTTTTTCAAATATATCCAGATGAGTGTAGATTTGTCTTTGAGAAGCACATCTGTCAGTGCTTACCCAGCTGCTGGAGCAGATATCTCCTGGTGTTGAAGATCCGAGCCACGCCCGCGAGCGTCAGAACCCACGTTTCCGCCCACTGCTTCTCTGCCGTGTCCCGCGAGTGGTGGATGAGGATGTTTCCACCTCCAGATTCGATCTTCTCCTTGTCGGCCGTGGTGGAGGACTTCCTTACACAGTTCAGCAGATGAAAGAGAACCTGCGGAGCAACGTTACATTGGTTTGCATCTTTAGCAACAATTACAATACAATTGGGTTCATTTTAGGGACGCACGATATATTACCATATCGGTATTGGCCGATATACAGTACGTTTACTTAAAATGTTATTGTTTTGGCCCGAAAAGAAAATTTGGGATTTTTCACCCAAAAATGAATGGCCGGTTTCTGTTTTAAGTCCATAAAAGTGCATCTATACATCATAAGAGTGCATTTATCCATCATAAAAGTTAATCTATCCATCATAAAAGTGTATCTATCATCATAAAAGTGCATATGTCAATCATAAAAGTGCATCTATCAATCATAAAAGTGCATCTATCCATCATAAAAGTGCATCTATCCATCATAAAAGTTCATCTATCATCATAAAAGTGCATCTATCATCACAAAAGTGCATCTATCCATCATAAAAGTGCATCTATCCATCATAAAAGTGCATCTATCATCGCAAAAGTGCATCTATCATCATAAAAGTGCATCTATCCATCATAAAAGTGCATCTATCCATCATAAAAGTGCATCTATCCATCATAAAAGTACATCTGTCCATCATAAAAGTGCATCTATCCATGATAAAAGTGCATCTATCATCATAAAAGTGCATCTATCATCATAAAAGTGCATCTATCCATCATAAAAGTGCATCTATCCATCATAAAAGTGCATCTATCCATCATAAAAGTGCATCTATCCATCATAAAAGTACATCTGTCCATCATAAAAGTGCATCTATCCATGATAAAAGTGCATCTATCATCATAAAAGTGCATCTATCCATGATAAAAGTGCATCTATCATCATAAAAGTGCATCTATCCATCATAAAAGTGCATCTATCATCATAAAAGTGCTCCACACGGCTCTGGTGGTTTAATAAAGGACTTCTAAAGTGAAGTGATGACTTTGAGTAAGAAAAATATTCATATTTAACATGTTACAAAGTAAATTTCAAGCTTTTATGATGGATTTATCTGCCAATATCTCAGTTATAACCTTTCAAACACTACGAATTAGCGGTTATCGGTAAAATATTTAATATCGGTGCATCCCTAGTTCCTTTTGTTCTGATCCAGTACCTTCCAAACCACAATGTTCCAGGTCGGTGGTTGCAGCAGCGTCCCGTGAGCAGCAATGGTGGAGAACATGGTCTGCCCTGCGCTTTTCCTCACAGCCGGCCGTGGGTCTACGCACAACTCGCCCAGTTTGGCATACAGGCACAACCACAGGCAGTCGAAGGGCGGTGCGGGGTGGAAGGGTCGGTTCAGAGGCTCTCCTTTATCCTGGGCCTGTTTCAGGAGAACCGCTTCCTCCTTTTCCAGCTCCTCTGTAATGGCTTCTCCCCTTTGGAAGAAGTAATCTGAGATATTCCACTGTGGAGAAAGACAAGATTTACTAGTCTACTCATGTATCCAAAGGAACTACACTTAACATCATTAATTAACATTATGAATATGATACTAAGATTAACAAATGCTGTAGAAGTATTGTTCATTCTCAGTTCACGTTAACTAACGAACCTTATTGTAAAATGTTACCGATTTTACTAGCAACACTAGAGTCACTCCTCACCAGAAGGCCGATAGACGTCAGGCTGATGTTCAGCTCCTGGTTCTGGAGCCCAAAGCTGCCGGCTACATCCACCACAATTTGGAGGCACATGCAAGGCATTGTGGGTAGGAAGTCGGTCACGACCAACTGCAGGCACTGGAACGCTGTTCGAATGAGGGATTCACTGTGGAATGAAAGAGGTTTACAAATGAGACTCTCCGAGATCAACACTTTAAATGTGATCTATCTATCTATCTATCTATCTATCTATCTATCTATCTATCTATCTATCTATCTATCTATCTATCTATCTATCTATCTATCTATCTATCTATCTATCTATCTATCTATCTATCTATCTAATCCCTCTATCTATCTAATCCCTCTATCTATCTATCTATCTATCTATCTATCTATCTATCTATCTATCTATCTATCTATCTATCTATCTATCTATCTATCTATCTATCTATCTATCTATCTATCTATCTATCTATCTATCTATCTAATCCCTCTATCTATCTATCTATCTATCTATCTATCTATCTATCTATCTATCTATCTATCTATCTATCTATCTATCTATCTATCTATCTATCTAATCCCTCTATCTATCTAATCCCTCTATCTATCTATCTATCTATCTATCTATCTATCTATCTATCTATCTATCTATCTATCTATCTATCTATCTAATCCCTCTATCTATCTAATCCCTCTATCTATCTATCTATCTATCTATCTATCTATCTATCTATCTATCTATCTATCTATCTATCTATCTATCTATCTATCTATCTATCTATCCATCCATCCATCCATCCATCCATCCATCCATCCATCCATCCATCCATCCATCCATCCATCCATCCATCTAATCCCTTTATCTATCTATCTATCTATCTATCTATCTATCTATCTATCTATCTATCTATCTATCTATCTATCTATCTATCTATCTATCTATCTATCTATCTATCTATCTATCTATCTATCTATCTATCTATCTATTACTCAGGACCATTGAACCTTTTCGAATCATGATTTGTTCGTGTTCACACAGCAAGTGCCTCACCCCTGGTCGTTTCGGATCGCTCCGATGACCCCCAGTACCAGAGGCCATCCCGGTCCGAGACTGTCTCCCTGGTTCTGGAGGATCTGCAGCACACACTCCAGCTGCTTCTGTCGGATATCGGCGTGAAGGACGTTGGAGAGCTCCTTCAGCGGGTTCAGAAGCAGCAGCTGCAGACGCTGAGGAGGACAAGTGTCGAAAATCAAAATCAAACTATGAAGAAGGGCTGGGAATCGAAAAACTTGAGGTCAGGAATCGGATACTTGTTTGAAATTAACATTTAGATTCCTCTTATCGATTACTTTGTGAGCATTGTTTCAACGTGACTTTAAACCATTCAAGCGAGAGACGACTGCACACACAGAAAATGTGATTTTAAACCATTCAAGGGTGAGACGCTTTCATCGCTAAAGGTGTGTGTAACTATATTGTGCAGCTCTTAAAGTGACAGTACCAACATTCCTGCTGCCGTCTCTCTCACTCATTCTTGACTGAATAACTTTTGTAAGTATATTTTATTTATAAAATGCAGTGTTATTTTTAGGGCTGTGAAACGATTAATCTCGATTAGTCGCATTCAAAATAAAAGTTTGTATTTACATAATATGTGTGTGTGTAGTGTGTATAATTATTTTGTATATATATATATATATATATATATATAAATACACACATATGCATGTATATATTTAAGAAAAATGTGTTATTAATATATCAAATATTTATATTTATGTATAATATTAATTTTGTATAAATATATATAAAGTATATACATGCAAATATTTCTTAAATGTAAACTTTACATGCATGTGTGTGTATTTATATATACAAAATAATTATACACACTACACACACATACATTATGTAAACACAAACTTTTATTTTGGATGCAATTAATTGCGACTAATGGTTTCCCAGCCCTAGTTATTTTACATTTGATTACAGTTTCTGTACCCGAACACCCGAAAATCTCAAAACATTTTATTTCAATCATATATTTGTTCAGTTGTATCTATTTTTTGCGATTGCTAATTTATTATTTGTTCTTTTTTTAATTACTGAGTGTTTTTCATGCTTAACATTTATATTAGTTGAGTATTTTTCAAGGTGTTTTTGAACCACAGGCAAAAGTTTCTTGTGTAAGTGTTGTTCAGCCTGTTGATTTATATTCAAAAAATATGATCAAATGTTTTGCAATAAGACAAAATGTGAATGATATCCAAGTTATTATTATTATTTTTTTTCACCAGGGAGTCTACAGATTCAATTTAAGACTTTTTAATGCCACTTTGAATGAAATTTAAGACCAAACCTGAGATGGAAATACACATTATATTACAAACGTATATGTTAAGTAATTGAAGTAATTTAATATTAACTACTTGTTTATTGAACTAAAATCAATATTACATTTAGCAATCGTGAGAATATTCAGCAAAATAGCTCCCGTCATGTTATGTTACTCAACTATTTCATATGTTTTAAATAAAAAAACTCATGTGAGCAGAAATATTTAAGACCCATCGAATCTGAATTTAAGACATTTTAATACTTTTTAAGTACCCGCGGCCACCGTGTTCACCTTATTGGAATCGATAAGCAGAATCGAAAGCGTTAAATTCACACGATAGCCACCCCTCCTCTGAGGACGCAGAAGATCTGACTGAATTGTCACCTGGTTTTGGGACAGCGGCGGCTCGTGTTTGTAGGACAGTCCAGCTTTGATCAGCGAGGTGATGGCCTCTGCGCCCCATTCCCTCATACGAGTGTTAGGATGCTGACACACCTGACAAGATAATGGCATGACAGGCTTCATCTTATTATGCAATATATCAGAGATTCACACATTACTGAAAAACAGGCAAATCAAATCATTGCAAATGGAGGATGACAACACAAAGATGGGTGAAATAACATCATTAACACAAGAAAAATAGCAAAGCAATAGATATTAGTTATAAAAAAATATTTTTTATTTTTTTTTGAATTATTATTGGATTTGGAGTGTGTTGATCACAGATCGGTGTGTTTTGTGAATGTAAAGCAGATGATGAAATAATCTCAAAATAATGTGGCCATCTTGAATCAGTCAGAAAGTCCTTTCATGTTATTTGCATTAACATTCCCCAATGCATTAAACTCTATGGAGCAAAACATCAAGTGTTTATTTAAACTTCTAACTAATGTTATTTCTACTCTATTACTTTTGACTTTCTGAAGTTGCACAAGTTAATTTATTTAAGGTGAAACTAATATATTATATAGACTCATTACATGCAAAAAGAGATATTTCAAGCCTTTATTTGTTATAATTTTGTTGATTATAGATTACAGATATGAAAACCTTTTCACTATATTCTAATTTTGAATGTGGGGTTTTCATAAGCTGTATGACAATCATCACAATAAAGGTTTGAAATATCTCACTTTGCATGTAATGAGTCACAATATATTAGTTTCACCTTTTAAGTTGAATTACTGAAATAAATTAAATTTTGCACCGTATTCTCATTTTTCGAGTTTCACCTGTGTAAAATGACATTCTGAAAATAATTATCATATAAAATAATAGCCGTTCTGTGATCTGGGTCATAATGAAAACAAAAACATCTGATTAACGCAAACAACAAAAACATGAAATGAAACAAAACGCAGGCGGATTTGAAAACACAACTTCAGACAGACCGATTATAAAAAAATGAGAGTCATTACTCAAAGTGAAGGATATCTGAAGTTAAAAAGAAAGTTGGGCACTTACCTTCTACAAAACAGACATGTAGCAAAAGACAGAGAAGGGAAAAAGACGGAATAAGACAACATGAGGAAATTGTGCTTTAGCGCATATATATATATATATATAGATACATACATATATATATATATATATATATATAACTACAGAAGAAGTGTGAGTATAGCAGACAAGGACAGCAAGTACAGAGCACACAGTTTAGAGCAGCCCGCCAAAAATTAAATATTAACATTTCCATCTTGTTACAACAGTTATTTACTGTAATTAGTTGTGCTGATATTAGTAAAATTTGTTCAATTTAGTATCTAGAGACCCTGAAACAATGTTAATAGTGATTAGAGCTGAAGTACACAGAGAAAAAAAAGCCAAATTGTGTAAAATATAAATAAAACTAATGGACAAAGACACCTTTAAAACTAAAAATAACACAAGAGGTAAAAATAATATAAATACTGTTCGTTTTCTGACAGGTGGTGACCATAGACCTCCATTATATGACTGACAGACAAGCGCGGTTTGACCAAAAAATATCAAAATTGAAAATACTGCGGAAACAAAGACACCTACATCTTGGATGCCCTTGAGGTAAGATAAAACATACCAAAAATTAATTTCAAAGTGAACTATCCCTTTAAAATGGGTTTGCGTTAACAACGCGTTTAACTGTCAGCCCTAGTATAAATATAAATATATAATTAAAATGAATTATATACATAATAAATAAATTTAAAAAAGCCTTAAACAGTATTGAATTTCAAAACGAGGAGCTGCATTGTTTTGATTGGTCCCTGGTCTCACCTCCAGAAGATGAGCCGTCAGAGGCCTCCAGAGAATCTCGATCCGGTCCATATTCACCAATCCGGTCTCTAACAGTTTGGCCACCGCAAACAGAGACGGCTCCTGAGCGAGGAGATCGGAGAGATATAAAACATGAGGACATTAATCTGCAGTTAGCTTCAGTATCATAACTGTCCTGAGACGTTTTGTGTACGTGTTGCTCTGTCTCTCTCTTTGTCCTGCCCTTTCTTTTACAGGATCGGATGAGTCCAAAGTGATCTCCAGATGGGATTGGTGCTAATGGGACCAAAGGAGCTCTAAATGCTCAACCTGTGATGTCTAGTGGTGTGCAGATCGAGGCTAACACTGAAACAGCTGAAGCCAGATCTAGCACCCCTAGTGGTCAGAACAGAGTAATTCAACAAAAAACAGGCCAAACATGCATAAAAACTAGGGCTGTCAAACACGATTAATCGCATCCAAAATAAAAGTTTGTGTTTGCATAATATATGTGGGTCCACTGTATATAATTATTTTATATATATAAATACACATACATGCTTGTATATATTTAAGGAATATTTTCATGTATATACTGTATATAGATTTATATATAATATAAAATATTTATATTTATGTATAATATTAATTTTGTATGTAAAAATATAAATATTTTATATATAAATAATATTTTTTCTTAAATATACAAGCATGTGTGTGTATTTATATATATATAAAATAATTATACACAGTTCACCCACATATATTATGTAAACACAAACTTTTATTTTGGATGCGATTAATCGTTTGACAGCCCTAATAAAAACACATTTTACAAATCTATTGCATATTTTTTATTGAAAGCAAAATATTTATAAGATTATCTATATGTTCTTGTCCCGATCGTCAGGGTTTGTTTTGTTTGTTCTATGATTGGTTCAGCTAAACAGGCCAACAAGAGACTTTTAACTTCCATTATTCATTTTAAAGATACTAATATCTAGTTAAAACGTCTACAAATGTATAAAACTAAACCCCACAGACACTTGTTCACTGGTGAGGCATGTGATGAGTCTCTATAATACATTAGTTTCCCCATTTAAGTTCAATTACTGAAATAAATGAATTTTTTGCACCATATTCTTATTTTTCGAGTTTCCCTGTATGTCGCGGCCTCACAACACCCGAGGGACCATCAGGTCCGGTAAACGACGCACCTTGTTGTTTCCGTAAGCCATTTCCATGGCCTCCATGGATAAAGAGCACAGAGCGTTTATCAGGTGATGCAGAGAGACGTCGTCCAGGTATCTACAACCACACACACCATTTAATTCAACAGTTGATCTATGGATGGAAACGCTACTTATCAAGATAATTGCACTCTTTAAAAAGTTACTTGATTTTAAGTATCAGTGACATCATGCACTATATGCATTATTTCGATTGTGACGTTCTTACTGTGAGCTTTCAAAGAGTCTGGAAAGGATGTTTGATATGACGGGTAGATCGGTCATCACCGCCGTGGTCAAAACCTGCGACAGAAAAGAAATAAACTCAATCATGCATATTATTATTAATATTGTCTGCTAAACGCATGAATGTAAACATTTGGCCTGTGGAAATAGAGGCCTTACATGCCAATATTTTTGGGCTTGAATTTTTTTCTTCAGATTCACAAACTTTCAAGGACCTGTGGGAAGCGTGTATTTACCGTGCTAGGACCCTCCACGGCCCGACCGGGTTTCAGGACTCCTCCAACGGCCGGTTTCAGGCCCAGAATCCACACCAGATGCTTACAGGGAAGAGGAGATGAATATGAGTATTGAATATGAATACGATCAGGCATGTCATCAGCAAAAAACCTGAACTCCATCTTTATTTTTCGAATAAAAAAATATTGTACTACTGCATTAATATTGGCCTGTAAAATAAAAAAGGCATTTATTAAAAATATTACTTTTAGAGAACAAATAAAAATTACAATACTAATATATTGCCGTCTTAATTTCTTTGTTTTCATACGTTAAGCAAAATACATTATATTTTATCATAACGTATTAATTCGTAAAATGTATTGTACATTACCGTTTATATATTATATTTGTAAAATGCATTGTTTTTTACTGATTATATATTATATATATATAATAAATCAATATAAAAAATGAATAAATTATATATTTAATTAATTAAAACTGTATAAATAAATAATAAAGGAATTCACGTAAAGAAATAAAACACGCAAAATAAATAAATATAGAAATAAGCAAAACAAATGGACAAAGATGACTTTAAAGCGAAACAGTATTTAGGAATAAATTAATAATATACATTATTTAAATAAATTATACATACAGTATATAATAAATAAATAAACATATAAATAAGACAAATTGACCGACAACTTCAAAACGAAACAGTATAAATAAAGTGAGAATGAAAATTGAATATTTTTAGAAATTAGATAGCCACAAAGACCCCCTCTTTATTTTCTAGTAAAGAAATATTATTACCATTGCATTAATAATACTGCACTGTAAAACTGATGTATTATTATTAATAACAAAGTATTTAATAATAAAAATGTATTCATGAATAATAATAATACATTTATAAAACAACAGTAAAATTATAATCCTAATAATTATTGCTTCACTTTTGTTTAGATCTATAAACAATTTTCATTAAAAATCAATGTGCTTGAAAACGAGTTTTTTAGGCTCATTACGTATTTCACACGGGTTATAAATCTCCACAAAATTCAGTATAAATACGAAAAAAAGTCTCATGAACAAACAGTATTCAGTCTCACACAGCTCTCTGGCTTGTGATTGGTTAATAACCGGTCAGACTCGTACCTGTAGAGTTGCTAAAACCAGCTGCCATGAGGTTCCCAGATAAACGCCGTGACAGTGAGCCAGATTCAGCAGCGTCCGCATGCACTGGATGTTCTTCGCTGTGAGCTGACACACACACACACACACACAGAAGGATAAAGGAGTTTTAGTTTTTTCATGGAAAAGCATTTATTTCCACTGTGAGAAACATAAACGTGTGATTTACCACAACGGTGCCCTGCGGCTGAGCGGTGAGCGGCTGACCGACTGCTACAACCTGCTGGTGCGACTCACTCGACGGACTGACCATCTGCACACTCTGACCCTGGATGGAGTACACTACACACACACACACATTTATATACACAAACATCCTAAAGCTTGCAGCTAATAGCTCAAACAGAAGAGCCTAGCATCATCACATGCCTCGAGATTGGCATGGTTTTATTTCAGTTAGCCCAATAGCTGGTTTGATTTGCATTGAGAGAAGATCCTATGGTAAGCTCCTCATGCCGATCTCTAGGTGTGGTGGAGGGTGTGTGATGATGTAGGATATTTTGATTGTAAAGGCCAAGGGAACTTTATCAGGATGCATAGTGTCCCGGATCCATGAAATAACAGGCCTTAAAAAATAAAAATCTGCCCCTCTATGGGAATTTAAAGGAGTAGTTCACTTTTAAAAAAAAACTTTTGCTGATAATTTTTGCACCCCTGTGTCATCCAAGATGTCCATGTCTTTCTTTCTTCAGTCGAAACGAAATTAAGGTTTTTGATGAAAACATTCCAGGATTTTCTCCATATAATGGACTTCAATGGGAACCAAACGGTTCAAGGTCCAAATGAGAGTTTCAGTGCAAACTGTTCAAAGGGCTTTTAACGGTTTTAGACGATGAATAAGTGTCTTATCAAGCGAAACGATCACTCATTTAATAAATAAATAACAAAGTTTAAGTTTTATAAGCTCAAATGCTCGCCTTGCTCTGTTCTGTGATGCGCGTTCGTGACTCTCCTGTTCGAACTCGTTCATCAAAATGAACAAATCTTTTTCCGAGTCAATTGGTTCATTCAACGAACGAAATGAATGAGTTGACACGGAAAAAGATTCGTTCATTTTGAAAAAAAGAGTTGACTCGGGCAAAGATTCATTCATTTTGATAAACGAGTTTGAATAGGAGAGTCACTATTTTTTTTAAAAGTCAACTACTCCTTCAACATAGGGGTGTCCTGACTTGTGACCCCTGTATTTTAAGGAAGAACATGTATTTAATTAATGCATTCAGATCAATTTCCAAAAGATTATTTTTATTCAGCTTTTCAGTCAACTTTAGCATGGGTGTGTTCATGTATAGTAATATAATTATAAATGTCACCATTTTGGTCAAATATTTTGACACCCAAGGTTTATAATCTGCGTATGAACATGTGATTATTGCGTGTTGTATGTGTGTGAACGTCGCACCTTTATTGGTGAGGTTGGTGGTGTTGCTGCTCAGGATGGTGAGAGCGTAGTGAGGAGGGAGAGAGGCTTTACAGATCGCAGTGATGAAAGCGTCCCGCGGCGTCACCAACCCCAGACGGCCACACAGAGACGCCACACACAGCTCCGCCTTCAGGATGTTCTCTGTGGCCGCCTCATCCGTACTGACACACACACACACACCGAACATCATCAGGACAGGGAGGTTCTGTGACTTACATATGCTAAGTAAGGTGTGCGTTGTGTGTGAGTGAGAGAGTGAGTGTGTGAGAGTGAGTGAGTGGGAGTGTGTGTGTGTGTGTGTGTGTGTGTGTGTGTGTGTGTGAGTGAGAGAGTGAGTGAGTAAGTGAGTGAGTGAGTCAGTGAGTCAGTGAGTGAGTCAGTGAGTGAGTCGGTGAATGAGTCAGTGAGTCAGTGAGTGAGTGAGTGAGTGAGTGAGTCAGTGAGTGAGTGAGAGTCAGTGAGTGAGTGAGTCAGTGAGTGAGTGAGTGAGTGAGTGAGTGAGAGTCAGTGAGTGAGTGAGTCAGTGAGTGAGTCAGTGAGTGAGTGAGAGTCAGTGAGTGAGTGAGTCAGTGAGTGAGTGAGAGTCAGTGAGTGAGTGAGTCAGTGAGTGAGTGAGTGAGTGAGTGAGTGAGTGAGTGAGAGTCAGTGAGTGAGTGAGTCAGTGAGTGAGTCAGTGAGTGAGTGAGAGTCAGTGAGTGAGTGAGTCAGTGAGTGAGTCAGTGAGTGAGTGAGTCAGTGAGTCAGTGAGTGATTCAGTGAGTGAGTCGGTGAATGAGTCAGTGAGTCAGTGAGTGAGTGAGTGAGTCACTGAGTGAGTGAGTGAGTCAGTGAGTGAGAGAGTGAGTGAGTGAATGTGCGTGTGAGTAAGTGAGTGTGTGTGTGTGTGTACCTGGCGTCCAGCAGCAGTGAGAGAGCCGCTAGTAAGCCGCACCAGCACGCGTTCACCATTTCCTCCCAAACCTCATGAGCCACTACAAAACACACACACAATCATTCCAGGAACAAAACAGACTTTTACACAACAAATATTTACAGATGTTTGTTAGTTGTTGTCTTTGTCTGAAAATACACTTTTTGTAATTTAATTATGTGTTTGTACAGCACATTGGTCAACACCATGTTGTTTTATTAATTGTGCTTTATAAATAAAAAAATAAATGAATAAATGAAAATACACATCACTGATTATGGTATATATAGTGAGCAGGCTGCATCTACTCACTTATATATAAAATATATTACTAACAAAGTAAATAGAGTCATTTTTGATTTCATGCCGACTTCAAAGTGAAGTCTGCACACACTCACTGGGTTCCTGAGGTGGAGACGACACAGGCTCCGCCTCCTCTCTCATAGCCTCTTCCTGTTCCTGTTGGGCGAGCTCTCTCTCGATCATCATAGTGATGCCCCTCACCAGATCCAGCAGAGCACTGAACGCCACAGACATGGCGTAACCTTCAGGGATCGAGGGCGGCTCCACCTTATCCAGCATCTCCAGGCTGAGGAGTCAAGTTAAAAGGATAGCTCACTCAAAAATGAAAATTAGCCCATGATTTACTCAAGTCATCCTAGGTGTGTATGACGTTCTACTTTCAGACGAACACAAGTGGATATATATATATATATAAAAAAATGTCCTGGCTCTTCCAAGCTTAATAATGCCAGTGAATGACTGTTTCTGTACTTTTATGATGGATAAATGCACTTTTATGATGATATATGCACTTTTATGATGGATAGATGCACTTTTATGATGATATATGCACTTTTATGATGGATAGATACACTTTTATGATGGATAGATGCACTTTTATGATTGACATATGGACTTTTATGATGATAGATGCACTTTTATTTTGGATAGATTAACTTTTATGATGGATAGATGCATTTTTATGATTGACATAAGCACTTTTATGATGATAGATGCACTTTTATGATGATATATGCACTTTTATGATGGATAAATGCACTTTTATGATGATATATGCACTTTTATGATGGATAGATGCACTTTTATGATGGATAGATGCACTTTTATGATGGATAGATGCACTTTTATGATTGACATATGGACTTTTATGATGATAGATGCATTTTTATGATTGACATAAGGACTTTTATGATGGATAGATGCATTTTTATGATTGACATAAGCACTTTTATGATGATAGATGCACTTTTATGATGGATGGATCACAATGGCCTTCAAAACCCTCGTCACTATTTCATTTTGATAATATTTTTTTCTAATTTACAATGCAATTTTTTAGGAGATTTTTTTTCTTTTATATTTTATTTACCTTTATATTACTAGATTTGATCAATAAATTATAAATTCAAAATATTTAAATATGTAAATACAATTCAAAATAATTCACAATTTCATGCATAAACCTTTTAATTCAGCTCAAAATATCTAGTGGAAAAAAATAATCATGACATTTCATGTCTCTAGATGGGCTTATATCTCTATATGGAGCAGATGAGGTCTGTTCCACTGGGTCCTAAAGTTAGTGTGCTTCAGTGTTTGTTTGTTGTCATTTGTGGACTAAAGTCTTGGACCCCTCTGATGAACACTACATTTTTTTAATAAAAAATAAAAAAGACCCGAGGGAAGGATGAGGTTAAGGACCCTGAGGGGTGGATGTTCACTCACTAGGTGGCTTTGGCACTGCCCTGCACGCTGACGGTCATGAGGGGGATCCACGTGCCCCGGTACTCAAACGCAGCCTGTGTGTTCAGCCCCGCTCCTGCTCCGGCACCGGGACCCTGAGCAGACCCCTGAGAACCCGACGCCGACACACCTGAGGGACACACACTATTACACTCAGTTTAGAGAGCACGGTGTCGTCTTAGCCGTCCCTAATTTAATAACAAATGATCATTTCAATGTTTGTGTGACTTATTGTGACTGTGTGTGTGTGTGTGTGTTCGAGACCTGGAGGCGTGCCGGTGGATGAAGTGTTTCCTGTGCTGGGGAGGATGAAGAGGGACTGGATGAAGGAGCCCAGAGCGTTGACGATGTCTCTGAAGACTTTGGTGGAGTGTTGCTTCATGTCATACGACTGACAGAAAGACCTGCACACACACACACACACGGTCATCAAATCTTTATGGAGGTTTAGGGGTCGGGTTAGTGTAAGGGGGTATAAAAAAGATTACGTCTATGGAACATCTCCATTTAGATAGCTAATTAAGTGTGTGTGTTTGAGTGTGTGTGTGTGCTCACCGCAGTAAATGTGGCTGAACACACAGTCTGTGAACGGACTCCACGGCCACGGCTCGTAACCACTGCGGCTTCTCTCCGTCCAGAAACTTCACCAGCAGAGACAGGAAGATCTCACACTCCGTTACCTGCAACACACACACACACACACAAAATGACAACTGTAGACGTGAACAGGGTAAAAACATTTTACTAAAAAAAAATCCACTTATTTATTTAGTTAATTGAAAACATTCAAAGTCTCTATTATTTTTTTGTATAACAAGCATTCTGAAATGTTTATGCTTATCTAATTTAATATGCACCAATTTACATACAATCTGATCATTGGATAAAGCCCGGTTCAAAACCAAATCATTTTGTTGACATCAGAGGTTTTGGAAATCTCTTTTTCTCCCTCTATGGATCAGAAAATACTGTCAACAGACAGAAAAACAATACATATGACCATGTTTTTAGGAATAAAGGAGTATGAAACACTGAACAAACCTTTCAGAATACAGGTCCTGTATAGTTACTTATAATGAGCAGGAGAAAAACTCATGGCATTTACGAATGTTTTATAATTAAAATCTACAGATGCAATCAGATAAAGTAGATCCACTAGTCTAAAAGAACATGACACAAGCCAAACTGGGTCGATCAAATCGATCAGTGCATGAAAAACAATGTTTTTGCCTACAGTATTAAAAACAGCATGTTGCAAGAATCAAACTTTTGAATTTAAAATTGAATGTAAAACTTTTTGTTGGAAGAAACCAGTATTTTTGTCTTGTTTCCAGTCCAAATATCTACACATTCTTCAATCAAGATGCATTTACTAGATGAGTAAAATGCTATAAGATGTTATGTCTTGTTTTCTGGGAATTTTTGCTTAAAACTAAAAAATGATCCACCAATGGATTAATCTTGTTTCCGTTTGAATTAAGATTATTTTTCTGACCCCACAGGCAGATAATTTATTTTGATTTAGGCAAAACTCACTTCCTTTTTAATTGTTTTCTCCCAGACATAACATCTTACAGCATTTTGCTCCTCTAGTAAATGCATCTTGATTTAAGAATGTTTATATACTGGAAACAACACATGCATTTTTTGTAGTGCACAACAAGGTTTCTTGCAAGAAAAGAGCCATAATATTTTACTGATATAAATTTTTATTTGTGCCGTGTGAGTGTGTGTGTCTCACCAGGAGACTGTAGAAGTGTTTGATGAGGACCGAGACGACCCGCAGCAGTCTCATGCAGATTGGGAAATACGGTTTCTCCACGGGGACCGGAGACGCCGCGCTGGAGCAGCTGCCCTGCCGAAACTTGATGTTGGGAGAGAACAGCTTGATGACCAGCGGACACACACGCTCCTTCAACAGGAAACTGAACTCCTGATGCTGCAGAGACGGAAACACATGGACATAGATCGGAAGGTCAACAGCTGGGGAGTGTGTGTGTGAGTATGTGTCTGTGTGAATGTGAGTTAGAGTGTGTGTGTGTGACTCTGTGTGTGTGCAGTCATCTCCTGTTGTTTATTTACTATCTTTTATGATGGTTTAGTTTTCATCAGGATGTGTGTGTTTACCTGCAGGAAAACTTCAGGAAAGTCGTTCAAAACCGACTCCAGCAGCTCTAAGCCGAACGTGCGGGTCATCTCGGTCATTCCCACTAACCAGTAGGGGGCGTCGGCGTTCACCAACTGACACAGATCCTAAAGAAAAGGACATTTATATGTACAGTCAGAGAATGTCTAATTGAAGAGAATTGGCACTGGCTGGCAGTGTTGGGTAAGTTACACTAAAAAAATTAATTAATTACTAGTTACTAATTACCTCTTCAACAGTGTAATTAGATTACTGTACTAATTACTCTCTATAAAAAAAATTTAATTACTTTTAATTACTAATTACTTTCAAAATCCCATATCAATCTTAACCAGCTGAATAATACAAGGATAGACATGAATATGTTTTAATTCTTTCAATTAAATACTATAAAATTGCAGGAATTATCCTTAAACTGAACGTGGAGAAGGTTACATTATAAAAACATACTTTTTAACATCAGAAAATATATTTTGATGTTAAACCCAATATTGTTTTATGTCTGATCTCATGACATTTCACACTTTTTCCATACATATTTTACAATAATTCATACGAATTTGTTCGAGTGCGGTTGTGCGATTTATACACCTCATAAAATGCATACGAATCGCTGTGAGATCGGATTGATCCATACACAGTATTTACCTCAATTACATCAGAAGTAACTGTAATTAAATTACAGATAAATGAAGAGTAATCCTTAACTTTACATTTTTAAGGGAAAAGTAATTAAATTAAAGTAACTATTTACTTAGTAATTAGTTACACCCAACACTGCTGTGTGGTTACTTCCGGGTTCTGGACTGGCTGCAGTAACACGTCTCTGTCCATGCGGGGGCGCTCGCGGTCGAGTGCAGAATGAATGGGAGTCAATGGGGTTTCACCCACAGAAATCCACTTTTCTCAGGATGTCATTTTTTGTCAAGTAATTTGAAAGTTGCATTCGAAAGGGAGGGCTAAGATAATACACTCAGCTGAAAATTGCATTTTTAAGTTCCAAAAACTCGTTCAAAAATGTGATGTCACACAATAGCAGAATGCTAGCGTGTTCCGGCCAACAATGACCTAACCTGTAAGACATCGAAAGGACATAAGTACTCGTTCATTCGACTTTTGGCCTATAATCTATATTGAACTTGCAGAATCAACAATAAAATCTATGTTAATTTAACGACAAGCAGGTGAAAGAGACACATTTTACCAGCTGCACTGGCTCCCTGTTCGTTATCGTGTACATTACAAAATATTGCTTCTTACATATAAAGCTCTTCATAATTTGGCACCTCAATATCTATCAGATCTTCTTAATTTGTATAGACCATCACGCTCTTTGAGATCCTCCTCTGCTGAGTTATTGTCTGTTCCAGACTTCAAGATGAGTTCCTGTGGTGGTAGAGCTTTTAGTTGTGTGGCACCTAGGCTGTGGAACACTTTACCTCTGCATATTCGCCAACTGGATTCAGTTTCCCAGTTTAAGGTTCAGATAAAAACATATCTGTTTAGAATAGCATTTAATGGTATGATTGTTTGATGCGTGCTTGTATGTGTTGTTTTATATTGTACGGTGTCCTTGAGTGCCCTGAAAGGCGCCTATAAATAAAAGGTATTATTATTATTATTATTATTATTATTTAGCCCCATAGACTCCCATTCATTCTGATCTCGCCTGTGATCACCCCCAGTGGAATTCTAATGGAACTGCAACCAAGATGATACACAATGGGGCTAATAGGAAGTGCCAAGGCTCTCCGTTAGACGGTTTCTGGTACGGTTCAGCACGAGTCTTTATTGTCAACACGGGGGACTTTCAGTGCTGCTTTAAATGCTAAATAACAGACCTGACACTTTTTCTGTAACGTGTTTATTTCACACGGGTAGGGTGTAGTTTGTACTGTGCGCCACCAAGAAAAAACATTTTTGACCCAGGAAAGCCCAACAAACCCCAACTGAGAGATGTCTCACCTGGAACAACATGTATGCGTCTTTAGCGCTGGGTCTCAGCGTGCTGACGGAGCGCCGGTTGCTGTTTCCCAGGACAGCAGGAGGTTCATCCATCAGACCTGCGGCGAACCCATACACAACACATGAAGAAACAGGACACAGGGCTCTGGATACAGGAGGAAAGGCGATACACACATTCCCACCTTTGAATTTGTCATCCTCCGCCACCATCCTCTCAAACACCACGGTCACGACCTGTCTGACGGTGGCGGCCGCCGTGTTGTTGGTGATGTTATCTTTAGTGAAGTGCAGCCGGAAACACAGAACGATTGCCTGAGATCAAGCACAAAAGCAACGGTGGCACTTTATTTAGCATGTACTTAACAGCGCATCTGCCCACGAACGCACCGGGTAACATGAGAAGGGTTTGTGCACATAATGTGAAATGAAATTCAAGCAGTATTACCCAGTATTATAACTAAGGACTATAAAATAAAAAAAACTACCAAAACAATATTGCAGATGATTGTGAGAGGTTTTGGTTATACTAGTTGAATAAAAAGCATTAAGTACTTGAAAAACAAACTTATTAGGGCTGAGTATACTATTGACACAAATTTCACAATTCGATTCAATTTCGATTCAATTCAATATTGATTATTTTGTATATCAGTTACAATAAATGGCATAAAAACTAATGCTGTAAACTATGGGAGTCTAGTTGTAGCCTATAGGCTTCATTAGCCTAATATGAAGGTAATAATGAACTGTTTTGTAGCTATACAAACACTACAATTACACTTTTATTTATTTTTATAATAAGAAGATTATATGAAATATAAACATTTAAATAGTGGCTGTCATAAAAACATGCCAGATTTATTCAAATATGCATTAAATATTAAAGAACATTAAGATTATAAAGTATTTGTAATTTGGTGTATATATTTAGCAAAATGCTCCTCTCTAGAGTTATTTTTTCTAGCTGACTAACGAGTTAATGGGTTTTCTGAGGTAAATATGACGATATTGATTACAAGCTGTTTACCTGACGTCTTTCCACGGTTGAAACGCTGATTGAGCGAATCAATGCGACATGATACGGATTTGGATAAGTTGTACTCTATCTTTTAACAAACTTTCAGTTGCTCAATCATGTTTATTTCGCGCTGTAACTGCATTATTAACCCGGAAGTGAGATCAGCGCTACTGCTTCTCTTTAACGTTAGCTGCGCCAGAGCGATCTCGCGCCACAGCGCCAAAACGTTATTTATGTTTTTGAATTTCTAAAGAAAATGGACGTAATTTGAAAATTAGGACTTTGTTTCATATCAATAGTCACAAAGGACAAAGATTATTGCGATTTTTTTTGGATGCGCGCTGCCGCGATACAACGTCCCATTCATTCAAATGAAACAGGATGACTAATCGATTCTTGAGATTTAAGAATCGATATCGGTTAGTAAAAATGAGAATCGATTAATATCGAGAAATCGATATTTATTACCCAGCCCTAAAACTTATAGTATAGTATTTTTAGTTTAGGGTTAGAGTTAGGTTAGGCCTGCTGACATCATTAGATCCTGCTTAGAGTTAAACAATCTCTTTAACTTCAACATGTAAATCAGGGTTCCCACAGCTTTTGAATTTCCATAATGTTTACGTGAACTTTCCTGTCATTTGGGATTAATGTTTGTGATGAATCATTTATAAGTGATAATACATATAATAAAATTTAGAGCTGGTAATACTATAAATATTTAAATTCGCTATAAAAAAAGTGTTTCTTTCAATATTTTTATTAATTTTCATGCTTTTTCCAAACCTGGAAATCATTAATCTCCAGCTGTTGATATGTAAATGTGGGCGGGCATATGTTAATGATCTCACAGTTGTGACATCATAATTCTTTATGATATAATATGGAAATTGATGTATAATGTTTTAATAGATAATTATTTATCATTATTTAGAATATTTATACATTATGACCAATAACCGATAAATTGCAGATGTTCTAAATATATACACATACTTTGTTGCATATACCCGCAGTGCGAGTGTGTGTTAGCGTACCTTGGACAGGACCTCGTCGTGTACGATGGTGTTGGTGGTGAGCAGCACCAGGACCGTCTGCAGCAGCTTGAGCTCCTCCAGCCCGTTCTCCATCAGCTGCCACAGCATGTTAATGATGTTCCCCGCCGCCGCCTGCGCACACACACACACACACTCATTAACTCTGAGACTCTGATGTCATTACTCTGAGACTCCAGCGTTCTCTTAACTGGGTGTCATCTGGTACTTTGATATGCAGAACGCTCCTTATTCTTGATTTATGATGTTTGTGAGAGTGTGAGTGAGTGAGTGAGTGAGTGAGTGTGTTTGTGAGAGTGTGTGTGAATGTTTGAGTGTGTGAGTGAGTGAGTGAGTGAGTGAGTGAGTGAGTGAGTGAGTGAGTGAGTGTGTATGTGAGTGAGTGAGTGTGTGAGTGAGTGTGTGAGTGAGTGAGTGTGTGAGTGTGTATGTGAGTGAGTGAGTGTGTGAGTGAGTGTGTGAGTGAGTGAGTGAGTGTGTATGTGAGTGAGTGAGTGAGTGAGTGAGTGTGTATGTGAGTGAGTGTGTATGTGAGTGAGTGAGTGAGTGAGTGAGTGAGTGAGTGAGTGAGTGAGTGAGTGAGTGAGTGAGTGAGTGAGTGAGTGAGTGTGTATGTGAGTGAGTAAGTGTGTATGTGAGTGAGTGAGTGAGTGAGTGAGTGTGTATGTGAGTGTGTGAGTGAGTGAGTGAGTGAGTGAGTGAGTGTGTATGTGAGTGAGTGAGTGAGTGAGTGAGTGTGTATGTGAGTGAGTGTGTATGTGAGTGAGTGAGTGAGTGAGTGAGTGAGTGAGTGAGTGAGTGAGTAAGTGAGTGAGTGAGTGAGTGAGTGAGTGAGTGAGTGAGTGTGTATGTGAGTGAGTGAGTGTGTATGTGAGTGAGTGAGTGAGTGAGTGAGTGTGTATGTGAGTGTGTGAGTGAGTGAGTGTGTATGTGAGTGAGTGAGCAAGTGAGTTTGTTAGTGTGTGAGTGAGTGAGTGAGTGTGTTTGTGAGTGTGTGAGTGAGTGTGTATGTGAGTGAGTGAGCAAGTGAGTTTGTTAGTGTGTGAGTGAGTGAGCAAGTGAGTTTGTTAGTGTGTGAGTGAGTGAGTGTGTGTGTGTGTGTGTGAGTGAGGGAGTGAGTGTGTGTGTGTGTGAGTGAGGGAGTGAGTGAGTGAGTGAGTGAATGAGTAAGTAAGTGTGTGAGTGAGTGTGTGTGTGAGCGTGTGTGTGTTCTGACCTCAGACACGACCTCATGTGACATGAGTCTCTGAATGGCAGCGAGACACAGTTGTGTGATCTTGGGTTCTTTGGTCCCGCAGCCCATGAGGAACGGCTGCACCACCTCAGAACTGTTCTCCTTCAGCGCTGAACACACACGAGACGCTTCATTAATCACCACACGGGTCACTCATAACACACACTTCATCCACATCACACGCTCTCACCTGACAGGATGTCCGTGTTTCTGGCGGCGATGGTTTTGATCTTGACAATGCCAGATTCTGCAGCCTAGACACAAACAAGAAACTCACGTGAGATTCGTTACGGCAAAACATAACCTGACGTATGGATAAAGCAACGGATGATCCGATGTAGATAATTATGGAAACACTTTAAAATAAGAGTCCTTAGTTAACATTAGTTGACAACCTTAGTTAACATAAACTAAGAATGAACAGATGGATTTCTATTAACTAAAATAAACAAAGATGAATAAATACTGTAACAAATATATTGCTCATTATTAGTTTATATCAGTCGATATATTAACTAATGAACCTTATTGTAACGTGTTACCATAATTATTTTCATGTTATGGTCAATAACCGATAAATAGCTGATATTATAAATCTATACCATTTTAATAAACTAAAATATGCTGCAATAAAGAGAATTCAGAAGCGTGGAAACATGAGCGAGTGTGTCAGTGCCGAGCCGTGATGCACACAGAGTTTAACAGGCCACAATGACTCTCTTCTTCTAGAACAGCAGGGAAACACGTCTCACACACACACACACACACACACACACACACTACGCTATCTGTTCGGCTGGCTGATTCCCTCTCTCCATTTCTGCTTGTCACATCTGATCATCCGTCTCTCTCGACTCCTCACACACTCCGGGGAGATCCACGGGCTGTTAAAGACACGAGACGCTTGGCTAACACACACACACACACACACACACACAGCTGTCTGTCGTTCGTTTGACAGATCTGTGTTTGGTGTCCTCATCTGATGAGGTGAAGTGCATGATGGGCTCAAGGTTCTGCAGGAGAAAACCAACGTCTGATGTTTCACAACAGATCTCGGATCTGTTTCAGACAGTTTATCCCTAGTGACCACATAACAACACCCTAACAACTACAAAGCAAAACACCCTAGCAACCACCCCAATACCTTAGCAACTGCATACTGCATAGCAACCACCCTAGCAACCACCCTAGCAACCAAACAGCAACACCCTGCAACCAGTCAGGGTACTATAACAACCACATAGCAACACCCTAGCAACCATCCCAAATACTTTAGCAACCACATAACAACACCCTACCTATCTATATCTGTCTAACTTTTAAATTACAAATTAAAACTTCAAACTTAAAGCTGTTCTTATTTTCTTTAGCATTTTATTGCATTAACTTAATCATACCATTGTATATTAAGATATAGTATATATTCATTATTTGTATTATTATGTTTTTTAGAACAAATATTGGCCAATCTAATTCTAATACTTTTTTTTATCTATTATTGCATTAGCTTAATCATACCATTATATATTAAGACATTAGATATATTAATTATTTGTATATTTTTTACATGTGCAGAGAGAACAGACTGGCCAAATTCTAGTCTCCATTCTAAAATTAATTTTATGCAATAATATTTAATTGACAATTTATTGAATTTGCTTAATAATTATGCCACTGCATATTATGATACATATTATAAATAAATTATTTATACTTTTCAGAGCATATACATTACAGTCAAGCTCTCAACTGTCAACAGGAACCACGACGTTCACATATAGATATTATAGCCTATGCAAATACAGTCACATGTAAAGATACAAACGAACCAATAGATATAACGTCATTATGCACAGATATATGTACTGAATGTATATGTATATATTATAGATCCACATTATAGATGTATCTATACCTCTTTGACTGGAGGGAATTTCTTCTTGCACTCCATGGACAGAGAGCGCAGATCCGCCTGCATGTTCTCCAGGAGTTTCTTCACCGCTTCAGGGCTGCTAGTCGACATCTTCACACTCATTTGACACTAATTCAACTCTTATTTATGATTAATAACTCAATTAAACCGAGCGGGGTGTTTCGGCTCCAGCGCGAGACACATAAATATCGTTCACACACATCAATAAACGAGCCTGTCTTCAGCCGCACGCGCCCTCGTGTGTCGCACACATGATCATAATAATCATGCTGATCGTTATGATCGAGAGGCTCTGTGTGATGTTTATGATCTATACGTGCGCTTCTCGCCTGAGTTTCATGATTTTTTTCTTCATTCCTGGATCCCCATAATGCCTGTGCGGAAAATGACACGTCACGTCAGGCGTCACTTCCGTAAACACTGACCGGATCCGCAGAGAGGGAGGGGCTCCGGCGCCCCCGCGAGGCGCTCAGAGGAACTGCAGGCAGTTCACAAAACAAAACACTGTATAGTTTACCTCAGGAATTATACTTCAACACACTATATATATAACACATTTAAACCGCTCTCATATAGGCCTAATCATTATCGAGGCTAATATTATAATACTTAACTAAATCTGTAACATAAACAGCTCTTAATTGCACGTGAATAATCATTATTGAGGCTATTTTCACACTATTATAATACTGAACTAAATCTATAATACGTTTAAACAGCTCTTCAATGTAAATAATCATTATTGAGGCTTTTTCAAAATATAATACTGAACTAAATCCATAACGCATTTAAACAGCTCATAAATGCACGTAAATAACTATTATTGAGGCTATTTTCACACTATTGTAATACTGAACTAAATCTATAATACGTTTAAACAGCTCTTCGATGTAAATAATCATTATTGAGGCTTTTTCAAAATATAATACTGAACTAAATCCATAACGCATTTAAACAGCTCATAAATGCACGTAAATACCTATTATTGAGGCTATTTTCACACTATTTACATACTTTGTTGATATTTTATCCTATTTAACCTTGTGGGTTGCAATATTCTCATCAGAGAGATGCATTTACATTCAGATACTTTTATACAAAGCGACTTAGATGAAAAGTCAAGTATTCACAAGGGGTTAATACAAGAAACATTGATTTTATCCTATTTTATACCATATTTAACCTCTAAATGCTATGGGTTTGCTCCTTAGAGAGCTTCGTTAGCTTTACGCAGTCTTGTGTTCATGCAAATGCAAATAAAGTTTCATTTTAAGATGCTTTTAGTAAAGCAAGTGCATTTCAAGGTGCATTTCCATTTCGAAAGATTCATTTAACACATACTTTCATTCAATGTGACTGAAAAGTATTCACAAGGAAATTTTACATTAACGTAAAACGAACAAAACAATTTCAATTTATGTTAATGCACCAGCAACGATCCGTTCCCGTCCGATTAAAACGGCGCATTAAATATCACGCAAACCAGTGCGTTCCAGTTTTTTCTTTAATTGATGTAATGTACATGAGTAATACAGTATATCTGGCTCAAATGTAACACATTTACAAAGTTGTAAAACCAAAACTCAAGCTTTCTGTACAGGTTATATACACAAAGACTGCATTGTTCTGCTCACAAGACACTTCATATACGTCATCACAACATGTACCAGTGAAAACACACACACATCTGATCGGCCCTCCGTGTGCAATCTGATTGATTTGTGCGGACGTTAAAAAATTTTTTATCACACATTTGTTAAATTCTAGACGACAAACGTACTCTGCTTTAATAAAGTTTGCAATAAAAAATACAAAATCGTGAGATACAATGATTTATATCCTAAAACACTCTCAAGTGCACAAAAGTATTGATCAATAACCCTGTGTAACACCGTATGTATTCCTCCGTATTCAGATCTGCATTTAACATCGAACATCTGTTCTGCGCATAAAACCTCACAGACGTTGCTGTATTTATAATGCACATCCACACGGACTCGAAAAACACTGTTTTGCTTCCGTAGAAAGCAGATGCATTGATTGTATGAACTGAAACAGTCCTAAAGACACTCCAGTTTCGGTTTCCAACATCTATTTCGATTGCGTTTGCGTTGCGAAGCGTTTGATGGAGGAAATAGTGCAGAAAAAATGTAAGTTTTGTTATTTACTGGACTCATGTCGTTCAAAACGTAGTTTTCCCCCTCTGGAACACAATGAAAAATACAATGAAATCACTGACTCGTTCGTTCCACTGAAGAAATTTGGCGTTGAATGACATGCGGGCGTGTAAACAATGAAAAAATAGCATTTTTGAGTGCACTTTTCTTTAAAGAAGTAGTTCACTTTAAAAAAAAAAAAAACTTTTGCTGATAATTTACTCACCCCCATGTCATCCAAGATGTCCATGTCTTTCTTTCTTCAGTCGAAAAGAAATTAAGGTTTTTGATGAAAAATTAAATTATCAGCAAAAGTTTTTTTGAAAAGTGAACTACTCCTTTAATAAACAACACTAAACAGCTTATGCAAATCCTTCGCTCCATCATTTTGAAGATCGAAAAGGCTTTCGGGTGAATTACAATGATCTTCCTGTCTCGATTCAAGGCGTTCAGATTGTCAACTTTTTAAAGTTCAACTTTTAAAGTGTCAATATTACTGAAAGCAGAAGAAATAAAGTCAAAGAAAAACATGGTTTGAAAAGATATTATAAGAGCTGCACGATTCTGGATAAATTGTTTAAAATCACGAATAAGATCAAGATTCTCCCACGATTCTGAATAGACAACTAAACAAAACAGTTGATTTAATACATTTTAATATAAAAGAAACATGTAATCGGGTTGAGCGAATGATTCAATGACTCACTCATAAATGCTTCACTTGTTTCATTACTGGGTGAATCAGCGTTTTTGAACAAATCTCGAATTGAACGAATAAATCACTGACAAATGCATTTTTAACCGTCACTCGTCGCCACCTACTGGCGTATCAATGCAATGATTCAATCTTTATTTTACGCTTATTTTATGCCCAGTGGTTCTGTGATATCCAATTAAAATTATATAATTATTATGAATATATAAAATAGCAAAAGTTAAACAAATGTAAATTAAAAATGGAATATATATATACTGTATATAATTGATATAATTTTGTGCAACTTTTGCCAGTCTGATCAATTTTCTGCAAATCCAATAAAAGTATATATTTATATAATTATTATGAATATACATACTGTATTTATATATATAAAGTGGCAAAAGTTACACAAAAATTTATTATAAAATGAATGGGAAACAATCATACACATATATATATATATATATATAATATTATATTTTTTAATATCATTTTGTGTAGCTTTTGCCAGTCTGATCAAATAGTTAAATCCAGAATAGAAATCAAACATTGTGTTTTACTGTAAAATAAGTGTGATTATTTCACAGAAGTAAAACAGTGTTTCAACATTCTGCTGTCTATAATATTGACACTTGCAGGCTTTACCCTCAGAGCAACGAGAGCGATCTTCAGATCCTCTCATCGACTCGAGAGGTCGAGGGTCATCCTGGCGTGTCGTAAGGCTTATTTGGCTGCCAGTACTGAGTGAGGTATCATGGGAAGGTTTTGAAGCACCACCCTCGGGGAAGCATGCAGAGGTCTAACAGTGCGACTCTTTCTCGCTCACGGGTAAGTACCCGTCTTTGTTTCGCTGGCGGAGAGTCTCGCCGTCGGCTGTGAAGATGGCCTGAGTCTTCTCCTGGTCCCGTCTGGATTTGGGCAGGTCCAGCGAGGGCGTGATGAGCTCGTTGAAACGCTGAGGAATAACAGAACACCCATTATAACACTGGTTTACAGTGTAGTTTGCATTGTATGTAGTAACTGTTCTCAATTAGGGTTGACAAGTAATGTAATCGGATTACTTTTAAAGTAACTAGTAAAGTAATTCAAATTTACAACATGATATCTGAGTTACTTTGTTTTCCCATTTATTGACTGACAGTTCTCCTGTGTGTGAACATGATGGTTATTGTAGTTCTAGACTAAATGTGTGTGTGTGTGCATTTACTAATCTCACTTGCACAAAAAAACATTCAATATTCCTCAAAATGAATAAAATCAGTGATAAGCAAAAGCATTACTTTTCTAAAAAGTAACTAAGTAACGCAATTAGTTATTTTCTAAGGAAGTAACACAATATTGTAATGTTTCACTTTTCAAAAAAATTAACTAAGTAACGCAATAAGTTATTTTTTAAGGAAGTAACACAATAGTGTCATGCATTACTTTTCTAAAAAAAAGTAACTAACGCAATTAGTTATATTTAAGGAAGTAACACAATATTGTAATGTTTTTCTTTTCAAAAAAATTAACTAAGTAACGCAATTAATTATTTTTTAAGGGAGTAACACAATATTGCAATGCATTACTTTTCAAAAAGTAACTAAGCAACACAATAAGTTATTTTCTTAAGGAAATAACAAAATATTGTAATGCATTACTTTTCTAAAAAAGTAACTAATGCAATAAGTTATTTTTTAAGGAAGTAACACAATATTGTAATGTTTCAATTTTCTAAAAAAGTAACTAAGTAACACAATTAGTTATATTTAAGGAAGTAACACAATATTGTAATGTTTTACTTTTTTTTAAAAAAAGGAACTAAGTAACGCAATTAGTTCTTTTTTTAAGGGAGTAACACAATAATGCATTACTTTTCCAAGTAATTTTCCCCAGCAATGCATTCCTCAATGTAGTAAACAACCATAGCGCACTATGTGGGACATTTCATCATCCCATAATGCCGTGCACTTGACTGATCTGTGGTGTGATGTGTGATGCACGCGCGCTCACCTCTCGCAGCGAGCCTTTAGCGGTGCTCATCTTATACACGGCCCACAGCGGGATGCAGACCATGGAGGACAGCGCCAGCAGCCAGCCCAGCGCGTAACCCCACCACGGGTACACATACTCGTTATTATACTTCAGAGGAGTGTACTTGATCAGCGAGAACGCAAACGTGCCCTGAAAACAAAGACAGAGTTTCTATAAATGCAGCAGTAACCAGAATCTATCTATCTATCTATCTATCTATCTATCTATCTATCTATCTATCTATCTATCTATCTATCTATCTATCTATCTATCTATCTATCTATCTATCTATCTATCTATCTATCTATCTATCTATCTATCTATCTATCTATCTATCTATCTATCTATCTTGTTATTAGAAGAGGTTTAATAAAGGTTCAGAAAACCTTCAAACTCATTCATTTGGAAGTTGAATAAAGTATAAAAGGCAAAAGACTCACAAAACATGTGGCTGGAGTGAAGAAGAGCCAGCAATATTTAATATATGGCCCAGGACGATAACCAATCATGTCCTCGATATCGTCATAGAAGCGATTAGCACCTGAGAATCAACAACAACAACAAGAAAGAAAGAAAGAAAATTAGTCCTGATTCTTATTATTTATGTAATAATTAAAAAAAATATTAATATATAAATATTTAATAAATACAGTCAAACCAAAATGTATTCAGACACCTTCAACATTTCTCACATTATCACAGTTTATTTGCTGAAAATGGTACTACAATATGAGCAGAATTGACATTTGACTGGTTTTGTCCGTCCTTCTCTTAGACTCTCACATGAATTAAGTTGAATATCTGTTAAATTTAACTACACAATTAGATAATACCAGTTTAGCTCAACCAGTGATCAAGCAATGCTTCATGTTGTTCAGTGTGTGTGTAAAAAGAGCATTAGCACTTACAGAAAACACACTTCAGCAGAACATCACCAGCTCAAAGTGAGTCATTTTTGGTCTCAAATGTGTATAAATGTTACTGTTAGTCACTGTATGAAGAATATTTGTGTATAATATGTCACAGTTTGCTTTAATTTGCTCTCTCACTTACATAAATGAACTGCACAGACTAGTGAAACTATATAAAAATGAGATCTGGTGTCTGAATGATGTTTGGTTTGACTGTATAAAATTGTCATTCTTCTTGCTTTCTGCACCAAACGCACAGACAACAGTTTAGTCCTGTTTCAAAAACCTTGTCAGCTGCCTTGCATTATTTATTATTTTTGTAATAATTTGAATAATATTATCATGAATATAAATAAATGAAGAGTTCAGATGCAAAAGCCTCTAAGTGCCATTTGAAATTTCCTTCTAAAATGATAATTTTTATCAAGCTTGTATATTTAAGTTCAGTAATTTCACTTACATGGCAATGAAGATTACCTATTAATTGTCATTTAAGTGAAATTACTGAACTTATATATACAAGTTTGATAAAAATGGTCATTTTAGAAGAAAATTTCAAATGGCACTTTTGCATCTGAACTCTTCATATACATTTCTCGCTTTCTGCACTAAATGCACAGCAGTGAAATCTCACCGTATATCCAGGCAATGCAAACGGTCTCAAAAACAGCAACAAAGAGCAAACACATGCCACTGGCGGCGTAGTAATCGAACAGCTGGAACACGTACATCCCTCCCTGAAACACACACATCACAAATATGATATCAGACAGGGTTTGGAATTCACTTTTTCACTCACCGGCCAATTTGGCAACTAAATATTTACAGTAAGTTACCGGTCATTCAGAACTTCTACAAGCTCCAAAATGAAGAAAAAAAAAGGATCCAGATTAACTACGTCACATATATATTATTTAGGGCTGTCAAAACGATTAATCACGATTAATCGCATCCAAAATAAAAGTTTGTGTTTACATAATATATGTGGGTGCACTGTGTATAATTATTTTAGATATATAAACACACACACATGCATGTATATATTTAAGAAATATTTTCATGTATATTCTGTTTATAGATTTATATATAATTTATATTATATATATATATATATATAAATAATTTTTTTTTTCTTAAATATACATGCATGTGTGTGTTTTTATATATATACAAAATAATTATACACAGTGCCCCCACATATATTATGTAAACACAAACTTTTATTTTGGATGCGATTAATCGCGATTAATCGTTTTGACAGCCCTAATATTATTATATTATATTTGATTGCATACATTCATATCTTCATACATTCATCCTCATGTGTTTTAGGTGGACAGATCAATACAGCACACACACACACACACACACAACATGTAGGATGCTGGAAAATAACGATGTCATTTCTGTCAATCAAATGCTGTTAAATCATTTGCTGTTAATGACACACTGGTCGAGTACCTCCGTGAGCATGATGAGCCCCACGAGAAAGGACACGACGGCCACGGCCAGGATCAGCAGCTCTCGCCGGTTCTTGCGGCGGAAGAAGGTCGGGTACATGTCCACCATAGCGGTGACCAGACTCTCCACACACACAAACTGCAGAGAGGAAGAACACACACCGCTGACTCCACGCTTGCTTTATGTGGACCATTCATGCTTAATACACACTAATTATTTGTCATTTATTGCTTCAGGCACACTCGAACACACACTCACACACACACACACTCTCACAGTACACAAACTCTCTCTCTCTCACACACACACATTTACAAGAGCTCGTTCATCCCGTCACACTGAACAGTGTGAATGCCTCAGTGACTGACGCCTTGTCAAAGAAAATGTTCTGTAACCGTTGTGTAACAGACAGTAAAGTCTTATCTTATCTTATCTTATCTGTTATCTTATCTGTTATCTTATCTGCACACAATAAACGGTGCCGTCCCACACCTGACTGTCGAGCCCCAGCAGGACGATCATGATGAAGAAGAAGACGGCCCAGAGCGGGGAGAAGGGCATCATGGACACGGCCCGCGGGTACGCGATGAACGCCAGCCCAGGACCTGAAAGAGACCATGTGGGAAAACACATGAGCAATATTAGCTTATAACTACTAATCACATTCTCTTTCTTATGTTAACTGTTGGGTTGAATGTACAGGTTCATCATATGGAGCAGTAAATCTGTGAATCTCGTCACAGACATGAACCCGTTCACTTCTCGTGAGCAGAACCTTGACACATTAACAGGAACAGCTCATTTACAAACAAACGTGAGTGTGTGCACTGGGACAGACAGAGATTACAGTGTGTTTGAGGGATAAAGGGCAGTTTTACTAGAGGCTTTATTTAGCTTAAAGGAAAATTGTAAAATACACACACACACACAAACATATATATATATATATATATTAGGGCTGTCAAAACGATTAATCACGATTAATCGCATCCAAAATAAAAGTTTGTGTTTACATAATAAATTGTTTACATATACAAATATATTATTTATATATAAAATATTTATATTTATATATAATATAAATTATATATAAATCTATATACAGAATATACATGAAAATATTTCTTAAATATATGCAAGCATGTGTGTGTATTTATATATCTAAGATAATTATACACAGTGCACCCACATATATTATGTAAACACAAACTTTTATTTTGGATGCGATTAATCATTTTGACAGCCCTAACATATATATATATATATATATATATATATATATATATATATATATATATATATATATATATATGTCATTTAAAATTTTCCTTAAAATAAATCCTTTAGTAAACCTGACAATTTTTCATCAGATTTTATTACTATTAAAAATATATATATTTTTTATATACAATTATATTAAACTGTGTTGCTTAAGGCTTATCGATTTTTACTAGCTGCTTACCTATTTTAATTATTATTATTATTATTACTACAGTTAAGGTATTGTATTATATATATATATATATATATATTATTCAAAATATAAAACTTTATATAGAAAATTAACAATATATATATTAGATATACAGTTAATTTTTTTAAATATTTGATTATTTATATTTTTATATTAAATTACATTAGGAATATATAATAGACACATTTTGGGAATATATATATATATATATATATATATACATTATGGGTATTGTAGAATATATACACATATATTTTATAATATATATTTTATTTCACACCAGATTCTGCCACTTCTGAAATCGGGACGTTCTGTTCGTACGACATGAAGCCGAGAATCGAGAAGATTGCGAATCCAGCAACAAAACTGGTCCCGCTGTTCAGGAAACACAGCGCCAAAGAATCCCTGAAAAACAGAAAACACACTTGAGTTATGAAACAGTGTCGGCAAATACACGAGTCAACATTTCAAGTGGATCAAAAAAGACCAGAACGTCTATTGTTCAAAATTCATGTGTAACTTTGATGAAAGCTTTTTTAGTAGGGTGTGTATGTACTGTACAGTATTTGTTGTTGTATATATTGATTTGTTGCTTTTTTCATTATGATTATCTGTATGTGAATGTTTATGTCTAAGTCTGTGCACTCTAAACAATGCTGGGTTGTTTTAACCCAAAATTTGGGTCAAATATGGACAAACCCAAATGTTGGGTTAAAACATCAACTTTCACTTTCAACTGTACATTTTTTTTATTACATTTTAACCCAACATTGTTTAGAGTGTACTGTCATCCAATGTCATCATTGTTATGTAAAAAGAATTTGAAAAAATGTTGACTAAGCAATTTAAAGTGATCAGATTTCAAGCGGAAGAACCACACATGACATGATGAATCACAGCGCTGCATATTTCTCAGGTTTGGGACTTTTATATCACTTACAGTCTATTATAAAACGATAGAGAATGAGGTCAGGCAATAATATCTGTATAATCTAACTTGGGTTGGGAACCGAGACCCCAATCTTATTCAGAACCGGATCTGTTTTTTTTGTTTGTTTTTTTTAATTTGGAATGAAATGATTCTATTGAGTCAGTTCTATTGAGTGAATCAATCACATAGTTTATCTAACAGTGAGGTTTAAATCAGTGTTATCACTATAGTGAAAGACACACGTCATGCGTTTTGTCAGTGGTCTCTGTGTAGTATTGATGTTTAATAGACCATTAACAGAGCTAATAATGAAGGTTTGGTGTTTTCTAACCTGTAGCAGTTGTTGTTGTATTTGTTGTAGCTTCCGAGCGCGGTCAGACAACCCAGACAGATTGCATAGGAGAAGAAGATCTGCGTGCCTGCGTCCATCCACACCTCAAAACACACACACACATTTTACGCTTTTAAAACAACTTTAATACACAGATGTACAGCCAAATAAATAGAGCCATGTAAAAGTTAGGCATCCATCTTTAGCTTTTTGGACTCTCATAATTGTTTATTATTTATTTTTTATTTTAATTAGTTTTATTTATATTTGTTCAGCAGCACTTGTTTCTACTGTGGAGTTTTTAAGTATTATTATTATTACATTTTAGGTATTATATAACATAAGTATAAAATTGCAAGTCTAGCATACTTGCCATTTCATTCATTTCATTTTGTTTCATATTTTATTTTGGTTATTATACAAAATATATACTTGATATAAAATGATATTACGGAAGATATACCTATATATAGCATTCAATGGTTTATTTTGGGTATTATACAAAATATATATTTTATATAAAACGATTTTACGGAATAAATTATATATATATATAAATAAAATATAATAAATATTAATAATATAATATAAAAATGTAATAAAATGTAAAAAAAATACAAATTTAAAAATAAAAATATAATATATTTTCAATAAATATAAAATATATTTTAAATAAATAAAATACTTAATTTCAGGAGGTATTATATAAAATATATTTTTTAATGTAAAATGAATGTTTCGAGAATATATATATATATATTTATTTATTTATTTATTTATTTATTTATTTATGGTGAATTAGACCAGAATTAGACCACCAGAATTAGACAAAAATCTATTTTTCATCCGTTATCCCAGAACAGATCTTAACATTGTCTACCTAAAACACAATCAGAAGTTTACAGTGAACAATACAAATATAAATAGCAGTAAAACAGATATAACTCTTCAAATCCTGATGATAAATACAGTGTACAAGTTTGCTCTAAAATATTTGCGATAATAAATTTGACTCGATTGCAGACCTTTTTTTATCTGTGATTTAAAAGTTAGTTAAGAGTCTATTATGATGTCTAGGCATTTGAATATGTGACATATGATCAGTGTAATTAATTTGGCTTCAGGTGATATAAGCTTGAAAGGACAAGCTGAAAGACTAGATCTGTCGTAGGATTCCTGGAGATCGTGTAACCTCTTGTTTATTAGACTTAAAGTCCTGAAACGAGTTTAGACATGACCTGGGAAAAACATGCTGACGGTAGTTTTGCTATTAGCCTGTGAATCAAACCCTCTGACATCAATCCCAGCGCTTTCTGTTGTTCGTAACTTTGTCCATTCACGTGCCGCCGCAGGCGATGTGGATTATTAAATCTCTTACGACACCAAATGCACAACGTGACGCATGTACTGGTATGATCTCTGTCCTATAAAAAGACATATTTGCCTGTCTGTCCTGTGGGATGTTTTCAGTGTTTTGTCGTCCAGCAGGTGAAAATCGTTCTTCGTGTCCACCTGGCTACAGAACTGGTGTTTTTCCACAGGGAAAATTCCTCACACTCCCTTTAAAACCTCACATATATCACCAGAAGTGAGCTGAAAACACCACTGATGCCCAAATCCAGACTTAACCCTTCCAGAATTTCACCTCAGTCTTTACAGCCTTCAATCACCAATCTGACTCACTTTATCGGCTCAACGGCTCTCTCACAATTCAGAAATAAAATATAATAATATATATATAATATAATATAATAAAATAATGTAAATTCATGTTAATTTGACAGAATCTGACCCATGATGGCCAAGTTTTTGGAGCCATAGATCAACGATTTGACCAATTATTCACAAAAACTCACAAGATTTTGTTGAACTGACCTCATTTTATACATCTAAGACCAAAAGCAGCCATGGTTATCTCTCAAACCTCATCCAAACATGTCAGAACTGACCAGAAAAGGGATTTTTTGTGCTTTTTCATTTGAGGCTGAAGTCAACATGAAATCTATAACACTTTACACAATTAAAATGGCTTATAAATGGATTTTTTTTTAATAATTTGATGCTCAAGTTTTTAGAGCCAACTTGATTTGATCACCGATTTGACTAACTTTGTCCATCTGTTTATATTTCTGGTTGAGGGTTTCATTCATTTTGGCCTCACTTCTATATCTAAGGATATCAAAAACGGAAAATTCAACCTTTACAGATTTATAAATGGGTTATGAATGCCGATGTTGATTATGACCTATTATGTTCCAGTTTCTGAAGCCAAAGATCACTGATTTGTTGGATATTTTGTTGAATTTGTATACATCTACGACCAAAAATTGTCGAAACAGCGATTGTTTGTCTCAAATACAACCAAACATGCCAAAACAAAAAGATGTTTATAATTAGTGATCAACCGATAATCGGTTTTACCGATATATTTCCTGATGTTTAAACCTTTTTCCACAAACAAATATTGGTTTTGTTCAGTTCAGAACTGTTATAACTGTCAAAAACAGAAATTATATATATATATATATATATATATATAACCGATAACCGATATACAGAACCGATATATATATATATAGGTTCTGTATATCGGTTATCGGTCATGCAAATAATCACAATCATTATCGGAAAGTCAATATCGGTCGATCTCTATTTATTCTCTATTTATTCAACTTGAAATCTTGTTGAATATCCTATAGCACTTAACAGAATTAAAATGGCTTATGAATGACACATTTAAACCATTTGAACCATGATACTCAAGTTTTAAAAGCCTTAAATTGCCAATTACCCAATTTTGTCCAACTGTTTACTTTTCTAACTGCAGATTTCATTCATGTTGGCCTCATTTGGGTATAAAATGTAGTTTAATATGCCTCATTGTTATGCTTCTAAGTTGAAACGACGTCAACACAGCCAATGCGATCTCTCAAATCCAACCAAAAATGCTCTCGTCGCTATACATAGATTTTCCAGAAGAGGTTTTAAGCGGTTCTTTCCGACGTTAAGGAATGCTGGGATACATCTGGGTGGCCGTGTCGTGGCCTGTTCTCAGATATCACGTGGGTTTGGGGGTCTTGTGACGCAGATGAGAAAATCGGATCAAGGGTCAAACGCACAGATGGACGCAATCAAAGAAGGACAGAAAACAACGTTCCCCTGCTGGTGTCCTGCTCCGGGCCACGGCGAGCACCTGGGTAGACAAATCACGTGACCTTTCGACTCGAGACTGTGTGTTTAGGAGAAAACAACGCGCTTGCGGAATTACAAAACACACTTGTGGACTCAATATTAACGTTGAACGTACGATTTTTCAAAACCAACCTTTTGGTATGCACTGTCATTTTGCAAGTGAGGAAATTAATCATAATGTTGTTTTGGATCTCCTATAATAGGTTCACCAACATCCAGTCCAAAAAATACTTTAATTTTATCAAAATATATATTGCAGCGTCAGCTCATTTCAAGAGTCTGATTGGTGTACTCTGCTCTGATTGGTCAGATGACCCAGTCTGTTGTGATTGGTCTACTCTGCTCTGATTGGTCAGATGACCCAGTCTGTTGTGATTGGTCTACTCTGCTCTGATTGGTCAGATGACCCAGTCTGTTGTGATTGGTCTACTCTGCTCTGATTGGTCAGATGGCCCAGTCTGTTGTGATTGGTCTACTCTGCTCTGATTGGTCAGATGGCCCAGTCTCTTGTGATTGGTCTACTCTGTTCTGATTGGTCAGATGGCCCAGTCTGTTGTGATTGGTCTACATGAAAAGTAATATTCGGAAAAGCATAATGGGCCACTTTTATAGTTATATTATATATTAATATTATCAATTATATTAAAAATTATAATAAAATACTATTAAATGTAATTAAATATGAACACACACACACACACATTAAAATTAAATATTACAATAACAAAAGTATTAAAGTAATGTGAGTATAATGTCCAAACGAGGTCAAACGGTTCCTTTCTAGTCATGACAAGCAGAATTTACATGTCAGAATTGTAGTAGTAAAGATGAAAAGCTGCTATACCTGCGGGTCCGCTAACCTCCCCAGGTCGGGATAAAGGTAGAACTGGATCCCACGGGACGCTCCTGGCAGCGTGACTCCTCGGATCAGTAAAATCAGCAGCATCGCATAAGGGAAGGTCGCAGTGAAGTACACCACCTAATGGGTGACAGCAAAACAAGGTACATTGCTTGAATCTGCTGAGTACTTAATGGGGAAAAACTTGAAAGAAAGCAACAGGTTTTTTGCACATGTACCTTGCCGGTGGATTTGACACCTTTCCAGATGCAGAAATAGCACATAACCCAGGCCAACAACAGACAGAGGACCAGATCCCAGTGCAGCGTTCCCATCTCCTCCATCCCAGAGGAGATCCGTAAAACCCTCCGTCTACAGAGACACAGACACATCAGCTGAAGTCTCCTTCACATCACGCTTACCTGGTTAGTTGGACACGTTTCAGGATCAGGTGGCATAAACTTGGAATAGTTTGCTGATTGTCCAATAAAAGCTTGCTAGTTTATGTTTGATTCATTTTGAATTTTAGAGTCAAGAAACTTTAGAGTCAACAAACAAAACATGTTTGAAAAAAATGCAAAAAAAAAAAAAAAAAAATCAGAGGTATTTTGAGATGTAAAAAGATCTAAAAAGTAACATTCTTCCAGGAACGTTAACAGAACGTTTGTTCAAATGGAATGTTTTTTTTTTAAATGTTACTTGTTTTAGAATGTTCAAGAACTTTCAAAAGTAGCATCCCGAAAATGTTTGCACAATGATAAAACGGAATGTTAGAGTAAGAAAGAAGATGCTTGTAAAACTTACTCCCAGAACTCGATCACGGGCGATGTCGCGTTTTCAAGGTGACTTTGGTCAATGGAGTCATTTCGTCTTTGGAATTCCATGCAGGACTCTGTGGGAAAACAACAGGAATCTCTGGATTGTTGTTCTGGATCTATGCATTTCTGGAGTGAATTCATGAGAACATGACTCATCCGTCACCTGTGTTCCAGGTGTTGTTGCAGGACGACCACGGCAGATCCCAGGTGAAGGAGAAGGACAGGTAAAATATTCCCCAGGCCAGAACTATGATATAGTAGAAGTTCAGCAGAGCCACAATCACCTGAGTGGCGTATCCGATGCCTAAAGTCGAGATGTAGTAAATATGACACTTCATGATTTTTTAAATAGAATCAAAATCAGTGTTTTTATAGCAAACTGAAACTACTGAAATCATTTTCTGTAATTGAAATAAAATAAAATTAAAATATCATTTGAAAAACTTAACTTGGGAAACTGAAAAGAAAATTGGAAATGTTGCCCTGCAACTGTAATAAAATAAGTATGGTTGAAGTACTTAAATTAAAAATACTTATTATAGTTTTTAATAATAAAATAAAGATGAAAGCACATAAAACTTCTATAACCTGGACTAAAATTAAAACTGAAAGCATATAAATAAATGTAAAATACTATAACCGTATATAAATAATATAGAAACTAAGTACTAAATATTTTGTGGTATTCAATCATTTAAAAAAAAAATGAATATTAATTGAACAGGTTATGTAAAAGCTATAACATTGCTAAAAAAAACTACAAAATTTCTACAGCAACTGTTTATATTATATGTTATATTTTTTTGGTTTTTTATGTTTAACTTAAAAACTCTAAAAAAAAAAGCTGGGTTGTTTTAACTAAAACAGACTTCGGGTCAAATATGGACAAACCCAAACGTTGGATTAAAAATGCAATTTAAAAATGTAACCCAATGGCTGGATTTGTCCATATTTGACCCAAAATTGGGTTAAACCAAACCAGCATTTTTTTAGAGCATATACGCTGAAAATAATGGTGTGGGATTTACTTTGAAACAATTTTTACTCAAAAGTCACTAGTAAATTTCACAAATAATTATTTTGAATTGAAACTAAATAAATATTTTCTTCTAAAATGTCTTCCAATAATCTATTTTACTCACAAATTCGATTTTTTTTGATAGTGTATCTACACTCTAACCCACACTTTTGACACTTTTAACCCAACTTTGGGTCCAGCTATGGACAAACCCAAACGTTGGGTTAAAAATGTAAGTAAAAAATGTAACCCAATGGCTGGGTTTGTCCATATTTGACCCAAAGTTGGGTTAAAACAACTAAACTCAACGCAATTTTTAGAGTGTAACAGCAAAACAAACATGTAATTCATTGCTTCTTGAAATCTTGAAACAACTAACTAGCACGTGGAGTCATTGAAAGGGTTCAGACTGATGCATGACCTTCAAACAGCGGGCTGATCTTCCTCCAGCATGTGATCCCTCCCTGGCTGGTGAACTGACCCAGAGAGATCTCCAGGAAAAACACGGGAATACCGCAGGTGAAGAGGAAGATCAGGTAGGGGATGAAGAACGCACCTGGAAGAGGATAACGACATCAATCATGAGGACAATGAGCACAGTTTCAGACTCTAGAGGGAAAACATGTGATTACTGCAGCAGAAAAAAACGTTACATTATTTTTTGTTAACCCAGCCAATGGTTTAGGCATTTTGGGTCATTATGTTGGGTTATCTTTCAAATTTGTTGGGTCATTTGTCCTTTTTAACCCAACGATATGAAGTCAGTCAGTGCATGCGGTCTTTTTCTCAGGAGAAACATCAGAGAATCTGAAGGGCCCAAACGTCTCTGTATGGACACACGCTACGAGCTGATCAAACAACAGCTGTGACCTTTCACCTTCTGAACTGGTAACACTTTCATCAGCTCAACTGTCGGATCAATAGGTCAGTTTCACAAACACCTGGCAAACGTTAAAGCATTCGGGATCTAGACTGTCGATCCTTGTCAAAACCTCAACGTGGGATCCTCTATACCAGGGGTTTACAAACCAGTCTAGTGTGGAAAAAAAGTTATAATATATACAGGAAATGATAAAACAAACTAGCCTTGCAAATAAATAAACACATTTGATTCATAAATTGATAAATGATAAAGATTACAAATATTTGATTTAAATACATAAATAAATAATACATTATAAAAATCTGATTTCAATAAATAAATTGATTAAAATGAATACATATATTTCTTAATATAAAAATATAAAAGTAAATAAATAAAATTGGATTAAAAATAAATGAATAAATATTAAAATACATAACATTTTATTTAAATAGATATTAATAATAAATTAATATATGTGATTGACTGATTACAATAAATAAATAAATATTAAAATAAATGAATAAAATTTGATTTAAATAATCAATGCAAGTAAATTGTATTATACATGTAATAATAATTAAATGTGTTATTTATTTACATTTTATTTTTTAAATAAATAGTAAATCTAACAGTAGAAAAAAATAAATAATCTAACAACAGAAAAAGAATATCAAAATAAATAAATAAAATTTGATTTAAATAATAAATATATAAATAATACATTTAATTAAACATTTTAAAAATATATACAATAATAATATTTTAACATATTTATAATAGAGTCTTAATGAAAATATATATCTGCTTTTGTGCACATTAATGATCATACTTGGGGTCCGTGGGATCGAAAACCTCTTCTCTAATCTAGGATATCTGATGTAAGTTAAGTGAGTCTCGATATAACGTTCAGACACGTCCCGCATTCTCTCCTCAGTGACTGAAGGATCGCTCTTTCTCCCGGAGGCGTGTCCGAGAGTCAGGCATTCTCCGATTACACAAGACTTCACTCAGCACTGATGGTGACACACTGCTAAACCTCCGTATGGAAATCATACAAGCGTAACACACATCAACTGCTGAGACCTTATCTGATTATATCTGTGATATAACATATATATTTAGACATGTACCATGGTAATGCCATGTTTTTAGACAAATGCCGCACTATTTTAGCCATGTACCATGGTAATTGATTCATTCTCTCATTTTAAATCACAACTCAAAACGCATCTGTTTAAAACTGCTTACCACATGTGATTTAAATCTTGCTTTTATCTTGTTTTAATGTTCTATTGTTTTGGCTTTGCTGCTTTTAAATGTCTTGCATTTCTGTGTCCTTGAGTGCCAAGAAAGGCGCCTCAAATAAAATGCATTATTATTAATACCACATTTTTGCATTGCATTGTAATGTCATGTTTTTGGACATGCACCATGATAACACTTTGTTTTTTGGACTTCTGGACCAAATTTGTGTACTACTGTAAGTAGCCTACTATGTAAACATGTTTTTGGGCAAACATTTTTGAACATATACTATATGTATACTGGAAATGTATGATTTTTTTCAGACAATGTACCATGGTAACACCCAGTTTTTGACATGTACCATGGTAAATAATATGCTTTTGGACATGTACCATGTTATAGTAATACCGATTTATGTACGATAATGATATTTATATGTACTTCCTAAAATACCATGGTAGTACTATGGTACTTTTTGATGGATTTTTATAATTAATGTCATGGTAATAACATGTTTTTTTAGATTATTTACCCACGTAACACTATGTTTTATGTCGATGGGCACCAGGTTTTTGCACATGCATGCATTTTTGAGGTACATGATAATTAGTCATTGTCATTTTTTTGGGCCTCCTCACCTCCACCGTTCTTATAGCAGAGATACGGGAAGCGCCACACGTTTCCCAGTCCGATGATCTCTCCGGCCACCGAGAGGATAAACTCCAGCTTGTTGCTCCACTGTCCTCGTTCGGTCATCTTCACCTCGGCGTGCGGGACGATCTCCAGCGGTCGGTTCAGCCCGTTAGACGGGTCCATCTTGGTGGTGATCTCTTTCTCTCCTGTGGAAATATAACATTGTGATAAGAAGAAACTCGTGAGTGTTATGATGCGATCGGTCACTGTTAGAATCACATGCAATGAATCATTTGTGGTTATTTTGATCAATGAATTGTGTAATTAATTCAAACTAACTAATTGATTTTCATTCATGATAAAAGATACAAAGTTATTATCTGGTGAAACATGAAGATACGAGCCGAGGCCCAAACATCATAAACCAGTCTGAGCACTAAACCTGTTTATGTGTAACACAGTGAACCCACTCAATTCCATGCATATTATTGCATGTTTTATCATGATGTTTTTAACTTTTGCATTTAGAAGCCACAAAACGACTGATCTGTTATGGATTAAATACAGCATGTGAAAAAACTCACAAGGACATAAAGGCCCTTTCCTAAACTTAATATGAAAATACATATAGGCTAAAAAAACACTCACATTGCAACATCTTAGCAACTGCATAGCAACACACAAAATAACTCTACTCTTAGTGTACAGTAGAATGCTTTTGCAACTGTTTAACTCAAGATTCCTTAACAACCACATAGCAACACCCTAACGACACCATAGCAAAATATTAAAAACACTCAGGACTCCTTAACAACAACATAGCAACACCCTAGCAACACTCAAAATAATACTTACCATTGAATGCTTTTGCAACTGCATAGCAACATGTTAAAACACTCATTAGTCCTTGACAACTACATAGCAACAGCATAGCAACTTAATAAAAAACCCCAGGACTCCATAACAACTACTTTGAAAAACCCTAGCAACAGCATAGCAACATACATAATAAAAACATTTAGGGCTCTGTAACAATCACATAGCAACACCCTAGCAACTGTGTAGCAACATGTTAAAACACTCAAGACTGATTAAGAACTACATTGCAACACCCTAGCAACATGCAAAACAACACTTACTATAGAATGATTTTGCTGCCTAGCAACATGTTAACACCCTTAAGACTTTAACAATCACATGTCAACACACTAGAAACTGCATAGCAACATGTTAAAACACTCAAACTGATTAAGAACCACATTGCAACACCTTAGCAACATACAAAATAACTCCTGTCATAGAACGCATTTGCAACTGCATAGCAACATATTAAAACGCTCAAGATTCCGTAACAACCACATGGCAACCACCTTAGCCACTGCATGTTGAAAACACCCTAAACACCTTAACATCCCATAGCAACTGCATAGCAATATGTTAAAACACTCAAGACTCATTAACGTCCACAGCCTAGCAACTCACAAAACAAATTTAACTGTAGAATGCTTTTGCAACTGCACAACAACATATTAAATCTCCCAAGCCCCTTAACAACCATATAGCAATACCCTAGCAACATGTTAAAAACACTCAGAAGACCTCAGCAATGACATAGCAACACCTTAGCAACTACATAGCAAAAAAAAAAACACCTTTGCTTCTGCATAATATGCAAAATAACACTCCTTAACAACCTGAACTGGAAAGCAACATGTTTCAAAAGCACTTAGCAACCGCATAGCAACACACTCAAATGGCACTCAGGACAGCAAATATATAAAAATGACATTTTTAGTTTTACTGCTTCTCCTGTCATATCCGTGTTACGTAAAAATGATGACAGAACTCACTCTCCCCGTTCTAGAGAGCATTAATGGAGACGGCATCACATGACCCCATGCATGCCATGATAGTGACAGATCACACGAGCATTGTGGGATACGGCCACACAACACCCAGCACTGCTGAAAAGACTCTCTCAGTGTGCGAAACAGAAGACTCACTCACCGTGTTCATATCTGTCAGCTCGCATTAACGAGTCGGACTCGTCTGTGCGTTTCACGAGTACAAATCAAAGACATTCAACAGTTCAGCCGTAATGGCGTTCCTTCTTACGATGAACACAAAAGGAGATGTTTTGCTGAATGTCCAGGCTACCGTACAACTTTTGAAATACATTTCAGCACTTTTGCATTGAACTTTGTCCACCCTGAACATCTAGAAGTCCTGAACCAGCTTCAAAATCAGATTTTGAGTTTCTATTGATTAAACCAAACTAACTCACTGCATTAACTCAATTGTTTAATATAATCGAACTCAAAATGTAGAGGCAGCCTTTTTTAAGAGCCAACAATTATGGAACCAGGAAATCCGAGGTTAATCGGAGGGACAAAAGTCTGTTCAACACGCTTGAGGTCTCAAACATGGAGCATGCCGGACGTCCCGCAGAGTCAGAGGCCTTGAGAATGTGCTCTTTCTCTTCTGCAGACACAGGAGGGGTGTCACAGTCCTCAGTGAAAACTCAACCGCATTACCAGACTGGTAAAAATAGACTCTTGCATTAACAAGACACCTGAGGGAATGAAGGAACGAAGGACTGGGATGAGGCGGTTTGATCTCAGTTTACTGACGTTTTCACCAAGCCAGAGATGAGATCATCACATTAGCCCTGCCTATAGAGATGAGCTTCTGACGGCCGGACAGAAAATGACAAACAAATCTCATTGTCATCTCAATTGTTTCTCGAAAATATTAGAAGGAGAGCAAACAGAGTTTCTGTTCAGGTCTCCTGCCTCTCAGATTGTTCTCCTTAGAAAAACAAAACCATGTGACCTCAAGACTTTCATAGAATAGAATAGAATAGAATAGTACATTTATTTTGTTTAGTGCCTTTAAAAATTGCTTTCTCAAAGCGCTATACAGGCAAACTTAACAACAACAGAGAAAAAAACACAATTTCAATACAAAAATGAGACAAATAGAACAAATAGAAATGAATAATCAAGTAAAAGCAATCCCAAAGTAAAATATTTTAAGAAGAGATTTAAAAGTCACTAATGTATTTGCTTCCCTGAGAGAATTCCAAAGCTTAGCATAGGAAAAAAATGCTCTATCACAACTAGAATAGAATAGAATAGAATAGAATAGAATAGAATAGAATAGTGCCTTTAAAAATTAGTGCCTTTAAAAATTGCTTTCTCAAAGCGCTTTACAGGCAAACATAACAACAGAGAGGAAAAAAACACACTTTAAATACAAGAATAAACAAATAAAAATAATTAATCAAGTAAAAGAAATCCTAAAATAAAATGTTTTAAGAAAAGTTTATTTAAAAGCCACTAATGTATTTGCTTCCCTGGGAGAATTCCAAAGCTTAGCATAGGAAGAAAATGCTCTATCACCCCTAGAATAGAATAGAATAGAATAGAATAGAATATTTATTTTAGTGCCTTTAAAATTCCTTTCTCAAAGCGCTTTACAGGCAAACATAACAACAGAGAAAAAAAACTTTAAATACAAAAATAAACAAATAGAAATGAATAATCAAGTAGAAGAAATCCTAAAATAAAATGTTTTAAGAAAAAAATGAAAAGTCACTAATGTATTTGCTTCCCTGAGAGAATTCCAAAGCTTAGCATAGGAAGAAAATGCTCTATCACCCCTAGAATAGAATAGAATAGAATAGAATAGAATACGATTTTTTTGTCATTGCACAGTATATATAATTTAGTGGTTTTTCTAAGTGATACTGACTTACATAAAACATACAAACAGATATCGACAAGAAATATGAATATTCAGTAAAAATCCGTGATATTATTGCACAGCCCCATAACTTAATATCCATGTTCCCCGCGTTTTAAATTCTGATGTATTTCAGAATCGATCTCAAAAACGTGTCAAATCATGCTCAGATTTTCTACAAAACCAAACTCTGCATTCAAAACAGAATTATCCTGGGGAAAAAAACTTTTTAGTATCTCAATTGTTTCTCCTAGATCTCAAAGAGACACCAAATTGAGTTTCTGCTTAGGTGTTCTGCTATTGATCTCATGCTCAGATTTCCCAAAGGTACAGTAACAAAGGAAAGAAGATCTCTTTCTGTTTCTGGACACTTTAATAAAACTAAACGAGAGCAAATGGACTTGCTGAAGGCTCATGTTTCTCCTGAGGAAAAACGCCCACTAATCTCTTATATATAATCTCTCAAAAGAGATCTCAAACTGTTCTCATATTTCCCAAAGACACGTGAAGTCTCCTGCATCTCAGATGTTTCTCATGAGATAATAAACGCCTACTAATCTCACCTATATCATCTCGAGAGTTTCAAAAGAGATCTCAAGTTTTCAAGAATGAAAACATTCTCAAATGTTTCTCATGAGAAAAGAATCAGTTAATCTCACATGTATCAAAATAATCGTGATTTTAACGGTAAAAGACTGTAAAAATGCTACAGTGCAAATTCATGTCGGTTAACAGAAAGTTTCCGTACTATATACGGTAAATAACTGATAGATCTCATGGTAAAATTTACAGGTTTTGAAAGTGAAAATGAACAACTCATTGTAGAATATACAGTTAAAAAACGCAACTTCACGTTAACTTCACATTTGATGTGTTTTTGTTGAAATAACTGTTTCCTCATAGTTTTCTTGTTTTTTTACTAATCAGTTATGTACATTAGGGTTTTATATTACGTTTAATGTTGTTAAATTAATATTTATTGCTTTTTTATTTTCATGTGTGTTACATGAAACACACATGAAAATAAAAATTTCAAATAAAGATTTTCATGTGACTCATCACTGATTGGTGGTTGTCTTTAACAAAAGCTCACTTGAATCTCCGCCAGCTCGATAAATCTCTCAACTTGCTGACACAAAGCTGGAACATACAGGCAAAAACATCAATAAATAATCCTCACATTACAGCCAAAACGCCACAGCGTTCATATATCACACACATGCATGAGTCATAGATCTTCAGCTCATTATTGGGATTCTTCACTATTGCTGTGAATGCAAATTGAAATTAACGAGTTCAGTTTGTGCTTTTGCGGCTTATTGTTCGATTATACGGGCAGAATAACACATGTTTTGATGGGGTGAGGAAATCTAAAGTGGGAAACTCCAAAAGGATCGAACTGCATATGAAACGTCTACATATATCACACAGTGGCAGGTTTGTGTAGACGCATGACTGAAATTCCTCATGCATCTGCATTCGTTTTAAACACCATTTTTACGCAAAGTGAAAAAAAATGTATTGCAAAAATGAATGAAGGTTGCGGGAAATTGATTCCATGTTCAAAAGTTTAGACACAATATTGTTATGATGCTCATGATTTTGCATTATGATCTAACAGCTTGAAAATTGAAGCAATTCTATAAGTATAAATACATTTTAAAGACAAACATGTTACAAATTACGTTTGATCAAAAACACAGTAAAAATGTGAAATATTATTACAATTTAAAATAAGTGTTTTCTAAGTGAATATATATTAAAATGTAATTTATTTCTCTGATCAAAGCTGTATTTTTCAGCATCACTACTCCAGTATTCAGTGTCACATGATCCTTCAGAAATCACTCTAATATGATGATCTGATGCTCAAGAAACATTTATGATTATTATCAATGTTGAAAACAGTCGTGCTGCTTCATATTTTAGTGAAAACCCTAATATATTTTATTTTTCAGGATTGTTTGATGAATGGAAGTTCATGTCTTTACTGGCCAATTTAATGCATCATTGATTAGCCTGTTAATTTCTCACTGGCTCCAAACTTTTGAACAGTCATGCAAATTGTGTATACATACAAAATAACATTATAAAACTAATATTTTATAGTGAGGGAAAGGCATAAATTGCTCATCACACACTTGAATGAGAAAAGCAAGACAAAGAAGCTTAAATATAAAAGCTGTTTAGTGTTCTAGAGTTTTAGTGACTTTTATTATATATATTACATATTTTAGTGCTATTAGGCCTATAAAATGTAAAAAAGGGTACTTTACAATAAGTTTCATTAGTTAATATTAGTTCTTACCTAACGTATTACCTAACCTAACACATTACCAAACCATAAGCAATGGGCCTACATTTGTTACAGCATTTATTAATCTTCGTTAATGTTAATAACAATCCAGATGTTCACGTTAGTTCAAATACAACCTTTGATTTTGATAATGAATTCGTAAATGTTGAAATTAATATTAAGATTAATTAATGCTGTAGAAGTATTGTTCATTCTTAGTTCATGCTAACTAAGGCAGTTATAGGCTAATGAATCGTACTGTAAAGTGTAGCCAAAAAAAATCAATAAGGAAAGATAGTTAACTTCCAAACTCCTGACAGAACCGTGCACGACGAAACTGCAACACAAATCAAGTTGCATGCTCATTGGAAAGATATTATGAAGCAAAAAACTGGTTTTGATAAGAATCTACACGAGCATGCATGCGTTTCTCTGAGCAAACATGAAACAGCAGAAGACTCACCCTTCATCGGGACGTTGCAGAGGAAGAGTCCTGGATATTCTCAGCTTTTGCTCTATAATGTGAAGGTCTTCTGGTTTGGTGAATCCCGTCAGTCAGTCAGTCAGTCCTGGATGGTCTAAGTCCAACTCCTCCCTCTCGCTCCCATTCACAAAACACTGAGACCGTGAGCCTTTGACGGATTGCATAACTCTCTCTCTCTCTCTGTCTCTCTCTCTCTCTCTCTCTCTCTCTGCTGAAGGACACCAGAGAAAGGAAACATTATGGCTCGGTCTCAAAAGACCACCCGGATCACACCAGCTTCTCAACAAATGAACAAATGCGGTTCAGACTGAATCTCTAGAGAGGATCATGGGACATATGCTTATAAACTGGTCAAAAGCATGTTTTCATGTTTTTTATCTATTGGGATACAAACGTGATGTTATCTTTTTCATTTGAAGAGTGCAGACAGTTTTATTTTTATTTCATATAGATATAAAAAGAAGAGTCATTTTGCTTTGTCATTGAATCATTCGTTCATGAGATTCGTTCAAAAACGCGGTTTCACCCAGTAATGAAACAAGTATTCACTCAACCCGACTAAAAAAATCATTTAAATTAATTAAACATTTTTAAATTGACTGCATGCAGCAAATACAATTTTATCCGAATCTCTCTATATTAAATTACATTATTTTGTTTAGCTGTCTGTTCAGAATCGTGGGAGAATCGAAAACAATCATTATTCTCAACTTTGCTTAGAATCGTGCAGCTCTTGCAACAACAAACACTTATAACACCTTATGCACCACATAGCAACACCCTGGTAACCAGGCAAAGTACACTAGCAGCAATCCAGAACACCATAGCAAACACTAAAAACACTCTGAAAAATACATTTTCAATTTGGATTTCAGTTTGGACAATTTCATAGAAGAACCCATAGACATATACACTAGACCTCACCTTGGCTACGGCAGTTCATTGGAACGAATGCGTCAATAGAGCCGCCATCTTGAAACAGGGGAGCCCCTCCACTTTAATGCATCAGCGTCAATGTTGTAGACACAGGTCTAACGGAAATAAAATCACCATAAATCATCATGAATGCGATTTTTCTTGTTTTTTTTTTGGTTCACGACTTACGACTTTGTAGCATTCCAGGTCATTCACGCCAAACTACCTAGATGTAAACAAACCAGCATGGTGGAACTTACGGGGCTCACGCGCGGATTTGTAATAATTTCTAAGGTGCTTACTACTTGTTTATTTGTGGGAAACTGAGGAGGAAAAGTAGCGCATGAGGCAAGATAAGCTGTTACACCTTTTATTTTACTTTATTTGTATATTTGGAAATGTGCCTGCAGAAACACTGCATCCTAGGGGCTGTCATTGTAGTTTTCTATAGACCATTTTAAAAGATGTAAACAACACTGGTCCAGAAGCACTTCCTGTTTCAGTTTGTAACTGTTTTCTTTATTTCACATATAAAGAAAACTTCTTAAAGATGTTTGTTTAACTTTTTGATTCATTTTTAAATGTTCTGTTGGTTGTATTTTATCCCAGTTTTTATGTAGTGTTAAAAAACTGAAACAGGAAGTGCTTCTGGGCCAGTGTTGTTTACATCTTTTGAAATGGTCTATAGGTTCGCAGGCTATGTGACGTCAGAACTCGTAACTGGGAGTACATCGATCCAGTACGAGTTCAAGGGTGGTAAGTCGCGGGTTTGACGGCCGTTCCAGTGCACTTTCACGGGAATAAGGTTGGAAAAACACAAGTTACAGGTTGCCTGGAACGCGACATAAACTACTTCCTAAGAACACTCTTGTCCCATACACCGCACGACCCAGAGTGTTATCAAAAAAATGGACTGTTTAATAAATTAACGGGACGACATCGGAAATTTGAAGAGTAGACAGGCAAGCCCCTATTGCTTTACACATCTCTCTCCATGACGGTGAGAGACACATTTTTACAGCAGTAAATGAACTAAGAACATCTGATCTAACTTGAAAAGTAACACACATATCTTTACAATCACAAAAACTTTAAGTTCTTACTGCAATAACACATAAATCAACGCTCAATGAAAAATTACCCACAATGCACCCAGCTGCTAGCGCCGACGTCACCTTGACTACGGCAGTTCATTGGAACAAATGCGTCAATAGAGCCGCCATCTTGAAACAGGGGAGCCCCTCCACTTTAATGCATCAGCGTCAATGTAGTAGACACAGGTCTAACGGAAATAAAATCACCATAAATCATCATGAATGCGATTTTTCTTGTTTTTTTTTTGTTTTAGTTTGTTCCAACGGTCAGACATGTATTTATCATTGATTACAGAAAGAAAAAAAATTGTTTTTTAAAAAACATTCTTCCTAGCTCAGATTTCATCCGTGAACATCATACACTGCACAAAAGTCCACCACCATCAATGAATTCGAAGTAAAGGCAGAGATTGCAGCGTTACCTAGCTACTTCCTATGACAAGTACCCTGTTCCAAGATGGCGGCGGTATTGACGCATGCTTAGAACCCCAAGCTGAAGTCTAGTGTATATGTCTATGAGAAGAACCCTGATAATTCACCTCAGCAAACACCCGGCAACGCCCTAGCAACCATCCAGAACAATCTCATAGCCACATAGAAGGGCATGGTTTAAAAACCACTTTGAAGACCTTAGCAAGTGCAAAGCAACACAGTGGTAACCTTCCAAACACCCTAGCAACATCAAAGAACACCAAACGCATTCAGAATACATTAGTAACAGCATAGCAACGCCCTAGCAACCATCTAGAACAATCTCACAGTCACATAGAAGTGCATGCTTTGAAAAACACTGTGAAGAACTTAGCAAGTGCATAGCAACGCAGTTGTAACCTACCAAACGCCCTAGCAACAACAAAGAACATTAAACGCATTCAGAATACAGCATAGCAATGCCCTGGCAACCACCCAGCAATGTTCTAACAACAACTTCGAACACCCTAACAACCACACAGCAATGCAAGCACCCTCACAAACCTGTGAAAGCACTGTTTTCAATGTATTATTGATACTTTGGATGTTTTTCTTTTAATTCAGCTTGTCTGTGCATTCAAAACGGTTTGCTCATTCATCCATTCCTTTCTTCTCCTCTTTCTTTGTGTCATCAGTCGTTCCCTGCATACTGATGCTCAAGGAAGAGTGTTTTTCTTCCCAGCGACTCAATGATGCTCATTTAGGAGAATAAACCAAGCATTTCTCTCTCGCAGAAGACAGTTTTACGGATCAGATGCTGCTCTTTCACAGCTCTGCACATTTAATGGAGATATCGCAGTTATATTTGAGTAAGGCGTTCATTTTATCTTCGATTTTTCTTCTAAATCCTCTTATGCGACGTTAACAACGTGACGAGGTGATCCGTCAGTGGAAGTACTCAGGGTTTCCTTTCACAGCCACTGATGCAGCGTCTCGTTTTCATACCTGAAATGTAGAAAAAAATCATAATTGAAATCATTTTTTTTAGCATTGATAGGCCTACTGCACTGAATTTACACAGATTTTAATATAAAAATGTTAAATCAACCAGTTTGAGTGTTTTACCGTTAAAAATATACAGAGAATAAAAACACACACACAAAAAAAGGATAGGCTATATTTTTGAATTAAAGAAAATAAGGGTCTCAAAAATAATGCCACAATGCAACAAATTAAATCAAAAATATTTTCTTTCAATTTTGGGCTGAAATTTAGCCTGGATGTTTTATTAATGAGTATTTACAATGCATAATGTAGGAAATACAGTGATATCGTGTGTTGAATATGCCGACTATCAGCATCACATGTTCTGAAGGATGTTTACAGATTATTCCTGAGCATTTAATTACACACATTCCTTCCTCATCTGCTTAAAACAAAGAAAAAGGGATCCTGTCTGAACTTATTGTTCCACATTGTGATTTTGAAACATTGAGCATCAATAAAGAGGAACTCTGAGATGTTTTTCCTGCAAGTTCTCCACATCACTTCCACAGGTCGCTGGCCGCTCCGTCTCTCTCGTTTAACATCACCTCGTCTTAACCGGGACAGGAACGCTGTTAATTATGAGTTTGAGCATGCTGGGTCCCGTTGAGCACAGTTCACGGTTGTGCTGGGGTCCTAAAGACGCAGTGGGAGACTGCTTGCGTAAAAGATCCTGGCAGAGGATAAACAGGACAGCAAGAAAGTGCTAGATGGCCTGAGCATGAGACCGAATTATGGGAAACTCACTTCAGCTTCAGCAGTGAAGTTTACTTAATGCTCACACGACACCAGTTTCAATGAAAAAAACAAAAACAAAAACATTTTCAACCATACATTTAGATGGAAAAAAGCGGGATTCAATGTTATTGTATAGGCTATTGTTAACATGACAAAAATGTACAAAAACATTTGGACACAACTACAAATGGTTGTTCCCTCAAACAGTGTTTGTGCGGGTGTTTCCAGCACTGTTCTGAAGTGTGTGTCAAATGAGATCAACAGGGACCTCTAGTGTGGAACTGAAGCATTTACACTTCTTGCTTTAGTGTCCAATTCATTATTCAAATTATATAGCGAGAAAAACTGAATGATCTTCATATGAGGTTAAGTATTCATCATAATGGATATTCAGTATGAGCGCTACACCTGTAAACCAACTTAATAAACAAATGTTTTTATTTTCCAGCTGTTAATTGAGAAAATGCTCGCATGAAACAGTAAAAATGGACGGAAACATTTTTTTGTTGCTATTTAATGTGTAAAGAAAATATATATTTGTATATTTAAATATAGAAAATGTAAGAAATAATATAGTTATATAGTTGATACAGTACACAAACATGCACACACACACATATGCATACTTATCATTTATGGGTACTCCTTTACTCACACTTTATATGTGGTTAATAATAAAATTACAGTAATATTTAACTGAAGGTTAGCGGTTCAGTTATCTACAAATCAATACCTAATCCCAGTCAGGCAACTGTTCAGTACTACCACAAGAGGGCAGAAAACTCATTGAGAATGTGTGTTGTTTAAAATAAGGCCTTGCAAAGTAGAACCATTTTCATTATAATTAGTGACTCAGATTATCTAAAAAAAAAATCTTTAAATAAATAAATGAATAAATATAAAATACATGTTTTTTAATAAACGCAGTTTAAAGATAAATAAAGGTAAAAAGTGAATAAATGCATAAATGTAGCTAGTTATTTGAATAAAATAAATATTTTTAAATAAATATATACATTGTTGAAAGCCTCAATAAATATTTTTTTAATCAAATAAATCAATTTTAATAATTACACACAAAATCAGTATATAAATAAATGTTTAATTTTCGGCTAATATCTCCGCGAATACTCCACCAAAAATGACGAAACGCATATGGTTTTGTTGAGTTCGGCGAAACGGTTCGAAGGAGCCCGGTCTTAATACATATTATAATAACAGTAATCAGCTAATTATCTCACGAACATAGCCAGCACATTTCTCCACATATAGCAAAGCCATAATACAGCGAGAAAGAACTAAGTTACATGAAACAATCCAACTACATAGGCTATTACACCATTGTCAATGGAAAAGTTACTCACGGTGTTCATGGCTTCTAGTTTTCAGGGTGCCGAAACATGCCCCTTCATTCGAAACATTCTAAGGTAATAAAAACAGAGTTTATTAAGTAAGTTCTTTATACATTACTGAAAACATAGTTATTGATGTCTTATTGCACTCAGAATCTGTCCACATTGCACCTTTAAATAAGTTTTCTAAACTCTGGTTCATAAAAGGCTATGGGAGTAACCAGCAGTCTGGTGTTGGATTAGGGCCCACATCAAGCCTCTCAGAGGGGGGCCACATCACAGGGCCCGACCCCACCGGGACCCACATCGGGGGGACATCACAGGACCCAACGAGGGGGAGTTTACGGCTCCTCTCACAACTGTCCCACCGCCGGAGAGTCTGACGAGAGGCTTTATAACCGGTGCTGAGAGCAAACACTTTTAAATAAATAAATAAATGCTTTTAAAATAAATAAATATTTTAAATAAAATACATTTATAAGAAATAAACATATACTTTATGAAATAAATAAATAAATATATATTGAAATAAGTATAAATACATTTTATTAATGAAGTTATTTTATATATTTTGTTGAAATAAAGAGTTTTTATTCATTTAAATGTTAAAATATTTGTATTATTTTAAATAAGTAAATAATTAGAAAAAAATTGCAATACATAAAATAATAAATATTTTTAAATACATAAAAATATTTTAAAGAAACATGTTTGTGTTAATAAACGTATTTATAATCAAATATTAAAATACATAAAGTTTAAATATATTAATTTTTTTTTTTAAATAAATCATTACATTAAAATCTCTTTTACAGTTGCATGGCATGTTTTAACCGTACACAATATTTGAGCGGGAAATCTGGAATCTGAATCACGTGTTCTGGCGCGCCTCCAGTCTCTCGAGTTAAGTTGTTTAGTCTAGATCTCATGCTGGTCTTTCTGTCTGGTCCGTGATTGCTTTGGTTTTGCGGAAACATCTCACATGTTTAGACTTTATTCGAGCGAGTACAAGGCTCGAGTGACGTCATTCAGATTCAAACAAGCTGTCGAGGACAGACTCATATAACCAGAGACCCAGAGCCAATCTGTGTGTCACATCTCATGCACTTGTGTTTCAAATTGTGTCTTTGAAGGATCAAAGGTTTGTTAGACATTTATCAGACTATATTGATCAAATGTTTGTGCACTGGCATCAGGTTCAGTAAAATTACATGGTTAATTAACCTTAATTTCATATTGGTTCTATTATAGTTGACCATAAGCTTCAATCTACAATCACCCACATTTTTTGCATTTATATATATATATATATATATATATATATATATATATATATATATAATTTAAATGATTCCTTCTGAGTCTCACAGTGGCTGATATCCAGATATTATCACTGACCGATAATAAATACCAAACAAAAAAACTAGTTGACCACTATTGTAGATAATACTGTAATTAGGAAATAAAGCTGTTACTTAACATCAGCTCTGCCTCAGCTCTGGGCCCTTTGAAAGCGGTTTACGCTGTGTGACACAGATAACACCGGACGGACCCATTCTGAGTTCAAAAGAGAGCCGAAACCCCTGAGAGATTCCCGTCGTTTAGAGATGACCTCTGCCGTGCCACTTCCTTCTGAAGGCTTCAGTTCAGCTCAGCGCTGGTCCTCGTTAAACCCTTCATAAAGATAGCAGAGCGCTGAGAGTGTGTGTGTGTGTGTGTGTGAACTGGAGTCTGGGATCCATCACAGGGGCCCTTACAAGCTCATGTTTATTCATTCAAACACACACTGAGATTCACACACACACAAACACCTGGTTTACTATTTTTGTGAGGACTCTCCATAGACATAATGTGTGTGTGTATGTTTTTCTATCCAGGGCTTACACCTGAATGCACACACACTCATGGGGACTCGTGTCACTGTTGGACCTAAAGTGAGTCCTCATGTGTAAACACGCTTTTAAATTATACAGAATTATTATTTTTGAAAATTTAAAAATGCATAAAGTTTCCTGTGATGGGCAGGTTTAGGAGTTGGGTTAGTGTAAGGAGACAGAATATACTATTTGTACAGTATAAAAACCACACACACACACACACACACACACACACTAATACAGGTTCAGGTTGTGGAGATTCTCACCTGTTGGATGCAGATCCCTCAGTCTGATCCAGATCTGCAGGACTCCACAGGGAACCAGCGGTGCGAGATTATGGCTTTCAATCTGAGGAAACTTACACATTTACATTTACTTTTACACATTGAATGCATTTTTTTGTTGTTGTTGTGGTTTATTTAAATAAATAAAATATAAAAAACTTGGCAACCGCCTACAAGCATCAATGCAGTGTAGAAATCTAATACTTCTGCAATTTGTGTGTGTGTGTGTGTGTGTTTCTCCATCTGGCTCTGATTATCTGCTCTGCCCAGAGGGAGCGATGGATTGAAACTCCAGACTCTGGCAGAGCAAAGTCTATTATATCATCTGGCAATTATTCCACTCATGATTGCTAATTTCAGGAAATTAGATGTGTGTGAGGGAGAGACACGTGTGTGTGTGAGTATAATGCATGAGGGTGGCTTCACAAAGGTCCTATATACTATAGTCAACGCAGCTCATCCAATCAGATTTCACAACTATACAACTTGCATGAGCTTTTACTCTATTTCAGTAGAATTTATATTTTGAGGGATTTCCGAACTAGGATGCATGACAAGGATTAAACATTAGTCAATAAACTTTGTTAAGCATTAAAAACTATTAAAACTGTAAACATTTCAACAGCATGTCATAGCTTTGGTGAGTATCTCTATAGAAATATCAGTTCATCTCCTGGAATTATATACACTCAGAAATAAAGCTGTCACTGGGGCTGTACCTTTTCAAAAGGTAAACTTTTGTCCATTTTAGATGCTAATATGTACATTTTAGGCGCTAATATGTACTTTTTAGGCGCTGATATGTACATTTTAGGCGCTAATATGTACATTTTAGGTGCTAATATGTACATTTTAGGAGCTATTATGTAGGTTTTATGTGCTAGAATGTACATTTTAGGTGCGAATGTGAATGTTTTAGATGCTAATATGTACATTTTAGGTGCTAATATGTACATTTTAGGTGGTAATATGTACATTTAAGGTGTTAATATGTACATTTTAGGTGGTAATATGTACCTTTTAGGTGCTAATATGTACATTTTAGGTGTTAATATGTACATTTTAGGTGGTAATATGTAAATTTTTGGTGCTAATATGTACATTTTAGGTGGTAATATGTACATTTTAGGCGCTGATATGTACATTTTAGGCGCTAATATGTACATTTTAGGTGCTAATATGTACATTTTAGGAGCTATTATGTAGGTTTTATGTGCTAGAATGTACATTTTAGGTGCGAATGTGAATGTTTTAGATGCTAATATGTACATTTTAGGTGCTAATATGTACATTTTAGGTGGTAATATGTACATTTAAGGTGTTAATATGTACATTTTAGGTGGTAATATGTACCTTTTAGGTGCTAATATGTACATTTTAGGTGTTAATATGTACATTTTAGGTGGTAATATGTACATTTTAGGTGCTAATATGTACATTTTAGGTGGTAATATGTGCATTTTAGGTGGTAATATGTACATTTTAGGTGGTAATATGTGCATTTTAGGTGTTAATATGTACCACTAAGGTACCAATATGCAGCCTTTGAGTACAAAAGTGTACCCTTTGAAAGGGTACAGCCCCAGTGACTGCTTTTGTACCTTTTTTTCTGAGATTGAAAGGATAATTTCCATTTCTGAGTTGAGATATTCTTCACGCCTCATTAAGGGTTCGGGTTCACATCTAGAAAGCGTTTCTCATGTGATGAAGCAGAGTTTACCGCGTCTGGAAAGAGCAAATAGGCTAAAGTTAAAAAAACTGAAATAAAAGAGTTCTGTCAGGCTGTATTTTTTTATTTATATTATTATAAATATAATATTTTTATTATATATATTTTATAATATATATTTTCCTTTGATGTCTACATCGACCTGTTTGTCTCCTCTTTCTCTCTCCTTTTCCCTTCTATTTCTCAAATTCAAGTCTATGTTAGTCTCAGTGGAAATGTAGCCAACATACATTCTACAATAAAATAAAATAAATAAATAGCCTAATAATAAATAAAACAATTTCGTGATTGCGCGTGAGTGCTCGGTCCTGCCCCCCGAACGCGCAGCGGGCACGCGCCCATTAAAGCCCTCAACGCGACTGTCTCTCCTCTCACAGGCTTGTAAAGTCCTCTCAGCACAGAAGCGTCGCGAGTGTGTGGATACATGGATCTGTGTGTGATTGTGCTGTTGTTGTCTCTATGCGGGTTTCTGCGGGGCCAAGGTGAGTTTACCTAACAACTCTCTTAAAATGCGTTTATCCGTGCGAGTTTCGTGAGGAGAGAATGAAACAGAGTTGTGACATCTCAATTCCGTGATTAAATATGTTTTCTCAGGTTGCTGTTGTAAACATTTGTTTAAACTTATCTAGAATGGAAAATAATATTAAAAAAATAGTATAGTATAATATAAAATAGGCTACTATAGAGTATATAAAGTCACGTGGTACATTACAAAAAAAATCGCTAATTATTATAATGCGCGTTTGTATGATAAAACTTCAAATGAGTAACTTGCTGATCTCTTAATTAAAGGGTTGTGCTCCCAAAACTAAAATTTACCGCAGCTGAAGTGTTTTATCCTGAACAGATACTGAATGGTAGATGAAAAGTATGAATATGTAGATTAGGGGGCGTGGTATGTGTTGCAAGATCCAATCAGCTGTTGCTTGCGAGTGCCAGTCTGTCTGAATGTGAAGAATAATGCAGTGCAGAGAAAGAGTTTAATGGCATTTGATTTTAATGATGAATGAATAAGCCAGAGGAAGGTTAACTGGGTCATGCTAGTCTTGCAAGACTGTTAGTGTCTAATACTCCTTCCTCACACACTCATGTCACTCACTCGGACATGTGGTTTACTGGTGCAGGTCATAATTCAGAGCTACAAACTGTGTGTATGAGCAGTGGCTTGACTAGCATCACGTGGGTGGTGTTTTCACACACACTAGTGCTGTTCTTAGCTCACATCTTGGTTTTTATTGGGCTTTAGAAAGTTTCTCAGTAACACTTTAATTCACTGTGTCCCTGTTACATGTAGTTATAACTGCAAATTATGCATAATTACATGCAACAAACCCTAATCCAAATCCCTAAAGTATTTAGTTAATTATTATTACACAGTAGGCTACCTAAATGTATAATTACAGGGTAACACAGACATTTTTATTTAAATTAAAATTTTATTTATTTTTTAATATTTATTTTACTGATATTTACTGTACAGCAGAGCTATAATAATCCACATGCACATTTATTTTTTAATTAAAATTATTAATGTTCTTATGGGTGACTTATTTGGTTTACTTGATTATAATTTAAATATATATTTTTTTTATTTTTTAAATGAATCACATTTACATTTATTAAAAAAAATACTTAATTGATTGTATTTTATTGAATTGAACTGTGGTTCATTGTTTTCTATAAAATACTTAATAATCACAGCTATAACAAACCGACCGCACATTTCCTTATTAATAAAATTAATATTTTTCTGGATAACTGGTCTAACTAACTTTTTTACAAATTGCATTTATTTATTTTAATAAAGTACATCTATTTAAATACAATAATTAATATTTATTTAAATACATTAATATTTGTATTTTGTATTCAAAGTGTAAATCTAATTTATTTTATCACTAACTTTTATCATTTAAACTAAAATAAAATTGCATTTATATATTTGATTAAAGCACATTTATTTAAACATTTAATCAATATTCATGTAAATAAATTAATATTTGTACTGTTTTTTTAATGATTTACTGTTCTCAGATAAAAGTGTGGAGAAATGACTGCTTATAAACCCCATGTGGTGTTTCAATTACTGTGCAAACCTGAAGTAGAAGAGTCCAAAAGACTCATCTGCCAAAAATATCATGCGTTTTGGCAGACGAAGGAACCCACAGGGAAATTAATGATCTGTTTGATCCAATTGAGTCCACTTGCGTCAGCTGATGGTTGTTTGGAAATGTTTTGGACTAGTTTTTATGGCCTTTAATCTTTAGGAGAGACTCAGACGTGTTTAACGGAGTTACTTCACCCGCCAGACACGAAACATTATTCAGCATGAGTGGAAAATGGCTTGTGGGAAAAAACAAACAAGGGAGATGCAATCCAGACAGCTGTGAGCGGCATATCAAGACAAGATACTGATTGTGCAAGATGAGTAGAACAATGACTACGTCACAATGATGATTAAAAACAAATAAATCAATGAATAAACACACAGACCCTCGTCAGATTTAAAGTAGTCCAGCTATTGGTATAAAGTCTGCTAAAAATGATGTTTTTCAGTACATATGTCTTAAAACAAGATTTCTTTACTCGAGATGCTAAATGACAAGATATTACGACTTATTTTCTTGGAAATTAATGAATGAAAATTAAGCGAGTTTTTGCTGAAAACAAGAACAAATATCGGCACCATTTGAAAGTGGGCGGGGCATGAGCTAAACTAATGAATATTAATTATGTGCCACGCTGATTTGCAGAAAGACAGGGTAGGTCGGTTGGAGAATAGAATGGAAAAGAATAGAATGGAAAAGAATAGAATGGGATGGAATGGAATAGAATAGAAAGAATAGAATGGGATGGAATGGAATAAAGTGGAATAGAATAGAATAGAATGAGATGGAATGGAATAAAATGGAATAGATTAAAATAAATGGAATAGAATAGAATGGGATGGAATGGAATAAAATGGAATATAATAGAATACAAAGAACAGAATGGAATAAAGTGGAATAGAATAGAAAATACTAGAATGAGATGGAATGGAATAAAATGGAATATAATAGAATAGAAAGAATAGAATGGGATGGCATAAAGTGGAATGCAATAGAATAGAAAATAATAGAATGGGATAGAATAAAGTGGAATATAATAGAAAATAATAGAATGGGTTGGAATGGAATAAATTGGAATAGAATAGAATAGAAAGAATAGAATGGGATGGAATGGAATAAAGTGGAATAGAATAGAATGGGATGGAATAAAATGGAATATAATAGAATAGGAAGAAGAGAATGGGATGGAATGAAATAAAGTGGAATTGAATAGAAAATAATAGAATGGGATGGAATGGAATAAAATGGAATAGAAAATAATACAATGGGATGGAATGAATAAAATGGAATAGAATAGAATGGGATGGAATAAAATGGAATATAATAGAATAGGAAGAAGAGAATGGGATGGAATGAAATAAAGTGGAATTGAATAGAAAATAATAGAATGGGATGGAATGGAATAAAATGGAATAGAAAATAATACAATGGGATGGAATGAATAAAATGGAATAGAATAGAATGGGATGGAATGGAGTAAAATGGAATATAATAGAATAGAAAGAAGAGAATGGGATGGAATGGAATAAAGTGGAATAGAATATAAAATAATAGAATGGGATGGAATGGAGTAAAATGAAATAGAATAGAATTAGATGGAATGGAATAAAATGGAATAGAATAGAAATGTGTGCAAACCACTTTTTCACATCCAGACACATATGTTATCTCCTCCCTAATTAAAGTAAATGCTCTGAAACTGAGTAGAAACGAAAGGCCCCAGGCGGGACCAGGTCTCCCACCGACTGTCTTTATTCCTCGCCGCAGGGTTTGGGGCAGTAACATTTTTAAGAGGGTTTTCCATGGGCCGTTCATCCCTAATTGGAAAGAGGTCATGCCAGCATCTGAACAGTTCAGGGTGTCTACTCTACGCCAACCGTTAATGCCCATTTCCTTACAACATTCAGCATATCACAGATTAAAAGGAGGCCAAATGTAGACTGAAATCTATAGAAATAATAGAAACTTTAGAAAAAATAGAACTTTATTTTGAGGTGTCTGTGTTAAAGTTTAATTATACATTTAAGTACTGGGTAATAATAATTAACTGCATGTACTTACTAAAGGGTTAGGGTTTAGTTGCATATAATTATGCATCATTTATCATTATTACTATAGTAACTAAATGCAACACGTGAAACACGGACTCTGTAAAATAAAGTGTTCTTGACTTAACCACCATTTTGCATTTGGCAATAAATAAGTACATTTTTGGACCCTGTTCTCTTATACTTTGCCAGCCATAGTGTCGAATCTAGCGCTCATGATCGAACCGCAAACCAGAGACCGTGCCAGAGACGAGCCAGTAAGAACGCTGGTTCATTATAATTCATGATCTGAGCAGGGCAAGTCACGTTATAACACTGTGATCTAGTCAGACGGAGCCTAAAACGCTTCAAATGTGTTTTAAAATGTAACAAAACTAGTGATCCTTTATTTATTTAACCAGGCAAGTCACTATGTGAGCCGGTGTAAATGGAATCGTTTTGATAAATCAGATAGCTATCCGATCTGAGATGATATTTGGGTAAATAAGACCAACAGTCTCAAGTCAAGTTGTCAGTAACATGCAGGCTTTTAACTGTAATCTGCATGTGTGTGTGTGTGTGTGTAATGACCTCAGATCCCATCTCGCTGGACGACTGCTGTAAGGATGGCAAGGACAGAGGTCAGGAGTCTCAGGACTGCACAAGTCTGCCGCTCATCTCTGAATCCACAACCTGCAGGTTTGAGCCACGACTTCAACATTTCCATCGCAAACGCGTCAAACAGTGACGAATCGGTTCTTTAGTTCAGCAAGCCGTCTAAACAAAAGCAAACAGAACCCATTATAGTCAGTGATGCTGTCTACACAAACGGATCAAGTGCAATAAAATAACATTTTTTTTGCATGTTTCCTTTACACTGGTCTAAAAATCTCGGTGAAAAAATGAGTGTCTCGCGTTATAGACATCATTTGTTTCCTGGCAAAAAACCTCCAATCAGATTTGAGCCTGCAATTATGGGTTAAAACAGGCCATAATATGCCCTTGATGTGTTTCAGGCTCTACTAGAGCAGGTTTTCCTGCTTGAATGTTGATTATTCTCCTCATATTCTCCATTGTTGCGGCTCCTCTCTTCCCAGTCTGTCAGTAACGCTCTGTTTACTGCCTGTCTCTATGGCTATGTTCACACTGTCAGTCCAAATCCGATTATTTGTGTGTCCGATCTAAAATTATTGACGTCCACACTGCACTCTCAGAAAAAAAGGTACAAACGCTGTCACTGGGGCTGTACCCTTTCAAAAGGTACACTTTTGTACCCAAAGGCTGTATATTGGTACCTTAGTGGTACATATTACCACCTAAAAAGGACATATTAGCTCATGAAATTGACATATTAGCACCTAAAATGTACATTAGCACCTAAAATGTACATATTAACACTTAAAATGTACATATTAGCACCCAAAATGTACAAATTAACACCTAAAATGTACATATTAACACTTAAAAATGTACATATTAACACCTAAAATGTACATATTAACACTTAAAATGTATATATTAGCACCCAAAATGTACATATTAACACCTAAAATGTACATATGAACACATAAAATGTATATATTAGCACCCAAAATGTACATATTAACACATAAAATGTACATATTAACACCTAAAATGTACATATTAGCACTTAAAATGTACATATTAACACCTAAAATGTACATATTAACACTTAAAATGTACATATTAACAGCTAAAATGTACATATTAACACCTAAAATGTACATATTAACACTTAAAATGTACATATTAACACCTAAAATGTACATATTAACACCTAAAATGTACATATTAGCACCCAAAATGTACATATTAGGACCTAAAATGTACATATTAACACCTAAAATGTACTTATTAGCTCATGAAATGGAAAAAAGTTTACCTTTTGAAAAGGTACAGCCCCAGTGACAACTTTTGTACCTTTTTTTCTGAGAGTGTGTGTAGATCTGATTTGTGTGTCCATGTATCTCCGTTCTCAGGAATATCTGCATTGGTTTCGTCGTCCCATTGTCTTCCATAGTGTATATTTTTTCCTACTATGGAAGTCAATGAGACCAGAAACTGTCTGGTTACTAATATTCTTCTAAATATCAGAAAATCAGCTGAATGGATTCACAAACGGTAAAACCCAACTGTTTAACTCTGGGGGAGTGGTAAAATGAGCTTATTTCCAAAAAAAGATGGAGTATCCCTTTAAAATATCAGATCAGATCAATGCATGATTGGTAGAAGTGGCTGTAATGGTGAGATCAGCGCCGGATCTCAGTGCCAGTCATGTGCTTATCTTGGCCTTCAACGCGATCTGGAGTTTGTCTAAATGAGAAAGTGGTGATGTTTGGATATTTTTGGGTCGGTGGGCTTGCAAAAATGAGACTGTGTTTCCAAATCCAGGAAATTCCACTGAGGTGAAACTCTAGTCAGACGGAGAAGAGCGAAAGCGACCCGAATAACAGGAAATCTGCGGATTATTTCAGACACAGAAAAGGGGAAAAACAGAAAAGCGAAAGGAGAAATATTCTGCCTTAAAAGGGGCTTCGGGGAGGAAGATGTCAGGGTGATGGGCTGATTGTGAAAGAGGGTGAAGCAAGAGCGAACGAGACAAACAGCCGTCGTTTTACCGTAAAAACCGGCTCGTGCGTCAGTGCTGGATCCGAACCAGACAGCGATGCGCTCGCTTTAAAGTGCTCAGGAAGCAGAGTTCATTTCATTAAAGTCAATTAAAAGGAACTTTAAGATCCGAACACACTGTAAAAAACGTTTCCAGTGCACATTAAATCAAGATGCATTTACTTGAGGTGCTAAATGACATTTTATTTCCATTGCGATGGATTTTTCCTTAGATATAAACATGCTTTACACACAGCTCGAGGTTACTGGTCCTGATCAATGGCACTCTCTGAACATATAATCTATAATCTGTTGATTACAGTGAGCTGAGATGTGTGTGTGTGTGTTTTGTAGGATAGCTCAGGAACAGTGTTGTGCGACGGTTCTTGACGACAACATCTGCACCATTGGGATCAACATGGCGAAGGACCAGGGCAGCTGCGACAGCCTGTTGTCCACCAGCACATGTGAAACCAAGACATCCAAGGTGTGTGTGTGTGTGTGTGATCTCTCGCCGCATGCAGATCAATGCTGGATATGATGATTATGCGTGTTTAACCCTCTGGGGTTCTTCGTTTAACAGTCACACTCAGGGCCTTCGGGTCAAAATTGACCCGAAGGGCGGGATTCATATTTAAAAAAGAAAATCATAATTTTTTTTTTTACTTGTTTTTTATAATATTTTTTTTCTTTTCTTTTTTGGTGTTTTGAGAAAATTTCAAAAATATAAAAAAATTATAATTAGTATTAATGCAATAATTATGACCAAATTTTCCCCCATTGAATATAACAGAAAAAAAATATTTTTTAAAAATTAATTTTTTAAATTTTTTTTAAAGCTGTATTTCATTTTAGAGTCAAGCCTAGGCCTCATAAAAGCAATTTTTGAAATGAGATGGATGCCATCTGGTGGAAAAACTGAGCATTTTAAAAATGCAAAACACATGTATAATCTGAATTTTTTGGTGTGTTTGTGTGTGTGTGTGTGGATGTGTCTGTTTTGCACTCTTGATGTTTTATAGATTCACCCCTTCACTGTTGTGCTTTTTTTCAAGATCGTTGCTGATTTGTAGATTGTACGCACAAAAAAACTCAGTATTTTCACATTTTTGCCAATTTCCCATTCATTTCCTATGAGGGTCATTTTTGACCCGAAGGTCCTGAGTGTGACTATTTTTTTTAAAACCACTTAGACTTTTCAAATCCTGTCCCCATTTTTTGGGTGTTCATATACCAAGTACCATTAAAGTCACCAAGTTTCGGACCATTTCGATGAAGCTACGATTTTTAAAAATTTTTTATTTAAACTCTTCGGGTCATTATTGACCCGTAGAAACCCAGAGGGTTAAAGATGACACACTCTCTCTCTCTCTCTCTCTTACACACACACTCACACACACTGCAGCTCACTTAGGCTAAAGGACCCAGTGTGTCTTCACATCGTTTTATCATTTCAAATCTTCTTTTTGAGAACTGTTTACCTTATAAAGTGTGTCTCTGAGATATACGAGACCTGTGTTGAGACTCCGTATCATGAAAAGGCAAATATTTTCATGTGAAACGTAAGTGTCAGAGTACATGTTGGGTCAGTGTTCTTGTCGGTGCACGCGTGTGTGTGAGACTCTCAGATCACTATAAGATGATGAATGTGTTTGAAAGCAGGAACTCGAGAGATCGAGGGGTAAAAATAGTCTTTCTCTCCGCTCTGTTTACACTGAGCAAGAGGGAACTTGCCCAAATCACAAGAAAGGAGACTGTGAGGTGTGTGTGTGTGGCTTTATAAATCCCTCAAAGGCTCTCCGCCAAACCTCAGCATGAAGAATAGAGCCTTTAATAATACACACCTGAGTGTGTTTCAACATTACTTCTAGGAAACATTCATCTCACCTGTCACTGGGACTGTTGAAGTGCCTGTCAGAATACTGCTCTACTTTATTTATGTGTTTATCACCAACCTGAAGCATAATTTATCTCCAACTTTAAGGCAGGTATTAGATGATCTGATAGCAAGTTTAAGATCTTTAAATCACCTGATATGTTCGCTTTTCCTCTAAAGCACGAGTTTTCAGTTCTTAGAAACTTTACTCAAACGGTTTATGGACAAAAGATGCATGTGCAATTGATAATTCACACAAAAATTCAAATTCTCATCATTTAACACGTTTCTCTCGGGCATCAAAATGACCCAAAGCCCTAAAATTATACTTTTTATTTAATTTTGATAATATTTTCTATTTTTAATGCAATTTTTCTGGAAGATTTTTTTAAAATTTTATTTACCTTTATATTACTAGATTTGATCAATAAATAAATAATTTAAATCACCAGATCAATGCAATTGATAATTCACACAAAAATTCAAATTCTCATCATGTAACACGTTTCTCTCGTGCGTCAAAATGACCCAAACTCTAAAATTGTACTTTTTTTTTTTTATTTAATTTTGATAATATTTTCTATTTTTAATGCAATTTTTCTGGAAGATTTTTTTTAATTTTATTTACCTTTATATTACTAGATTTGATCAATAAATAAATAATTAAAATCACCAGATCAATGCAATTGATAATTCACACAAAAATTCAAATTCTCATCATTTAACATGTTTCTCTCGTGCGTCAAAATGACCCAAAGCCCTAAAATTATACTTTTTTTTAAATTTAATTTTGATAATATTTTCTATTTTTAATGCAGTTTTTACAGAAGATTTTTTTATTTTATTTACCTTTATATTACTTGATTTTATCAATAAATAAATAAATAGTAACTTAATCACATTCCTCACATTCTTTCAACTTAAATTCAAAATAACTCACAATTACAAGCATAAGCCTTTTAATTCAGCTCAAAATATCTTACATTGGGTGTCTTTGCTGACCTCTAGTGGAAAAATAATAATATAAGATTAAATTTCATGACTTTAAATGGGCTTATCTCTATATGGAGCAGATGAGCTGTTCTAAGAGGGTCAAATTGACCCGCGAAGGAAGGATTTATTACTTTTTTTAAATAAAAGAAAAAACTCATCGAATCCATTAGATGTTTTGTGTGCGTATTCGAGGTTCAAGTGCAATAAAAGTCCTGATGAACACTTCGGGTCAAAATAAGCCGGGTCATTTTAACCCGAAACTCGTTATTTTTGCTTGAGTGCTCTCAAGTCGCTCTAAAATTACATGACTTTCTTGGAAGTGCAATTTTAACAAAACAGCGACTCAATTTTCAGTCTGTTCCTGTCATATGATTTGAAAACTGTGATTAAAGTGCACAACTGTTATCATACTTTTATGCTGCTTTTTTGTCCTGCTTAATTTTGTAGCTTGAAATAATTTTTGCACTGCAAAAATATATATTTTTCTTTTTTGATATTTTTGTCCTTTTTTTCCAGTACAAATATCTGAACATTCACAAATCAAGATAGATTTAATAAAGATATTAAGTCTAAAAAAAAAAAAAAAAAAAAAAAAAAAAATCTAAATTAAGCGAGATAAATGCTTAAAACAAGAAATATCTGCCAATTTGATCTGAAAAAACAAAACAAAAAACTTTTGGTCAAGGTTTTTTTTTGCAGTGCGAAAAATGAAATATCTCACTTTGCATGTAATGAGTCTATATAATATATTATTTTCACCTTTTAAGTTCAATTACTGAAATAAATGAACTTTTGCAACATATTCGAATTTTTTGAGTTTCACCTGTATTCATTAATATCATAGGTGTTTATAAATGAAGTAAAGGTTGGTCACTCACGTACATCAGCAGTTCTTCCTCACCCCTGACCCCGTGTGTTTCTCCTCTTCTTCTTCTGCAGATGTGCTGCGAGTGCTGTTTGCTCGGCCGGGCGGCTCAGGAGCGAGGCCTGTCATGTGACCTGACGCTCGCTGTGGGGTACCAGTGCGGTGTGGTGTCCCGGGCCTGCTGTGTGGACCGCCTGCCCAACACACACGCCAAACCCACACCGGGTGAGAAGAACAAACACCACTCTCATGATGAACAAACCAACAGAAATCATCATGGTTATGACATCACAACCTTCCTTAAAGAGACAGTGCACCCAAAAAATTTTAATTCTGTCATCATGTACTCACCCTCAAGCCTGAATGAGTTTCCTTGTCCTGTTGAACACAAAAGAGGGTGTTTTGAAGAATGTGGGCAACCAAACAGTTGCTGATTTTACTTATTTTCCATACTATGGAAGTCAATGGGGACCAAAAACTGTGTTTAGCAACTTAGCATAGAGATTGAATAATCTGAAAACCACGCCCACCGTCTCCATTGACTTTGTATGCCTCCTTGTCATTTCTGACTTATAACAAAAAACAGAACAATGTCTGAAAGCTGCCGTGCGACAAGGTGTACAGCAAACAAGCTAAACAACCCAGAAATACATGTTTATAAGCTGTCGACCCCGAAAAACGAGCGTTTAAGGACACGAAAGTGGATACAGGCGATGAGACGTGAAGCATCAGCTGGAAAGAATGGGTAAATTGTGGGATCCTGAAGAAAACATTTTATCTTGGGTATATAAAATATCAAAATATCAGTTTTATACGTTCCCCTCAGTGGCGTAAGTTAGTTCTCAGAGTAATATGACACGTTGCGCTCGCTCTCAATCGCCTGTCTCCACTTTTGTGTCCTTAAACGCTTGTTTTTTGGGGTCGACGGATTATAAACATGTATTTCTGGGTTGTTTAGCTTGTTTGTGGTACACCTTGTCACTTTCAGACATTGGTTTGGTTTTTGTTATTAGTCAGAAATGACGAGGAGGCATCTTCACACAATGCAAAGTTAATGGATTCATCAAACCCCAGCCCCTCCCCCGGTGTGGGCGTGGCCTAAATGCACTGTCTCTATAACTGGACTCTGCTGCCCTCTAGTGCCACAGAGGCGCTCAGACTAAAGCTGTAATGCATTAACTAACTGTGTGTGTGTTAAAATGACAGATGTACAACCCGATCCAGCAAACACTGACGACCGATGCAAAGGTATCTAAGCCTATAAAGACATATAATCAAATGCATGATCGAGAGTTTTTAGAGTAGTCTCATTAACGTTGTGTGTGTGTTTGCACTGAAGATGCAGGCTGTGATCAGCGTTGTGTGAACGGCACTTGTGTGTGTTTGGCGGGATACAAGCTGAAGGCGGATAGAAAAACCTGTGAAGGTTAGTATGTGTCCACCCGTAAACTTACACATTTATTCAAGTCATGTGAGTCAGAATTGTGTGATATAAAGTCAGAATTGCGAGATATAAAGACGGAATTGCGTGTTATAAAGTCAGAAATGCATGATATAAAGTCAGAATTGTGAGATTTAAACTATTGAGGGGGAAAAAATTAGTCTTTTTTCCCCCTTAGAATTGGCCTGATAAGCTGCAATTGCTTATATCTCACAATTCTGAGAAAAGATGTTAGAATTTTGACATTTAAACTCGCAATTATGTGTTATAAAGTCAGAATTGCGTGATGTAAACTCGCAATTGTGAGAAAAAAAGTCAGAATTGTGAGATAAAAAGTCGCACTTCTGTCTTTTTTCCTCAGAATTGCGACTTTATATCTTGCAATTCTGACTTTATATCACGCAATTCTGACTTTTTATCTTGCAATTGTGAGAAAAAAAGTCAGAATTGTGAGATAAAAAGCAATTATTTATTTTATTTTTATATTCAGTGGCGGAAACAAGCTTCCATAGGTATCCGATATCTGTTTACATTAATTATTTTCGGTGATCGTTTTTCTATGCACATGGTAGACAATGGCCATGCAATTAAAATTATTTATAAAATTCATGATTATTTGCCAGGCTCATGAATGTGCTTTATAATGGTAACACTTTACAATAAGGTTCATTATTTAACATTAGTTAATTAACCATGAACAATACATTTGTTACAGTATTTGTTAATCTTCGTTGATGTTAGTTAATGATAATAAAGCTCTTCATCGTTTGTTCATGTTAGTTCACAGCGCATTAACTAATGTTAACAAGATTTTAATAAAGTATTAGTAAATATTGAAATTAACGTTTACGTGCTGGATATGATGTTTATGCGCGTTTAACCCTCTGGGGTTCTCCGTTTAACAGTTTAAAAGATTAATAAATGCTGTATAAGTACTGTTCATTATTAGTTCATGCTAACTAATGTAGTTAACAAATGAACCTTATTGTAAAGTGTTACCATTTTCGTTTATCTACAGCTCAGATCTAGAAGTGGAATAAAGTCGCCAAATATAAAGTTCCCACCTAAATATAAACCCGTGAGCGAGCGCACACAGACACGTCCGCCTCGTAATACAACATCACAAATCTTTGTGAATAAACGTGTCGTCCTCGCCGTGTGGCGGCTTGAATTCGGAGGAGAATCGGATATGTGTGTTTAGACGCAGGTCGGATGTCGGATGTGAATTAAAACCACGTTTGGAAGTGGCTCAGATCGGATGCAAAAGACAAACAACAGACTCCGATCTGTGTCAGATGTGTGTGAACGCAGCCTGTGTGTCTCGACAGACATCAACGAGTGTTTGTTGGGCGCTCATCAGTGCCGTCCGGGCGAACGCTGCATCAACACACTCGGCTCGTACCGGTGTCAGAGAGAGGTCAGCTGCGGGACGGGCTACGAGCTCACCGACTCCAACCAGTGCGAAGGTCAGACACACACACACACACACACTCAGAACACACCAACCAGTGCGATGTACAGACACACACACACTCAGCATTCAAAAACTCTACATTATATATATATATATATATATATATATATATATATATATATTTTAGGGCTGTGCAAAAGTTAATTGCGATTAATTGCATCCAAAATAAAAGTCTCTGTTTACATAATATATTTGTGTGTGCTGTATATAATTTTTTTATATATATAAATGCACACACATGCATGTATATATTTAAGAAAATGTGTTATTCATATATAAAATATTTATATTTATATAATATAGATTATGTATTTATATATATATACAGAATTTAAGTGCAAATAATTCTTAAATATATACATGCATGCATAGGTATTTATATATACAAAATAATTATATACAGCACACACAAATATATTATGTAAACACAGACTTTTATTTTGGATGTGATTAATCGCAATTAACTTTTGCACAGCCCTAATATATATATATATATATATATATATATATATATATTCTTTTCTTTCATTATTAATACTGAATAAATATATATATATATAAAAAATAAGAAATCTTAATATATATATATATATATATATATATATATATATATATATATAATTTATTTGATTATCATAGCCAAAATAATATTATAATATTAATAATTAATTATTAATAATATAATATAATGGCGATCTTAATTTGGATGAATTGTGCAGAGTAGGGATGGGCAACGATTAATCGCATCCAAAATAAAAGTTTGTGTTTACATAATATATGTTTGTGTAGTGTGTATAATTAATTTGTATATTCATAAATACACACACATGCATGTATATATTTCAGAAATATGTGCATGTATATATTTTATATATATTTTTTCAAAATTAACATTATATATAAATATCAATATTTGATATATTAATAACACATTTTTCTGAAATATATACATGCATGTGTGGGTATTTATATATACAAATTAATTATACACACTACACACACATATATTATGTAAACACAAACTTTTATTTTGGATGCGATCAATCACGATTAATCGTTGCCCATCCCATCACTCGTCCCCTTAATAATAATATTCAATAAATAAACAAAGATACAATGTGTGTGTGTGCTGTTTCAGACATCGATGAGTGTGAGACGGGCACTCATAACTGCGCAGCGGAGATGCTGTGCCAGAACTCAGCCGGGTCTTTCCGCTGCCGGCCCAGAATGCAGTGCGGCGAGGGGTTCATTCAGGACGCTCTCGGCAGCTGCATCGGTGAGAACGTTTCTGTGTTACACTCTGTGTGTGTGTGACAGATATAAACGAGTGTGTGAGTGTGTAAGAGCCTGTTACGCTCTCTAACGATGTGTGTGTTCTTGTGTGTGACAGATATAAACGAGTGTCTGAGTGTGACGGGCCCGTGTCCGGCGGGTCACATGTGCTTTAACACCGTCGGCTCCTTCACCTGCCAGAGACAGTCTGTGAACTGCGGTCGCGGATACCATCTGAACGCACAGGGAACTCGCTGCGTCGGTACACACACACACACACTCACAACTGCAGATGAAACGTACAATACATGACCAATCAGCTCTGATGATGACTCTTGCCTTAGATATCGACGAGTGTGCGGGTCCTGATAACTCCTGTGACGGTCACGGCTGTATTAATCTGTTGGGCTCGTACCGATGCGAGTGCAGGTCCGGCTTCGTCTTCAACAGCATTACCAGATCCTGTGAAGGTCAGTGGTTAAGAGGTCAAAGGTCGTAGGTTCAAACCCACACCAGGGTTCGTGCATTTGAATTTTTTTTTCTTAAATTAAATGTAACTTTAATTTTGTCGACTAATTGCTTCAAGTTTAATTTGTCATATCTGAGGGTCTTTTTAAATGCATAATTTTCACTGAATAAAATAATAAAATAGAATTAAATATGTATATTTTTTAATTAAATAATATATAATTTTAATTAAATTATAAATCATATATAAGAAAATTATTATTTAATTTAAATTATTCAAATATAATTAAATATGATTTTAATAATCATTTTATATAAAACAATTGTTATAAAACAATTTAATTGTATATATATATATATATATATATATATATATTGTAATTAGTTATATTTAACTTAAATAATTAACAAAATATTAATTAAATAATGTATATATATATATATATATATATAATTTAATTAAATTAATTATAATTATTAATGATAATTATATTTGTTTAAAATATGTCAAGTATATATGCATATATACATATATATATATATATATATTTTTTTTTATATTTTAAAGAGTTATATATATATATGAAAATTAAATATATTTATCATTAAATATAATTAAATATATTAATTTAATAACATTTTTTAATTCAATTATACTTATTATAATTTTTAATTATTTAAAATATTTCAAGTATATATATTTATTTATTTATTTAAATAATTAAAATATAATACATTTTATATTTTATTTATACACAATTATTTATTAAATTAAACAACATATTTTAAACAACATATATTAAAAATAAAATTTAAAATTCATTAATTTGTATAATATAATTATTTTAAAAGTTATATACAGTATATATATATATATATATATATATTTATATTTATTTTATTTATTTTTTTTTTGCATTAGTATTAGTATTATTATTTTAATGCACCTATTGCTTGACCCTCGTTGATCTAAATGCCATATTCCTTTCTCCCGAACATCAGACATCAACGAGTGCAGGAACTATCCGGGCCGACTCTGTGCGCACAAGTGTGAAAACATCCTGGGCTCCTACAAGTGCAGCTGCACCACCGGCTTCAAGCTGGCCAGCGACGCCAGGAACTGCGACGGTACCGCAAAACCCTTGTAACCACAGGCCCGCTCACACCAACCACGATAACGATAAAGATATAGTTCTAAAAATCGTTCTCAATATTAAAGTAGCAGAGTCACACCACGTCTATAACAATAACGATATCGTTAGGATCACTTTTTCCAGATTTTTTTCCAGAACGATAAACACTGACAGCCAATCAGAATCCATTCTAATTAACGGGCTCGTGCATTTAAAAAGGAGAAGTTAATCACCGAGCCATGTAAACACAACAAAAACATGTTCAATGACGTCGTACACACTTCAAAACCGCAGCGTGCGAGCATAGAATAAACAGACCGTTATCGTTCGTAAGTGTGGACGTCAATATAGTTACCGTTCTTGGTGTGACCGGGCCTTAGTAATCAGCTCAGTCAGCCTTGGTTCAGTCCCTGTCCTGTCGTTTACTTGCAGACCTCGACGAGTGCGAGAGCGCCCCCTGCAGTCAGGAGTGCGCCAATGTTTACGGGTCCTATCAGTGTTACTGTCGCCGTGGTTACCAGCTGAGTGATGTGGACGGGATCACCTGTGAGGGTGAGTGTCTCAATGTCCACACTATCCATCCTAAACACTGTGTGAGATTAGAATAAGTGTGTCCCAAAGCATATGTTGAAACAATCTACTATTCCCGGTGGATTTTCGAAGTGTGGATCCGTGTTCACTATAAAGGCTAATATTACCAGTTTAAGTTTAATATAAAGGCTAATATTACCAGTTTACTGTGACAGGATGTGCCAGGGCTCGTGTTTGCTGTCCCACTCCACCATTCACACAGTGTGTTTTGATCTCCAGACATCGACGAGTGTGCGCTGCCCACCGGTGGACACATCTGCTCTTACCGATGCCACAACACACCGGGAAGCTTTCACTGCACGTGTCCCGCCACCGGATACACACTCGCTCCCAACGGACGCAGCTGCCAGGGTCAGGAACACACTCTCATCAGGATCCCAGTGTTCATACTGTCACACAACACAGGAATCAGTTACACTTTACAATAAAGTTCATTAGTTAATGTATTAACTAACGTAAACTAACAATACATTTGTTACAGTATTTATTGATCTTAGTTAATAAAAAAATCAGCTGTTCATGTTAGTCCACGGTGCATTAACTAATGATAACAAATAAAACATTTGATTTAAATAATGTGTTAGTAAATGTTGAAATTAACATGAACAAAGATTAATAAATGCTGTAGAAGTATTGCTCATTCTTAGTTAATGTTAACTAATGAAGTTAACTAGGGTTATTATACAAATTACATAATAAATAAATAAACATTAAATAATAATATTAAATAAATAATAATATTAAATATGTATTTATTATAAATAATATTGAATAAGTAACAAATAGTAATAATAATAAATTAAATTATATTTTATATATATATGATATATGAAACTATATTATGTAAATTATATATATACTTAAAAATTTTAATTTAAATAATTGAAAATAAATATTTAATAAGTATACTATGTTCTTTAATAAAATACATATAATTATATATTATTTCAATTATTTAAATATTTTATTTAATTAATATATGAAAAAACAATTTTATGTTTTTTTTTTTTCAGTTTTAGTAAACCTGAGTGTCACAATTCATAAGAAATTGGTCAAAAACCGTCAATTTCACAAAGAACGTGCATGATTTGTCATATTACACCTCTTTATGCCGTGTCAAAAGCCCTTAAAGTGACAGTTCACCAAAAAATGATAATTCTGTCTTCATGTCGTTCCAAACCCGTAAGACTTTCGTTCATCTTCAGAACACAAATGAAGATATTTTTGAAGATATTTCTGTTTCTCCATTGATAAGCAACTACCGCTTTAATGCTTCAATAACATTATAAAGTGATCGTAAATGATGAATGACAATCAGGGTGAGTAATTAATGACAGAAGTTTCATTTTTGGGTGAACTATCCCTTTAAACATGGTCAAATCCCTGTAAATAAAGTGTTTTATTTAAACACAATCATCGAGACCAACACTAATATTAATGTTCCCGAGCAGATATCGATGAGTGTGTGACCGGGACTCACGCCTGCACAGAATCCCAGAGCTGCTTCAACATCCAGGGTGGATATAAATGCCTGAGTTTCGACTGTCCGGCGAACTACCGGCGCTCGGGAGACACGTGAGTGACAACCAGAACAACTCTGACCAGTTTACAACAGAAACAGGACTTTAAACAAATGCACAAATGCAGGGTGGAGCTCGATGTGATGCTGTAGGAATTTAATCCAATTTTGAATTTCCGTTAACTTTAATATTGGTCATATCTGAGGGGTCGGTTTCCAAATCTTTTTTTTAAATGTAACCTTTCCACTGAATACGAACAAAGAAAATAAAGAACAAAATGCAAATTTTATACAAATAATTAATATTTAAATAATAATATTAAAAAAATTTAAATATAAAAAATATAATTTTCTTTTATGTATGACTATTTAAATTTATTTGAAGTATAATTGTATAAAAAATAATATGTGAACTATATATATCAAATTAATATCAATTAAAGGGGATTAATCGCATCTAACAAAAGGTTGTATATATTTGTAAATTTATATTTGACAGCACTAAAACTGTAAAAAAACAATATATATATATATATATATATATACATATTATTTAATTTAAATAATTAAAAATAAGCATTTCCACTGAACATGGACACACAAAAATATAATACAAAATATACATATATATATTTGATTTATACATATATAAATATATTTGTCAAGAAACGAAACAACAAATAAATAAATAATCTTGAAGGCATGAATATCTGCTGATCACACTGTGCATGAGCGCAATGCATGAACTGTGCACAACGTCTCATTAATACCATTAATATCATTAATATCCCCCACCGATAAGAGCGCAACAGTTCCGGAAGTATTTTTTAACATTCATTTTCTCCCCCAAAAAAACGTTTCAATGCAAATTGAACCATGCCGACTTGATCCGAGATGCATCGCAATATTAAAAGGGGTCGTTCAGGATTTTTGACTTCGGGCCTCATTTCCACTACCAAGGGTAGTTTGATTTCTAACATCATTCTCTACACATTTCAGTCTGGTGTTATAATGTATTTGCGTTCGGTGAACTGTGGAGTGGGTAAAACTGTTTTTAATGGCAGGCTAGCAGTTACCATTGACTCGCGCTAGCTTTGCACCGGCGAACTCTCCAACTGGACCGACTGGATGAACATTTTTGAAACCCGTCTCCACTGATAAATGAGGTCCGATGTCCACAATCCTGAAGCCCCCCTTTAAGGGTCTCTGTGTAGAAAAGAACTGGGATTTTTTTCCTTCCGGCTGTTGCGCTCTATTAGAGTTGTGTCGGTCTGTGCACTCTTAAAAAAAAAATGCTGGGTTGTTTCAACCCAACTTTGGGTCAGATATGGACAAACAAACCCAAGCATTGGGTTGTAAATTACACACTCTAAAAAATGCTGGGTTGTTTTAACCCAATTTTGGGTCAAATATGGACAAACCCGAAATGTTGGGTTAAAAGTGTAATGTAAAAATTTAACCCAACGGCTGGGTTAGTCCATATTTGACCCAAAGTTGGGTTAAAACAACCCAGCATTTTTTAGAGTGTATTTTTACCCCAAAGTTTGGGTTTGTCCACATTTGACCGAAAATTGGGTTCAATTTAAATAAATAAAAAAATTGGGTTAAAACAACCCAGCGTTTTTTTAGAGTGTGATGTCACTGTGAATGCTCCTCCCCCCCTCAAACAAACCCCTCCCCCTAAAATCACACACTCCTCCGCATGTCGTGCACCGTTCTAACCCCTCTTTCTCTTCTCTCTTCTCCCACGTGTTTCTCCCCTTCGCAGTCGCTGTGAGCGCTTGCCTTGTAATCTGACTAGCGAGTGCCTGGCCTTGCCTGTGAGAATTACCTACTACCACCTGACATTCCCCACCAAAATCCCCATTCCCACCAACATCTTCCGCATGGGCCCGTCCAACTCGGCGCTCGGGGACGACATCGAGGTGGCCATCGTGGACGGGAACCAGGGAGGCTTCTTCTCGGCCAAACGCGTGGATCACGGGGGCGTGTTGGTGGTTCAGAAACCCATCACGCTTCCTCAGGACTTTGAAATCTCTCTGGAGATGAAACTGAGGCGATTCGGACACCTTAGCGTTTACCTCTTCAAGATACGCTTGTTTGTAACCCCCGACGAGCTGAGCAACGCCATCACTGAATGAAACCAGTGTTTTATTAGCGCAGAGCTTCATTAAAGGTGTAGTGTGTAATATTTAGGAGGATCCGTTGACAGAAATGCAATATCATATACATAACTATGTTTACAGTGGTGTATAAAGAGCGTTATGTGTTTATTAGCTTAGAATGAGTCGTTTCTCTCTGTACACACCGCTGGTCCGCTTATTGACATGTTTCTACGGTGGCCCTGAACGGACAAAAGCATTTCGTCTCTGTGTTGATCTTCACGTAAAGTAGCTCTAGCTAAAATCAATAAAACATTGACACAATGATGAACAAGTGACAATAATATTCCAAATAACATCGATTTACTGAATTTTCAAGTAAACCAAATTTCTTACTTTATCTTTGTTGTTTAACTGGCTTCTCTGTGCTTCACTTCCTGTCGGCCACCGTAACTTCTGTTGGGTACAATTCACAACCTCACCACTAGATGCCGCTAAATATTACACACTGCACCTTTAAAGTAGACGCGTATCTTGTCTAATGTTGCCTTCAAGTCCTTCTGGAAACCTCCCCTATTTTAATTACAACGTGATCAAGTGTTTTTTAATTAAAATATTATAGTATATAAATAATATTAAGATAACACTGATACTGATTTGCCTCTGACATTCAGTTTTTCACTTCAAATTGACCATTCGCTAAGCTCCGCCCCCGCTTGGTTACTGTTGCTAACTCAGACATGCTTTGCAGAACATTTAAAAACAATAAACTGGAGAGATATGTGATGAATACATCATAAAAAGAGCTGAATATTACATTACATAACATATGTGCGCAGAAAGTTGTAAAAAAAATGCACGAATTAATAAACAAAATATTTTCAGTGAGGAAAATATGCACATAACATGCTAGAAAAATTGCAATGAAGTAAAACTATTAATTTGCAGTTAAATATGTACATAAAAGGGTTAAAAATGTCACCAATTAAAACGTATTTGCAGTCAAATATGCACATAAACTGGTAAATAGTTCACAAATTAAAATGTATTTGAAGTAAAATATGCACAAACTGGTGAAAAATACCAATAAATTTGTTTTTTTAAATGTGCTTATGCACATAAAGTGGTCAAATAAAACGCATTTGCAGTAAAATATGCACATAAAGTGGTAAAAAAAAATCACAATATTTTTTTTTATAAAAATATGCACATAAATGGTAAAAATGAATACTGAAATGAAGTGACATAAAATAATGATATTATTACACAGTCAAAAATACATGTGCTGTGTTACAGTGCAGCATGTTATCAGTTAAAAAGGCTTATAACATGCTGCACGGTAACAGGTAAGGTTTGTCCATTACGTTTAGGTAAAGGACACTTTGTTGTGGCGTTCACGAGCACTCAGAAATATGATCAACCCATGAAGACTCGAAGGCAACATTATTCTCGACTTTTGTGTAACGATAGATACTGCAGAAAGCAAACTTCCTCAGGTGTCAAATGGGAATATATTACCTGAGATTATGTTCTTCATATATCAAAACTGCTGTTCATTATGTACTCTAGTCTATGACTGTATATGAAACTACTTTAAAACTGTGATCAGATGTGAGACTTGAATCAAACGCCTGTGTGTTATAGACCGCTAGATGGCGCTGTTAGGCAAAGCAAATCACAACTGGTGTCAAAATCATTTTTATTATTATATTCTATTATTTTTTAGTCAATTCTTTTCTAATAAAATTGTACGTACTTTAGGATTCCTGCATTTTATTTAAAAAATATATGTTTGCCTTTAAATAGTTTTTTAAATGACACAGTGGAGAGATGAAATGGAAAGTGGTAACGGCGGTTGGAAAATTACCACACACATCATGTGCACTAGCCACCCTGACGCGATTTTATTAACATTTAATTAGTCATGTAGGAAGCATCCATTAATCATTGAAGTGGTTAGCTGGATAATTAGCCAGGCATTTGAACCCTTTAGCCTGTATTTAAAGGATACATTAGCCGCTAATCCACCAACATTCACCCAGAAACAGACGGAGCGATCTGATGACGTCGATCTTTGAACTGAGGAGATATCTGAAAGATGCTAACGGCTAGCCAGGGTAAATTTTGTTAGATAAAACTAAAACACTTGAAACTAAATACTTGATATAAAATAAAATTCAGCTAGTTGACCAGACAACATTTCTCATTGTCCTTTGGCTTAAGCTGAAGTACTAAAAATACAACAAAATAAACTAAAACTTAATAAAAAACTATATAGACCTATTTAAAAAAAAAAAAAAAAAAAAAAACGGAAAAATCCCCCCAATGATCCATATGTAATGGCATTATGTAGATCAGTGACAAAAACACAAAATTACTATTTTTTTAGATAATAAAAAGACTGAAATAACTGAAAATATAAAACATAATTCAAAATATTGATAAAACACTACAGGCTTAATATCAGTGATATGTAATCAATGAGAATGTTAACACGTCTGCCTGCTAGGTAAAACATGCTAAAATAATCAACTAAACAATTTACATGAATGTTTGTGCTCAAAATGATCCCAAAATGCTAAATAATAATCGTAATTGGGGATAAACAAAACATTAGAAAAGTAAAGTAAACAAAAGTTGTCAAATGTTCTAACAGTATTTACAGGTCAAGAAAAAAATGGTTTGATTCAGTTTTATTTATCATATGTTCTCATATTGTTTTATTTTTGTAATTTAATATTTACATTTTTGTAAAGTCACACTGTTTTGATCTGTTTGCTATTTGCGATGGTTAACATTTGGAAACATCTGGGTTGGGAAACCATCTCTACAATTCTCTTGCAATAATCGAGGAATTCCCTAGCAACCACCTAAAATATCATAAGAACCATTGAGCAACACCCTAGCAACCATCTAAAACACCCTAGGAACAATCTAGCAACACCGTAGCAACCATCTACCTCACCCTAGCAAAAGAACAATGCCATTGTTACTGTACGCATCACCATGTATCAAGTAAGCCAGATTCAATCAGAACAGACGGGGTCATCTGACCAATCAGCAGAGTAGACCAATCACAACAGACTGGGCCATCTGACCAATCAGAGCAGAGTAGGTTCTTGGAAAGGAGTGGTTTAGATAAACTGAATCCTTTATAGATTAAAAAAGGTGATGCTGCAGTGTAGATTATAAGAAAATGAGTATATTGCTGTTGTTGAAGAAATGAGTAGCTTTACAGCACAACAGAGCCACTATAAAGGTTCCTCAAACCGCTAGGTGGCATCTCGATGGGGTTTCTTCTCCCCCCCATCACACACACACACTTTCTGACAGTGAATTATGGGATTCTGGGCTTTGGACAGTGGTCTGAACAATTTGTGGTGAAGCTACATCGCCGCCGTGCACCGAGAAACGATGGGCCGCAGTGTTTGTGTTGGTGCGCTATCAAGACACTGACTATAAATAATAATTACCAGAGAGAAAAAGAGAACTTTTGCTTGACCAGAAACACGGCCCGTCCAAAAGCCATGTTTTTCCCCTCAAGTCACACATGGGGATTTAGCGTTTCTGCTCACGTGAGCGCGCGATGGATTCCCCCCAGCGGCGTTCGCCACAATGTTAGCTTTGATGTTATTTGTGCCACTTGCCCCTCGTTCTCCGTCTTTCTCGCTCGGCATGTCGTGCACAAGTTAGGTATTATAAAGCAGGAGAACATTTTGTGGCTTTGGCTCAGGCCTAAGCAAAACGTGGACCCACCCGCTAATTGCTAATTACAGATCCGTGCCCAGCGGTGGCTCGACTGCTCTGTCAGGGGCTTCTCCCCTCTCGCTGTACAAACGCCCGTAACCCGATCCGAGCTTTGGGGTTTCACTGCAACTCCTGCATCCGATCAAAGCGCTCAGAGACGGTGTCTGCGAACTTCACTAGAGCTGTCCTTCACCTCTGTGCAGATAAAACATTGTCTAATTATTCCGGTTCGCATGGAAGTGATACAAAAATTCTGAATTATAAATTTAAGGCCAGACAGGTCATCTGTTAAGGTCAATTTGTAAATAAAGACTACGTGCCTGCTGTATACTCAAACGTGCATTCACATACAGGGGAAACTCGAGAAATTAGAGTATGGTGCAAAAGTTCATTTCAGTAATTGAACTTAAAAGGTGAAACTAATATATTATATAGAGTCATCACATGCAAAGTGAGATATTTCAAGCCTTTATTTGTTATAATTTTGATGAATGAGGTTTTCATACCTTTGGAAATGTCTCAAATATCTCACTTAATGAGTCTATATGATATATTAGTTTCACCTTTTAGGTTGAATGGTAGATTAAAAATGTTAGTTTTTTAATGTTTTGTCTAGACGTAAAACCCACAAATTTTTACTATTAAATTTGAAAACATATTCTGTCGAAATAAGTAATAGTAATTTTAGTGTTTTATTTTGACAAAATCATAAAACAAATATTTTGTATTCATATACAAAATATAATATATTTTTTCATATAATATTTTGTCTAAACAAATGAAATTAATTTGTATTTTTTTAGACAAACTATCACAAAAGTTTAATATTTGCAATTGTTTTAAATGTTCAAAATGAATCGAGACTACAAAATAAGAATGTACAGAATGAATAATCGTTTTTGCTCAAAAATTGTATTTAAATGATTAATTTCTTTAATAATGCATAGCTTTAAGTGAGCAATGGATGATGGTAAATGTACAGAATAGGTGAAAATGAGCATGTACGATAAAATATACATTCAATACAGAATAAATACAAAAAAAAATGCAATGAGATTTAACAATTTAATCTCATTACAAGGACCAACAATTAACACGATCTCATTAGTGATGCAAGGCCTGCTCTTGATTACACAAACAAGTTCAAACAGCTCCCTCATATATTTCCTATTAAAAGATAGATAATACATATGTAAAGTTAAATTCCACATGAGATTTTGGGATGCCGGACTGGGAATGCTCCGCTAAACCAAACATTTTTCTGGAAAAAGTTTTATATCAATGTCACAACTTAAAAAACCCATGAGTGGCTAACAGGAAACTCGACCGCCGATTCTCCTGTGGTGTGAGTTTTGGCCTCTCCTCGTTCTCTGTTCTGATTCTTTACCCCCCAAATCCTGATTGTTTGTGTTATGAGCTCCATATTAAGAATGGCCAGTGTGTTTGTGCAAATAATATTTATGTAGTAAAGGTTTCGCCCGCCCGCTGGGTGCTTGGTTCTGTGGTGGGTTCTGCTGGAAGCCGTCCACTTGTTGGAGAGCCTCAACTAAAGACAGATTATTTTACCCAGTCATCACCAGAGATCACGGCCTGTTTGCTCAAGTCATCTCACAATGGGCTCTACTGTGTCTGGAGCGCTTTAGCTTTAGCATGTCGTCATCGACGGGGAAACCGAATCCTGCATTACTATGTATTCCTCTGGAAGATTCCAGAAGACACAATTAAATTTGCGTGTTTTTACGTTCAACGTTTTTACACTCGTATGAGGGTTTTTCAGGCAATTCGAAAAAGGAATATTTCGCAAAACTGCGAACAAAGGAAACCATTTTTTTTGCATTTACAGGTCATCTGACGTACGTAAAAGTCGATCATTCTTTAAAGTGGTGTGTTTGGACAGAAGATGAGAGAGAGAGTTCATTAAACTCGTACTTTAAAAATTCGAATATGTTGCAAAAGTTCATTTATTTCAGTAATTGAACTTAAAAGGTGAAACTAATATATTATATAGACTCATTACATGCAAAGTGAGATATTTCAAGCCTTTATTTGTTATCATTTTGATGATTACAGCTTGAAAACCTCAAATTCGAAATTAGAATATTGTGAAAAGTTTTTCATATCTGTAAGCCATAATCATCAAAATTATAACAAATAAGGCTTGAAATCTCACTTTGCATGCAATGAGTCTATATAATATATTAGTTTCACCTTTAGCCGCATATAGTACCATCGATTAATGGAAACGGCGTCATTCCACAAAAGTTTTTTATCGAAATTTAGAAAATATATCGCAAAAGTTTCGCACAAATCTGTAATGGAAACACGGCTACGAACATATAGCTCAGGACAGGTCAATCAGGGCCATCATGCTTGCATTCGAGTGATGTTGTGAATGTGTTTTAAATTCGTTGGTTATGTATGTGTATACATTAAAAGACTTTGATACTTGATTTTTATCTTCATTTCCTGATTTTTTTTACTCCTTATTATTTTTATTGATTTATTTTATTGTATTGTAAAGCACTTTGGATTAACTACGCTTGTGTTAAACTTGATTTGACTTCCTCCAGCAGGCCGAGGGTGGACCGTGCAGATTTTATACGCTGTG